>JAFEMH010000568.1:0-714015 GCA_022495995.1 Adenophora triphylla var. japonica
ATGCTTTTAATGAAGTTCCATACTGTTTATATGCTGGTTACAAAGATACGAGACGAAGATACAGGAAGGAACTGCTTATAATCAAGACAAGGGAATCCCTTTTAGACTCGCTGACAGAGCATGTCAAAGCAAATCATGAATACGAGTAAGTCAACGCCTTAACACACTCACTATTACTTGATTCTTTTCAAACCAGAGAAAGTTGGAGCATGGTGGAAAAATCATGAAGATGGATTAAGTCAACGTTCTATAAACTTGCTATATTCTGTTTCGCTACTGACCATAGGAAATTAGTTTCTCGGTAAATCTTGCTAGTGTGAAGTGTGTAACGACACAAAATTTAAATCTGCCAAACTCGTGCATCATATCTTGTGTATCCTATGAATATGTTATTGAGTTTGCACTTTTATCCTGGATATTTGTTCAGTTCATATATTCATTATTCTGACTGTTAATACTGGAGGGGGTCCTTCTGTGTCATCCTTTTCTATATATAGTTCACAAGGTTTTCATTTTGATCCCTTTGAGCTGCTTAATGTTTCTGCAGGGTGCCTGAGGTGATTTTGCATTGCCCATAACTGAGTGGCAGGCATCCCCTACCTGGAATGGCTAAAGAACAGCACAAGGGGACTACAGGGAAATAGTGTCAAGCTAGGAAGATTTGGAAAGTATGTGTGACTCTAAAGCAATAAAAAATTGGCATTTCATTAGTCTGCTTGGGTGCATATTCATATTCTTACTCTTTCTATCTCTTCCCTTGTGCATGTGCATATTTAGTTGGAGATTGCCCAAATTTTGATCTAGTTAGTATTGGAGCTTATAACTCCCTTTTCTTGTTTTCTTGTTCTATTTTGTTAAGAGCATTGTCGAATCGCTCTGTTTCGACATTCTCTAGTTGATAGCTCAGTGTGTATTGTATGTCCCGACAAGAGAGTTGGGCATATAGTAGTATTTCCTCTGTCCCAAAATGATCTTCCCACTTTTTATCATTACTATGAATGAACTTTTAGCAAATATTTTTGGTTGATTTATTTATTCTAATGAAAATGCAAAACTTGTTATTGATGGTATTATTGATGGTGTATCGGTTACAAATTTTAGATTTACATTAGTATAATTATATTAACCTATAATTATTGCTCAAAGTTAATAACGACAATAAACAATAAAAAGTTGGAAGCTCGGGACGGGACGCGGGGAGTATTATATATCCTGCCGAGGCATCGGAGTTTGGGTGGAGGGGGAGTATTATATATCCCGGTGTTCTAAAAATCGGCCTAGGCAGCGCCTAGGCGCTAAGCGGTGGCCGGGCGCCGCGATTTATGCCTAGGCGGGGAATTAGGCGCTAGGCGGGGTTAGGCGGTGCTAGGCGGGCTGGGCGGGTTTGGGGCGTGTTTTTAGATTTAATTTAATTTTTATCTTTTAGTTTTTAATATCCACAAAACAAAACAACACACAAATAGCTACTCTCTCTCTCTCTCTCTTCGATTATTGACCTAGGGCTGGGCTCAATCTCTCTCTACTCTCTAAACGACGAGCTCTTCTCTCGCCGTTCTCTCTTTGCCGTTCTCTCTCCACCGTCTCCACCCGCCGTCACCGTAAGCATCTCTCTCTCTCTCTCTCTCTCTCTCTCTTGAATACATCTGTAGCTGTAAGCTTCTCTCTCTCTCTCTCTCTCTCTCTCTCTTTCTCTTGAATAAAATTTGGGGCTTTCAATTACTTGAAACTTTTAAGTAGTCTGTTGGGAACTTGGGATTGACTTGAATCAAAAGACAGTAAGACACTAAGATCTGCCTAAAGCTATTGTCGGAAGTCGGTTTAGGTTTTTGATCAATTTGCTATAGATTGGTTTTCGTTTCCAGAATTTGACAACCAGTTGATGTTCATTTACCTACATTTGCTTTGAAATGAGGTTGGGTGTAGTTCCTACTTGTCCCTTATTCACTTTACTTGGCAATTGTGGAGCTATCTTTTAGTCATACTTGTGTTCTCATCACCACTGACTACAATCTTTACTGAAATTTCTTTGGCTCAATTAATTATTTAATTTGTTTAGTGCCTAAATGAGTTTATGCAACATCTTTGAAGCAAAATGAATGCATAATTTTCTGCTTATGCATCATTTCTAATGAGTTTTATTTCTTCTAGAAAATTTAATCCTCTTGTACTGTTGATTACTTGATTTGATGTAAATTTTATGTTGATTCTCTATTTATCATTTTTTTTTTATTGTATAGATAAATGGCATCTTCATGTTAATAACTATTCAAATAAAGATTATACCTTTCAAAAAAGGAGTATCATTTCTTCAGAGTTGTAATAAAATTTCGTGATAAAGGTTCATCTATCATATTGTGTTTCATTGTCACTATTTTGAAAGTGAACATGACACTGGAGAATGCCTTTTGTTTCTTTTTATACGTCTATTTATGTACTTCCCTAATCCCTTGGTTAAGATATTTGATTACTTGCTGAGCTTTGTAGCTCATTCCATATTATAAATTTTTCAGATCTTAGCATCGGAAGGAGTCGCATGGATTAGAGAATGGAGCATAGTGTTTTTGTTCATTTTGCTTGTATTGTGTAATAATAGACATCCTCGCCACTCGCCTATTAAGGTTTGTAATGGTGAAAGTTTGTTTCCTTGTAGATGTTAGCTAGCACGTTAAGATTGGGTTTGACTGTATACCATGTTGATGTCGTTTGGTAGAGTGGTTGTATTATTTATTTGAAATGGTTGTTCCAAAGAGGTTTGGTTTGGACCTTGATAGGAAGTAATTGCAGTATATTCAGAATCTTTAGAACCTTGTTGAATTGTTGTTTGCTGATTTTGTACCCACCAACCTAGCATGAAAATGTGAACTTGTATGGAATAGATGCAAAATTGTCTAATTTCTCAGTCTCGCCTAGGCCCTAGGCGCTAGGTCCGTCTCCGCCGCCAAGATTCCGCCTGGGCCGCTTTTTATAACACTGTATATCCTGCTGAGGCATCGGAGTTTGGGTGGAGGTGCCTGAGTGTATGCACCATGGTGCACTCAAACTTTGGCTGATATTAAATGACTTGGTGTGAGCCCTACTTATACTCAATTAAGGTGAGTGGGGAGTGTTCTGTTCTGGGTCTTATTCGTTTTTATGTACTTTGAATGTTAATTAGATAGTATCTACCATTAGAAAAAACACAAATTTTTATTTTGATGTTACATTTAAAATAATATACTTTCAAAATGAGAACTTTTAATACTTTTTTATTCGTACGACTGAAAGTTTCATGTAGCTAGGAAACTTAGATCACCCAACAGACAACGGATGTGAGTACAGATGTGTTTCACAACTGTCAACACATCCACAGATAATGCGACGGAATAAAATAATTAAAAAGCAAATTAAATGCAATAAGCGTGGATCGGCAAACTAGGCTTACGCCCAAAAACTTTTCACTATAAAAACTTTCGTTTCTTACAAAAACAAATAAGTGAAAAACTAAAATATGAAAATACTAAACGAGTTCTAATCACCTTCTACTGACAAGAACAACTCCCCTTTCCCAAGTAGGATCTATTCTAGTCGAAGTAAAACAAAGAGAACTCTATGAAAAGCTAGATGTGAGTTACGGATGTAAGGCACAACCTTCACTCACAACCTAAAATCAACAATGTCGAATACAATGAAGAGTATGTAATTTTCTCTCTAAAATTTCGTGGCTTCTCTTGTGCTGAATGCTTTGTATTTATAGTGCACCATGGAGAAGATCTTCATGCAATCGACCTCTTCCTTTGTGAGATCTCTTTTCCTATATGAAAACATAAAACACATCACAAGGAAATCAAATATTAGTAGGTTAGTCCTAATATAAAATTATGTACATAAATAAAAGATATTTACATATTTACAATCTCCTAGTCAAAGTAGGATATTAATAAATCTTCCATGAAAGTCCCAAAATCTTCTTACCATAATAAAAGTCTTTTAAATAAGGAAACAAGTATTTGTTCCCTAAAAAGCTCACGCTTTCAATCTTCCCCTATTTTGGACTTTCTGGTCAAAACCAAATATTTATAGAATTCACAATTTATGACCACAGAGTAAACATAAAACACAGAGTAAACATAACTCCCCTAAATGGATGTGTGTCCGAGATGTGTATACACATCCACACATAAAAAGCTGCACAAACGAGTTAGAGCGAGAAAACGGCGAGTTCATTAAAAAAAACTAGAAAACAACCATTCAGAAACATCCTAATTAAAACTATTACAACCCATTGTTTCAAAAACTAAAACTAAAGCAGAAATTAAAATTGTTTTTGCAACCATCAAAACATCAAAACAAACAAAAAGAATTTCTCCCCCTAAATTAAAGTTCCCAATGCCTCCAGCCAGCAGCAGATACAGTAGCATCCCATTTTCTATTTCGGGCAGCGGCGGAGTACGAGCTTGATTCTCCCCTTTTTGACTAGAAAGTTTAGCATGTCACTGAGCAATCTATCCTTAAGAGCTTTAAGGTTGTTGGCATGAGCTTGATGGAGGTTTGAATTTGGGCTTCGGCAAGGGCAATTTCGGCATTCAAATCTTTTATTTGAGCCTCAAAGGAATCATCGGTGTGGGTTCGGATGTGTCCACATGCGGCATTGCAATTTCAGGTACGGTGCCCGAAGGGAGATCCACGTGCCTTTGCTTGGGGTCTAGCGGGGTTTTGGTTTCCTTAAACATTTTCAAACTTTTCTTCTCCTTTTCGGGCTTAACTCCATTGGCTATCAGGATTTGAGAAATCAAAGAGGGATAGGGTAAAGACCACTTTTTAGATGGTGACTCTCCATAGTCACAAATCTTCCTAAAAATGAAATCTCCAAAGTTAATATGCCTCTTAATGCCCAATCTATAAAGAAGGAGAGCTTGCACCCTAGTAAGCGAAGTTTTGTTATTTGAGGGGCAAAGATTGGCAACAAGAATGAAATGGAGAAAACGGTAGAGAAAGGATAAAGAGCCACTTCCTAAATCCTTTGGCTTCACGGGCCAAGTGGTCACCTTTCCATGGGTGATAGTAGCCACAAGCTCATCATCATCAATAGCAACTAACTCATCCTAAGAATCATTCAACCCGAGAAAATCATTCACCACGAGATGGGGAAAAGGGGACAAACATTCCTCTAACATAAACGAGAGAAGGGAGAGGAGCATCTATCTAGTCCACTTGTTCAAATTTGCATAAAATTCATACACCATCTTGGGATAGAAAGGGAGAGGATGATCCACGGTAAAAAACAGTCCTCTTTCTTCAAAAAATTTATCCATACCAAGCTTAAAGAATGTTTCCCTATCTCTTTTCATTTCTACAACAAAGGCTTTAGAGGAAATTAAGCCAAACCTATCAGAGGCCTTTTTGGTCAAAAAATTCTTAGAGAAGGGTTTATGGGAAGGAGCAATGGAAAGAGTAGAAGACATACCCTTGTTAGCTTTCTTTCTTGTAGATGTGCGTCTGGATGTGGGCACATCCTCAGACACATCCTTTACAGGGAATGGAACTTTGATGGACTCTACCTCAGTTTCATCATCAGAAGAGGAATCTATTTCTTGGTCCTCTTTTTCTTGTTCTAATTCCTCTCTTCCCAGTTTGTAGTTGACATCAAATGCAGTGTCATCACTCTCATAGCTTGATTCAGACTCATAAGCTTCTTCCTCAAGAGGCTCTAAATCAGTAGGGGCAACATTTTTCTTCCCTTTCAGCTCCATCAAAACACTAGCTAAGGGTTCTTCATCACTAAAAGTAATAAGATCTTCAACAGGACTTGAAACCACAGGAGCAGAAGTATCCTCAATAGGAACAGAAGCATCAACCACAGGAGTGGGAGTAGGATTGGGGATGATAGGATCAGATAGTGTAAAAGGTGGTGAAGGAATAGGATCAATGGAATAATTATGGGGAATATTTTCAGAAGGGGTAATAACAGGGACAGGATCAACAACTACAGAAGGAGTAACAGCAGACTTAGCCCTAGTTCTCACAAGAGGAACAATTACCTCTTCTTCTTCTTCATCTTCACCATCATCACAAGCTATGGCGGTAGAAGGTTTCCCACCTGGTTTCTTCAGGTTCTTCAGCTTGTCAGCCTCTGACAATTTTCGAACCCTATGCGATCTTCGGAGGTTACGTTGGGGAACAGGGATCGCATCTTGCTTCAGGGGTTTTGCTTGAGCTAGCTTCCTTTTCTTGGTTAAGGAAGGTTCTACAGACGGAGGAATAGGGGCGACAACCGATGGTGGAATCACCGGAGAGGTTGGAGCCTTAGGGTTTTCAGCGGTTGGTTCCAATGTAGGGGATTTAGGCGACGGAGCTTCCATGATTGGTTCGGATGAGGACGAAGGGGAGGTAAATTCAGCAAGGAATTTTGAAATAACAGGGTTGACGACAATGGAAGCTTCACCTTTAGCTACAGAGATTGGAACAACATCAAGAACGTCTTCCTCACGAATGTTGGTATGATCGGCCATTTAAACAGAGGAATTGGGTTAGGTTGAACAGTAGAAAGAGAAATTAATGCAATGTGTGTGAGATTGTGTGCAAAGAGAAGGAAGAACAAAAGGTTTTAGCAAGGATTTATGGGGGATGGGACGGATGTGAGGTCTCATAAATACTCACAGCTCCCCCTTTCCAAATAGAACTAGGAATCCTTCTCCAAAAAGGTTTCACACAATCCTAATTCCTTAAGAGTCCTCCAACGGCTAGAAACCTTTGGGGTTACCACACACAACCACCTTCTAAGAAATAGGGGATCAAAATAAAACAAGATTTTGATAGATTTTTATGGAAACAAAAATAGCTCAGCCATATCTTTATTTTAAAACAGAATCCCAATTGAATTTTCCAACCTTTTCAAACAAGGATTGATACACACCTTTTTCTTTCATGAAAGATATTGGAGATCAAAAACCTATAAAATCAAAGAATGAATTAAGAAAGAAAATTAATTAACTAGTATATTTACAAAGCTCCTATATGTCCTAAAAAATGCAGTATGCCTAGCATGATGCAAACACACAGGTGATGGAAATATTCTCAGCTTATGGATGTGGCATAGGATGTGAGTCACATATGGGGACACATTTAGATCACAAAAAGTCAATGAGCAATAATCCAATCTGCACAGCCTCTAGGATGCATCCACCAATTTTTTTGTTGTGGATTTTTGCATTGTGAGTAGCTTTCACTTTACTTGATCCCAAAGATAGCCCTTTTTCCCAATGATCTTATCAAGTTTGACTTCAAGTTTTCTTATGAAAATCACTTGATCACAATGGTCTGGCTTCATACTAAGGGTGAAGCAGCTGTTTCTCACACAATATATTTTTTTTTCTTTTATAGCACCCATTGTGAGATACCTAGGAAGGTTATATCAAGTCATCAAAAGATGACATGAACAGGAAGTGCTCACAATTAAGTGATCAAAAATAATGTCAAATATGAAGACTCACAAGTGACCACACTGAGAAATTTCGTGCTAATGCATGATTTTTTTTGATTTTATTATTTTTATAATTTTTTTTTCAGTTAATCTAATATACAGATGTGTTAGAGGATGTGAGACACATTTGGCCTCACAACCTTAGATATCACACAAACCAAGAGACTTCCTCAAGGAGGAAAATCTCTCCAAATCTAATGCCTTTGTAAATATATCAGCCAATTGATTTTCAGTTTCAACAAATTCCAGACACACAGTTTTTTTTCTACAAGATCTCTAATGAAATGATGTCTAATATCAATGTGCTTTGTTCTAGAATGTTGGACAGGATTTTTAGATATGTCCAAGGCACTTTTGTTATCACAAAAAGCAGTCAAAACTTTGCTATTTAATCCATAATCTTTTAACATTTGATTCATCCAAAGCAATTGTGTGCAGCAACTCCCAAGGGCAACATATTCAGCCTCAGTAGTGGATAAGGACACACAATTTTGCTTTCTACTATACCAAGACACAAGGTTATTTCCTAGGTAGAAACATCCACAATGGTACTCTTTCTATCATCACTATTTCCGGCCCAATCGAGAATCGGTGTACCTTGACCAAATTGGTGTTTGTTTCTTTAGAGTAATGCGAGACCTAGGTTCACGAGTCCCACTCACATATCTAATGATTCTTTTCAAGGCTTTAAGATGGGACACTTTAGGGTTGGCTTGGTATCTTGCACGAGACACACACTGTACATAATATCGGAGTCTACTTGCGGTGAGGTAAAGCGAGACTTCCTATCATGCTTACGTATAGTGTTTGATCAACACTCTCACCATCGGAATCATGACTTAGCTTTTGGGAAGATCCCATTGGGGTTCTTTGATGTGAAGAGTGTTCAAGCTCAAACTTTTTCACAAGATTCTTGGCATACTTAGGCGTGAGATGAACATGCCATCTTTGAATTGCTTAATACTGTAAGCCTAAGAAAAAGTTCAACTCACCTACCATACTCATCTCAAATGTGGAAGTCATGCTATCCACAAATTCAGCTAGCATAGGGTCAGAATTTGACCCAAACACAATATCATCTACATAGATTTGTGCCACAAGAATCTCCTTTTTATTTTTCCTCACAAACAGTGTTTTGTCAACCTCACCTCTCTTGAATCCTAGTTGAAGCAAATGGTCAGTCAACCTACCATACCAAGCTCTAGGGGCTTGCTTTAGCCCATCTGAGCTTTCTTCAGCTTATACACATGGTTAGGATACTTGGAGTCCACAAAGCCTTTAGGTTGTTCAACATAGGCTTCCTCATTCAATATCCCATTTAGAAAAGCACTCTTAACATCCATTTGATGAAGAGTAATCTTGAGATAACAAGCAATGGCTAATAAAAGCCTAATGGACTCAATTCTTGCAACATGAGCAAATGTCTCCTCAAAATCAATTCCCTCTATTTGAGTATAACCTTGAGCAACTAACCTAGCTTTATTTCTAGTGATCACACCTTGCTCATCAGTTTTGTTCTTGAAAATCCATTTGGTTCCTATGACATTACCATGTGAGGGTCTAGGAACAAGAGTCCATACCTCATTCTTTTCAAATTGAATCAATTCATCTTGCATAGCAAGAATCCAGTCAGCATCTTTCAATGCTTGACAACATTCTTAGGTTCAATCTTTGAAACAAAACAACAAAAACTTACACAGGAGTATCTTTGAGGAGCAACTCCATAAACCGACCATCTTTCTATAATCAACTTTGTCCTTTTGTCTAGTTCTCACTTGAGCATGCACATCTCCCACAACTTGTGAAGTGGGGTGGTTTTTGGATTTTTAGAAGGAATATCCTTTGATCTATCCACACACCCATTCACATTACCTTACGGAGCATCATCTGATCGGAATCGGAAGGCTGTCCTCGATTACGGGATTTTGAGTGGATGTGGGAGCGAATGTGGGTTCGAATGTGGAAGCGGATGTGTCCACATCCTTGGTTACATCCTTATCGGGTTCAACGGGTTTTCGATGCGCGGCATCTGTTGGTTCTCCGGCACTGTTTACGTATCTTTCCGATCCGGTAAGCAACCTGAAACATCATCCTCGGCGATCTTGAGGTTAAGATCAAGTGAGTCATCAAAAATAACATTAGCGAGATTCCATAATGGTCTTAGTTTTGAGATTAAAAACTACTGTAAGCTCTACTATTAGTGGAATAGCCCATGAAAATTGCTTTGTCACTCTTTGAATCAAACTTGGACAGATATTCTCTATCATTGAGAATGTAACAAACACATCAAACACATGAAAATATTTCACGGTTGGCTTCTTTCAAGGAGGATTTGGTATGGAGTGACGGTGCTACCAATCCTTAAAAACACCCTATTGCCAATGTGACAAGCGGTGTTTAAAGCTTACGCCCAAAACTTTTTGGACGGAGTTTTAGAACTTAACATGACCCTAGCCATTTCTTGCAAAGTTCTATTCTTTCTTTCGGCAATTCCATTTCTTTGTGGGGTGATTGGTGCGAGAAAACTCATGAGTGATTCCACTTAGAATTGCAAAAATTGGTGAACATTTGATTCTCATATTCGGTGCCATGGTCGGACCTAATTCTCACGAGTCTTAAGACCATAAAGGTTTCTCACCCTTTTGTACCAATTCTTGAATTCTCCAATTGTTTCGACTTTTCCCTTAAGAACATTACCCAAGTGTACCTAGAATAATCATCAACACACACAAAGGCATACTTTTTCCTACCAAAGCTTTCTACTTCAATAGGTCCCATTAAGTCGGTATGAATCATCTCCAAACACCTAGAGGTGGAGCATTGTTGGACCTTTTTATGTGATGCTTTTGTTTGCTTTCCCTTTTGACATGAACCACAGACATCAGGGTTCTTGAAGTTCGGTTTAGGGAGACCTTTTATAGCTTCAAACCTTTGAAGTTCTTCCGAGTTCTACGGCTAGCATGCCCTAATTTTTGGTGCCACGATTGACATCATTAGCTTTTGAGCTTAGGCAAGAAAGATTGTCACCAAATTGGTAACAATTATCGGCGGATCTAGGACCGGTAAACACACGGGTATTATCCTTATCAAACACTTCACACAAGTGCTTATCAAATTTCACATAAAGGTCATCATCACATAGTTGGTGATGCTTATTAGGTTGGCTTTCAAGCCTTTCACATGGTACGCATTGTGCAATTTTGGGAGACCCTTAACATCTAGGGTTCCTTTCCCAACAATCTTTCCTTGAGCACCTCCACCAAAATTTACTTTCCCTCCATTAATCACTTCATAGTCAAGAAGAATTTGCTTGGTTTCCGGTCATGTGCCTAGAGCACCCACTATCAAAATACCAAGAGCCGAGAGAGACGGTACTCTTGAGGGAAGAGTAAACAACATTGCGGTGGTAATTGGTTTGGCCACCCAGTTTAACGGTTTTCTTTTTGGGTTGCGAGAGGTCTCGGATTACCGGGATGTGTGTTCGGATGTGCATACATCTTCTCACACATACGAGGCGATTGAAGTGACCAGATTTTTATCGGCCTTGAGTTTGTAACAGAAGGGCCTAATGTGACCGGGAGCTAGGCGGTAGTGGCGGATGTAGTGCCTCTTCCTAGGTCTTTTCTCACTCAAAATGACTTTTCTTTAAAAACTTGTTTTTTCACAATTTTTGAGGTAGAAGCCTCACATCCCTCCTTTACAAAATTATTTTCAAAACCCAAACCAGTTTTGTCACGTTGACCCACGAAAAAAGCTTCTTCCATTTTCATCTTACTTTTATTTAACTTAGTAAAAGTATTTTCAGCTTTTTCACATTCATTCTTGAATTTTTCAAGGTCAACTTCTCTTTTGGTCACAAGGACTTCAAGTCTTGCAATGATATCTTTTTGAGCATCATTTTCCTTTGAAAGAACGGCATTTTCATCTTCACAAGCGGCCAATTTATCGAAAGAGATTTATTTACCTTAACAAGTACCTCAATCTTGTCCAATCTTTTCATCCAATACGTATGCGGCTCCTTGTATGTTGCAAAAAGTTCTTCATAGGGAATGTCCCTTTCTTCATCTTCATCATCTGAATCTCCTTTTACGGAGAAACGGTTCGGCAACGGTTCGGATGTGACACCGGATGTGTTCTGGCGAGACCACATCGAGGAATTTTCAGGAGCATCTTCTTCTATATCTGCAGAAAAAGGCATTAAACACGGAATGGCGGTTTATGATAGACATGTTAGCTACTTCTTCTTCATCATCCTCATTGTCACTAAGGGTAGCTTGGTTAAGCTCATTCCTTTCTTTTTAAGTGTGTTAGCACACTCATTGGCATAATGACCAAAGCCACGACATGCCCTACATTGGACGGATTCGGATGATTTGTTTTCAAAGCTTGGTTTCTTGAATCCGGTGTCGGTGCTAGGTTTTGATTTTTCGGGAGCGAGAGTAGGTTTGTTAGGAAATTTACTTATCCTTCTATTTTTCGGTATTGGCTGAACTTCTTTGAGATAAGAGCTACATCCTCTTCTTCTAGATTAGACTTGTCAATTTCGGAGGATAATTCCACAAGCTCTTTTGGAAGTGCGGCGGCACTTTTGAGAGCAAGGCTTGTGTGTTTTGTTCTTTTACGAGCCTCGAGGTTAAGCTCAAACACAGTCAAGATTCCTATGATTGTGTCAAGACCTACAGTGTTTGTGTCTTTTGTTTCCTCAATCACAGCCACTTTTATGTTAAACCTCTCAGGTAAGGTCCTTAATATCTTACTTACAAGTCTTGCATTGGAGATAGATTCTCCTAGACTTGTGCATTCATTCGAAATCTCATGAATCTTAGCAGCATATGACACAATGTCCTCAGTTTCTTCCATTCGAAGTAACTCAAACCTATCCATTAAAATTCTAAGCCTGGTAGCCTTCACACTTGGTGCTCCCTCACATTGAGTTTGCAAAATATCCCAAGCATTTTTGGCTATACTCTCATTTGTTATAAGCTTGTACATATTCCCAGAAACATGGCTGGAAATAGCACCCATAGCTTTTGAATTATAATTTGCAGCTTGTATTTCATCAAGAGTCCATTGATCTTCAGTTTTTCTTTCGAAAATAGACTCACCAACACCAGAAGGTGGCTTTTTCTCTACAGTAGGAGGTTGCCATGCAACAAGAATACACATCCAAGCCCTTTCATCAATACTTTTGATGTAATTTCGCATCTTAGACTTCCAAAGAGAATAATTGGTGCCATCGAGACGGGAGGCTGTTTTGGTGATTTTGGCATTCCATAGTGACTACACTTTCTGGATCAACACTCAGTAATATATCGAGAGTTGGCTCTGATACCAATTGAAAGTTTCGTGTAGCTAGGAAACTTAGATCACCCAACAGACAACGGATGTGAGTATAGATGTGTCTCACAACTGTCCACACATCCACAGATAATGCAGCGGAATAAAATAATTAAAAGCAAATTAAATGCAATAACTCAGGAATTATTTACGCTTACTGATCAATGTGATCAGCAAACTAGGCTTACGCCCAAAAACTTTTCACTATAAAAACTTTCGTTTCTTACAAAAACAAATAAGTGAAAAACTAAAATATGAAAATACTAAACGAGTTCTAATCACCTTCTACGACTAGAACAACTCCCCTTTCCCAAGTAGGATCTATTCTAGTCAGAAGTAAAACAAGAGAACTCTATGAAAAGCTAGATGTGAGTTACGGATGTAAGGCACAACCTTCACTCACAACCTAAAATCAACAATGTCGAATACAATGAAGAGTATGTAATTTTCTCTCTAAAATTCCGTGGCTTCTCTTGTGCTGAATGCTTTGTATTTATAGTGCACCATGGAGAAGATCTTCATGCAATCGACCTCTTCCTTTGTGAGATCTCTTTTCCTATATGAAAACATAAAACACACTCACAAGAAAATCAAATATTAGTAGGTTAGTCCTAATATAATACTATGTACATAAATAAAAGATATTTACATATTTACAATCTCCTAGTCAAAGTAGGATATTAATAAATCTTCCATGAAAGTCCCAAAATCTTCTTACCATAATAGAAGTCTTTTTAAATAAGGAAACAAGTATTTGTTCCCTAAAAAGCTCACGCTTTCAATGACTCAATTATTATACTAATAGTAACTAGGGGTGTAAATGGTTCGGTTTAGCTCGGTTTGGACAAATTTTGGAGCTAAACCGCTAGTATCGGTTCGAAAAAATTTCAAACCGAGCTAAACCATAAAAAAATTCGAACCGAGCTGAGCCAAACCATCATGGTTCGGTTTAGCTCGGTTTGAACCGCGGTTTGAATTTTCGGTTCAAACCGCGGTCCAAACCGTCATTATAACCAAAGTTCAAACAAATTTATAACAAAAAAGAATAAATGCAAACACAACTTGATCACTTCTTAAAAAACCAAGTGCTGTGGCCCAATTCCAGTCCTTAATACAGACAGGCATTAATACAAACACAACTTGAGCACTGAGAAGTCCTTAATAGTTAATACAAACAAACACAACTTAATTCTTAAAAAACCAAGTGCCGTGCAAACACAACTTGAGCAGTCCTTAATACAAATAGGCCTTAATACAAACCAAATTAAAGTAAACCAGACAACAAAAACTAGAAAAAGGTGGACCATGCTTCATGCTTCAGTACTTCCAACTCCAAGCTCCTTTGTTCTACATATGCATTCACTAGTAAAATGAAAATATAGTTAGATTTTAATAAATATCATTTTGGAACGGAGAAAATATTGCAATTACATTTTGTCATAAGCATACATCATGTAACAACTTGATACAACCATAATCCATATACACAGGGATATATCTAGATATCTACAGAAAGCTCTGAGCCCTGCAGAGTATCCCTAACATTGATTAAATTAGAACAGATTCAGCATCAAAACCTATTACCTAAAGAAAGCCTTTGCACAGAAATATAGCTCAGATGGTAGCAAAGGAAAGTGCACTTAACTAAAACAATCCCCCCATCTGTGCAAATCAGGAAAAGCATCTTCTTCTTTTTTTCTTTTGTATAAGAACCATGAAAAAACAAAAGTGATCCGTTGACAAAATAAATTAAGCACTTAAAATAACTTTTCCAGCAACAGTATTAATGAGATATGATCATCATCAGTAAGTTTTTCCAACCAGAAATTGTTCCATCGACCTGAGAAATCACCTGCTGCTTAAAATTACCATTAACAAACCTAAAAGCTAATTTAAGATGCATGCCACCCAGATAATCTACCATACTTCCCATTTTATCTTAACAATATTTGTAGTAACAAGGGACAGTTAGTTCCAAACTAAGTAGGCTCCCCCGAAAAGAATTTAAGATCAGAATTTTCAGCATGTTATAGAAACAGTAATCATACCTGTGTCACTCCCTTAAGGTTGAAGAATTTACCAGATCAGAATTTTCAATTAACAAGCGCAAGATAAAAAGTTATTATTACAATATGAACAAATAAAGGTGTTAATACTAACAAATTTGTATATTATTATTAGCTTACCGGATTCAAGATCACTAAAGTCATCCATTTGAGATTCAACATCAATAGGAAGAGGTGCAGCACGCAACTAGTCTTGTGCACAAATCAAACACTCAACAATCTTGGGAGTCAAGGAGCTACGAAAAGCATTTCTCAACCGTTTCATCCAAAAATCTCTCAATTTCTGACTTTGCACCATCATTCTCTTCCTCCAAGTGCTTAAGATAAGCATTTTGCATATCTTCTAAATCACTCTCAATCGAAGAATCGGCCTCTATTACTGTTCCACCTCAACTTCGGTTGGACTTGAACAAGCTTTCTCATTTTTTTTCAATCAATTCGTAACAAGCATACATACGATACAAAGTATCTTTCCACAGTTTTCCAACTCAACCACCTTTTCTTTGTTGTAAATGGAGCCATAACAAAATTTCACATAATTCAACTTGAACCGAGGATCTAAGACAACAGCAAGTAAAAGATTCATGTTAATCTTACTCATATCACCCCAATATTTGTCAAACTTTTTTTGCATCGACTTTGCCATCTCCTTTAATTCATCATCATCCTTATTATTTGCCCAACTAATCAAACTCTTTTCAATCAAGAACACATCATGGAAATAAGAATTAGAAGTTACATACAAACAACCTGAAAGTCTCTTGGTGATATCATAGAATGCTTTCAAGAACTTGCACAAAGTTTTAGCACGAGACCAATCACTTGTTGTAGGAGAACCATGTGGGAGATCACTATTAAAAGAAGTCTCTAAATCCATGACATCAAATGCTTTCTGAAACTTAAGAGCAGTTTCTAACATAAGATAAGTGTAGTTCCACCTAGTTGGAACATCAAGGACTAGCTTATGTTTATTAGGAATTTTTTCTTCCTCACAATACTCTTTAAAAAGATTGGATCTTTGCGGGGAGCCCCTTATGAATCTCACCGCACCACGAATTCGACTAATTGATTCATCTATCTCACCAATCCCATCTCTAACAATTAAGTTGAGAATGTGGGCACAACACCTCATATGAAAGAACTCACCCCCCAAAATAAGTCCATCTTTTCTTGCAAGTTTTTTCTTCAAGTGAAGAACTGTTGTGTCATTAGACGAAGCATTATCAACCGTGAGCGTGAAAACCTTATCAATACCCCAGTCAAGCATACAAGCCTCAATTGCCCCGGAAATTGCAACCCCCTTATGACTATTAACTGTTTTAAAGTTAAGCACTCTTTTGTGTAAAACCCAATTTTTGTCGATAAAGTGAGCCGTAAGAACCATATAACTCAAATTTTGCAATGAACTCCATATATCAGTTGTGAGGCAAATTCTATGAGCATTTATAGCCAACCTACTTTTCAAATCTTTCTTCAAATCATTATAAATTCCGATGCAATCTTTAGCAATTGTATTATGACACACTAATTTCAACCTAGGTTGAGCAACACTCACAAAAATACTTGAAACCCTCACGCTCAATAAAACTAAAAGGGAGTTCATCAATAATTATCATCCTTGCAATTGCATCTCTACACTTGTCCTGATCAAATTTCCAAGGAATCAACTTGTTTTCCCCTTCCCCATTCCCTTCCTTCACAAATTCAAGTGTCTTTTGCTTTTTCGTTTCATTATACGGATATTTCGAACACTTTCCTAAATGATTGGTAAGAGTGCTAGTGCTACAACTACCAGCATATTTTGATTTGCAATACTTACAAAGTGAATGCGAAAGTTTTTTGCCTTCCATTACTCTATCAAAATGATCCCAAACTGCCGAGGTAGAAGCTTTACTCTTTACATCAGAGTTTCCAGTAGCTGCAGATGACTCCACTTCCGTGTCTTGAGTCGAACAAGCTCGCTTCCTTGAATTTTCAGTCTAAGAAAGAACAAACAAACATAGGTTATTCAAGAAAAAAAATTAAAGACGAAAATTAGGAAATTTGATAAAATTGAAGGGATATTAAGAACACATACACTGAGGTTATCCATGGATGCCTTCGTCAAAGCCTTCGACTATAGAAGAGAGAGAAGGGGGCAGTGAGAGTGAGCGACGTTGAGGCGACGTTGAGGCGGATGTGAATTCGCCTTCGACTATAGAAGAGAGAGAAGGAGGCAGTGAGAGTGTGCGACGTTGATGCGATGTTGAGGCGGCGAGGGTGAGCGAGGCGGCGAGGGTGGATGAGGGGGCAGTGAGATCTACGTCCGACGACGTTGAGGCGGCGAGGGTTGATGAGGGGCAGTGAGATCTACCGAAGAGTCAAGAGAGAGAAGGGGAAGAGAGAGAGAAGGAAAAGGGATAGTAATGTCTGACCTGTGTAATGAGATTGAGATTAAAGAGGCAGTGTTCAAATATTAGACATTTAGGGTTTTGAAATAAATTAAAGGTGGGGATTAATTTGATTTGGAATGAATGTTCAGGATTATGGTTTATATGTTGGTTTGGTTTGACTTCATAGCTCGGTTTCACAACTCGGTCTCGTAGCTCGGCTTCGTAGCTCGGTCTCATAGCTCGGTCTCGTAGCTCGGTTTCATAGCTCGGTTTAATGGCTAAATGGTTTAGCTCGGTTCGGCTCGGTTTGGCTTGGCACCCTCAAACCGCAAGCTAAACCGAACCATGTGGTTTGTAATTTTTATAAACCGAGCTAAACCACTTAAATAAAAAAACCGAGCTAAACCCCACGGTTTAGCTCGGCTCGGTCTCAAACCGCGGTTTGAGCTAAACCACTTACACCCCTAATAGTAACTATTCACTCATTATTCTCTACTGCACATTCTCTCTTCTACATCACTTTTCATACTCACAACACTTATTTTATTATATTCTCTTCTTAATTCTCGTACAAAATCAATTTTGTTCCTTTTCAGGTGAGTGGAGGGAGTATAAACCTTTTCATTCGGATATATGCTTGATCTTTGAAACGCTTAGACACAGATTGAAGAAAATATTCCCTTCCCAAATTAAATGACCATATTTGTCAAAGTGAATGATCTTTTGAATGATCTTTTGAAACTTTTTCTTCAAATAATCTTGTCCCCCTAAATGATATACTAACATTTACATTTATTTGCAAGTCGACTACAAAAGAAATTGATTGTTATATTTTTAACGTGATAAACTCTATGTGACTTGCACATGACATTTTAAGGGATATTTTATAGTGTTTTTGGAGTTACATATATCCGATTGATATGATTACTTTTGTAAATTGAATCTAATATTTAAATCTAAAACATATATTATTTTTCATATTTTTTAGTGATCAAATAATTTTATATTAAAAATTATTTTAAAAATATAAATTTTTGGGGAAAATATTCCCAACAAAATTCAAATGCCAATAGAAACTCAAATGCCTTTAGATCCAAAGAGTAAGTTTTAGGGGAAACTTGTTTCTCCATAAGTTATAAAAAGCCCACTTTCATCCTTAAAATATCAAGTTTAGACCTTAAAACATTGAGTTTAGGCCTTAAAATACCTAAAAAATAAAATAGTGAGTTTAGGCGTTAAAACAGTGAGTTTAAGCTAGAAAATAAAATAGGGAGTTTAGGCCTTAAAACAGTGAGTTTAGGCTTTAAAACACCAAGTTGATATATTTAAAAACAGAATTTTTTTATAACTTATGGAGAAACAAGTTTCCCCCAAAATTTTCTGAGATGCAAATTCATTAAGGCCTCATTTATTTTTCATTTTCAGCTCTTATTCAGATCTAAATGGGTGGGTGTATCAGACATAATATAATTCAGACTATTTGTTTTTTTTTTCTTCATTCAGATCTGAATGCCTCTTATTTTCCACTTAATTTTCAGATGTAAAACTATCAATTATTTGCCTTTTAATTAATTGATTTTTTTCATATATATCTCCTTTATAAACTCATAATTTTAAAAATACTCAATCCAAACACTAGATCAATAATCATTCATCTCGTCTCTCTACTCCATTAAATGTCGTAATATTAATTTCAGATGTGAATTCAGATGAATATTCAAACAGTTTGAGTAATTTAGAAATCAGTATTTAGACGCTACCTCTTATCAATTCAGTCAAATTCAGACGTGAAATCAGATTTCATCACTTAACATTTAAAAAAATCAAATGTCACCTAAATAATCCTCAACTATCTCAATTATTGGATTTTATCCAACCAACCAAATTTCGAATCTTGTCAATGCTCCAACTTTTTTTCAATCCCAAATTAATCCACATTTATTTTCTTCCCCAAATATATATTATTCTCAAAATGATCAATTTTCTTCTCAAAACCTTGAAAATCCATCATCTCAACAATATAATAGGTCTCATAGAACACCTGTCGGTGATTTAGGTAGTTCAAGAACTTTATTTCAAGATATATAAGATGATGAAGAGGGCGCCATTAATCCTTCTAATCAACCCGGTAAATCCAAAAGTAAGCAAGATAAGATTATATGAAACATAGTTGAAGATAAAGCCCTGTGTTCGTCTTACCTTGAGGCAGGCGGAGATGATGCGATAGAAACTGATCAAAAGAGGGGTGATCGTTGGGAAAATATAATGTTAAAGTTTGATGCAGCTCAAATAGAAAACTCAAGCACCATAAATGTGAGATATTGGATTCAGCCTTTTTTCGTTGGAGAAGAATTAGCGCTCAGGTAAATAAGCGGGTTGGGGTATATGCAGAAGCACAACGAAAAAGGAAGAGTGGGTGGAGTGAAGATAAGGTTATAGGAGAAGCTCGAGAAATATGGGAAAAAACTAACAATGGCAAAAAAATCCTACTCGAGCATTGTTGGGAAACTATGAAACATTTTCTGAATTGGCAAGGTAGGATGACTGCTGAAGATCAGCAAATCAGTCACAGTTCTAAAAGATCAAACTCAGATACACCTACAATTGAGGTTCGTGCTATGGGAGTGAAGAGATCTAAACGAAAAGGTAAGTCAACTAATTATTCTCAAGTTGCTATAGATCATTTAACAAACTGTATCAATAGTCTAAATACAAGTCGCGAGCTAGATACTTGAGAGGCTTGGATAAACAAATGTTTGACTTTTTTAAAGAGAAGGAAGAAAAAAAGCAAGCAGAGAAGGATCAAAAGAGAAGGTTCAAACTGTACAATACATTAATGGGAAAATCAAATTTGTCACCAGAAGAAATTGAGCTTTATGCCTGATTGCACGAAGAATTCAACAATATTTAGTTATGTTAGTTTGATTTTGAACATGTGTAATATTTTTTTTACTTTAACTATTATTGTGATGTTATTTAGTTTTTAATGTTTTATGTAATATTTGTAATGTGTGTTTATTTATTAAATTAAAAAGTTAAATATGTTTACATTTATTGAGATATGACATATCACTAATTTAAATGTTTAGTAATAAATGTGTCATTGATAAGTCTATTTAAACAATAAAGTCTGACATTGTTATGTCACTTTATCAATATAGACATGTGTGTCGTTGATAAGTTTATTTCAACAATAGAGTCTGACATTGTTATGTCACTTTATCAATATAGACATGTGTATTGTTGATAATTCTATTTCAACAATAAAGTCTGGCATTGTTATGTCATTTTATCAATAATAGACTTGTGTCATTGATAAATCTATTTAAACAATAAAATCTGACAATTTTGTTTAAGTCTCCGCAATTCATCTATTTACACCTCAATTATTTTGTTCTCCTATTTAAGGGTTATTTTCCTCAAATTTCATACACCAAAATCCACACTCATCTTCATTTCTTCTTAAACTTTCCTCAAACTTCCATAAAATATAAGCATAATGTCTTCATCATCTTCAAGTTCAAGTGATACAAGTTTCGATCAAATGATGAACAGGAAGATGGAATGGAATCAAAGATACTCAAAAAGACGCCAAAATGAAGAGGCGATCGTACACTCAATCATTCCTCTAATATCATCAACAATTGAGAGGCCTCCGTCTGAAGATCGAAGAAGATATGTGCACAGAGAACGTGAGCAAACACATGACATATTGTATAGACAATATTTCGCTAAACATCCAAGTTTTTAGAGGAAACATGTCGCCTTAGATATCGAATGAGATGTCTTGTCTTCTATCGTATCATGAAAGCATTGCGTGCTTCTGATGAGTATTTTCAACAGAAACCCGATGGAACTGGCAGACTTGGTTTAACAACTGAGCAAAAATGCACCGTCGCTATGCGAATGCTAGCATATGGTACTACATATGACTCGGTTGATGAACATTTAAGCATTGCAGAATTTACAGCAAAGGAGTGTATTCTTCATTTTGTTGAAGGCATCATAATTAAATTTCGCGCCCATTACATGCGAAGGCCGAATGCTGATGATATGGCTGTGTTATTATAAGAAGGAGAGGAGCGTGGATTTTCAGGGATTATGAAAAGTATTGACTGTATGCATTGGACATGGAAAAATTGTCCACACAGTTGGAGAGGACAATTTCGAGGTAGAAATAATACACCTACTTTAATCCTAGAAGCCGTAGCCTCGCGTGATTTGTGGATTTGGAATCCTTTCTTCGGAACACCGGGTTTGTGTAATGATATAAATGTACTTGATCATTCTCTAGTGTTTACAGACATTATGGAAGGTCAAGCTGCACCTGTTAATTATATGTTAAATAATCATTTATACAATATGGGTTATTATCTAACTGATGGAATATATCCAAAATGAGCGGCATTTATTCATTCCATTAGTGCCCCGCAGACATCAAAGCAAAAATTATTTGCTAAAAAACAAAAGTCTATGAGAAAAGATGTGGAGCGTGCTTTCGGAGATTTACAAGCTCGGTTCGCTATAATTCAACAACCTGCTATAGCATGTAGCAGGGATATACTGGAAAAATTATGCTGCTTGTATCATCATGCACAACATGATTGTCGAGTACGAACGTGCAACGTACAAGAATCATCGCCATATAATAAGAGAATTTGAAGTATATCGTCCTCAAAATCAAGCATCAAATATCACTGAAAATGAGAGGTTTACTTACTCCAATGTTCGAAGATATATTTTATCATCATATATGAGTAACAGGAGTCGAGTTTGGGATACAAATATTCATATGTCACTTAAGGAAGACTTAATTGAAAATACATGGAAAAAATTTCATGAGAAAATGGATGATTAAAATGTTTTACTCCATATCACACAGGGTATTCCATGAAATTTTTAATATTTTCTATGTTTTATTACGTATTTTAATGTATTTTATTTTCGTATGTAATTTTTATGTTATAATTTATTAGATATAAACCTTTTCAAATAAGATAAATAAATATATTAATAAAATAATTAATTATAATGAAATTTATAATTAATTGTTATATAGTACAATAATTAATAATTATATATAGTAGTAATAAATGTAATATAAATGAGTAGAAAAGAGAAAATATGGTGGAGTATAGTAAAAAGTAGAAGAGAGAAACTAATGACTTTTGTTATGAATGTAGATAAAATTATTTGAAGTTGTGGTTATTGATAACTGATGACGTGTAGCTGAGATGGGGGAGAGAGAGATGCATGACACAATTTTTAAAAGTTATGACTGCAGATGCTCTTATAGGCCAAAATTTTGACTCTTCCTCGCTCAACTAGCATTCATTCGCGATCTGATATTCCTTTCAACACGAGAAGTTAGGAATTTAAAATCTACCAAATAAAATTATTATCAATTTAAAGTGACACTATTGTAACATATTAAGTTATTCATTAATAAAATATTCGGGGAAAAAACGATGTGGACAGTGGAGATGGCCAAAATGGGCTCAAATTCGTGGGAGGTCCGCATGGACCGTTGCCCGCGGCCCGTTTGGCCCGGCCCGTCCAGTATGTGGCCCGTAACCCGTCCAGCCCGCTTTTCATACGGGACGGACTTGAATCAAAGAAGTTCGCACGGACCGGGCTTTGGCCCGCGAATCAGAAGATCTGTTTGGTCTGTGGCCCGTTTGGCCCGTTATCAAAGAGGTCCTCACGGACCTCTTTGAATTCTAAACCCTAAACCCTATATTCTACGCCCTAAACCCTATATACCCCATACCCTAACCCCTATACCTTAAATCATATTTATACCCCATACCCTAAAGTATATACATCTATATCCTAAACCTTGTAATATATACCACTCACTAAACACTAAACCTTAAACCCTGTATATCACATACCCTAACCCATACCTTAAATTATACTCCCTCCGTCTCACCAAAACTGATACTTATTTCCTTTTTGGTCCGTCCCAGCCAAACTGATACTTCCCAAAATGGCAAGGAAATCTTCACTATTTACCCCACTCATTCTCTCTCCATTTCACTTTTACACTCACAACATTCTCTCTCCTAACTATTCCTCCCACTCATTCTCTCTCCTAAATAATTACCATATATGTAAAGAAATGTTTACTAATATTATTGATAATTGAATATTACATAATAGTAATAATTGTGGCTTTTCGGACGGGACGGAGGGAGTATTACATATCCTAAACACCATTCATATTCTAAATAATTACCATATATGTAAAGAAATGTTTACTAATATTATAATATTATTGATAATTGAATATTACATAATAATAGTAATAATTGAAAGAAAAATATTTAATAACAATAATAATTTAATTTTTAGAAAATATTAATAATGCTTTTACTTTACCCCAATCCCTAAAGTATTTACTTCCTTCGTCCCTAAAAGATTGTCATGTTGTACATTTTGCAATTATTAAGGAAGAGCTTCACCTTCTTGTACCTTAGTAGATTTGCACTAACATTAATGCCTAAGTTTAAAAATGGGACATACTTTTTGGGACAAGTCAAAATGGCAAATGGGACAATCTTTCAGGGACGGAGGGAGGACCATATTGCTCAAACTGACAAACAAAAAAAATAAATAAATAAATAAATAAAAATCTTACTATAGGATGTAAGGAGTAAAAAAATTCTAAAATATTATTTTCTAGTCAATAAAAAATTAATATAAAAAATAAAAATAAATAAAGGATTGTCCGTTCCTCTTTTTTTTTTTATATACTTTCATTTGTTTAGCTTTTTTCTATCTTTTTTTGTATACATTTTTGTAAAAAAAAAAAAAATCACAAGTAAAAAATGTCTAAAATATTATTTCCTAATAAAAAAAAATTAAAATAAAATAAAAAATAAATATAGGATAGTCCGTCCCTCTTTTCTTCTATATACTTTCATTTGTGTAGATTTTTTCTATCATTTTTATATACCTTTTTGTAAAAAAAAATCACTAATAAACAAAGTTTAAAATATTATTTTCTAGTCACTAAAAAATTAATTAAAAAATAAAAATAAATAAAGGATAGTACATCCCTCTTTTCTTTTATATACTTTAAATTGTTTAGTTTTTTTCTCTTTTTTTATATACATTTTTGTAAAAAATCACTAATAAACAAAGTATAAAATATTATTTTCTAATCAATAAAAAATTAAAATAAAATAAAAATAAATATAAGATAGGTCGTCCCTCTATTCTTCTATATACTTTCATTTGTTTGTTTAGCTTTTTCTATCTTTTTTTATATACCTTTTTGTTAAAAAAAATCACTAATAAACAAAGTCTAAAGTATTATTTCCTAATCAATAAAAAATTAATAAAAAAAATAATAATAAATAATGGATAGTCCGTACGACCAGGCCGGGACGACCGGTTTGGCCATTACCAGTGGACAGTGTGGACTCAAACTTGTCCGAAACAATTATCAGAATAGGAGAATATTACTAATGGAAATGGAAACACAATTGGTCGATTAGGACGCCTCCTTCAACCTAACTGATATAAAAAGGCACATTATTAATTAACCATCAATATTAGAATTGATATATATAAAAAGGCACATTATTATAAATTCAAATTATAATTGAAGCACAGCATTTTAAATAGCCCCATGTAAACGTAGTTGGATGACCAAAAGAAATGACCAAATTGAAACAACACAGATGAGGCAAACGACTTTCAATTAAATAAAAGGTAGAGATTGAGAAGGAAATGAAAAAAAAAAAAAAAAAAAGTTAAAGATGAGCAGGATATATCAACTTTTACTTCCACCAATCCAGTTCTAAATCCAATAGGTAATCCTAAAAGCAAGACTACAATCCAAATATGAAGATCCACACAAGTTGATCCCCATTTCTGAGTACACAATCAGTCAGCACAAGACCAATGACATTAGAGGCCACCTCCTTCAGGAGTCGAAAAAAATCGAAAACTAGTGGCCGACGAAAACTAGTGGCCGGTTTCAAATCATGGCTCGTCCGTGTCCTGCATCACCAGCACCAAATGTTCAACCAAAGCAAGCATATGAAACTTGATCCATAGTACAAAGCTTGTGAGAAAATAATTAATAGAACATACTGCCCGCCCCAAAATAAAAGTCACATTTGTTTTGTCCACGTTTTTTGTGTTTTACTTGTTTGTACTTTCCTTATACCATGGTAAAAATACACTAAGACTATTTCATTATTTAGAAACACAATTTATTTTGGGATAGACCAAAAAGAAAAATGTGACATTTATTACGTACGGACTCATGTCAATTATCAAATGAGTTTGACGGCAAAAAGATAGAAAGTAATATAAGCTGAAACCCCATTGCAGAGGGGGGAATTTCGTGCATTATATGGTGTGCGTGCGTGTGTGTGTGTGTGTGTGTGTGTGTGAGAGAGAGAGAGAGAG
This sequence comes from Adenophora triphylla var. japonica, assembly GCA_022495995.1. Classification (NCBI taxonomy): domain Eukaryota; kingdom Viridiplantae; phylum Streptophyta; class Magnoliopsida; order Asterales; family Campanulaceae; genus Adenophora; species Adenophora triphylla. The sequence goes on from JAFEMH010000568.1 coordinate 25,659, forward strand.
AGAGAGAGAGAGAGAGAGAGAGAAAGAAAAAAAGAGATGCTAGTATTGACCTGGGCATCTGAAGTCCAAAGTGTGAGATTGTCCCTCAGAAGTTGCATAATTAGAGTGCTGTCCTTGTATGATTCTTCACCCAAAGTGTCAAGCTCAGCTATGGCTTCCTCAAATGCCTACAAGCACAAGGAACAAAAAAAGAGATAAACTAATGTTAATCCAAACATGCACCGCCCAGAAATCTGACCATTCACCATCTTGTACTCTCTATGGTGGTATAATACTAAGAAAAACAAAGTACTGCAATAAAAATGAGAATTTTTCAGGAACTGCATTGTCAATGTATGGAGTGCAGATGCACGACATTAAGTCATGCAAGTATTCAAACTCAACCTAAGGAGGGAGGTTATTCTCCATTCTCAACACATTACAGAATTAAGGTACTACTTGAAAACCTCTACTCCGACTCTCAAAATCAAGAATGAATTAAGTTGAACACTACTAAAGAGTTGATACCAGTACATTAAAGAAACAATTGATATACCCTTCATTGTCTAAACATGCAAAAAATATAAACAATACAGAGATATATATACTCAAACTCAAAACTGAACTATTAGAAACAGAAGTTGTCTACTACTCTCAAATGCAATTGCCTTCATTTCATTTTATGTTTTCGATAAGTAAACACATTTTCCTTCACATAAAACCTCTCTATCAGATCCTGATTCCAACAAATCTCTCATTGTAAATTATATTGAAATTCCACAACTGAAGCAAGTCGTATACATGTTAACGAAAAAGAATGGCACCTAGAATGTTAATTTATCATTTCACATTCAGGTGCTAAAAGCACAAGCACATTAAAACATAATCATCAAAAGAACAATTTGATGCAATTTTGCATCAGTAGTTTTAAGGACAATTGTGAGAAAAACTCAATCATAATTGATAAGATTTGCTTCAATTTCAAATTAGAGACAGCAGGAGTGGCATGGTGTGAATGTGACCTGCATGTTATATAAAAGTAACTTATAACAAGAAAATGACAGGGGCGGTTGAGAGAGAATCGAGCAAACCAATTGCTCCAGTTCTGGACTATACATTGATTGGAAACCAACTTAGTAACATAGAAATCCTTTTACACGCTTTATACAAGGGTTCCAGATTTGGATATACGTCATTTATATGGTCAACTTTGCTTTAGAACAATGCAAAAATTGGTAAATTCTCATTTAATTTAATTTACTTCAAAATTAAAAGTGGGTACTCATTTAGTGTAGAAGGGAGTACTAGATAATAGCAAATTAAATACGCGCATAAGAAAATTGAAAATCCTCCTCACAATCTATAGCTTTCCTGCCTCAAATTCAGAAGCTAAGTCATCTCTGCCAATCTCAGATCACTCTTGATTAACCAACTTTCTGCCTATTAGTCAACTCGGCCACTAGTTTAAAACATAACATTATTTAGTCTTAGAGAATAAACTAGCACCACAGAGAAACACATGAGAAGTACTTGCAGCCACAAAAATTAATTGTTTTGATAAACAGAGATCATCATCATCAAATATTGCTTAAAATTGAAGGTCAACACTACCAAAAAGAGTTGGGGAGAGAACTTCTGGGTGGAGCAAGGAGACTTAACACTTTCAACTCACTCATAATCAGAATAATTTACTCTGAGGATTCTGGTCTATTTGTCTTTTAGTAGTAAAAAGAAGGCATAAGATAATCTCAAGGAAATGAAGTCTAAGAAACTTTTTTCATAAAACGAATGAGAACAAATATGCTGACCAATAATTGACAAGCACACTAAGCTATTATATACAGATGCACACACCTAATCATTTTCCTTCAAAGTGCAGCAGCTAATCACAAGTAGAAGACCCTAGAAAGTCAATGGCCAACTACCATATTTAAAAAGTTTCAAAAGCAAGTTGTGGCATGTTATGAGTATCTTCCCTAGTGTCCTCTAATACCAATCAACAGCCAAAATTAGCTCTCACTTGTGTGGCAAATGCTATATCTTGCCCTTTTTGCCTTTTCAATAAGTCAACTTGTAGAAATCGGATGCGAAATACCAATTTATGGACAGCTCAAGATTGAAATTACAAGCCTTCAGGAAAAAAATACAAGAAAAGGGTGAGATGGGATCACTACTTCCCAATAACACACATACACAGAGACACGCACTAAAAGAACCCCAAAACACACTTCATGAAACACAACTTATGCAGTACACAATACCAAATAAATAGAAAGATGGAAGAAAAGTTACCTGTTTTGCCATAGTGCAAGCCTTATCAGATGAATTAAGAATCTCATAATAGAAGACTGAAAAATTGAGTGCCAACCCCAATCTAATTGGGTGAGTTGGTGGCAGATCTGCAAGTGCAATTTCCTACAACAACCAAATTAAAGAAAATCAGAACAATTCACAATCTCAATCACTCATTACTTACTCAACAAAAACCACATTCATTTGGATCCACACTCAAGTTCCCAAAATTTTACATCCCCAAACAAAGCCCTTACAGATCAATAATATAAAGAATATATTCACAAAAAGAACTTACATGTATAAATTTATACATGTGTGTGTGCGTGTGCAGGCATAATTCTCACCGTTAAAACAACAATCACTCAGTATGCTAAGAATCTAGCCCTAAAATCACAAATCTGCAGTATCAACCAATGAAACCAAATAAACAACTCTAACCAGCTACGAGCCGCCTTAAAAGAGATCAAGGAACCACATAGGTTAATCACACTTATCATTTGGAAGAAATTGATACAAACAAACACGAGAACATGCTAATAAATCAAGCCCTAAAATCATAAATCTCATAAGCAAAATAAATAAACAAATAGGATATAATTGAAATCTCATAAATACCTGAGCACCCTTATACGAGTTCATAGTATCTTCCGCAGCCTCCTTGCGCTCATCCCCAGTTTTGAACTCAGCAAGATACCTATGATAATCTCCCTTCATCTTCAAATAAAACACCTTTGACTCACTAGTGGAAGCCGACGGCACTAGATTCGACTCCAACAACTTCAAAATCCCGGCACAAACGTCCGATAGCTCGTTCTCCACCTTAGATCTGTACTCCTTAACCAGCACGACGTGGTCCTCGTTCTTCCTCGACTCCTCCTTCTGCTCAATTGAGGACACGATCCTCCATGCGGCTCGTAGAGATCCGATTACGTTTTTGTAAGCGACGGAAAGGAGGTTGCGCTCCTCGACGGTGAGTTCGGCGACCGGAGTCAACCCTACGACGAGTTTTTCCATGAATTTGACCATCTCTTCGTACCGTTCGGCTTGCTCGGCGAGTTTCGCCAAGTAGACGTACTGATCTCTGGTGAGATTGTCCGGCACAGCGGCGGTCGCCATTGACAAGAAATTGACGAGAAAAAAGAGACTGGACTTTTGTAGAAAGGGTTCTAGAGAGAGAGAGAGAACGGAAAAGTGGCTCTCCGGTGGAGCAGTTTTCGTCGATGTTATAAGCGGAAGAAGTTAGTATAGCGTGTCATCATGATTGTCTGTGATCTGGTGCGAATAATAATGTGGTCCGTCCGTTGATGAAAGTTGTGTACGTGGAACCGACGGTGATCGGTTTAGTGTGGGCCATAAAATGAATATTTTTGAGGACAAATTCCATTAGGTCCCTTGGCCCAATATTCATATTTCATAAAGGAGAGTTATTTTTGAAATCCCTCTATAGCCCTTAAAACAAAAATACCTCAGACTCTTTCATTTCGCGATCGCTCCGCCTCATTCTAGGGTAGTAGTATACTCCCTCCGTGTCGGGTGAATGGAGACTTATTTTCATTTTGTGTCGTCTCACGTGATTGAAGACTGCCCAAAATGAAAAGAATGTTGTGAGTGTAATAATAAAATAGGAGAGAGAATGAGTGAATGGAATAGTAAATTATAATGGTGTTGTGAGTATTAAAATAATGTAGGAGAGAGAATGAGTGGAGAGAATAGTGAAGATTCTTTCCTTTTTCGTAGTTATTGTTCCCAATTTTTTGGTGTATATTAACCCAATACACGGAGGGAATATGTATATGTTCTGAGAGACAACTCTTAATAGCTCTGAGTGTCAACTTTCAAAGAAAAAAATAAAAACGAGAGTCTTTTATCATATCATCAAAAGGTGAGGATGAAGAGGTAAACAAATATAAATGTGTATATATATAGATATATATATATATATATAAAGAATTATCTCTCACAGAACAAATATTAAATACTCAAACCCGTCTCTAAAAGTTTGTCTCATTTGATTTTTTTGTTAAACTTTGATCACAAATTTATGAGAGATTAATTATGTTCATGAAATTCTAAAAGTTGTTGTTGATAATATTATTAATGGTGAATCAATAGGAATTTTTAAAATTTCATGACATAATTAAATTGTCATATATTTGTGAGTCAAATGGGACAAATTTTTAGGGACAGATGGAGTAGGAGTATGAGAAATAACTCTCAAGTATGATTCTCAAATCAAAAATCAACAATGAAAAAGAAAAACCAAACAGCAACTTAAAGACAAGAAGTTTAGCTCATTGTAAAAATAAGCAACATATATAATTCAAACAACAAATATAATACAAAAAAATACTTAAAAGAGCGAAGAAGGTTTTCAAATGCTAATCTCCTCATCTTTGACATGTACTCCCTCCGTTCCGGAGAACTTTATCCCTTTACTATTGAGAACGGAAAATAAGAAATAATGTTATTAAAGTATGTGTTGTGAGTGGGAGGAGAGTGAATGAGTGGAGAGAATAGTAAATTTGAAAAGTGTTGTGAGTGGGAGGAGAGAGAATGAGTGGAGAGAATAGTATTTTTTTTTTCCTTTTTAGGAAAGTGAGACTTTAAAGGGGGACGTCCAAAATAGTAAAAGGGGTAATGTTTTATGGGATAGAGGGAGTATAGCCTATTGTTTGTTGCGAAGACAGTACCGACCATTTGAGCAAAGACTGGGAATGGGATTGTGAAATTAGGGTTTTGGACCTTTACATTGAATGTACTCATAAGGTTAGGATTTCGACTAGCGGGGAGAAGAGTAGTACCGGAGAAACCAATGTGAAATCAAAGGGCATTGGGAGAATAGATTTATTATTATGGAGGAATCAAAATATAAATTATAGACGACCATATTGTGTAACAAACTTTTAAATTACTAGAACAGAGACACATACATACTAGGTTTCCAGATGTTTAGATGAATTACTATGGCCACACGGGGTTATAAGAGTATACTCCCTCCGTCCCCATAGAAGCTGTCCGTTTTTTGCCTTGCATGCAAATTAATAAAATGGGTGGGAAGAAAAATTGTTGTGAGTGTAATTTGAAAATAGGAGAGAGAATGAGTGGAGGGAATAGTAAATTATAATGGTGTTGTGAGTATTAAAATAATGTAGGAGAGAGAATGAGCGGAAGGAATGGTAAAGATTCATTTGCCAAAAAAGAAAAGTGAAAGCTTTTAACGGGACACCCAAAATGACAAAATGAAAAGAACAAAACCCTAAATCTAAATGATGCGGCCCAAGATTAGAAAATTTGTTGGACCTACGTGACCCCGATGCAGCAGCATAGATATTCTAATGACTATACGACTGAATGATGTGGCGGCACAGGTGTTGAAACTTCGGATGTCTAAAATGCTAAAAGAACAAAACCCTTTGGAATTTATGTGACCGCACGATGCGGTCACATAGCCCCATCTTCAGCTTTTTCTGTTTCGTTTCAGTTGAACAGAAACTTTCCCCTTTGGGAAACAAACAGCTTGTGATGTTTAGCAAGCCCAAATAGTGTTGAAACTTGCTCTTCGAAATGAGTTCGTAAACATATCAGTGAGAATATCAGCAATACCCACTTTCTTCACCCTTATCATTTGCTCACTTCTTAGAAAATAATACCTCGTGTCAATGTGATTGGTCTTCTCGTGATAAACTTGATCCTTTGCTAAACAAATTGCACTCACACTGTCGCAATAAATTGTAGCTTGATCATTATGTAGACCCAAATCTGACTAATCTCTTTAATCAGATTCCCTCGTTAGCTGCTTATGTTAGTGCATACTCTATTTTCGAGTCGACAACGTCGTTGTAGGCTGCAAAGATTCTCACCAAACTGCCAAGAATGAACATATAACCGGTCATCGATCTCTTATTGTCAACATCCCCAACATATTCAAAATTCGAGAACCTATGACCAAACACTGCTTATCACCTCTATAAATAAGACCAACATCAGATATACCCTTAAGATACCATAATATCCTCTTCACATCCTACTAATGTTCCTTACAAGGATCACTCATGAACCTACAAACAACATAAACAACATTTGCAAGATCAGGTCTAGTGCAAACCATAACATACATCATACTACCAACTACACTAGCATAGGGTACCTGAGTAGGGATGGCAATCGGATCGAATCGGATCAGTCCTGATCTAAATCCAATCCGAATACTAGAAAGCCATATCCGAATCCGATTCGATCCGAACTTACTTGATCCGAGCCCCGATCCGATCCGATCCGAAGCTGTAACTTTTTTTTTATTTAATCAATTTAATAGAATACTAGAAAGCCATGTCTGATCCGATCCGATCCGAGACCGTCTGCTAAGAGAGAAAGAGGGCTACTGCGCAAGAGAGAGAGGGGGGGTAAACCCTAGATTTTTTCTTATATAAGGAAGACATAAATGCAAATTTAAAGAACATGAGGGGTAAAAATTAAAAACAGTAAGGTTAATGAAAGTGGATTGGGTAGGATCGGATATCAGATCGGATAATAAATTGAAGGAAATCGGATCGGATCTCGGATCGGATCATACCTAAACCGAATTCGATCCGAAATCCGATTGGATCATGAAAAACCCTACCAAATTCGAATATTTCGGATCGGATCACCCTTCAAAACGGATCGGGTTCTAGAGATCTAAGATAATTTCTCACTTTGTGAGAGATTTTCATTCTTATTAAAGCTCAAAATTGGTTCTAGCGAGAAAAATTATAAGTGACGAGAAAGTTAAAAGTTCACAAAAAGTTTCAAAGAAAATAGCCATATATCTCTTTTCGAGTAGCCTATTTGATGTGTTATTGACAGTCATGCAAACATGTTCTAGGGATTCCGAAAATGTCAAAATGATCCTATAAATGTCTTTTAAGTTGGTAACAATGATCAAGAAAATAATATGTAAGTGAAAGGTTAAGTAATCATAATGCACATGTTTCAATGTAATCACATTCTCATATTGATAATAACACCTAAGATTTAAAATTAAATTACCCTCAAATCATCATATACTTAAGCCAACATTCCAAAATATTTCAATTTTTTAGGGTGACACTATTTACACTCCCCTATAAACCCACAAACTCAGAGAGACTCACAAAGAGTTACTCAAAACTAACATTGTTTACCCTCGAACTCAAAACATGTTATGTCCTCAGAGAATAAAGAAAAATAAAAGCATGCCTTGGTTTAAAGAGTTGACATGACACAATCAAAATAAAAGAAAGTAAAATAAATGTTATCTAGTTGGGTTGCCTCCTAACAAGCGCATTTATTTAGAGTTATTAGCCCGATTATGGCCCCAATTTTACTTGGGGGTTGGACTGGCCACTTCATCTTTGGCATTTTCCTTTCTTCCTTTTGACCACCTTGAGCTTTCTCTTGCACTAATGCTCACCGCTTTACTGCATAAGTTTCATTTTTTGTCAATTATGGTGGTATCCAAAGGACTTTGTGACTTTTCTGCTTTTGTCTTTTCTTCTTTCTTCTTAGGCTCTTTTCCTCAACTTGCATTGGTTTATCCACTTTATCAACTTGAAAAGCAAACTCGTATACAAAAATTTCACAAGTGTTATTTTTATTAAATGTTTTTACCCATGACTGAGGGTAGGATGGCTGACCAGCAGAAGCAGCAAGGATTGTAGAGTTTTTCCTCAACACTCTGCTCATGAGGAGATAATAGCATGGCCTAGCTTTGTTTGCTCTTGCTAAAGGCTTCTACTTGTGAAATTTCTTGAAGGCAATCACAATAACATTGTAGATGAATGTACACCAATTAAACTTCTTCTGCAGTAAGATGACAGCCATGGCTTCAAATTAGATCATGGTGATACAATGATGTGATCCAGACCGGGAGATAATGCATCGGTCAACAATCTTAGCAAGGGCATAGTTCAAAGGGTCCAAGTCCTTTCTTGTTACCCTCACCGGTTACGAAGGGCTCATCACCTCTTATTTGATCCCATGCCAACTTCATATTCTTCATGTAAATGGTTGAGGGATCGGTTGACGGAAGGGTAGGGAAGGCTTCAACAATGGAGGCTGGGAGAAGGTGACAGGCACACCAGCAACTGTTGAAAGAATTGAGGGCACTTCACCAGCCTTACCATTGTCATCTAGAGACCAATTATCAAACATCTCATTCACTAACTCATAATATATATCTTTTGAACCTTCTGGCAACAGAAATGGCAGAACCCCAGCACCAACAAGAATGGCTTTCAAAAGCTTGCCTTGCTTAGACTCAAAGAATGATGATAGAATGTAACCTCCATATATGCCTTTCTTGTGAGTTGGTTTGGGAGCCATCTATAAATATTAAACATCAAAAACACAACATTTTAAGTCAGAAAATTTTAGATATACAAAAAAATATTCATAACTTTGAAAATTTCTAAGTGTTCTAAGTGTTACCAGATTAAGAGTGATGAGAGATGAGGAAAGATTTGAAGATTTTGAATAACTGCGAAGGAAGATGAAGATCTTGCCGGCGATGGAGATTGAGAGCAGAGAGTTTGAGAGAGAGATAGAGAGTTTTGAAAAAGTAAATAGTTCGCTTTTTGAATCCTTTATATAGAATGAGGAGGATGAGAGAGAAATAGGGAATACGGAAGGTTTTTATGCGGAAGAGCAAAATTTGTTCAAAACGTTTTAAGCTTAAAAATAGGAGATAATGGGACATGAACTTAATGCAAATAAAAATATGGAAGCATAAAATTAGGAAAGTGTGTGCAACAGTTTAAATTTTAAACATAATAATGAACAAAAAAGATAACCTTTTGGATAAATAGGAATGATATAGAGATTAACTTTTTTATCAAAATAAAAATTTTGATCAACCTATGAAACAAAATCGGTAGACAGCTCACAGTTGTGTCAGACTAGAGGCTGAAAAGACTTGAAAGGACAATAGGGGTGTCAGACGTGTCGGTTAAAACGAATTGGATCCCATCACAGTTCGTTGTCGGTTAGGCGTTAGGTGACCAGTTGAAATGGAGTGACCGATTGAGAGTAACCGCTTGAAGGCTTGACCGGTTAAGGCTTGTGACCAGATGATTATGATATGTCAAGAGTATTAGACCGGTTGACAGATGTAACCGATTGAGAAGATGACCTGTTGAGAAGATGTCGTCGGTTAAGGTTGTGGAGTAATGGTGTAAGTTGAGTTGAGAGTAAAATTGGAATATCACCTTTTTTATCGGTTAAGCTTACACAAATAGCAAAGTTAGAACAATTTATCCACGTATATCAATCATGCCTAGTTCACCTCTAAGGAATTCAAAATGTTTAGTGTCTAAGGGTTTGGTCAGTATGTCAGCTAACTAGTAATCAGTATGAACTTTTAAAATAACAACATTACCCTTTTCAACATTATCATTGAGGAAGTGATATTTGATGTGTATGTACTTTGTCTTGGAATGTATCACAGGATTATTGGAAATTGAGATGGTTGAGGAGTTGTCACAATAGATAGGACATACTTCAGTTGGAATTTTATAGTCCACCAGTTGTTGCTTCATCCAAAGGATTTGTGAGCAGCAACTTCTGACAGCTATGTACTCAGCCTCAGTTGTAAAAGTGGAAATTGAAGCTTGTTTTTTGCAATACCGGAAAATCAGTCGGTGACCTAGATATTGACAAGTCCCACTAGTACTTTTTATGTGAGGACCCCGACCCGGAACCTACACGTGTCCCAAGCTGGAGCATCCTCAAACTAACCCAATTTTTTTCTAATCTTTTAAAACTTTTATTTAACCTTCAAAATTAAATACAATTATTATAACCATTTAAAAATAAATCTACACCTTTTCACAATGGAGAAATAATTGACTAACTTAGAAAGTAAGAAACGGTTTTAATTACAAAAAGGCCTCGGTTATAACATAAAGTAAAGATTTATAAATACAATTCCACAAATGAATTATACCAACGTACACTTTCTATACCAACCTAATCATACCCCGACAATTCCCACAATATAACTTCCAAACTCCTCACCGCCCTTACTTGGCCGGGTCCACCTGTCTCAAATCTAAAAGCAGTAAGGGAGAGGGGTGAAAATAAATCTCAATGAGCTATTATGAATGCGGCAAGATGCCAAACAAGATGCAACACATAGCATGGTAGCACATAACACATTATAAAGCGGTAAACACCTTACGTTACCTCATTTTACCTTTTCCGTCTCGAACAATAAGTCGTACAACGTGGGAGTAAAACTCCACTCTTTGGTGAATTGCCTCCAAGACATTCACCTCTTATAGGACTCATACTCGAGAGATCCATATAAGAAAAGATACCTATAATAGAGTATCCAACAATAATATATTCCCCGGTACACCAATCGCAGCAGTGCGTAAAGGCTTCTTCATGCTCAATACGATCGCTAGCACGGCCCCACTCTGTGGCCACAGAGGGGGAGGAGTCACGGTATGATGGACCTTCAATCACTTATAGAACAAATTAATAATTGATTGACTTCCATCATACCCACCCGAACGCATTTAAGCACATAATAGTTACTTGAATTATAATCCCCAAAAAGGGATAATCATATAACAACATGGTAAAATATACTCATGATTCATCCATACTATAAGCAAATGTAGCTTCATGTAATACACTATGCATAATACCATCAACGAATTTAAATTCAAGTAAGGTATCCATATAAACACATAATCCACACCGGGATACCATATAACAATACCAAATAATCCACAAAGGGGATAAAAAATATAGTCACATGGTAAAATATACTCATGTTCAACCAATATCATAGTGCCACAACCATTTAATACACTATGCATAGTATCATCAATAAATATGAATGATAACAAATAAATCCACCGATTGAATAACCAAGCAATCACATAATAAGCATATTCACACATTGGGATATCATAACAACTTGTCAAATAATCCACACTTAGGATATTAAGGTAACCATATAATCAATAATTCCACAACTTGGAATAACCATGCCACAAAGTGATACATACCCATTATCAATTAGTTCAATAGTGAAACCTATGGCTTCTACACCATTGCAACTATTCACCGAAGATAAGGAGTAAGTGAGGCTACTATATATCATAAACCATTCTTACATAGTTATTATACCACCTCGAACAACCTTAATAAAAGTTCAAGATCTATTTCCCAAGTTGGAACTATTCTCCGAACCATCATTTAACTACTTCCACAATCCCACTTTGACCAATAAAGACGTCATGGCCTAGCCAAGGTATTCCATTTTAACTTAGGTTAAGAAGGATTGATTTGTATCCGGGTTGGGTTAGGTTCTATTAATTTATAATGGTTAGGGATCATCCCACGAGAAAATTAGCAAAATTCAGCAAAAAAGGGAAAACGGGGGAGAATCTGGTGACATGGGCGACCGCCCATGTCACTTGGGCGACCGCCCAAGAAAGTTTCAAAAGGGAGCCAACAATCTGCCTTCATGGGCGGCCGCTCAGCCCCCATGGGCGACCGCCCAAGGCCACCTTCAGCACATTCGAAATTCCAACTTAATTTATATAGTTTGTTTCCCTTTAAATCTTTCTTAATCTCATGAACACTAAAGGGATTTTCTAACCTTACTTATTTCAACTTAAATTATCTAAACCCAAGATCATGTAGATCTAGATTATTTATCACCAAGTCTTCCACCCATTTCACTACTTCATTCAAGTTTATCCCATTAATCTATCTCCATCCATTTCTTACATCCTAGATCATCTTCCAAGAACATTAACCTCTTTCCATTTCATTAACCAAGCACTCAACTCTTATAAAGTTCCCAACCATTTTATTATTTCATTTCAAGCTAAATCTCCTAATTTAACTCCACCCATTTCATAAATCAATTCTTCCACTTTCAAGAAGGTTTCTAAAGCATTAACAATCATCATAATAACAATAACAACATCCATAGATCATGAACATTCAAAGAAAGGAAGGGTCATAATAACTCACTTTGGAATAGGAGATGGATCATGGATTTCTTGAGCTTGATGGACTCCCCTAGATGCCCTGATTACAAAAGTGCTCTCGGAATTGAAAATGGAGAAGAGTTGACTTCTCCAAGGCCTTGAAAATGAAGCTTCCATGGAGGAGGTTTTCATGGAATAATGAAGGGGAAAGAAAGAAGAAATGATAAAATGAAGAGGATGGGAGGAGGAGAGTGGGGAAGAGTGGGGAAGTAAGAGGAGGGAGACACATGGCAAGAGGAGGGAGTGGAAGACCATTTGGCCCCCCCCCCAAGAAACCAAGGCTTTCACCCAATTTTAATCATTCCCCCTAATTATTCATTCTACTCATTTTAACCTCCTCTCACTATTTATCTATTTTCTATTTTTATTATTCCCCATGGTTCATTTTTAATATCCAATAAATTCTTAAAAGATTCTAAATTTACTTCTCACCCAATTTATCTTAAATTAAGAATTTAAAGACATAATTGAACACATAAAGCTAACATAAATATTAAAAGCATATAATATAATATTTAAAATTAGTGCCTAGGGTTGGGGTCGTTACACTCACTCCCCCTTAAAGAAAATTCGTCCCGAATTTGACTATCACTTACCTAACTGATCAACTCGCCTCGGTTACAAGTATACCTCAGACTTCAATTCTCAATTAGTCTCTTCGATGTTGTGATTCTTCCTCAAGATTCTAATTCCATTAATGATACGATATTACAACTTAATGTTCCAAGAATACCTTACAATTATCACTAACCCGAATTTTCACGACCTCAACAACAATATAAATAAATAGAAGTATTACAACTTATGTCACCAAATATATTACAATATCACATTAAAACTTCAATTACTCTATAAGCTTCTCCAAGCCAGTCGATAAGTCAAATCACCAACCTTTTCTAAAGCTTCAAATGGATTAACGAACTTTGGCGCCAATTTACCTTAGGCCTTGTTTCACTAACCTCACCCCAACAAATTAGAGATCGATATTTTCTTCCCGAACAACGCCTTATACGGTTTTATCTCAACGCTAGAATGATAACTGCTATTATACGCACCCAACCATTGGTAACCATACGACCTATCGACTACTAACATCCATTGTACATGCCCGTAGTATAATTTCAACAATAAGTAATGATTCCACAATTTTTCACAAAGTTAAACTTAATAGTATTCCTACCTTCCAAAAGGATCTTCCAAATGGTGTCTATCCAATCCCTCTAATACTATGGGGTTTATACAACCAAACTATCTCCTAACATATATGAGGACTTTATCAATAATTATCTCATGATATAAACATTAAATAACTGCCTATGAAACAATAAATATGAACATGCTAATAAGACCCTGATTCCCATAAACGGAATACGAGTCGACTATATATCACAATTCAATGCTCTAATTATGCCCAGGTCCAGTGACAGATCAATATTCAATCAAATGGTTGGCCGCCCACAACGGAGCCGATCCAACCCAAAACAAAAACCGAGTCTACTGCGACCTCCACATTAATAACCCCACAATTTATCAATTCATTTCTCGGATCAAAAACTTTAATATATTTAATCAATATAGGGAAACTAGGTTGCCTTTTTACTTGCTTTTGTACGAACTATACCTTTAAAATAACATGACTTTCTAAAATTTACAACATCTTTCAAAATTCCAAGGATAGATAAAATGAGATCAAATGAGACTCGAATGGTTTATTTATTTAAAACTGTCCCATACCAGTTTTAATTAACTAAACCACTCACACTTTTAAAATTTTTTCAAAAGATTGATAAGCTACCAAAAATAACTCGAGTGATTTAATTATCTACAACCGTCCCATACCAGTTGTAGATAGTTAAATTACTCACAGATTTTAATGAGCACAAAAACGGTTTACTGACTTTAATAATTCAAATTATCCCCGAAGGGTACAATTGTTCATACAGAAGATCAATATACAGTCCGAAGTTCTAAAACATTTTTGAAACAATTTTAACATAATACTCTTGTTTAACTTCTATTTATAATGTAGCCACCACTCATAATATTTATACTTAGTTAATTTCTCTATAAGAAAACACAATCTCGCAATACTATTACTATCTCCGATAAATCACTAAACCTTCATTAAGATAATAAACTTGGTAAATCATCCTCAAATTGCAATTAAACATTAACAACATAATCTAACTTATCTCCCAATAACCATCAACAACTCAAAATCCGTATAACGTCAATACCTCCCAAGCATCGCACTAATCCTTCATGTGAGTCACGCAACTAAGTCGACCTATAGGGTGTAATCATCCTAAAGTATCCTGCCTTCCAATAAGATTCATCCTCATTTTATTTTCTCAACTAACGATAATCATGTCTCAAAACAAACCATATATATATTACCAACTCCTGAAGTTGATCCTATAAGTCACCAATAACTACATCTATTATACTTCTTCACATTTACCCTATTTTCCTCTCCATAACTAATACACAATCCACAATTCAAAACGGTCATACTAGATAGAAATGTTTTCTTAAGTATATCCTTAAAGCAATTTTTCACGGAAATTGTAACACTCCGAAAAATTCAACTAATAACCATTGAGTATCCTACTAGTTTCTAAAATCAGTCATACAAATCGTCAACAAGTGCTAACGAATACTTATTCTTCACAGTTACCTATTTAAGATCTCTATAACCTTATAAATAACCACCAAGTATCATCTTTTCTAATTATAGTAACAATTTACCCTTATGGGAATTCACTAAGCTCATTATCTTCTTTATCAAATACTTTCCCAAGATGAATCATCAAATCCATCATCCCAATTAGTGTCCTCTATCTAGGAATCCGAATGTCAAAATAATACCTTATAGCAATTCCAAATCTCAATATCCTGGTATGATACCTGATGAAAACCCATTTTGAAACTAACATAGAAAACACCACTTAATCAACTAATAGCACATAAGGCAAAGATATATTGGTTCTATCAGATCTCGTACTCGCGATATTTTATAACCCATATAATCCCACTTAGACTATCACTTTCAATACTAGTCCCATATATCTAGTCTCCCCACGAGACACCAATGTATAATTACTTACGCAAGTTATACAACCATGAGCCACTCTTAATAGGCCATACTTTCGACATTTATGCATATATGATAAAATAGCAAATAATGACTCATCCGCCTCTACCACACACGGAGGCAAATCAAACATAGATAAGGAGACTCGCTTCTTGCGACAGTCCTCCCAAATCACAACCACCATGATAGACAAGAATGATTCAAGGTACTCCCCCGTAGGAATAGAACCTCTAACACAAGGCAACTTTTAGGCCAATTATGCAAATAAAAGATGAAATGTAATGCCACGTGAGAACGAATGAACAGGGATTTATAAAAGTATGAACCCTAACTCCTGAGACAGGTAAAATACCTCAAATGATGGTGGAGGAATCTATCTTTCCCTAACTCACCTTTCCTTGATTCCTTGGATGGTCAATATCATTTCCTGTCTTTGATCAAATTCCTGCGTTAAACTCTCGACGTAAGTTATCGCACACTCTCACTCAGCTAGACTCTACCCGAGAACTCTAACCGAGCTCTGATACCAACTGTGAGGACCCCGACCCGGAACCTACACGTGTCCCAAGCTGGAGCATCCTCAAACTAACCCAATTTTTTTCTAATCTTTTAAAACTTTTATTTAACCTTCAAAATTAAATACAATTATTATAACCATTTAAAAATAAATCTACACCTTTTCACAATGGAGAAATAATTGACTAACTTAGAAAGTAAGAAACGGTTTTAATTACAAAAAGGCCTCGGTTATAACATAAAGTAAAGATTTATAAATACAATTCCACAAATGAATTATACCAACGTACACTTTCTATACCAACCTAATCATACCCCGACAATTCCCACAATATAACTTCCAAACTCCTCACCGCCTTACTTGGCTGGTCCACATTGTCTCGAGAATCTAAAACAAGTAAGGGAGAGGGGTGAGAATAAATCTCAATGAGCTATTATGAATGCAGCAAGATGCCAAACAAGATGCAACACATAGCATGGTAGCACATAACACATTATAAAAGCGGTAAACACCTTACGTTACCTCATTTTACCTTTTCCCGTCTGAACAATAAGTCGTACAACGTGGGAGTAAAACTCCACTCTTTGGTGAATTGCCTCCAGCACATTCACCTCTTATAGGACTCATACTCCGTGAGATCCATATAAGAAAAGATACCTATAATAGAGTATCCAACAATAATATATTCCCCTGACACCAATCGCGGCAGTGCGTAAAGGCTTCTTCATGCTCAATACAGCCGCTAATGTGCCCCCACTCTGCGCCACGAGAGGGGAAGGGTCACCGGTATGATGGACCTTCAATCACTTATAGAACAAATCAATAATTGATTGACTTCCATCATACCCACCCGAACGCATTCAAGCACATAATAGTTACTTGAATTATAATCCCCAAAAAGGGATAATCATATAACAACATGGTAAAATATACTCATGATTCATCCATACTATAGTGCACAGAGAAGCAGTTCACGTGATATCTGTTATCGTAATACCCCGTCAACGAATTTAAATTCAAGTAAGGTATCCGTATAAACACGTAATCCACACCCAGAGATACCGCATATAACAATACCAAATAATCACGAAAAGGGGATAAACAATATAGTCACATGGTAAAATATACTCATGATTCATCCATACTATAGTCTGACCGGCTTATGTAATACACTATGCATAATACCATCAACGAATTTAAATTCAAGTAAGGTATCCATATAAACACATAATCCACACCGAGATACCATATAACAATACCAAATAATTCACAAAGGGGATAAACAATATAGTCACATGGTAAAATATACTCATGTTCAACCAATATCATAGTGCCACAACCATTTAATACACTATGCATAGTATCATCAATAAATATGAATGATAACAAATAAATCCACCGATTGAATAACCAAGCAATCACATAATAAGCATATCCACACATTGGGATATCATAACAACTTGTCAAATAATCCACACTTAGGATATTAAGGTAACCATATAATCAATAATTCCACAACTTGGAATAACCATGCCACAAAGTGATACATACACATTATCAATTAGTTCAATAGTGAAACCTATGGCTTCTACACCATTGCAACTATTCACCGAAGATAAGGAGTAAGTGAGGCTACTATATATCATAAACCATTCTTACATAGTTATTATACCACCTCGAACAACCTTAATAAAAGTTCAAGATCTATTTCCCAAGTTGGAACTATTCTCCGAACCATCATTTAACTACTTCCACAATCCCACTTTGACCAATAAAGACGTCATGGCCTAGCCAAGGTATTCCATTTTAACTTAGGTTAAGAAGGATTGATTTGTATCTGGGTTGGGTTAGGTTCTATTAATTTATAATGGTTAGGGATCATCCCACGAGGAAATTAGCAAAATTCAGCAAAAAAGGGAAAACGGGGAGAATGCGGTGACATGGGCGACCGCCCATGTCACTTGGGCGACCGCCCAAGGAAGTTTCAAAAGGGAGCCAACAACCGCCTTCGGGCGGCCGCTCGGCCCCATGGGCGACCGCCCAAGGCCACCTTCAGCACATTCGAAATTCCAACTTAATTTACATAGTTTGTTTCCCTTTAAATCTTTCTTAATCTCATGAACACTAAAGGGATTTTCTAACCTTACTTATTTCAACTTAAATTATCTAAACCCAAGATCATGTAGATCTAGATTATTTATCACCAAGTCTTCCACCCATTTCACTACTTCATTCAAGTTTATCCCATTAATCTATCTCCATCCATTTCTTACATCCTAGATCATCTTCCAAGAACATTAACCTCTTTCCATTTCATTAACCAAGCACTCAACTCTTATAAAGTTCCCAACCATTTCATTATTTCATTTCAAGCTAAATCTCCTAATTTAACTCCACCCATTTCATAAATCAATTCTTCCACTTTCAAGAAGGTTTCTAAAGCATTAACAATCATCATAATAACAATAACAACATCCATAGATCATGAACATTCAAAGAAAGGAAGGGTCATAATAACTCACTTTGGAATAGGAGATGGATCATGGATTTCTTGAGCTTGATGGACTCCCCTAGATGCCCTGGTTACAAAAGTGCTCTCGGAATTGAAAATGGAGAAGAGTTGACTTCTCCAAGGCCTTGAAAATGAAGCTTCCATGGAGGAGGTTTCCATGGAATAATGAAGGGGAAAGAAAGAAGAAATGATAAAATGAGGAGGATGGGAGGAGGAGAGTGGGGAAGAGTGGGGAAGTAAGAGGAGGGAGACACATGGCAAGAGGAGGGAGTGGAAGACCATTTGGCCCCCCCCAAGAAACCAAGGCTTTCACCCAATTTTAATCATTTCCCCTAATTATTCATTCTACTCATTTTAACCTCCTCTCACTATTTATCTATTTTCTATTTTTATTATTCCCCATGGTTCATTTTTAATATCCAATAAATTCTTAAAAGATTCTAAATTTACTTCTCACCCAATTTATCTTAAATTAAAAATTTAAAGACATAATTGAACACATAAAGCTAACATAAATATTAAAAGCATATAATATAATATTTAAAATTAGTGCCTAGGGTTGGGGTCGTTACATTTTAATAGCCAAAAGCCAAGAGAAATAAGCCGAATGGAAAAGAACCAAGATTCGTTTGAAAAAGCCTAAGCCTTTTCTCTATTAAATTCAATAATCAAAACTGAGTTATTCAAAGCCGTAAAGATGTTTAAATACTCCCTTAAAACCCTAAAATGAAGTAGCAAAGTAAAGACCAAAATAACCCCAACTTAAATTTCAAACATCAGCAATAACGGAATAAGGAAACTGGGCAACGACGTCGAGGCGGGCGCCTGGAGGCAGGTCAGGCGGACGCCTGGGGAACAGAGAGAAACTCCCTCGTCGAACCAAGGCGAGGCGTACGCCTGGGCAGAGTTGGGGCGGCCGCCTGGAGAGCAGAAGCTTGCTGCTGGATTGACTCTTGGTGAGGCGTGCGCCTGGTTTGAGCGAGGGCATCCACCTGGGCACCAGTGGCAACGGCTCCTTGTTGTGCTGCATCATCCTCCCCTCCTTGAGAAAGACTCGACCACGAGTCGATGTCACCATCACCGTCGCCATTGTATGCGGACAAATCAGAAACGTTGAATGTTGTCGATACGTTGTAATCACCCGACAAGTCAATCTTGTACGCATTGTCATTAATCCGATCCACCACCTGAAATGGACCATCAGCTCTTGGTTGTAACTTGCCAAAACGTCCAGCTGGAAATCTCTCCTTACGCAAGTGAACCCACACCAAGTCACCCGCCTGAAACACAACTCGCTTGCAATGCTTGTCCACCCACTGCTTGTATACATTATTTTGCTGAATAATACGTTTGCGAACCTGCTCATGGAGCTCCTTAATATGTGTCGCACGTGCATCTGCATCAGAACTGTATTGACTCGTAATCGGACGAGGAATAAGATCCAAAGGGCTGACAGGATTACGTCCATAAACAACCTGGAAAGGGCTTTTACCCGTAGTGCGGTTCTGAGAATTGTTGTAAGCAAATTCGGCCTGTGCAAGTGTCAAATCCCATTGGCGTGGATGGTCACCAACCAAGCTGCGCAATAAGTTACCCAAACTACGATTAGTAACCTTAGTCTGTCCATCCGTCTGCGGATGATAAGAGCTACTGAACTGTAACCGTGAACCCATCTTTCTCCACAACGTGCGCCAAAAGTGACTAACGAACTTGACATCCCTATCAGAAGTAAGGGATTTGGGAATACCATGCAACTTCAAAATCTCCTTAAAGTATAAGTCTGCCACCTGTGTCGCATCGAATGTTTTACTGCAAGGGACAAAATGGGACATTTTAGAGAAACGATCCACCACCACCATAATAGAATCTTTCTGTCGCTGCGTACGAGGCAATCCCAACACAAAATTCAAGCTAATGTCTTTCCAAGGTGCAGTAGGAACTGGCAAAGGAGTATAATGGCTCGCATTGGTCTTGCGAGTTTTGGCCACATGACACACACGGCATCTCTCCACAAACCGAGCAACCTCATGCCCCAACTTGGGCCAAAAAAACTGTTCGTGAATAAGCGCCAGTGTTTTATTCTTGCCAAAGTGTCCAACAAGTCCCCCTTCATGACTCTCAGAAATAATTAGGTCACGCAATGAACAATAAGGAACACAAAGCTTGCTACCCTTAAACAAATAGCCATCATGAATCAAATACTGCAGAAAACTACCTCGGGTACACTTTTCCCACACATCCCCAAAATACGAATCATCACGATTGAAATTACCCGGATCGTGCGGACTGCGGCGAGCGGTTCTTTCGAATGGACTTCACTTGGAAAAGAGAGTCGCCACGCCGTTTTGTATTGAAAATGGCTTTGAAAACAAGGTCGTTTTTATTGGTAGCAAAAACTTGGAAAAGGCTTTGAAAATTAGACGTTTTGATTGGTAGCCAAAACTTGACAAAAGGCTTTTAGGACCAGAGATTGTTAGGTTCGGAGGTCACGTTACGTTTCGGGAAGAGTATATTGAGATCACCCGAAATGCCTCGTATGACGAGTCTTTCTACCTTTCTCGAAAAGTGTGCGTGTGTGTGTTCGTGTTGCTTTTAAAAATGAGCTTGAATGACAAGCTTTAATCTTGGTTTGAATGACAAACGTTGATTTTGATAAAAGAGCGTTTGAATGACAAACGTCGATTTTGAAGGGAGTTTGAAATGAGAGTTTTTTGGAAAGGAAGTTTGAATGACAAACTTCAATTTTGAATCGAGCATTACGATGTTACCCATTTTGATGAAAAACGATGGCAAGTAAGATGCGATCAACGAGTCATTTTGTGACTCGGACATTGGAAAGTGCGTAAAGTAAAGCGATATCAATGGATCAAACGATCCGGACTTGTAAATGACGATCACGAACCAAATGGTTCGGACGGTAAAGTGCGATCAACGGATCGAACGATCCGGACGGTAAATGACGATCACGAACCAAACGGTTCGGACGGTAAAGTGCGATCAACGGATCGAACGATCCGGAATGTAAATGACAGAAACGTAAAAATGGGACTTGAACGTCGTTTTAACCCGAAATTACTTCTCTTACGGGAGAGAAGATGATTAGGGACTAAAACGTATCGAGTCCCGTAGATGGTGTTACGTCCACATTTTGAGAGTGAGAGTTTACCAAATTTGGTGTTGACTCTTTGGCTCGAGAGGATGTATACGGGATACGAAAAGGTGTTTCGAAAGTGTTTGGACAGAGTTTCCCATTTATTTGGTGCTTAGAAACCTAGAGATTTGTGCAGCGTTTCGACTTGGGTCGGTTTAGCTTGTGTTTTTTTGAGGATCAGGATCCACCGACGAGTAGCACGAGGGCCCCCGAAGAGTAGAGAATTCTGCCGACGAGTAGCACGAGGGCCCCTGAAGAGCGGAAGAAGACAAGCCTTGTTTGCTTGGGGTGAAGAGGAGAGAAAAATGGTAAGGATTTATGAAGGAGGAGGGGGAGTATTTATAGGAGGAAGAGGAGGTTTACCTTTTGGTTTGGGACGCTTTTTAAATATCGAACAGTGCTGGTAAGATTCCTTGTAAAACAGTTCGGCCGGCCAGTTCTTCAAATTAGCTATTTTTCCTGATTAAACTATTTACATCCATAGATCTCGTTCTCGCATTCGATTTGATATGTGGTGGGCCCAAAATGGAGTTCGTACGAGGAAGTTATGACCTCCGGAAGGTCGCAAATCGAATCCCGAAAGACCCCGAAAAGTGCATTTTTCGGGGAAAGCTGCACTTTTACGTGTGATAACATGTGTTGAGTACAGTTTGATGTCAGGACGCACGGGGCAGTCCCGGGATGTCTCGTTGACTTGAGAACGGGAAGCTTAACGGGTTTCGGTTAACTTTTAACGGATTTTGACGATCCGGATTTGGGTACTTACAGTAGCCCCTCGGCGACGTCACTTTCGAAGGAAGTGGGGTCGTCGAAAAAGATAAGGAACCCAAATCGGGGAGATGCCTTATGGAGAGACCTAGATGGTCAAATGGCTGGACCCTTAGCGAAAGGATTCCTACGTATCCCGAGCGGGAATCAAGCCGATCGTAGTTCACGGGTGTGAGGGCAATTGGTAGGGGTCTCGACCTGTGGGGAATGATTAGGGAGATGGGTGATTCTCACGAGGGAGATGGTTGAATTTCACGAGGGAGATGGTTTGAATCTCACGAGGGAGATGGGTGAATCTCACGAGGGATGGTTTGAATTTCACGAGGGAGATGGTTGAATCTCACGAGGGAGATGGTTGAATCTCACGAGGGAGATGGTTTGAATCTCACGAGGGAGATGGTTGAATCTCACGAGGGAGATGGTTTGAATCTCACGAGGGAGATGGTTGAATCTCACGAGGGAGATGTTTGAATCTCACGAGGGAGATGGTTGAATCTCACGAAATCTCACGAGGGAGATGGTGAATCTCACGAGGGAGATGGTTGAATCTCACGAGGGAAATGGTTGAATCTCACGAGGGAGATGGTTGAATCTCACGAGGGAGATGGGTTGAATCTCACGAGGGAGATGGTTGAATATCACGAAATCTCACGAGGGAGATGGGTGATTCTCACGAGGGAGATGGTTTAATCTCACGAGGGAGATGGTTTGAATCTCGCGAGGGAGATGGTTGAATCTCGCGAGGGAGATGGGTGAATCTCACGAGGGAGATGCTTTTAAAAGTTTCGGGTTCCACGGAAATGCTTTTAAAAGTTTCGGGTTCGACGGAAATGCTTTTGAAAATTCCGGGTTCGATGGAAATGTTTTTTGAAAGTTTCGGATTGGACCGATAATGTTGCCTTAAAAGAGTGACACCATTCATTAATCTCTATATACTCCCTCCGTCCCACCTCACTTGACACTTATTTTCATTTTGGGCCGTCCCAGCTCACTTGACACTTCCCAAAATAGCCTACTTTTTATAATTTTATATTCACTCTACCCCATCACTCATTCTCTCTCTTCATTTTCCACCTCTCAATTTATTCAACCAACACTACTATTTACCCCACTCATTCTCTCTCTTCATTTTCTACCATACATTTTTTTATTTTATTCTTTTTTCTTAGTTTCCTTGCCCACCTCAAGGGTGTCAAGTGAGGTGGGACGGAGGGAGTATATAAAAGCAGGATCGTCAAAAGCCCGCCCAAATCAGGGGCATTTTAGTAATTTTTTTTTAAATTTTTACACCAAAATTCATAATTTTTTTTCCTCTTTAATTAGAGACTAATTTCATTTAATTTGGACAAAAAAACACTCTTTTTTAAATATAAATTTCTTAATTATCCTATCTTTATTTTTCTTTTTAATTTTTCAATATCTTTTTTGTGAAAATTAATTAAGTGTGAAGTATATTTTTTTATTATAAATGATGATAATAATAATCATAATTTTACTAATATGAATATTAGTACTGCTTCATTCGCCTCAAAAATTAATGTTTTTAATGTTAAAGTAATATATTATAAAATATTTCTTGGAACGAATATAGTCATTTATTTTTTTACCCGAAGTAGTATTATTTTGTAAAAATTAATGTTTATAATGTTCGTGTCTTCGTTTCAGAAAATAAATATTAATTTTTGAGACAAGTAATTTGTAACGACCCTAACTCTAGGCACTAATCTTAATATCATATTGTGTGTTTTATATATTATTGATAATGTTATGTGACCATTTTTATATACTTGATTTCATATGTTAGGATAAATGATAGTGTAATAAATTAATGTTCTAGAAAAAAATATAAAACTAGAAATAAATAAAGCATTGGGAAAATATAATAATAGGAAATGAATAAAATGTGGAAGGAGATTAAAGTATGTGAAATAAATGCTTGAGTAGGAAAGTTTAAATTAAATGCTTTGAATTGTTAGGGGAATACATTGTTATTTTGGTGAAAGCCTTGGGTGATAGATTAGGGTGGGGGGACATATTTCCCTAAATTACTCTCCCTACACCTCAATAGTCAAGGGTCCCCATACCCTTCCCATACTTCTCTTACTCTTTCCATACCTCTCTAACCTCCTCCTTCATCATTCTTCATCCTTTCTCTTACTTCTTCCTTAGCCAAAAATTCTCCATGGAAAGCTCCATTAAAGCCTCCCCTTCCCAAGTCATCTAGATAACTTATTTTCAACTATTTTCAAATCCAAGTGTCCTTTTGTGAATGGTTCATCTCAAGGAGTTGATCAAGCCTAGAAAAGCTTCATTTCATCTTGTATTGGCTAAAGTAAGTTATTATGACTTCTTTCTAATAATTGCCCACTTTATGTGTTAATTAATCTTTTGTTGAAAGAAGTTGATTTTTGGTATTTTGAATAATGATATTTGAGTTGGAATTGATCTTAAGTTGTAAATTTGTGATCTAAGTTGAAAGAAGAGTGGTATAGGGTAATTGGGAAAATAAATGGTTTAAGAGTAAGGATTTAATGTGGGTTTGGCCAAGTATTAGAGTTAGTAAGTGAATTATTATGATATTTCCTTTCTCTAAATGCTCATGAAATAATTATTGTGTTATTGTTGTTATAATGGTTATTTGATACCTTAGAAATCTTCTTGGAGTTGATAAATTGGTTAATAATAAAGAATGATGTTGTTGTTAAGGAAGTTGATCAAGAATGTAAGAAAATGGGTTGAGTTAGATTAAGATGGTAGATCTTGAAAAATGATAGTAAAATGGGTGGAAAACCAAGTGATAATGATTTATGTTAGGATATGATATCTTGGGTTTAAATGATTTAGGATGAAGTTGTGAAGTGAGAAAAGTCCTTTTGGTGTTCTTAAAATAAGAGAGATGGATGAAAGGGAAAAGAAAATAGGTTCAAGGGGTTTAGAATGATGGGCAAGGGATGAATCGGCTCTTGGGCGGTCGCCCATGGGGCTTGAGCGGCCGCCTGTGGGCCAAGGTGTGTGCTTTTCCTTCCTTCTTGGCGGTCGCCTGCACCATCGTGTGCGGTCGCCCATCACCTCAAAGCAACTTCCATTCCCTTTGAAATCTCACTTGGCGGTCGCCCAAGTGGTGTGAGCGGTCGCCATGTCATGCGAGAAGTTCACCAGTTTCCTTTCTTGCTGAATTTTAACCACAACCACTAAGTATGATTCCTAACCCTTTCAAAGTAGTGAAATCTAATCTACTTCAGATATGAATTAATCCTTTTTAACCTAAGTTAAAGTAGAATACCTTGGCTAGGCTAGGCCATGATGTCTTATTTGGTCAAAATGGAATTGTGGGAAGTAGGTCTTGCACCTTTATTAATATTATTCAAGGTTGAGTAGTAACTTTGTAAGAATGGTTTACGGTTTAGGTTGGACTTACTTGCTCCCATGCCTTGGTGGTTAGTTGAACAAACAGTAGAGGACCGTAATCTCACTAGTGTGTTGGTTAGTAATGTATATGTGTTACATCAATATATTGTATCCCGATTGTGGATTATTTGGTATATGATTGTATTGTATCCCGAGTGTGGATTATTTGGTATTGTTATGTTGTATCCCAGTTGTGAATTATCTGGCATATTGATTATATTGCATCCCGGTGTGGATTATGTGGTTATGTGGATACCTTATTTGAACTCATATTCGTTAATGGTATTATGCATAGTGTATTAAATGAACTGTTGCACTATGGTATGTATTAGCATGAGTATATTTTACCATGTTGTTATATTATTATCCCTTTTTGTGGATTTATTTCAAGTATCTATTATGTGCTTGAACGTGTTGAAATTCGGGGGTATAATGGAATTCAATCAATTATTGATTTGTTCTATAAGTGATTGAAGGTTCATTATACTGACAGCCTCTCCTGCGGCCCAGCGAGTGGGTGTGCTAACGGCTGTATTGACCCAAAAAGCTTTACAGACCGTTGCGATTGGTGATTAGGGGAATGCTTCGTATTAAGCCTAAAGCTTTACAGTAGCGATATTATTGTTGGATACTCTGATATAGGTATCTTTTCTTATATGGATCTCTGGAGTATGAGTCCTATAAGAGGTGAATGTGCTGGAGGCAGTTCACCAAAGAGAGGAGTTTTACTCCCACGTTGTACGACTTATTGTTCAGACGGGAAAGGTAAAATGAGGTAACGTAAGGTGTTTACCACTTTCATAATGTGTTATGTGCTACCATTCTATGTGTTGCATCTTGTTTGGCATCTTGCTGCATTCATAATAGCTTATTGAGATTTATTTTCACCCCTTCCCTTTTACTGCTTTAGATTGTGCTGAGACAGGTGACCTGAACCAGTGAGGCCGGTGAAAGAGTTTGGGCTCTTGCTTTTGGGACTTATCAGGATAGGTATATGAGCGGGTTGTCGGGAGTCACATTTAAGTTTTACTCTTTTACAAGTTGTAAGGAAAACTCTTTTGTTAAACAATGTTACTTAGAATTTTCAATGTAATTCTTCAAGTATGGTTATTAAAATATTTGTTTAAATTCCTCCAAGTGGAGATATTATTATTTGATTTTGTTTATGGAAAATTTAGAATTTGTTTTCTTGTAAAGGAAAATAAATGTTTTAAAAATCTAAGATGGGTTTTCTTAGTTTGAGCTTCTCAAGCTCGAGACACGCGTTAGGTCCCGGGTTGGGGTGCTCACAGTTGGTATCAGAGCTTAGTTTAGAGGTCAAGGGTAGATGTCTAAACTAAGGGGGAATGTGTGGTAATTGACGCCGAGTGTTTAATGCAGGAGTTCGTTCTAATGGCCTAAGCATTGATGATCGCCGAAAGGTTCTAGGAAATGAAGGAGATATGGGTATAGGTGGAATTCGTAATGAAGAGATGATGAAATTATTCGGGATGTTTGTACAGAATATGGAGACTAGAGGATCGCTTCGAATCAACCTGAGGGATGTCAAAGTGATGGATGGGAAAGGTTTGTGAAAATGAATCCACCGAGTTTTAATGGATATCCGGATACGTTAAAGGCAGAAAGATGGTTAGAGAAAATGGACAAAATCTTTGAGGTTATGGAGAGTCGCAACGAAGAGAAAGTTAAGTATGCCGTTTTCAAACTTGAAGGTCCAAATGATCGGTGGTGGCATTTGAAGGGAAGTTGGGAGCGGGATCATACGCCCCAGACTTGGGATAATTTCACTCATCAGTTCGAGGATTATTTCATTACAATGGTTACAAGGGATAGGAAGGAGATTGAATTCTTAGGACTAAAACAAGGGAACATGACGGTGGATCAGTATTCAGCCCGATTTGAGGAATTAGCTAGGTGTTGCCCTCATTTGGTATCACATGAAGTGAAAAGGGTTCAGAAGTTTGTAACAGGTTTGAGGAGTGAGTTTAGGAAGAAATTATGGATTGATAGTTTCACCGATTATCAGACAGTCATAGATAGAGCATATAAGGTCGAGAAGGACATTGAGGAAAATAGTGGAAGATCCGGAAGTGGGATTAGAAATAAACCAAAGTATCGAGGACAAGGATCCAAAATCATTAGAGGACAGCCAAGGGCTTTAACTTCAGGAAGGGTGAGAGAGGAACTTGTGGTAGCTTCTTCGTCTAGGCCAATATCCAAACAGTATGAGATGATTTGTAAATTTTGCAAGAAGATGGGTCATTCTGAAGACAAGTGTTGGAGTAAGCAAGGAAAATGCTTGAAGTGTGGAGAAATGGGTCACTTTAGGAGGAATTGCCCACGAGTGCAGCGAGGACGAGCTTCAAGCAGCGGTCAGGCGGGTGGACAACAAAGAGGTGGTACCAAAAGGGATAACGAAGGGGAACCGAAAGAGAAGGCCTGTGATCGAGTGTGTGTTTCGGGTCCAAGAGAGATAGATTCCTCAGATGTCACTAGAGGTATATTCCCTGTCTCAGAAGTTAGGGGTCATATTTTATAGATCCTATTTCATATCATTATGTGTGACATAGCATGTTGCTTCTATGTGGCATACATTACTTGAGAATTTGTTTTATTGTTAGAGGATTCTGCTCTTATGAGAGAATATCTCGAATCTCCTTTGGTTTGCCACGGTGGTGATGTGGTTAGGGCTGAGCATGTATTGCCAGCTGATTTGGTATGATTACCAATTTATGATTTTGAGATATACTTGACCTAGATGGGTAAGTAGTTGTTGTGCATTGGTAGACTATCATGAGAAGTGAGTCTTCTTTTCTATATCTAATTTAATTACATTGGTATTTGATATAGATAAACCTTTATATGGTACTCTTGTTATATAAGCATTAAAGGCAGAAAGTTTTGGTTAAAAATGTGAAGGGTAATTAGTATGTGTTAGCCTTACATAAGAAGTCCTTTCGGAAATTTTTCGTGTTAGTTGTGAGTAGATGGTAATTGTGTTCCATCAAGGTATCTCATGTGTTGATTCTAAGTATGATAATCCGAGTTCCAATCCTTAGTTTGATGGCTTTGTGGTAATTAGGATTGATGGTCTCTTTATTAATTAAAGTTCCGGGAAGATCATGAAAATCATTTGAGAGTTGGTTTAATGATTCCTTGTGAGGAGTCCTTGTATGCAAATTGTGGCTAAAGTGAGTTGGATCGAGAGGATTCCAAATTTTGAGTTCTATAGTTGTAAGCTTGGAAGTTACCATGAATCTTACAAGGATTGTGTCCGTGGTCTTTGGGTGGACAAGTGCTATCGAAGGAGTTTTAGGAAATTCTTGAGAATTATAAATCGTTGGTTTAGTTAACTTGGAAGAATATTAATGGTGTAAGATGTAATAAGGATGAATCACATTGATAGAATTGGAGAATAGATTGGCTATGGATCCGATCCTTACCTTACCTAGTGGATGTGAGAACTTTGTGGATTTTTAAGTGTTTATTCAAGAAAGATTAGGTGGTGATATTATGAGAAATGGGAAAGTAATAGCGTATGCTTCGAGGAAGTTAACTTAGACAAAGTGAAATTTTCTTATTCCCTACCCGAGAGTGGTTACAATTGTTTTGCGTTATTTAAGTGGAACTTTATCTTTTTAAGCTCCCTTTGAGAGTTATTACTGATCCTAAGAGTTTGAAGAATTTAGTTACTCGAAAGGAAGAGATTAGAAGCCTATCTAGATTCTTGAAGAATAGGTTGTGTGTTGTGTGATGGACTTCCTTTCAAGTTGAGAAGTTAATTAACCTTAGCAAGTTTGTGTATAATAATAGTTTTTAGTTTAGCATTGAATGGGTACTGTATAAAGCGTGGTATGGAAAATCTATTTGGGATGATCCTTCGTATGTATGGAGTTCTTCGGTTAATGATGATTTGACGGATTCGACTTATGTGGGGAAATCGTTGAGAGTTTTTAGAATCGGAATTTCGGGATTAAATTCTAGAAATTTGGGTTGTGAAATGGTATAGAAGAATCATGCCGTTAAGGAAACCCTTTGGAAGTGTAATTTGAAATGCGTGAGAGATAATCTTTGTTATTGATCCATAAAGTAAGTCTTTTTAAAATTCGGGACGAATTTTCTTTAAGGGGGAGTGAATGTAACGACCCTAACTCTAGGCACTAATCTTAATATCATATTGTGTGTTTTATATATTATTGATAATGTTATGTGACCATTTTTATATACTTGATTTCATATGTTAGGATAAATGATAGTGTAATAAATTAATGTTCTAGAAAAAAATATAAAACTAGAAATAAATAAAGCATTGGGAAAATATAATAATAGGAAATGAATAAAATGTGGAAGGAGATTAAAGTATGTGAAATAAATGCTTGAGTAGGAAAGTTTAAATTAAATGCTTTGAATTGTTAGGGGAATACATTGTTATTTTGGTGAAAGCCTTGGGTGATAGATTAGGGTGGGGGGACATATTTCCCTAAATTACTCTCCCTACACCTCAATAGTCAAGGGTCCCCATACCCTTCCCATACTTCTCTTACTCTTTCCATACCTCTCTAACCTCCTCCTTCATCATTCTTCATCCTTTCTCTTACTTCTTCCTTAGCCAAAAATTCTCCATGGAAAGCTCCATTAAAGCCTCCCCTTCCCAAGTCATCTAGATAACTTATTTTCAACTATTTTCAAATCCAAGTGTCCTTTTGTGAATGGTTCATCTCAAGGAGTTGATCAAGCCTAGAAAAGCTTCATTTCATCTTGTATTGGCTAAAGTAAGTTATTATGACTTCTTTCTAATAATTGCCCACTTTATGTGTTAATTAATCTTTTGTTGAAAGAAGTTGATTTTTGGTATTTTGAATAATGATATTTGAGTTGGAATTGATCTTAAGTTGTAAATTTGTGATCTAAGTTGAAAGAAGAGTGGTATAGGGTAATTGGGAAAATAAATGGTTTAAGAGTAAGGATTTAATGTGGGTTTGGCCAAGTATTAGAGTTAGTAAGTGAATTATTATGATATTTCCTTTCTCTAAATGCTCATGAAATAATTATTGTGTTATTGTTGTTATAATGGTTATTTGATACCTTAGAAATCTTCTTGGAGTTGATAAATTGGTTAATAATAAAGAATGATGTTGTTGTTAAGGAAGTTGATCAAGAATGTAAGAAAATGGGTTGAGTTAGATTAAGATGGTAGATCTTGAAAAATGATAGTAAAATGGGTGGAAAACCAAGTGATAATGATTTATGTTAGGATATGATATCTTGGGTTTAAATGATTTAGGATGAAGTTGTGAAGTGAGAAAAGTCCTTTTGGTGTTCTTAAAATAAGAGAGATGGATGAAAGGGAAAAGAAAATAGGTTCAAGGGGTTTAGAATGATGGGCAAGGGATGAATCGGCTCTTGGGCGGTCGCCCATGGGGCTTGAGCGGCCGCCCATGTGGCCAGCAAGGTGTGTGCTTTTCCTTCCTTCTTGGGCGGTCGCCCAGACCATCGTGTGCGGTCGCCCATCACCTCAGCAACTTCCATTCCCTTTGAAATCTCACTTGGGCGGTCGCCCAAGTGGTGTGAGCGGTCGCCCATGTCACCAGAAGTTCACCAGTTTCCTTTCTTGCTGAATTTTAACCACAACCACTAAGTATGATTCCTAACCCTTTCAAAGTAGTGAAATCTAATCTACTTCAGATATGAATTAATCCTTTTTAACCTAAGTTAAAGTAGAATACCTTGGCTAGGCCATGATGTCTTATTTGGTCAAAATGGAATTGTGGGAAGTAGGTCTTGCACCTTTATTAATATTATTCAAGGTTGAGTAGTAACTTTGTAAGAATGGTTTACGGTTTAGGTTGGCCTTACTTGCTCCCATGCCTTGGTGGTTAGTTGAACAGTGTAGAGACTGTAATCTCACTAGTGTGTTGGTTAGTAATGTATATGTGTTACATCAATATATTGTATCCCGATTGTGGATTATTTGGTATATGATTGTATTGTATCCCGAGTGTGGATTATTTGGTATTGTTATGTTGTATCCCAGTTGTGAATTATCTGGCATATTGATTATATTGCATCCCGGTGTGGATTATGTGGTTATGTGGATACCTTATTTGAACTCATATTCGTTAATGGTATTATGCATAGTGTATTAAATGAACTGTTGCACTATGGTATGTATTAGCATGAGTATATTTTACCATGTTGTTATATTATTATCCCTTTTTGTGGATTTATTTCAAGTATCTATTATGTGCTTGAACGTGTTGAAATTCGGGGGTATAATGGAATTCAATCAATTATTGATTTGTTCTATAAGTGATTGAAGGTTCATTATACCTGTGACCGTTCCCCTCTGTGGCCACAGAGTGGGTGTGCTAACGACTGTATTGACCCAAAAAGCTTTACGACCGTTGCGATTGGTGATTAGGGGAATGCTTCTGTATTAAGCCTAAAGCTTTACAGTAGCGATATTATTGTTGGATACTCTGATATAGGTATCTTTTCTTATATGGATCTCTGGAGTATGAGTCCTATAAGAGGTGAATGTGCTGGAGGCAGTTCACCAAAGAGAGGAGTTTTACTCCCACGTTGTACGACTTATTGTTCAGACGGGAAAGGTAAAATGAGGTAACGTAAGGTGTTTACCACTTTCATAATGTGTTATGTGCTACCATTCTATGTGTTGCATCTTGTTTGGCATCTTGCTGCATTCATAATAGCTTATTGAGATTTATTTTCACCCCTTCCCTTTCTTGCTTTAGATTGTCTTTGAGACGGGTGACTGAACCAGTGAGGCCGGTGAAAGAGTTTGGGCTCTTGCTTTTGGGACTTATCAGGATAGGTATATGAGCGGGTTGTCGGGAGTCACATTTAAGTTTTACTCTTTTACAAGTTGTAAGGAAAACTCTTTTGTTAAACAATGTTACTTAGAATTTTCAATGTAATTCTTCAAGTATGGTTATTAAAATATTTGTTTAAATTCCTCCAAGTGGAGATATTATTATTTGATTTTGTTTATGGAAAATTTAGAATTTGTTTTCTTGTAAAGGAAAATAAATGTTTTAAAAATCTAAGATGGGTTTTCTTAGTTTGAGCTTCTCAAGCTCGAGACACGCGTTAGGTCCCGGGTTGGGGTGCTCACATAATTCATTGAGGCAAAGGAAGCAATTTTTTTTTGGATATAGAAAGTAGTATTAATTATGGGATGAAAGTAATATTCATTTTTGAATTGAAGGAATTTTTTTTTTAAAAAAGTAGAATTTTTTTATATGTCCAAAAAAAAAATGAACATTGCTTCTTTCGTCTTAATGAACATTTGAAAAAATAATACTACTTTATTCGTCTAAAAATTTAATGTACTATTTTGAGACGAAGACACTAACATTACAAACATTAATCGTAGAGGCGAATGAAGTAGTATTATTTTGAAAAATATTTGCTCATTTTTGAATTGAATTAATTTTTTTGGCCAATATAACAATGTATTTGGAAATGTATAATGAAAGACTTTTACACCAAAAATCATAAATTTTTTTTATCTATAAATATAGACTATTTTTATTTGATTTGGACACAGAAAAAAACCCCTTTTTTTTAAATATAAATTTCGTATCTTAATTATACTTTGTTAATTTTCCTCTTAATTTTTCAATATATTTTTAGTGAAAATGATTTAAGTGTTAAATATTTTTTTTAATGTTCATAATGTTCGTGACTTCGTGTGAGAAAATAAATATTAATTTTTGAGACAAATAATTCATTGAGGGAAATGAAGCAATTTTTTTTGGATATAGAAAGTAGTATTAATTATGGGATGAAATTAATATTCATTTTTGAATTGAAGGAATTTTTTTTTTGTAAAAAAGTATAATTTTTTTATATGTCCAAAAAAAATTGAACATTGCTTCTTTCGTGTCAATGAACATTTTAAAAAATAATACTACTTTATTCGTCTAAAAAATTAATGTACTATTTCGAGACGAAGACACTAACATTACAAACATTAATTGCAGAGGCGACTGAAGTAGTATTATTTTTAAAAATATTTGCTCATTTTTTAATTGAATTAATTTTTTTGGCCAATATAACAATGTATTTGGAAATGTATAATGAAAGACTTTTACACCAAAAATCATAAAAAAAAATTATCTATAAATATAGACTATTTTTATTTGATTTTGACACAGAAAAAAAACCCCTCTTTTTTAAATATAAATTTCTTATCTTAATAATATTTTGTTAATTTTCCTTTTTAATTTTTCCATATCTTTTTTGTGAAAATGATTTAAGTGTGAAATTTTTTTTTTTTAATTAGAAATGATAATAATAATTTTACTAATCATAAAAATGAAAATATAAAATAAAATAAAAGTGATAGTGTATAGGATGATGAGTTGGAAGGGTGTTGAATGTGGGTTATTGGGATGTGGTAATATGATTATTGGGTTTATTTTAGTTCGATACATCAAACAATTTATTTTATTTTTTTAAAAAAAATAATTTTGAAGCATAGTAAATAAAGTATTAATAAAATTGTCTATTTTTCTATTCGTCTCAAAAAATTGTGTATTTATAAAGACGAATATCGGGCTTGGAAATTATTTTAGTTCGATATATCAAACAATTTATTTATTTCGATTTTTCTAAATAAAAGTGGTGGTTTATATGATTTTGATTTTTCTTCTCAAAATTAAATAAGTCAAATTGAAAATAAATATCATTATTATGTTCATGATGAGTTAATGTAAATAAATATGACATATTGTTTTCTAATTTTTATAATTCTATCGATACATCAAACAATTTATTAATTTTTTTTAAAAAAAAATTCTTTGAAGCATAGTAAATAAAGTATTAATAAATTTGTCGATTTTTCTATTCGTCTCAAAAAAATTGTGTATTTATAAAGACGAATATCGGGCTTGAAAATTATTTTAGTTCGATACATCAAACAATTTATTTAGTTCGATTTTTCTAAATAGAAGTAGTGGGGTATAGAATTTTGATTTTTCTTCTCAAAATTAAATAAGTTAAATTGAAAATAAATATTATTATTATGTTCATGATGAGTTAATGTAAATAAATATGACATACTCCCTCCGTCCCATAACAAGCGACACACTTTTTCATTTTGGGCGTCCCACTGATAAGTCACACTTCCTAAAATAGAAAAGAATCTTTACTATTTTCTCCACTCATTCTCACTCCTACATTATTATAATACTCACAACACCATTATAATTTACTATTCTCTCCACTTATTCTCTCTCCTACTCAACTATCTACACTCACAACACATCAACCTTTTCACTTTTTCCTTAATTTCCGTGCGAAACAGTAACTGCGTCGCTTGTTATGGGACAGAGGGAGTATTGTTTTCTAATTTTTATAATTTTTTCTTCTTATTTTTCTTTCTTTCAATATATGTACTTATATAGTACGAGTATTGTTTTCTTTTATATTTGATGTTGGGCTTGAAAATTATGCTAAATTGAGATAGGTACTCCTATTGATAATAGTCATACAATTACAATGGATTACTAAATGGTTGCTTAACTTGCCATAACTATTTTCGCTTCGTTGGCTCCGTTAATATATATAATATTATATATATATATATATAATATTTTATATTTTTAAAATGTTTATTTAAATAGTTAGATTTATTTTACAAAACTACTACACAATGATACTAATCAATTTGTTAAGAAATAATAATTTCAATTATTAATTTCGTAAAATAATTTGAAGCTGTGTTTTTCCTATAAAATTATTTCTCTCATTCAGTCATTTTATTTAATTTTCGTCATTTTAAGCATCAATAACTCCTCATGCACCGCACTGATGTAACACTATATTTATTTTGGTGACCTTTAATCTGATATTTGTAATGACAATATATTTTTTAAAGAATTGTTTTACAATGTATACAAATATCTCTATTTTCTTTTGTATTTGTTTCGATTTCGATCAATTATTTGTTAGTAACTGTCCGTGTATCGCACGGGATCACACTAGTTTAAATTAATTCAAGGTACATTTATTTTTAACGACGTTATTTATGACTAAAATTTTCTGAAATCTGTTAGTTTCCCTTGCTTGTATTACCGTAAAGTCAATATCTTGACTTCGTCCGATAAAACGGCATTAGCCAAGGCAGTTGAGTCACGGAATCGTCATGACTCGGCGACCTGAAAAGCCGATACTGCCAACCCCAAAAGACATCAACCAATCAACCTGGATGGATATGTGACATTAACCCACCGGCTTCCCCAGCCACACGCGCTTCAGAAAATACAACCAAAAACTCTACCTCAACCAAAAGTTGTATTTTGAATTTTTAAAATATACTCCCTCCGTGTCCCGATCGACTTAGAATTTTTTGAAATGGCACGAGAATTAAGAAAAAGGTAAATGTTGTGAGTGTAATTTAAAAATAGAAGAGAGAATGAGTGAAGGGAATAGTAAATTATAATGATATTGTGAGTATTAAAATAATGTAGGAGAGAGAATGAGTGGAGAGAATAGTGATTTAAGGTTTTCATTTTGAGCCGTCCTAAGTCGGGTGGGACGCCCAAAATGGCAAAAAGTCCTAAGTCGATCGGGACGGAGGGAGTATATATTTTTATTTTTTTTTGTTTATAAATCTCACATGTTATATTTAGTTAACTAGTCCCTCCGTCCCAATCTAAATGTCTCAAAATGAGTTCGATGCGAGAATTAAGGAAAGTGAGGTAAGAAAGAGAAAAAATTTAAATGTTGTGAGTATGAAAAATTAAATAGGAGAGAGAATGAGTGGGAGAAATAGTTAGGAGAGAGGATGTTGTGAGTGTAAAAGTAAAGTAGGAGAGAGAATGAGTGAGTGGAATAGTAAAAAAAACTTTCCTTTTTTGAGTTGAGACATTTTAAATGAGACACCCAAAAAGAAAAGTTGAGACATTTAAATTGGGACAGAGGGGGTATGTTTTATCTTATTTTTCTTTGCTACCTAATCTATTATACTCCATCTTCCATCTTTCCATCTATCTCGGTAGAAATCACACGGTTACTGTTTATGAGTAAATTAAGGAAAAAAATAATAGAAAAAATGTTGTGAGTATGAAAAGTGAGGTTGGAGAGAGAAAATGAGATAGAAAATAGTGATTTGATTGATGTTGTGAGTATAAAAGTAAAGTAGGAGAGAGAATTAGTGGGTGAAATAGTAAAAATTATTTGTCATTTTAATAAGTGTGTGATTTATAGCGGAACGCTCAATGAAGAATGAGGAAAGTGTGTGATTTGTAGCGGGACGGAGGAAGTATATCACACATTTTATTTTATTTTTAATTTTGGATACACGTTATTTTTATTTTCGGGTGGGAGGGAAGTACAGTATAAAAATAAAACTCCAACCAAACTACACTCCAAAAAGTTAACTCACAGTCACACAGTTCTCTCCTCTTCTCTCCCATGTCTTGACCGCTTTCTCTCTCTCCCCTCGTTTTCATCGCTTTCACTTTCTCTCTCTACTATGGCCTCCATCTCCGGCTTTTACTCATCTTCTTCGTCTTCTTCAACTCTCAAACCTGATAAATTAATCTCTAAATTTCACCTACTACCTCTCCGGAAAGACTCTGTCTCATTTCCGGTCCGATCCGATCGGATTTCTATTGCTCAGTCGGTGGCGCGTGATGTTCCGGTGAGTTTATCTAACGACGGATTGGTTAAGTCAAAGAAGGTTGAACTAGAGAAGGATCCTGCTGCTTTGTGGGAGAGGTACGTTGACTGGCTATACCAGCACAAGGAAATCGGATTGTACTTGGATGTGAGTCGGATCGGGTTTACCGATGAGTTTGTCGCGGAAATGGAGCCTAGGTTTCAGGCGGCGTTCAAGGCTATGGAGGAGCTTGAGAAGGGGGCGATTGCGAATCCTGATGAAGGGAGGATGGTTGGGCATTATTGGCTTAGGAATCCTAAGCTGTCGCCTACTTCGTTTTTGAGAGTTCAGATTGAGAATACGCTTGAGGCTATTTGCTCGTTTGCTGATGATATCGTCAGCGGTAAGGTCAGTTGAATTCTGAGCTTATGTAAATATTTTAGTTAGAGCTGCTACCTTTGAACTCAATCACAATCTAATTATTTGGTGTACATTTTCAACTTCATTTTGTTCCGAATAGAACTATGCTGTTACTGCTTCCATAAATTTGCGTTTTAAAGCCTACTATATCTTGTTGAATGCTTGGTGCCATATTATTAAGACTATTAGGTGGCGTTTGGTTGGAAGGAAAAGGGGGGAAAGGAATGGAAAACTCCCCCTTTTCCATTCCTTTCCTCCGTTTGGTTCAAGTTTTTTAAAAAAAAAATTCCGAAGGAAAGTTGAATTCCTTCAAATGAAGGAATTCAACTTTCCTTCATAAAATCGATGGAAAGTCCAATTCCTTTGGGAATGGAAAAAAAAAATTTTTTTTTTGACCAAAATACCCCCAAACCCTACCCACCCCTACCCCCTACCCAGCCCCTACCCAGCCCCACCCAGCCCTTACGCCCCCCCCACCCCCCACCCCCCCCACCCCCCACCCCCCCACCCCCACGAATTTTTTTTTTTTGCCTACCCTCCCCCCACCCTACCCACCCCCACCCCCCACCCCCACGAATTTTTTTTCTTTTTTTTTTTTTGCCTACCCTCCCTCCCCCCACCCTACCCCCACCCCCACCCCCCACCCCCACGAATTTTTTTTTTTTTTTTTTTGCCTACCCTCCCCCACCCTACCCCCCACCCTCACCCCCACCCCCACCCCCCCCCCCCACCCCCACGAATTTTTTTTTTTTTTCTGCCTACCCTCCCCCACCCTACCCCCCACCCCCCACCCCACGAAATTTTTTTTTCTGCCTACCCTCCCCCACCCCCCCCACCCCCCCTCCAAATTTTTTTTTTAAAGGGTAAATTGGTCATTTTATATGCTTTCATTCCATTCCTATAATTTGTATTTTCAAACCAAACATGATTTGTCAAGGAATTGAATGACAATTCCATTCCATTCCGTGCCAACCAAACGGAGGGGGTTGACCAGTTTTTTTCCATTCCAATTCCATTACAATTCCATTCCATTGACAATTCCATTCCTTCACTTTTTTTTCCACCGAACCAAACGCCCCCTTAAGTCTAAGTGTGACTCATTTGGGGAAAATATAGATATTGACTTGTGATTTCTTATGCATGTGGTCGGTTAAGTCATCACACTCGTGACACATCTGATGAGTTATAGTTGGTCAAATTGTTTTGAGTTCTTTACCATTACTGAAGTTAATGTAACCTAAATTGACTAAAATTAGGAGCGGAATAGAAGTACATTGGGACAGAATTATGATGTGACTAGAGTGGTGTTGTTTGTTTTCTAGACAGGAAGAATTGTAGTGTGGTAAAGTGGGGTCATATGGCTATTTTGGGGTGTTAGAGCTAAGTACAAAGGGTTAAATAAAGTGGGTAAATTAGAGTAGAGAATTATAGCAATAATTTGGAGGTAAAATATCAACAACAACAAAGCCTTGGTCCCAAAATAATTTGGGATCAAGGTTGTTAGAAAAAAAATTAAAAAAAATCAACCCCTCACATGGATTTTTTCCCTCCATTCCGGCCTCTTCAACACCATACTTTCATCCACTCCAAGTAAATTCATATAATTTTCAATCACTCTAATCCAAGTTTGTTTGGGTCTTTCCCTACCCCTCGCCAATTTATCATTTCTCCACTGTTCCGGCCTCCTAACCGGTGCATCACTTGGTCTCCTTCTCACATGTCCAAACAACACTAGACGATTTTCCCTCATTTTATCCTCAATGGGCGCAACTCCTACTTTACCTCTGATCATCTCATTTCCCAGTCAATCCTTTCTTGTATGACCCCACATCCATCGAAGCATACGCATCTCCGCCACATTCATCTTATGCATGTAACACTGTTTCACGGCCCAACATTCGGTGCCGTAAAGCAGTGCCGGCCTAATTGCCGTGCGGTAGAATTTTCCCTTTAATCTATGGGGCATGCCGCGATCACATAGAAACCCTGTGGCACTCTTCCACTTCAACCAACCTGCTTTAATCCTATGAGCCACATCTCCAATTGGGGAATTTGGACAAGTAAAAGAAGGGTAAAGGGAGCACAAAGGACCAAAGTTGAAGAATTATAGTACAAGGATGAAGAAGAACCAGCACAAGAGAACTCAATCAGAAAGATATATGATCTTTGGAGGGGTTGTACTGCCAGACTCATGGAATGACGACTTTTGACTTTTAAGTAAATATGGGTTTACAGACTAGCTGAACCAAAGGTACAGTGTCTAGATCTGTTTAGCATCCACCTACATGTTGAAACCTTGTTTAATGAGTTGTAGTCACAATATTCGGGTCCTGATATGCCTTTCATCTATGCACACCCTTAACAGAACTGGATGAGGTTCCTCAAAAGTTCTTTTCTGCGCATTGGCTCCAAAAAGACCATGAGACATGAGACCTGGACCTGCTTCCTGTTTCCTAAATCTCCACAACTTACTTCCATACTTGTTAGTGTCCAAGTTCAGAAATATTGGATTCCCTGTTGACTTGCAACTTGTTTGACGACGGTGGATTTTAGCCAACTTGGGGATCGTACTGTTCCAGAATACGAAAGTTGTGGAAAATTTGAATGTAGCTATATTGGCCTTATGATTAAGACTTCGTTGTGTGACAATTGCAAGGTCAAGAGAGAAAATATTACTAATCACCGTACCGAAAGCATGTCGTACATCCTTTATGTAATATGGTTGATTCCCTTGGAATTCATGCGCACTGTAGAATATAGTAGGGCTAGGTTCCATTATCATATTAGTTTTTGAACTATTTTGGCGATTGAAATCTTGATCATCAACTTTTCTTTTGTGACACATTAAAGGTTCTCATCAAATAAATGCAGATTAAGCCTCCATCTTCTCCAGAGGGTCGCTTCACACAAATACTCTCTGTTGGAATTGGAGGTTCAGCTCTTGGACCACAGTTTGTTGCTGAGGCTTTGGCTCCAGATAATCCTCCACTCAAGGTATGTGAGAACCTGATGTTAATAGGATGGTTATCACTTCATTTTGTTTTTCTTTCACATGGCTGTTGCATTTCTCATTAGACAGTGCATTGCACAGTGCTTATGCATCCTACCTTTTGGTGTTGGCATTTAATTTTCTTATCATTTTGTTGGCAGATAAGGTTTATTGACAATACTGATCCGGCTGGAATCGATCACCAAATTGCACAACTTGGTCCCGAACTTGCATCTACACTTGTTATAGTGGTTTCAAAGGTTTGAATGAAAATGTTTGATCTGAATAGAGTTGCTCCCACTTTACTCTCAGATATATTCCTATCATGATAATGTTCTTGATTTGACAACTTAACAGAGTGGAGGTACTCCGGAAACCAGGAATGGTTTGTTGGAAGTGCAGAAGGCATTTCGTGAAGCTGGGCTTAATTTTGCAAAACAGGTCTTGATCTCAGGTTCTTGTTTCTGCTTTTATTTTATTCGGTGCTCCTCGAATATAGGTCTGAATCTCTCATTTGGATTCAAGAGAGAATGAACGATTTGTTAAGACTGGAGGGTCCGTCTTTCAGGATTATTTTGAATTTACTGCAATAGAGTATTTCTCTTCTTTTGCATTAAGAGATCTAATATGGCTGAATATCTT
Organism: Adenophora triphylla var. japonica; assembly: GCA_022495995.1. Lineage (NCBI taxonomy): Eukaryota > Viridiplantae > Streptophyta > Magnoliopsida > Asterales > Campanulaceae > Adenophora > Adenophora triphylla. The sequence continues at coordinate 67,091 of JAFEMH010000568.1, forward strand.
TCACGTGCATTTCTCACTGATACTTGGTATTCGCTTTGGCATTATTTACTGGAGGGATGGACTAAGACGGTTCCTTGATCGATCTGACAAAATCTCATGGGCAATGGAATCAATTTGCAAATGAGCTAACTATGGAATTTTTTCCTTCATTCTCTTGAAGCTCGGATTGGACTAGAGTTAGCTCCTTAGTACTTCTTTTGCTTATCAATGTGCAGGGTGTTGCCATTACACAAGAGAATTCATTACTAGACAATACTGCAAGAATTGAGGGTTGGCTGACTAGACTTCCCATGTTTGACTGGGTGGGCGGTAGAACTTCTGAAATGTCTGCCGTTGGTTTACTTGCTGCAGCACTACAGGTAGGGATAAATAAGAATTCTTTAGTGTTTCTTTTACTTCTGCAGTTTAGGAATGTTTCTTCCCCCTTTTAGAACAATATCAACTAGTTTCCAACCTTTTGCTTCAGGGAATTGACATCAGAGAGATGCTTGCTGGTGCATCATTGATGGACGAGGCAAATAGGATTCCTGTGGTACGTTTTTACTTGTGTTTCTTGTATGTTTTCTATTATAAAATATAGGAAATGGTCTTGATCAATCCTAAGGAGTGTTTTTACTTGTAATTCTTGTATGTTTTTTATTATAAAGTATAGGAAATGGTCTTGATCAAGCCTAAGGAGTGTTGCTTTTACTGTTTTCTGCCCCCCCCCACTCCCTTTCCTTCTGCCAAGAGCATTTCTATCTTGTTGGCTAATTGGATATTTAAAATGATTAATCTGACATCAAATTCTCCTTTCCTACATTTGTGAAATAAGGACTACTAGAAAGTTCAATATCTTCGTTCTGGCACAAAATGGTCCTTCTCTCTTGCTGGTTAGAAAGATATAATCTGCACTTTTGAGTCCTCATTTAACCAATGGAATCTGATAAGCTTGGAGATTATGCCCTGTAAAAGAAAGTGGATCTAGGGATAGGGAAAAGTATTCTTATCTAAATGTTAATGTACTATCATATGAAATGTGTATAGATTTAAGAAGTGTCAAAAAGGAGAAAGAGCCTAAGACTCATCTGATTATAAAGAGCTACGAAAGCAGTCTTATTTTTTATTTGCTCATTTAATGAAGGTTGTTACTTTTGGACTTGCAGAGCTGTATTCAAATTTGAAATGGCTTAGTTTTCTTACCTAATACAGTTTCGTCCTTGAAGGTTGTGCTCTGTTCGCATATCTTCAAGCGATTCAAAAAGATGGAGTAGTAAATAAGGGTTGGTGCGGAATTAGAGATCTCTGTATAGGTTAAGATAGATGATTATGGTTGCTTCCTAGGGAGGTGTGAGGAAACTGTTTCATGCTATATGAATTAGCGAAATCTGTAATCGATAAAATTAGATTCATGATTCTGGTAACTCTTGTATTTGGTGTGCTTATTACAAGATTAATATATACCGGCCAATCTCCAGCTAAATGGTACTGTGTGGAAACTAAATAGCTGCTAAATAACAGTGAGATAGTTTCTTGTTTAATTGAATCATTTTTCTTTCCTATCCCTATTTGTTTTTTCCCGGCTCTCTTTCCCATAATATATACTTGAAATGTATCACAAAAGCCTCTGATTGATTAATATATTTATCCAGCTCAAGAACAATCCTGCTGCATTGTTGGCTCTTTGCTGGTATTGGGCTTCTGATGGTGTTGGTTCGAAGGTGATAACTGGTTTACTCTCTATCATACCGCCTTGCTTCAAATTTTTTGAAACTATGCTTGTTTCCTCACTTTTCCATATTGTTGCTTTCAACAGGATATGGTTGTTCTTCCTTACAAAGACAGCCTGTTGTTATTTAGTAGGTATTTGCAGCAGCTGGTCATGGAATCCCTTGGGAAGGAGTTTGACCTAGATGGTAATCGGGTAAGCTTGATAATCTCATAAAATACTTTTGTTGTGATATTTTTCTTATTGCCATATCATCGAACTCTTCAATCAACTTAGGGTCTATATAAAATGTTATTTTAATGGGTGAGAGAGCTTAGTCGTCAGTTCTTGATGAGTAACATGCATTTCAAATACCATCTCCATTTTGTGCAAAATGGCCCCATAAGTGATCTCAAGTTTCATCATGCTTTTTCTTAAGCATAAACTTCTCGTTGAAACTAATTCAGCTACACTTGGAAAAATGGCCCCATAAGCCATCTCAAGTTTCAACATGTTTTTTCTTAAGCATAAACTTCTCGTCGAAACTAAATCAGCTGCACTTGGGAACTGAACAACATGCCTCTCAACTTTCACTGTAAATTTAAGCCCACAATCAGTTTATCTTGCATTTCTGCATATATTTTTTTCCTTGACCGGTGACTTGTGAGAAGCTCTCAATTGTTGCTTGATCTGTCTGCTGCTTCCGTTTTTGTTGTTTTTTTTTTAATTTCCAATGTATTCTTTTATTCCTTCATTCGATCCTGGTTCTCTCCCAATAGGTGAATCAAGGACTGACTGTGTACGGAAATAAAGGGAGCACAGATCAGCATGCGTGAGTTCTCCTTGTTTTTACATTTCATTACTTTACAACTATCTAATGGTACATAAAAGTATAAAATTTCCTATACAACAGCTACATTCAACAGCTCAGAGATGGCGTGCACAATTTCTTTGCCACATTCATCGAAGTACTACGTGATAGACCCCCAGGTCACGATTGGGAGCTTGAACCAGGGGTCACATGTGGTGACTATCTGTTTGGAATGCTCCAGGTTGGTTTCTATACCAAAAGACTCATTTTATTGCCAGACGTGATCATATATTAGCTGGACATGAAATAAAATCCTTTTAAACTTTGGTGATTTTTTTTGGTTTATACCTTGTTGTGCTTTTGAATGAGCATTTTTGTATGACAGGGAACCAGGTCAGCTCTTTATGCCAATGGGAGGGAATCCATTACGGTCACGATACAAGAGGTGACACCTAGATCAGTTGGGGCTATAATAGCACTATATGAGAGAGCAGTTGGTATTTATGCCTCGCTTGTCAACATTAATGCATACCATCAACCTGGTAAGTATCTCCAATCTTTTTCCTCCTACAGGAAGTCGTGTTTGTATCCGAACTCAAATTTATTGTTTCTGATGCTGTTAATAAGCTTTAGAATCACGCTGAAATCTTATTCTGAATGCTTCCTCGGTCCCATTTGAGTATTCAAACATTTTAACTATGTACTTTCATTTCCATCAATATCCTTAATGAGGGTTGGTTTTTGAAGTTAAATGATTTTGACCTATCAAGACTTTTTATCTTTTTGGGGCAAACGAAATAGGTTAAATGGGATTATAATTATGGGACGGAGGGAGTATAACTTACTAAGGTGAATGTGTTTTTTTTCCACTTTTATCTTTTTAATTCACTCTTACTAATGAGAATACAAGTGACATATCAGGAGTTGAAGCTGGGAAAAAAGCAGCAGGAGAAGTATTAGCTCTACAGAAGCGGGTTCTTGCGGTGCTCAATGAGGCCAGGTATGTTCGATTGTTTTAGATGATCATGGTCCAAATATTTGCATTTTTTCTTGAAGAACAGGTGAATGTATTCTTGGTGTTTGTGTTTATATATTGGAGCTAATAAGCTACAACTTATAGATGCTAGTGAATTGCAATATTTTGCATTGGTAATACTCTCTTCATCCCATAATAAGTGTTGCAGTTGACTTCTCAAACTTTCCAAGGAATGTGCTTTACATGTTTGTACATTTCTTGTACCATAGTAATACTGCAATATGACTTTCCTTATTTAGAGACACGACACTTATTTTGGGACAGACCAAAAAAAAAAGCGGGACACTTAATATGGAATATGGGACGGAGGAGTAGTATTAATAAATTTGGAACTGGTTTACAGCTGTAAAGATCCGGTTGAACCACTTACACTTGAGGAAATAGCTGATCGTTGCCATTCTCCAGAAGATGTACGTACATACTCCTATAACCTGTTATCAGTATTAGTACTGCCATGATTTTCCTCGAGCTTAGCTAACATTATTACGTGTTGACTTTATATTTTGGGCAGATTGAAATGATCTACAAGATAATAGCTCACATGGCTGCTAATGACCGAGCTTTAATAGCAGAAGGAAATTGTGGTTCACCTAGGAGCATCAAAGTTTTCCTCGGGGAGTGTAATGTTGATGCATTGTATTCTTAAGTTTGCATGCACCGGGAGTGTTCTGCCTTGAAGGTGGCTCTGGATAGACTCCCGGTTGACTATTTCTTAAAGAACCTCTTGCTTCATTGTTGTATTTTTGTCAGATTGTCAGGGTATGCTTTTTTTAATTGAGAGATTCAGGAAATAAATTTTTCTTATGATTGCAGATACTTAATGGGGATTCAGAGGAAATAAAATCTGTATATTTTTCCTATTGTGTTCACCTGATGACTTGGTTAGGTTTCTTGAGTAAATATGTGAAGTGCTCCCTCCCTCCCTCCGTCCTATACTCCTTTCGTCTTTAAATATGACTTGTGAATGTCCATTTTTTAAAAAAATGAATGAAGTATCATATTTAACATTCTAAAGGGTAAGTTTTACTTGTTTTTTGTTCATTGATTGTGCAATGTTAGAATTACATTAAAATTATTTTCTTTTTTAACAATATGACATTTATTTTAAGATGAACAAAAAAGAAAATGACAATACCGACTTCATTTCTTTTCTTATTCTTTTATTATGCATATCAAATCTTAAAACTCAGATATTTCTCTTACTTTTCTTCAACACACTTAGGCCCCGTTTGTTTACCGGAAAATGGGAGGAAAACGTTTTTCGGAAAACGTTTTCCCCATTTTTCGGTGTTTGGTAATTCCCCGGAAAACGTTTTCCCCATTTTCCCCGAAACATGTTTGTTTTCCGGAAAACGTTTTCCCCATTTTCCGGTGTTTGGTAGTTTTCCGGAAAATGGAGAAAATGGGTTTCGGAAAACATTTTCCGCCGTTTATAAGGAAAACGTTTTCCGGATTTTTCCTAAGGAAGTTGTTTTCCGGAAAATGGTGTAAAAAAATGGATGGATAATATTTTAATAATAATAATAATAATAATAATAATAATAATAATAATAATAATAATAATAATAAAATAATAATAATAATAATAATAATAATAAAAATAATAAAAAAATAATAAAAAATAATAAAATAATAATAATAATAATAATAAAATAATAATAATAATAATAATAAAACTAAAATAATAATAAAATAATAATAATAATAATAATAATAAAATAATAATAAAATAATAATAATAATAATAATAATAATAATAATAATAATAATAAAATAATAATAATAATAATAATAATAAAATAATAATAATAATAATAAAAATAAAATAATAGTAAAATAATAATAATAATAATAAAATAATAATAAAATAATAATACAATAATAGTAATAATAATAATAAAATAATAATAAAATAATAATAAAATAATAATAATAAAATAATAATAATAATAATAATAAAATAATAATAAAATAATAATAAAATAATAGTAATAATAATAATAAAATAATAGTAATAATAATAATAATAATAATAATTTTCCAAAAAACATTTTCATTTTCCGGAAAACGTTTTCCCCATTTTCCCCATTTTCCTAAGGAAGTTGTTTTCCAGGAAAACATCTTCCTCATTTTCTGGAAAACGTTTTCCACATTTTCGGAAAACGTTTTCCTTTTCCGGAAAACATTTTCCAGAAAATCATTTTCCGGAAGTTATTTTCCCCGAAACAAACGGAGCCTTAGTTTTTAATAAACATATTATTAGGTAAATATTCCTTCTCCTCGTAACATCTAACACTTTCGCTAATCTCGCTATCAAAAAGAGTCAATGTAATCCTTTGTAATAAAACAAACTATTCAATATACTTATCCTTACTTTAGGGCAGGAAAATAAGGTGAAGTATGTTACATTTTGCCTAGCTCTGGAAAACTTAGTAGAGAAAATCCTTTATTATTTTTTTTTTTAACTTAATAACTTACTTGTAGAAGAAAAAATTGCAATGTACAGCTAGGCATTATGGCTGTACCCTTAATTAATTAATCTAAAATCCCGTCCACTTCTTGACTGATCCAACGTTTTATAATTAGTAGGATGATATATGAATCTATATTAATATAGGGAATGATTGTAATTGCTGATAAAAAAAGAGATAGGATTAAATCTCAATAAATTGATCGGACGGTCAGAACTCCTCCCCTTTCCAACTATGTTTTAACTACCCCACTCCTCCAAAAAGCCGCAAGACAGTCTTTTTTTTTTTTTTTTTTATCTCTCCCAACTGCCGTCTCTCTTCTGCTATACCACCTATCACATTCGATCTTCCATTAACCAATCCAAAGGTATCATTCTCTCCATAAATTACAGTTTTCGTTAAGTTTCAAGTTTTTTTTTTAGGTTATTGGGTATTTTGTTTCTCACGATATTCTAGTAATTTATATGAGTTTCTAGGATTTTAGTAAGTTTTCTCTCTCCCACTCTCTGTGTTCATTTGGTTGGAGAAGAATTATGAGCTTCAGAACGTTGACTTCACTGAAGTCTTCACTTTGAGGAGATGAGTGCCCGGTTGAAAAGTTGAAGGGCAGATGATTATTTGATACTATTATGTTTTTGAAGCTCCAGATTATCTCCATTTTTAAAATGATACTGCTTTAGATAATTATATACACAAGTATATACTCCCTCCGTCCCACGTGAATACAAACTTATTTCCTTTTTGGTCCGTCCCACGTGAATATAAACTGTCCAAAATGGAAATAAATTTATTATTTTATATTCACCCTACCCCACCCACTCATTCTCTCTCTTCATTTCCTACCACACAATTTATTCAACCAACTCCACTCATTCTCTCTCTTCATTTCCTACCACACATTTTCATTATCTTAATAATATTTCTTAATAATCGTTCCTAAAACGGCTTTCAGAATGACGCACGGGACGTGAGAGTATATTATTTGTAGGGAGTATGCAGTATGGAGACGTTACAGAAAGAACTTGAAATACTCCGACGACAAAAGGCTGCTTCTGAAGAAGCCGTCTTGAGTGCAAAGCAGAAGCAGGGTTCTAGTGGCGTATGGGGTTGGCTTGCTGGAACTCCAGACCGGACATCAAACGACAACCGAAAACTTCAAAACCTTGATACATAGTGATTTCTCATAATTCAATCTCATTAATTCATTTTCCTATAATTTTTTTGTTTTTTGTTTACCCCCTGGTTTTGAAGAGTTGGAAATAAGATATACTCCCTCCGTCCCGTAATACTTGACACAGTTACTGTTTCGCACGGGAATTAAGGAAAAAGTAAAAAGGTTGATGTGTTGTGAGTGTAGATAGTTAAGGCTAAGAGAGAATTGAGTGGTAGAATAGTAAATTATAATTGTGCCACAAGGAAAGTATTAAAATAATGTAGGAGAGAACGAAATGTTTAGGAATAAGAAAGATTCTTTGCCATTTGAAGTGCGACTTATCAAATGCGACGCCCAAAACTGGAAAAGCCACAAGATTATGACGGAGGAGTATGGAGTTTCATAGTTATAGAAAGCATAGAATGCATAGGATTGTAATTCAGTTGTTTAGTCATTTGTGGCCAAAAGTGTTTCCCTTTTCACCCTTTTCTTTCTTGGGAATTATTGTATTATCGGTGAAAATGTACTTAGGTGGGAAGTGTGTATATATATATATATATATATATATATATATATATATATATATATATATATATATATATATATTCAAGGATGATAGTGTTGGACTTTTGTTTTGTATGGATTTTCAAGAACTTAACTGAAAACTTTAACAGAAAAAGTAACGGAGAAAGTAACGAAGATTGAAAACAAATGAAAACAAGTCGAGTCTTGTATTAAATACAATCTCCGTAAGAAGTTATTTGTTGGTGTTATGCCCTAGGCCTACAGTTGATAGACTTATGTGTTGACATTATTTATTATTATATGAGATGTTTATCATTTGATTATTATATGTTTTGTATATTTGTTTATAATAATCTCCGTCCCTAATTATTAAGAGAATAATTAGTACAATTGTCAATGGATAATCATGTGATGATTATATGCATAGAGATGCACATTGAAATTATGGGTACTGTTAGAGAACAAGTGATCGACATGACCCGCATGAGATTTATGTCATGGTCAAATGTCATAATTAAATCTCATACTAAGCTATTTCATTTAGTCCCTAGACCCGAGATTATCATGACCTTACATATGTTGAAAGTCGTGTTTGATTTTAGTCAAACGATATCTTAACACGATATCTATAAAGGCTATCATTGGCATGATCGAATTCATGATGGGAAGGATGATAAGTCAAGAAGGAATTTGTCCCTCGGAAGAGAGATGTTTTGCTTGGGCCCTCGATGAGTGATAATGATGAAAGTGTATGGCCGTACCCCAATATGATTGGAATTATCATTATACTCAAGAATCGAGAAAGCATTGAACAATAACAAGTTGACGAGGACCATGACTTGTGTTCAATATAACATCGTGAGACAAAGGGAGAAATGGAAGTATACCAACGGAAACGTGAACTCTTACGTTATATTATTTGGGTAGACATAATGGCTTGCTAGAGTCCGCTTATGTCTTATGAGGTTCGATATGATCGAGCTCATTGCCAACATAATATAATCCTATTGGGTCACACACAATTAGAATGAATTTGATAAACCAAGGGAAGAATGATTGAGAAACTCTTACTTGACCATGTGGTCGTGCGACACATCAAGGCAATATGCCCCGTGTGGTCGTGCGACACAATGGGTCTCAAGGCGGTTTGACTGACTTGTTTCCTAATTTGATTAGGACTCTAATATGGATACTAATGTAGTATAAATAAGAGAGTCTGTCAAACCTAATAAGCTAGCCGAAATTTTCAAGAAAATTCACAATCAAATACTCTCAATATTCTTCAAGGTTTTAGATCTAGCAATCATCAAGAAGTTGTTCTTGAATTCATTCAAAGGTGTGGATACCGAAAGAGGGTCTTCGCTCGTTCATCGATCAAGGCCTAGAGTTCAAGCAAGTTGAAGAACGAAGTTTGTGATTCGATATCACATAATCAAATCGTTCGATAGCTCAAGAACGGAAAGCGTTCGAGGTTGGTTTAATTCTATCTCATAGGAATTTAAATTAATTGTATAGAACGGATCCTAGGGCTTCTTGGGTTTTATGTTTTAATGCTTAACTCCGCTGCGCATGGACCCGTAAAACCCAACAGTGGTATCAGAGCCCCGTTCGTATGGTTAAGTTTGGATTAACATGCTTAGAAAAAGTAATATAAATTGTTTATATATGTTCTTTTGCATGTTTAGTATGCGATAGATTGATTGTTTTTGAAACAATATGCCTAAGTCGTATTCTATAGATATTGAATTAAATCTGTTAAAAGTCGTTTGCATGATTTAATTGCTCTGTGATTTAGAATTGATTGATTTCTGAGAATCTGTAAATTGTCATCTTGTGTCACGCGACAAACCATGTTTGTGTCACGCGACAAAGAGTGACCATGTCACGCAACAATGCTTGCTTGTGTCACGCGACAAAGCATGCTTGTGTCACGCGACATTCCATGCCTAATCTGGGCAGAATCAGTTTGTTAAACAATCCTGCTAATCTGTGAATGTGTTTTACAATCTGATGTGTTTGTGTATTAATCTGGATGCTATAAATTAATGGAAATTAAGTTTATAGGGCTATGCTAGATTAATTCAAGTTTATGCATGCTTAATTGTTTAAAATATGATTTTATTAATTATTGCGATGCATGATCTATGTGTTCTTATTTTTTAATTAGATGTTTAGTTGAAACATGATATTTAGTTTCCTAATATGTTTAGATTTAGACATTGTAAATTTTGGATCTTATGATTGTTTATGGAAACAAGTCATAAATACGCGAAATTTAAAAGAAAACTGATTGTTTATAAAAGGAAGTGATTATGTTGCTAAATCAGAGTTGATTTCTGATTGTGCATGTCTAGGAGAGTTCTGTCTAAGGAAGAGTTGGTACTTAAGAAGTCCTTGTGGCTCACCTATCTTCCTGGGAACTTACCTGGTGCATGATTTTAACTATCTTTCTGATATGCTTATAATCTACCTTTAAAGAACCTTCATTTAACTTTTAAGTTCTTTATGCCAATTCATGATTAAAAACACTTGAGACCATTCGGATAGTTTTGGGTGGGCTTGCCATAGCAAGGTGCTTTGATTCTATTCGAATGCGAGCAAGATGAGGAAATGGTGATTCCTATACGTTTTAAAGTGAGTGAACTTAATCAAGTTATCAAAATGGTTTTGGACCCAAGGCATAAGATGAGATTAAAATATACCTAGACATATGATGTCTTGAATAAATCTCATAAAAGATCTAAGAGTCATATAGTTGATATGATTGATGTTTTCTACCTAATTAATTTAATTTTGAGCGGCTTGCCATAGCAAACTTGAAATTGAATTAAAGTTGGATCTTAGCCCATTAAATGTATATTATGCTCATTTGCATTTGAAGGTGTATAATTTAGTGGGAGCATTTATTTAAATGCATTATACTTCTCATATAATATGTTTACTTATATGTGTTCATATTTTATGTATATCTTTTTGTAGAATAAATGGCATCAAACAATAATCACTTTTCACCGCGATCCGTCCTTGAGAAGGAAAAGTTGGAAGAGAATGGTACAAACTATATGAATTGGATCCGTAGTTTGAGAATTGTTCTCAAACAAGAGGAGAAACCGTACGTTCTCGATGAACCTATTCCACCCGAACCTCGTCGCCAATGCCGCGCTAGAGCTATAAGGGAACAATATCTCAAGCACAAGCGTGACTCTACAGTATGTTGGTTGCCTTATGCTCTCCGCCATGTGCAAGAACCTTCAAGGATCTTGAGCACTCGGGGACAACTGACTTAAACAATCGATCGATGGAAATGTTCCAAGTACAAGCTAGGCAAGAAAGGTACAACACAAGCTACTTCTTGACCTCATGCAAGATGAGTGAAGGACAAGCCGTTGGTCCTCATGCTCTTAAGTTGAAGGGCCACATTGAGCATCTTGAAAGGCTCGGTTTTCCAATTAGCCAAGAGTTGGCTACCGACATAATATTGAATTCATTACCCAAAAGTTTTAGTAATTTCATAATGCACTATAACATGGGTGGAATGAATAAAAACCTTTCCGAGTTAGTTCAAATGTTGAACACTCGCGGAAACCAATATTGTCGAGAAGAAAACCGACCAAGTGCTAATGGTTAACAAGGGGAAAGGGTTCAAGGGTAAAGGAAAGGCAAAGGTTGCTAATCCTAAGGCAAAGGTTGCCAAACCCAAAGAGGCTTCCAAGCCTAAAGAGGCTAAGCCCAAGTCCCAAGAGGATGCAGTCTGCTTCCATTGCAATGAGATTGGACATTGGAGGAGAAACTGCACAAAATACAAGGAAGCACAGAAGAAGAGCAAAGGAGTTGCTTCAACTTCGTGTATCTTTGTTATAGATATATTCCTATCTACTTCTAGTTCTTGGGTATTGGATACCGGATGTGGAACTCACATTTGTTTAAATGTGCAGGTCTAAAGAATGTAGGATGCTTAAGGAAGGTGAAGTGGACCTACGTGTGGGGAATGGAGCAAGAGTTGCCGACATTAGCCGTAGGAACTTATGAAGTTACTTTACCTAGCGGACTAATACTTGTTTTGAACAATTGTTATTACGTTCCAGCTTTAAGTAGAAATATTATTTCGATTTCATGTTTGGATAATGAAGGTTTTAATTTTCTTATATGTGATAAGAAATTTTCCATTTACAAGAGTGATATTATTATATCTGCTTCATTCAATGGCCTTTATATTCTTGATGTTGAAAATCGTGATAATGATGTCTATAACATTAACAAGAGATCTAAACCCAATGATGTAAAACCACACTTACTTACGGGCATTGTCGTCTTGGCCATATAAACGAGAAACGCATTTCTAAACTCCACAAAGATGGATTTTTGGACTCACATGATTATGAATCATATGAGACATGCGAATCTTGTTTACTTGGCAAGATTTACCAAGGACCCATTTACCAAAACCGGTGAAAGGGCGGGCGACTTATTAGGACTCATACATACCGATGTAAATGGGGCCTATGAGTAGCGATGCTAGGGAGGATTTCGGTACTTCTTAACATTCACCGATGATTATAGTAGATTTGGATATGTTTATCTAATGAAACATAAAAGTGAATCGTTTGAGATATTTCGAATATTTCAAAAATGAGGTGCAAAATCAACTTGGAAAAACTATTAAGGTACTTCGATCCGATCGAGGTGGTGAATATTTGAGCCAAGAATTTGACAATATCTTAAGAGTTGTGGAATCGTTTCGTAACTCTCTCCACCCGAACACCACAATGGAATGGTGTGTCCGAAAGGAGGAATAGAACTTTGTTGAACATGGTTCGTTCTATGATGAGTCAAGTTGAGCTTCCTTTATCCTTTGGGGACATGCACTAGAAACCGCCGCTTTCACTATAAACAGAGTTCCTACCAAATCGGTTCAAAAGACCCCATATGAGATGTGGTATGGAAGAAAACCTAGTTTGTCTTTCATGAAGATTTGGGGTTGCGATGCATATGTCAAGAAGTTAACTTCAAAAGCTAGCACCTAAATCTCGATAAATGTGTTTTCGTGGGATATCCTAAGGAAACCAAAGGATACTATTTCTACAACCGAAACGAGAACAAAGTGTTTGTTGCTCGAAATGGTACTTTCTTAGAAAAGGAGTTTCTTCGCAAAGGAACCAGCGGGAGTAAAATAGATCTCGAAGAAATTCGAGAACCCGAAAACAACATTGAACCAATGGTAGAAACCGAATCAAGTTCACAAAGCGTTGTGGGAACCGGTTCAAGATGCACAAGTTCTTCGCCGAAGTGGTAGGTCACGATCTCGAACCCGATAGATAGGGATTTCTCGTTACGGAAAGTGATGAAGTGGAGTTAATCGAAAATGATGAACCCACTTGCTATCAAGAAGCGATGTCCGCTCCCGATTCGGAAAATGGCAAGAGGCCATGAAGTCCAAATTACAATCCATGGCCGATAATCAAGTTTGGAACTTGATTGATCCACCCGAAGGTGTAAAACCATAGGTGCAAATGGGTCTTCAAGAAGAAGACCGACATGGATGGGAAGGTGCACACCTATAAGGCTAGGCTAGTAGCTAAGGGATATAGGCGTATTCATGGCATGTACTATGATGAAACCTTTTCGCCCGTAGCTATGCTTAAGTCTATTAGAATTTTACTTGCCATAGCCGCATATTATGACTATGAGATATGACAAATGGACGTCAAAATGCCTTTCCTTAATGGGAAGTTACTTGAGGATGTATACATGATACAACCCGAAGGTTTTATCAATCCGTAAAATTCTAACAAGGTGTGTAAGTTGCAGTAAACTATTTATGGATTGAAGCAAGCTTCTAGGAGTTGGAATCTACGTTTTGATGAAGCAATCAAGGAGTTTGGCTTTATCAAAACGAAGATGAACCTTGTGTATACAAGAAAATTAGTGGGAGCGTAGCACTATTTTTAGTGTTGTATGTCGACGATATCTTACTCATTGGAAATGACGTTCCTGCACTAGAGACTGTCAAGTCTTGGTTGGGAAAGTGCTTTTCAATGAAAGATATGGGCGAAGCCGCATATATCATTGGTATCAAGATCTATAGAGATAGATCCAAGAGGATGATTGGTTTAAGTCAAAGTACTTACATTGACAAAGTCCTTAGAAGATTCCAAATGGAAAATTCTAAAAGAGGAAACTTGCCAATGTTGCATGGTATATCTCTTAGCAAGAATCAAAGTCCTAAGACTAATGATGAGCGAAAGAGAATGAATGGTATTTCATATGCTTCGGCAATTGGGTCTATCATGTATGCTATGTTATGTACTAGACCCGATATCTCGTGTGCTTTAAGTATGACGAGTAGGTACCAATCGGATCCCTACGAACCACATTGATAGCAAGCCAAGAATATCCTTAAGTACTTACGAAGAACTAAGGATGTATTCTTGGTCTTTGGAGAAATGGAAGAAGATCTTGTAGTCAAAGGCTACACGTATGCTAGCTTCCAAACCGACAAAGATGATTTCGCATCGTTAGCCTGGATTTTTGTTTACGCTTAATGGAGGAACCGTGAGTTGGAAAAGTTCCAAGCAAAGTACCGTCGCCGATTCTACAACCGAAGCCGAGTACATAGCGGCATCCGATGCAGCCTAAGGAAGCGCTTGGATCAAGAAGTTCATTAGTGATTTGGAAGTCGTTCCAAGCATCGAGACCCTATTGAACTTTACCGTGATAACAATGGTGCCATTGCACAAGCAAAGGAACCAAGGTCACACTGTAGATCCAAACATATACTTCGACGTTTCCACATTATCCGTGAGATATGTGAAAGGGAAGACGTTAAGATATGCAGAGTAGACACTAATGACAATGTGGCGGACCCATTAACTAAGGCTCTCCCGCAAGCTAAACATGATGGTCATGTTAGGTCCATGGGTATTCGATACATGATAGATTGGGCCTAGTGCAAGTGGGAGACTGTTGGTGTTATGCCCTAGGCCTATAGTTGATAGACTTATGTGTTGACATTATTTATTATTATATGAGATGTTTATCATTTGATTATTATATGTTTTGTATATTTGTTTATAATAATCTCCGTCCCTAATTATTAAGAGAATAATTAGTACAATTGTCAATGGATAATCATGTGATGATTATATGCATAGAGATGCACATTGAAATTATGGGTACTTGTTAGAGAACAAGTGACTGGACATGACCCGCATGAGATTTATGTCATGGTCAAATGTCATAATTAAATCTCATACGGTTACTTCATTTAGTCCCTAGATCTGAGATTATCATGACCTTACATATGTTGAAAGTCGTGTTTGATTTTAGTCAAACGATATCTTAACACGATATCTATAAAGGCTATCATTGGCATGATCGGATTCATGATGGGAAGGATGATAAGTCAAGAAGGAATTTGTCCCTCGGAAGAGAGATGTTTTGCTTGGGCCCTCGATGAGTGATAATGATGAAAGTGTATGGCCGTACCCCAATATGATTGGAATTATCATTATACTCAAGAATCGAGAAAGCATTGAACAATAACAAGTTGACGAGGACCATGACTTGTGTTCAATATAACATCGTGAGACAAAGGGAGAAATGGAAGTATACCAATGGAAACGTGAACTCTTACGTTATATTATTTGGGTAGACATAATGGCTTGCTAGAGTCCGCTTATGTCTTATGAGGTTCGATATGATCGAGCTCATTGCCAACATAATATAATCCTATTGGGTCACACACAATTAGAATGAATTTGATAAACCAAGGGAAGAATGATTGAGAAACTCTTACTTGACCATGTGTGGTCGTGCGACACATCAAGGCAATATGCCCCGTGTGGTCGTGCGACACAATGGGTCTCAAGGCGGTTTGACTGACTTGTTTCCTAATTTGATTAGGACTCTAATATGGATACTAATGTAGTATAAATAAGAGAGTCTGTCAAACCTAATAAGCTAGCCGAAATTTTCAAGAAAATTCACAATCAAATACTCTCAATATTCTTCAAGGTTTTAGATCTAGCAATCATCAAGAAGTTGTTCTTGAATTCATTTAAAGGTGTGGATACCGAAAGAGGGTCTTCGCTCGTTCATCGATCAAGGCCTAGAGTTCAAGCAAGTTGAAGAACGAAGTTTGTAATTCGATATCACATAATCAAATCGTTCGATAGCTCAAGAACGGAAAGCGTTCGAGGTTGGTTTAATTCTATCTCATAGGAATTTAAATTAATTGTATAGAACGGGTCCTAGGGCTTCTTGGGTTTTATGTTTTAATGCTTAACTCCGCTGCGCATGGACCCGTAAAACCCAACATTATTGTCCCGCACAGGTGCTTACGGTTTCAATGGCAATCTTCTAGTAAGATAAAATGACTTTTAAGTATATGATAGGAGCACTCCAAATCAAATACTCTAACGAACAACACAATGTTTGCAACTTTGGACTTTGAAGGATTTGATGCAACAATATGCCAATGATTTGGATATGTTTATCTATCTTACTAGAGGGTGAGAAGGCTCAAAATACTGTATATATAAATTGAAATTCGGAGGGGGAAGTATATAAAGAGAATCAAAAGGTTTTGTGTCTTTTCCCTTGAAAAGGTGTGATTTTTCGAACAGCAGTGAAGGGCACGAGTCGTGCTAATTGGCACGAGTCGTGCCCACGACTCGTTCCCAAGCATTCCACTCATTCTGATCAGATTTGAGCAAATGGTCATCAGAATCCCATTCGTGCTCACGACTCGTGCTCAAAGTTCCCACTCGTTCTGATCAGTTTTGAGCCAAATCTCATAACCCAAAAACACTGTTCAAATCCAATTAAATCCAAATGATTTAATTTACCTTTTAACCAACTCT
This sequence comes from Adenophora triphylla var. japonica, assembly GCA_022495995.1. Lineage (NCBI taxonomy): Eukaryota > Viridiplantae > Streptophyta > Magnoliopsida > Asterales > Campanulaceae > Adenophora > Adenophora triphylla. The sequence continues at coordinate 83,635 of JAFEMH010000568.1, forward strand.
TGTTAAGTTACAAACGACCTTTGTCATTAATTCTCATTCACCCTAAATGGTTTTGAGACATTAAATGAGTTTAATATTCTACAACAAATGTAGAATACATTTTGTAACTAGTTTCGTTAACAAATAACGAACTACCGTTAGAAACTAGATCAACTTTAAGTCAAACTTAACTTTCCGTTACCCATTTCCAACAATCCCCCACATGAATGACAATTAATGCATGAATGCAATTTCGTCCAAAGTTCCGGCGAACTATTATTACATCGGGATAGATAGCTTGTGGCCTTGAATCTTCCCTAGTGAAATATTATCGGATATACTAGCCATTTGGTAGCGAGTCGCTTTGAACTAGTGACTGTCGGATGTATACCAAGACAATAATACTCACATAATAACAGCTCTAACAATTGTTGTTCTCACGTTCTGTCCATTTCGGCCTTGGACCGTATCTCATTCATAAGCGTTCATTTAGAGGCGGCCTAATTACCTCTCGCTTATATAGGTGATTCTCACTATAAGGAGTATCATGCACTACTCCACCCGTAGGTATAGAAATCATTAAAAGTTTTCTCAACTTATCCTTACCACTGCTGCATGTGCGTGTACTTGAATGTTCTGGGAATGAGTATTCAACAATCTCCAGGTTGATAAACCGAGTTGTTGTTTCCAAGTAACTCTACTAGAACTTATAACTTGGTTGTCTCATTGAACCAAGGGCCTGGGATCTCTATTTCTCAAGGTTGAGTGTCCACTATAAGTTCTTTTGTTGTGGGTTTTAAACCCATTCCCCTTAAAAGTTTATACAGTTGATCTCGATTTATATCTTTGGTAAACGGATCCGCTAAGTTATCACATGACTTTACATAATCAATAGTGATAACGCCATTCTTGATCAACTGTTTAATGGTATTGTGTCTACGACGAATATGTCTAGACTTACCATGATGTTCTACACCTTTTCCTATTTCTCATTGTCGTCACAATGCCTTAGGTCATGTAGACACAAACTTATTCCACAAAGGAATATCTTTCAAGACCATTCAGATTCCTTATTGAATCGAGTTGTTCAAGTTGTCTTAGAAGTTTGAAACCGTTGCTTCATTTATTGTGATCTGTAATCATAAGAATATCTTTAAGTATTCCAAGTACTTTGACCATCCTTAGTGATTTATTACAATGATCTCTGTACCGATCCGACTTCTCAAGTATTCAGTATCTCTAAGTGGTTTGACCTCCTTAGAGTCTACCTTTCAGGAATCTATCTTACAGAGATTACTTCTCAAGATTTTACTTGAACTTTCGAAGTACTTTTTCAAGATAATGGGATTGAGATAGGATTATTCCTTCTGATGTTCTAGAAATCTTTATTTCTAATATGACATCGGCTAATCCCATATCTTTCTTGTCAAAGTTCTTCTTTATCATGTCTTTGGTATTCATGATCAATCATGACTAACATTGTTATCCACGTAAGGACGTACTATTAACAAATGATTCGTATGTTCCTTTAATGTATGTAGACACATTTGTCACATTCATTAATCTTGAATCCATTTGATAACATAGTTCTATCAACTTCTCATGCCACTCGTTTAGTTGCTTTTTTTAGTTCATATGAATACACAAGTAGATCCAACACGGTTGTGCGACATAAAACGCTCCGTTGTGTCAATGGGATAATCTTGCATGAATCATAATGTCCTTTTCGACAACTAGCCCGGCTTTATACTTATCAAATGCATCCATAGGCTTTATACTTTCTTTTAAGAATCCATTTGCAACCTAATGGTTTGCAACTTGGAGGGAGATCTACCACTTCCCAAGTATTATTAAGCATTATGGATTTTGTCTCACTGTTAATAGCCTCTTTCCAGAACGAACTATTCGGACCAGATAACGCTTCCTTAACAGTTGCTGATTCGTTTTCCAACATAAATGATAGAAAATCAGGACCAAAAGACTTTTCCACTCTTGCCCTTTTACTACGTCTAAGTCCTTCATCTTTAACTTGAGATGGACCGTTTGTAGATTCATATGTTCTCTTTTGAGAATTTAACTTATTTCCTGTCCTTAGCAGGAAAGATGTTTTTCAAAGAATACTGCATTCCTTGATTCAATTGTCTGTAGAGACTACCTTTCAAGATCCTTTTATCAAGAAAAGTACTTTTCACTCTTTAGACTAGACCTCTTGAAAATTCTTCTTATTGTTTTTAAGAGTCTAACATTTAAAGGTTTCATCCTTGGCACTTCTAGTTTTGCAACCCAACGGTTCGCATAGGAAGATCAACCATCTTCCAAAATAGAATAGGATGCACTATTAACTGTTACCAAATAGAACCAAAAGAATTAGTAACTTTTGTCCTCCAACTACATCTTGGTTCTTCTTCTTATTAAGAAGACCACCACAGTTTCTATAAATTTCCTATCATTTCAAGGAAGTATATTCTCAAAGAATATAAAGTGTCTTGCTTAAGTATTTCTACTTTAGCCAAATACCCCCACATTTGAGGTATTTATAAAACGGCTTATGAATATTTCATAATTCGTCATCATTGAATATTTCCTTTCTAAGGATCCATTTGTAACCCAATGGTTAGCATTATGGAGGAAGATCAAATAACTTCCAAATATATGATGATCCATTCTTTTAATCATAGCATTAGCTTTAACGGTTTACGTTAATACTAGAAGTTCATATCAATAGAACTTATGTATTTAGCTTGTACCCCCACACTTGAGGTGTACCTCCACATATCAAATATTTTATGAATATCCTAATTCATATTTAATATTTTCCTTTTATGTGAAGTCATTTAATTGTAATAACCATGTTGTCTCCTGACAACATAGTCATAACTATGTTCAAGTGAGGTCTCTTCAACCTTGGTCTCTTCAATCATTTGATTTCGAAGAATACCGTATTTCCAATGGAAACGTAATCCATGGTTTTGGATCCTGTCTTAACCTTTTTAGGTTTAGATATTTCTACCTTTGCTAGGTATACCCACATAAGACGGAACTTATCAATAAGGAGTTCACCATCTCCTTAAAAGTTCTATCTTTCCTTTTTCTGTGATTCAATTGATTTGGGTGTGTAAGAAGCATTCGTTTGATAAATAAGTGCCAGCGTCCCAACAATTATTTTTCCAAACGGTACTACATACTAACCACCTCTATCACTACGAAATTCTTAATTGATAATTAAGATGAATCACAAACCTTATTGTTTACTTAAAACTTTAAGGTTTTACATTTACTTTTCCAAAAGATGAACTTTGCATAAATGCAATCATAAATAGAAGTAATGAACTATCTATTTACTATATCTGGTTTGAACTGATTTCTACAAAAGAAATCACAATTGATATGCGAATCAAACTTCATCTTAGGTAGTAATTTTAAATTAACTCCTCGACTTAGTGAATTTAAATTTACACGACCTAATTGAACACGCCATAACAATTGGAACACTTCAAACCAAGTAAATAAAATTTGAAATTTTATTCTTCGCACTTAGGCGGATAAAACATTTACAATTCAAGTTAAGGAGTCCTTCAACAAGGTACCCTTTACTAATATAATAACCACATTTGGTCAGTTCAAACTTATCCCGATAGACTAAGTTGCTCAAAGTTCAATGGAACATTTCTATCTTCATTCACATTGGCTTGAAGAGGGTTTCCACCTTGGTTGTTGATTCTAGGATGTCGACATTCCCTAGCCATATGCCCGGGTTTGCCGCAATTAAAACAACTACCTTTAACCTTCTTGGCGGTCCTCTTCACTTTCCCGGTGTTTTTTCTCTTGATTCCGGTACTTGTTTCCACCAAGTTCACTTGCGGTCTTTTAGTCACAATACACATAGTATTGTGCATCTCGAGAAAATCCCAAAGTTCTCTCGCGGTCTTTATGCCACAACACACCTTGTATTATGCATAATCCAAGCCATTAAGAATATAATTGCGACACAAGAAATCGCTGTGATTCCATGTATCCAAATCATTCTTTGCTTTGTATTCATCCTCGTCGGATATCAATGGTGGATATTCCCAAAGAAATTGCACCAATTTTAATGTTGTCAAATAGACCAACATTTTCTGTTGCCACCTCTTAAAGTTCATCCCGGTAAGAATACCCGGTCTTTCCGCATGTACGAACACATGAGACGGAGGGAGAGCATTATGAGGTGCAACCCTTGAGGTTGTATCAGAAGGAGGTTTCTTACCATGAATCAATTGAGATGGTGTAGTAGCGGGTGCAACATTGTTGAACGCAACGTCACCTTGAGAAGGAGGCGTTACATTCCCTTGACTAGAAGCGGTGGTGTCTTTCTCGGTTGCCATCTTGAAGATCTTGAAGAAGCGTTAAATAACTTCTACGATTGTTGGACTTTTCGTATGGCTTCTCAAGAACTTAACCGAAAACTTTAACGTAAAAGTAACGGAGAAAGTAACTGAGATTGAAAACAAATGAAAACAAGTCGAGTCTTGTATTAAATACAATCTCCGTAAGAAGTTATTGCCTCCACAAAGCTTACTAAGCCAATGGAAATCTTCTAGTAAGATAAAATGACTTTTAAGTATATGATAGGAGCACTCCAAATCAAATACTCTAACGAACAACACAATGTTTGCAACTTTGGACTTTGAAGGATTTGATGCAACAATATGCCAATGATTTGGATATGTTTATCTATCTTACTAGAGGGTGGGAAGGCTCAAAATACAGTATACTCCCTCCGTCCCATTAATAACTTCACTTTTTGTTATTTTGGGTGTCCCATTGAAAGCTTCACCTTTCCTTTTTTGGCAAAGAATCTTTACTATTCCCTCCACTCATTCTCTCTCCTACATTATTTTAATACTCACAACACCATTATAATTTATTATTTCCTCCATTCATTCTCTCTCCTATTTTTAAATTACACTCACAACATTTTTTCTTCCCACTCATTTTTTTAATTTGCGTGCCGAAACCAAAATGGTGAAGTAAATAATGGGACGGAGGGAGTATATAAATTGAAATTCGGAGGGGGAAGTATATAAAGAGAATCAAAAGGTTTTGTGCCTTTTCCCTTGAAAAGGTGTGATTTTTCGAACAGCAGTGAAGGGCACGAGTCGTGCTAATTGGCACGAGTCGTGCCCACGACTCGTTCCCAAGCATTCCACTCGTTCTCGATCGATTTGAGCAAATGGTCATCGTAATCCCATTCGTGCTCACGACTCGTGCTCGTAGTTCCCACTGCTCGATCGCCTGAGCCAAATCTCATAACCCAAAAACACTGTTCAAATCCAATTAAATCCAAATGATTTAATTTACCTTTTAACCAACTCTTGTTAAGTTACAAACGACCTTTGTCATTAATTCTCATTCACCCTAAATGGTTTTGAGACATTAAATGAGTTTAATATTCTACAACAAATGTAGAATACATTTTGTAACTAGTTTCGTTAACAAATAACGAACTACCGTTAGAAACTAGATCAACGTTAAGTCAAACTTAACTTTCCGTTACCCATTTTCAACAGAGATAGCATATAAACTCTTTAAAGAAAAGATGTACTCCCTCCGTCCCATTACAAACCACAAATATTCCTTTTTTTCCGTCCCATTACAAATCACAAATTCACTATTTCCTCCACTCATTATCTCTCCTATCATTATTTTAATACTCACAACACCATTATAATTTACTATTCCCTCCACTCATTCTCTCTCCTATTTTACTTTTACACTCACAACATTTATATCATTATTTTTTTCCTTAATCTCCGCGTAAACAGTAAATTACCTCTTTCTACCGGGACGGAGGGAGTATGTAATTCTTATTTGAGTAGGTTTTAGGGGAAACATGTTTCTCTATACGTTATAAAAAGTTCACTTTAAAACAGTGAGTTTAGGCTTTAAAACACCAAGTTGATATATTTAAAAACAAGACTTTTTATAATTTATGGAGAAACAGGTTTCCCCCAAAATTTTCTGTTCTTATTTTCAGGGCATTATACTGCTTTAGATAACTATACATATAGGGAGTATATATTTATTTGTAGGGAGTTTGCAATATGGTTTTATTATTTTTTATAATTATCTTTGTCACATTAGTAAAACTATTTTATAAGTGGATATACACATTAATAAAACTATAAGGAAAAAAAAGGAAGAATATTATGGAATGGATGGAGTATTAATGTTCTAAAAATTTACATTTTATATAGATATGATTTGGGATTTCTTTTCCTTATTGACTTTCTCATTTTTGTCATACTGCACCGTGTCATTGGCACGAAATAGAGAGTACTAGCATTTTTTGAAGAAGACTGATATCACGAAGAGCGATCACCCTTGGAATTATAATTAAAAGTAAAATATATAAAGAAAAGAAAGCGAATATTAAAATTATCCCATAAAATAATAATAAAATTCAATACTCCTTATATTTTGAAATTATATTTCTATTTTATTTTTGTTAATATCAAAGTACTTTTTGAGCAATAATTTTAAATTAATTTAATTAGTCTAATGAATTTCTAAAATTTATTATTAATAGTATTTATGATGGTATATCACTAACATATTTATAATTATTATTGGAACAATTAATTTGTTTCAAAAAAATAGAATAATTTAAATTTATTGTTCAAAATACAAAAATAAGATGATCATTTTTGGGACGGATAAATAAAGTATCTAGTGAAAAAATAAATAAAAAATAGGATGATTATTTTGGAATTTTTTCTCAAATAATCCTTTTTTACTTTTTTATTTACCAAAATAACTCACTGTTCAAACTATTGCCCAGAATGTCCATTTTTTTGAAAATCGCTACACCGTGTAGCGAGTTTGATTAGGGTTTGTCAAAACTCGCTACACCGTGTAGCGAGTTTAGGGTAATTAAGTTTGACCGTTTGGAAAGTAATTAGGGCATTTAATTAATCTAAACTCGCTACACGGTGTAGCGAGTTTGACTTGGATCCGAAATACCTTTTTTTTCTTATTTTATTTAATTCTTCTCTTCTCTTCTCTTCTTTCTTTCTTTCTTTATATATATATATATATATATATATGTATATATATATATATATATATATATATATATATAGAAAGAAAGAAAGAAAGAAAGAAGGAAGGAAGAGAAGAGAAGAATTAAATAAAATAAGGGTTTTCGGACCCAAATCAAACTCGCTACACGGTGTAGCGAGTTTAATTAGGTTTGGCCAAACTCGCTACACGGTGTAGCGAGTTTAGGTTAATTAAATGCCATAATTAATTTTCAAACGGCTAAATTTAATTACCCTAAACTCGCACACACCTGTAGCGAGTTTTGACCAGCATTAAGTCAAACTCGCCACACTAGCGATTTTCAAAAATGTACATTCCTGACAATAGTTTGAACAGTGAGTCATTTTGATAAATAAAAAAGTAAAAAAGGATTATTTGAGAAAAAATTCGATTATTTTGGGTAAACCCTTTTACTAATCACACTATCAAACAGATACTTGTATGTACTACCTAGTATTTTTTTGGTATGATAATAAAGTAAAAAAGTTGTCCCATGTTCCATACAATTTCAAATTAAAGTTAAGCGTCATTATGTTTATCCCTTGTGATTCACTTTTTCATAGCAAAATTTTATTAAAAAAATAATAATATTTTTTCTTAAACAATAAAGATAATTAATTGCTAAGTCTCTAAAAATACTATTTCCGGCTCAATATTTTCTCAGGAGCATATACAATCCTGCATTACAATTGACATTTTTTTTTAAATGTGCAAAAATATTTTTGTGAATAATTAAAACTTCGAGCGCACGACCAATGTCGATTCAAAGAGTGCTAGTTCATGTACCTGACACTCATACACATTATCACTGGCATTAAACTGGTATAGCCATTGTTTGTAATGAGCAGTGTCAGTGTTAGTAATAAGAAGGGTCAGTGCATTTACCTGACACTAAAAACCACTAACAATGACATTAAAATGATACAATTAGCTTTAGTTACAAGTAACATCAGTATATGTGTTTTACCAGTAAAAATGAGTGTGTTATTGGGCGTGTGCGTGAAAGCTGACATAATTTTTGACTCGGGATGAAACACGAAACGCACATCATATCAAATCGAAGGAAATTTTGAGGCTTACAAAAAACACATACCTTTGACCCGTGAATAGGGTTTATAAACCCCCAATAGATGTCATTTAGGCCCTCAAACGGGTATTTGAATTTTTGTAAATTTTGTTATTGAGTGGTAAGCATGTATTTGATGAGTGTCACTACCGACAAATGTGTTCAAGAGTGTCAGTGTTATGTTTAGTAGTTTCAGTGCTACAGTTACCAAATGCATTGTGCATTGATAATCTACATTATTTACAAAAATGTCATTACACACGTTTTTAAATAAGTGTGAGTTATTTACAAATGCCACCGGTCCGGTTTAGCCATGATTCAAAAACACGCTTTCCCCAAAATTTTGTGATCGGTAAAGAATGTTTTAGCTTAATCAGGATTTTAGGCCCTATTCATGCAAATGCAACATCATTTAAACTTTGTTCTTTTGAGAAAACGGTGTTGCTCTTATGATTATACCATGCTCGAACCAAAGAGCTCACATATTATTCATTAATTTTAAAACTATCTATGTTTTAAAATGAATAAAAAAAAAACAATTTTTTTTATCAGGAGTATATTTAAATTTTTTTAAACATTAATTTTGAAACAGAGGAAGTATATTTAAATATTGTGTTATAGAACTAACTGGACTACAAAATTGAACCCGACACCGCTCTAGTCATTATTTGCTCTTACTTGCTTCTCAGCTTAACAAATAGGAGTATATAAACTTCACCAATAAATATAAAATAGTTGTGGTTCATATAATAACAAAAAAAAATCTACGGTTTACGTTTATCATATAGTATGAACTACTAACTACTCCCTCCGTCCTATCAAGAGTGTCACCCTTTTACCCTTTTAGGGATGACACGCAAATTAAAGAAAAATATGGGAGAAAAAATGTTATGAGTGTAATTTGAAAATAGGGGAGAGAATTAGTGGAGGAAATAGTGAATTTAAAAAGTGTTGTGAATGTAGAGGAGAGAATTAGTGGAGGAAATAGTGGATGGGATAATAGAATATTAATAAAACATTTTCTTTTTAGGAAATGTGACGCTTTAAACGGGACGTCATTTTGAGTAAAAAGTGACACTTGGGCTGGAACGGAGAGAGTATTTTATTTTATGCTACATCCGCCCCACTTCAATGGTTCTAATTTTCCTTTTGGTTTGTCACACACTAAAAGTCTTACTTTGCTTTATTTCCAAAATGACAAATAATGAATGGTGTTTTGGACATTTATACCCTCTTCTTTTCATAAAACTACAAATAAATCAATACTTACTATACTACTTTTTATCCACTTGAATCATAAACAGTGTTTTGAACAATCATACCCCCAACTCACTTGTCATTGTTCACTTGTTTCTTAATTTTTTTTAATAAGCATGTAAACACTAGATAACTAGACAGGACTTTTGATCAGGAACGAAAGGAGTATTTGCTAGTAAAATTTTATAAAATCGAATATTACGAAATATTACGACAACAACGATCGGAATCAAAAGAATAGCAGAAGAAGAGATGCCAAATTTTTCCTTAATTCACATTACCCCTTCTCCAAATTGATCGTTTCACTCAATGTGGTATAAGATTCTTGCCTACTAGCTAGTAGGTACAACAAAATTAATTTCAAAAAATATTCTACTCCAACACCAAAGTTGTCAAGGAAGAAAAGGTCAAACAAATAGTGAGAAAACAACAATAGGAAGGGGGTGGGGGTGGGGGTGGGGGTGGGGGTGGGACGTACTCAACCATGTGCGATATCTTTTAACTTAAACAACCGGGAATGTTAATGTTTAGGAGAGAGAAAAAGAGTCCGAATGTTCCCACTGTAACGGTCACATTTCCTTCCACATTAATTGATCTTCTTTTTTTTTTAAATTTATTTAATTCCGCTCCTAAATCGGCCCCCACTTTCTACGTGCACCTTTTTTCTCGGCTTTAGCACGTTCAAATCTCGCACCGTCTTGTGTTCCAGCGTTTTTGATACGACGTCGTAGTTATTAAAATTAGAGTAATTGAACGTGGCATAATAACGGTTATTTTTTTTATTTTTTTTTATTTTGTTTTTACTTACTTACCCCAAGGCATGGTTTTTTTTTTTCCCTTTTTATTTTCTTGAAATTATCTGGAAGGATATTATTTTTATCATTATATGCCTCATTTAAAACAATATTTTAATACTTTTATAATAATAAATAAAAATATAAACAAATAGAGGAATAAAAAAAAATTACAAAACTAAAACCAAATGTACATTTAAAAAGGGCCATAAATTGGTACTGTCTTTTTTATATATATTTCATTTTATTTAATGTGATTATCATTAATGTGATACCTCTTTTTAGCAATTAATGTGATACTTTAATTTCACCAAATATGATAAATATACTTGCCATATCCATCGATGATACTTAGGTTCGTTTAATTTATACTTCCTTAGTCCCAAATGGTTTATTTATTTATATAATTTAAGGTAAAATTATATAAGTTATTATTTATTTATATTATAAATATATATTTCCTTCATCCCAATTTTATGTGTTTATTTTTTTAATCTGTTTCAATTTAAGGTTCTTAGTTCTAAAATTGAAAATGAGACTCACTTGTCATGTTACAACAAAAACCCTCTACCCCACTTTCTCTTTCATAATTTACTTTTCATATTCACAACATTTATTTTTTCTTAATTTTCGTGTAAAATCAAATTAATAACATTAAATTGGGACGGAGAACGTAATAAATTAATTTTAAAATGAAAAAAAAAAATTTAGTGATGTAAATGTTTATCTATTCTGAATTCAATACAAAACAAACAATTTAATAAATTAAGCCTCACTCTTTTTCTTTTTTCTTTTTAAAGGGATACAGAGAAAAAGAGAATTGTTATTCACCCCCGCATAATTACTTAATATTTTCGTAATATAATTTTTTAAAAAATATCATTAATTAAAATAACTCTGTTACCCTTCACTACGATATTATACACCCGCAATTGAATTTATTCGATATTACTTATCTGTCTACTAAATACACCCAAAAAATTCATTAAATTTTGTCTCCAAAACCTAAGGCGATAACAAGTTTTGCCATATCCCTTCTATTTGCAAACTCCACCACCAACTTCCTCAAGAACTCCTCGTCAAATTTATCATTCAACTCAAACCCAACAACCATTTGCAAAAATATGGTGGCTTCACCAACTCCCATCCCACTACTCCCTTCATCGCCACTCAACACCCCATTCCACTGCTCCAACACCGCTGCCGATCTCTCCTTCAACTTTACGGCCACCCCACCACCAAACTCACTCGTCTTCTGCTCCATAGGCAATGCAACCTGAATCAAAATCCCACAAGCCCACCTTCTATCTGCTAACCCAACTTTCCCTTCAACTTTCACCCCCACAAACTCCTCCACAACATTCACCACAAACCCAAGCAAATCCACCGCCTCGCCCATTGCCTCCACCATCTCCGACCCCAATGCCACCAATTATTTCCTCTTAGCCAACAAGAACCTCATTAACCCACTATAATACATCTTCTTAAAGAAAAACTTCTATCTCTCCGACAAATTCCCCTCCACGCCACCACCGGAGCCGCCCTCGATGTCGGCAATAGCCGACGCCTTAGCTCCTCAACGCGAGTAGCAAGCGTGGATTCCCGTTCAGGTATCCCATTCTCGCGATTCTGAAGGGATTCGTGGGTTTTAATCTTGTGGGTATTGAAAGAATCGATATGGGTACCTAGGGTTTTGGATTTGAGGGTTAGGGATTGATCAAGAGAAGTGAATTGTGTAATTAGGGTTTTGTGAAGGTTTGTGATTGTGGTAAGCAGGGTTTTGCGGGTTTCTAGATCGTCGAAGAAGGTTTTGAAACGATTAGGATTTATCACGTAATCAGTTGCCATGTATGGTTGTTAATTTTCTCGAGAAAAAACTGACGAAAAAGAAACCCTAGTTACTTTTGGAAGGAGATAGAGGGGTTAAGTGTAATTTATTAGGGTGTGGGTGTATTTTGTAGTTTAGGAGGGTATTTATTGAAGGGTTTAAAAGGGTAGAATAGTAATAATAGTGGGATAGTTTTAATTTTTATAAGTAAACTTACTAATAAGGAAATATTCCCTCCGTCCCAACAATTGCTTTCCATTTTTTGCCAAGCACGCAAATTAAGAAAATGGGAGGGAAGAAAAAATGTTGTGAGTGTAATTTGAAAATAGGAGAGAGAATGAGTGGAGAGAATAGTAAATTATAATGGTGTTGTGAGTATTAAAATAATGTAGGAGAGAGAATGAGTGGAGGGAATAGTAAAGATTTCTTTGCCAAAAAAGGAAAGTGGAAGCTATTAACGGGACACCCAAAATGGCAAAATGGAAAGCTACTATTGGGACTGAGGGAGTATTAAGTAAAGGACTTTTCTATTGTGTGCCCATGGGCACATGATAAGGATTAAAAATTCTCTTGTAATGTGTGTCAAATTAATACTTGACACACATTACAAGAGAATATTTAAAAGATTATCTTGTAAAGTGTGACAAGTATTAATTTGACACACATTACAAGAGAATCTTTAATCCTTATCATGTGTTCATGGGCACACAATAGAAAAGTCCTTAAGTAAATATGTGGAATGAATAAAAAATATTATAATATGTACATAAAAGAAAAATAAATAAATAAAAGAATTTGAATTACTACTACTAGTAGTACTATCATAGTCATCAGCGTGAATTTACAGAAATTGAGCTTGAGATTGTCTGTCTCTGTCTGGTTAGCACACACACAGGCCCACAGATATCTTTTCTTTAGAGAGAGAAACACACACAGTGAGAAGAGAGAGAGAGAGGAGAAGCTTGAAGAAGTAACCCAAAAGAAGGGGTTTTTTCTTGGGAAGAGAGTCACGAAATTTTCACTTTCCTTTAATTCCCCCAATTTTCATGTTTATTCTCTTTCCTTTTTGATCTAATCTCTTTCTCTCTCTGGAACTCACTTTCTCTCTCTACACACACAGACACACACTCACTCTTCCTACATTGCTTAAGTTAATGTTTTGAGAAGTGGGTTTTGTCACAAAACAGCCATTAAACCTTTCCCAACTAATTTAGTTTAGCATGTGAGTTTTCACAAAAGTAGGAGTATTTCATTTCCAGTTTCGTGTGTGTGTGTGTGTGTGACATTTGATTTTCTGGATTGTGCAGGCGAATTGGGAAGCTTTGAGGAAAAATATGTTCACAGAAGGTCTTGACAACAATGCCCTGAAATGGGTTCGAGAGGTTCGTTTCCCATTACTCTCTTTTTATTCACTTCGAAGTATGACTGCTGCTAAATTTTCAATTTTATCATATATTTTCAATTTTTAATCCGCAGTAATTGATAATGCAATTATATTTTTTCTTTCTGAATTGATTCGTTGTTGGGTTGTTATGGATTGACAAGAAATTTCCTGATTAGTTTCGTTGTGTGAAATTTCAATGTTTTGATTGTATTCAGGGTTCTAATAATCGTAAGAAGGAAATCCCATTTTCAGTATCGAACCAAGGTGCTCGAATCGATCCTATTTCTACAAACATTCAAAATGGGAATCGGGGTTTTGGGTTACCTCCTACTTCAAAATTCCGAAGCGGACACTTACCTGGTGTAGTTCCTATATCTCGGGTCCTGCCTGGGGAAGAAAGTGGATCAGCTTCAGATAATGATATGACCACTGATTCAGAAGAGGAGGTTTGTGGTGGAAGATACTCACTGGATTCCTCCCCACAGGATGACAGGGTCCCAAGCAATGCTGCTGCCAATGGATACTATAAACCCACCCAAAGCAGACCACAGTATGGTAATGTGTACCCTACTGATGTGGATTCATCGAGGGAAAATGTTGGGGTTGGGCGAAATAATGTGGCAGAAAGACTTATGAGAGGAGCAAATAGATATCCGGTTGGAGTAAGAAACAGTGTTTATACAGAAGATGAATCGTCTGATTCTGCAGCTAGCTCTGAGTTTTCGAGTACACCAGTTGGGGCCAGTGTTGACAATTTGCCACGCGTGCCAGCTTATGCTTCGGATGGTTATACCTCCGGTGTACCATCAATGGTGAATGGAAGCGTTGAAAATTTGCCTCGGAGGCCAGCTTATACATCTGATGGTTATACGTCCAGTGTTTCATCAAGGATGAATGCAGGTGTTGAAAACTTGCCTCGGAAGCCAGCTTATGCTTCGGATGGTTATACCTCCGGTGTACCATCAATGGTGAATGGAAGCGTTGAAAATTTGCCTCGGAGGCCAGCTTATACATCTGATGGTTATACGTCCAGTGTTTCATCAAGGATGAATGCAGGTGTTGAAAATTTGCATCGGAAGCCAGCTTATGCTTCTGAGGGTTATGTGTCCAGTGTTCCGTCACGGGTGAATGGAGAATTTGCTTCCAGAAAGGTATAAATTGTTTGCTTTGCTTTGTATTGATTTGAATGAATGTGCTTTTGAGAGTATGAATTGCATATGTTTTTTGGCTTCAAAGTAAGTGTTGGCATTAGAATTGATGATGTTGTTAGTGTTTTGAAATTAGTTAGTACTCTCCTGATGGTTTGTATGGCCTGCATGTTGCTTATAAAAAGGCATTATGAGTTTCTTCTTTCAGATTTTCTTTTGAGTGGGATACTTCCCAAATGTTGTTAGGGCACCCTAACATTCACTTAGCTACTGTCTATAAAAATAACAATAAAAGCTAAAACCCTGCAAATATTGATACATTTGAAATTACATCTTTCTATCCTACTTTGTGCTGACAGACATTGAATACTCAGGACAATTATGCGCGTATATAGCTGCATTTTATTGATATTATGGGAATTTATATAGTGACATAAACAAGGTAGATGTTAAAGTTACACGCCACCTGAAGCCTCATTCGTTGGCAAACTGGTCCTCGTTATTCTTTTTTTTTTCTTTTTTTCGGAATAGTATTTATTTGGATTCACCTGGCCTCTTTTTCATATGCAATGAATTAAACTCGTGGGCATTTCCATTCTCATTTCGAGGTGGAAATGATCTTCCCAAGCCTACTAAGAAGTCAAATATCAATCTCTAATGTCTTTCTGTGACGGGGCTGATGTTTTGGTTGAGATTTTTTCTGTACGTAACGTGATTGGCTGTAGCTATCTATGTTCTTATTATGTCAAATTTCTATTTTCTGTACGTAACGTGATTGGCTGTAGCTAATCAGTTTTTACTGTGCAACTGCAAAGAGAAACTCTTCTCATCCTTGTGTGGAACTATTGATCAAAGAACAAAACACTGAGGTCAGGAAATCTATTATATTAAGATGAACTGGAAACAAAAACAACTAGTTACATGAACCTGCACATGTCCTATTTACGCTTCAAGATGGACCTCTCCTCTTTGTGAAGGGCATATTGTTCAAAAGTTCAAATCTTACAGTTGCCTATCCTACTTGCAAAGAGGTGTCTATGGTTCCATAGAATTCTCAAATGTTAGAATGGGCATAGTAGTAAAAAGTTATAATCGTCTGGATCATTTTTCTTATACAAAACCATTGTTCTCACACGAGTATTAATGATCTTTCTCCTGGTGTGTGTAAAATATGTATATTCAAGAGAGCCAAGTCATAGTTTGGTATTAGAAGTCCGGGACCTACTATTGCTCTTTGATGTTTGGACCGCCATGTTTCAAACGAATCCATTTTTCTTTGGCATTATGCACTCCAAGTGGCTGCTCACAGTAGTGTTCTCCTCAAATGGAAGTTTGATCCTTTAACTCTATCATTTTAATATCTTTTATGTAGAATCTATGTTTTAAACCTGGTGCAACAAAAAGTTAAAATGCTTATATGGAAAATAAGGGGAAATAGTCAGTACGGTGTTTTGTCTAGAACTTCCTATATTCATGGCTGATTTGCATTCCAAATCCCTATCCGTGGTCTCTGGACTTCAGCTTGATCGTACTGATCGATATCATACTTCAATTTCGTTGTCTGGTGTTTATGAATATGTAGCTCTTATTTATTAAGTGTATTGATTGGTTGAGAAAAAGGCTTGATCAAGGAAGTCAATGTTGCAGGACTCGCATGCAAGAAACTTACAGAATCAGAAGCCCGGCAAAGAAGATATTCCTAGTGCGCCTCCTTTTTCTGATTCAGCTGGGGAAATCAAGCAAGAGGCAGAACATACACTACCTTCCAAAACACATTACATACAATCAACAGTTGATTCACATGGTTTTTCAGCTAAGCCAAATACTGCAGAGAAGGTGTTGCCAGCTGTAAATTCACAGCACGGTCAAACAAAGGAGTTTCCAGATCCTACTGTGAGGTATGCATATGATAATTAATGGTTAGATTAGAAAAATCTTTCTTAATGACTATGGTCATGCTTTTATTGACATTTTAGGCTGTAACTTGGGAAAGATAACCCTTTTGTATGTTGATAGGAACCTTAGTGGAGAAGGCCGTGGTTCTTCAGGTTCTTTTCCTGCTCGTCTTCCCACATTTCATGCAAGGTACTTCATTTCAACTTAAATAAAAACATGCATGTTGTATATGGCATTGGCTCTTCATCATATACATGCTGTGTTAATATGCTCTCTTGATTAATTCAGTTCTCTAGGGCCTTGGCATGCTGTGATTGCGTATGATGCATGTGTCCGGCTCTGCCTCCATGCGTGGGCCGAGGGTTGCATGGAAGCCCCCATGTTTTTGGAGAATGAATGTGCTCTGTTACGGAGTAAATTCAAGTACGTTCAATCTATTTGTATCCCTACAATGATGACGGAAACAGTTTTGCTTAGGCTATTTTCTCTTTCGTTTTCAAATGATGACTAAAGTATGAAAGGCTGTGTGTGTGTGTGAGAGAGAGAGAGAGAGAGATAAATAAATATATGTGAAGACTTTTAAAAGCAATGTCAACCTTGAATTTCAATATCTAATCTTTGATGTCTCCTTCCTGATTAACAGTCTGCAGCAAGTATTACTACAGTCAGAGGAGGAATTGCTGGTTAAGCGCTCTTCAGAACCTGGTACTGAGGGAGCTGCGCCAAAGCCAAAGAAAATGGTTGGGAAGATGAAAGTGCAAGGTGAACTTGTATATGCTGATTAATCATTCTCTCTGAATCAATAAATGGAAATTCACTGTTAAGATTTGGCTTAGAATTGTTCTAACTTTTCCTTTTGTGCAGTTCGTAAGGTCAAAATGGCCCTAGACCCACCTACAGGCTGCAGCTTTTCTTCTTTGAAAACACCGAAAATAAAAATGGATTCTATCCGTTACCACTTCTCCAGTTTACAGTCAACGCTCTCTTCTGGATTGCAAGCAGTGAGGAGAGTACGTTTTGCTCCTCGTGTACCTGCAAATGGCTCCTTTTCTCGGCAGAGCGTCGCATATATGCAAGCAAGCACTCAGTATATAAAACAAGTCTCGGGACTTCTTAAGATTGGAGTATCTACTCTGCGCAGCACCCCATCATCCTATGAAGTTGTGCAAGGTATGTGCACTATAATACTATATCTCATTCACGGGAGTCGCACAGCTCCGTTTTTGTTTTTTTTTGTTTTTATTTTTTTTATAGATATTTTTTTCATTACAAACTAGTCATTCGAGCTGTCTTTGCTGAAGACTTGGCTATCACTGCCTTAGTGTTTGGTAAATATGGTAGCTGCTGGAATATTAATAGCCCTTTGAGAAAGGATTGAGTCAGTGATGTCGGTGTAGAGTTCCTTATTGTTTGCCAGTCAGTTTAGTGACATGTTGGACAAACCAATCAGCTACTAACTACTCCCTCTGTCCCAAATTGATAGTCCCAATTGTCTATTCAATAACTTTAGTGATGTATTTCCATATTTATCCTTAATGAGGTTTAAGAATTACAATAGCATTCCGTAAAATACAGGAATTAGACCAGCTGACCAGTTCTTTTTGTAAGCAAAGTCAGCCAAGTTAAGTTCCACAATATAGCTAATTAATTTTTATCACAGGTGCAGCGGGTTTTTCCCTTTTATCGCAATGGTACTTTTGGAAGTTTAGTGAATTTGAATCCTCAATTTCAGAAATGGGACTAACTCTTTGGGACAAACGAAAATGGAAAGTAGGACTATCATTATGGGATGGAGGGGGTATAATTGTTCATGATTATGAAATTCTCATTCAAGGTACTATTTTTAAATGTCAACAGAGACATACTCTTGCTTGCTAAGACTTAAAAGCTCAACTGAAGAGGATGCTGTTCGTATGCAACCTGGATCCGGTGAAACCCATATATTGTATGTATATTTGCACTTCTGCATTTTATTCTATTTATTCTTTTTCTTGAAGAAAGTACTGACAACTTTACAGTTTACCAGATAGCCTAGGAGATGACCTAATTGTTGAAGTGCAAGATTCAAAGGGGAATCATTATGGTAGAGTCCTGGCTCAAGTGGCTACCATTTCTGAAGATCAAGTAAATATCTCGAATCCCTATAAATTATTTCTGGAATGTGGTTGGTGTTAAGTTTTTTTTTTACTTGAAGTCTTATGCTTAATTTCCCTGCAGGGAGATAAACTACGCTGGTGGTCCATATATCGAGAGCCGGAGCATGAGCTTGTTGGCAAAATACAACTCTATATAAATTATTCAACAAGTTTAGATGAGAATAGTCTTAAGGTGAGTTGGCAACACTAATGCAATGTTGGTATTATTTGAATAGCTTGTTTATGAATCCATCACTGCAGTTATGTTATTGTTTGTTTTAGACCAAACTAAAGTTTGATTTAGCAATATTAGCCTCCACAGAAGTAACTTAGTCTGCATGCATAAACAAAAATGAAATGATGCACTAAAATATTGTGAAAATATTGATTGTAACAAGCATTAATATTGCAAAATCTCAATGAAAAGATTAGAGCATTTCTTTTCATTGAGGGGGTGTTATTGTTGGTCTGATGGTTGACTTTCTTCCGGTATTGTTCCTCATATTGCTTGATGTAATGAAATCTGAACTATCATGAAACCAATATGTATTTTTGCTCATCTTCTTCCTCATTCACAGTGTGGTTCTGTTGCTGAGACAGTGGCTTATGACCTTGTCTTAGAAGTTGCAATGAAAGTTCAGCATTTTCAACAAAGGAATTTATTGCTAGATGGCCCTTGGAAGTGGTTACTCACTGAATTTGCATCATATTATGGGGTTTCTGATGCTTACACGAGGCTAAGGTATTGGGAAATTAGCTCTTTGTGTAACTAATTGAACGTTTTGACCAACACTACAAAATGGTTTATCATTCTTTTGACCTTTGCTCTTTTTGATGCTTGTATTCAGATATCTTTCATATGTCATGGATGTTGCTACTCCAACAGCTGATTGTCTTACACTGGTTTATGATTTATTATTGCCGGTAATAATGAAGGGTCACAGTAAAAGAACTCTCAGTCATCAAGAGGTAATGACATGCTTTTTGAATTTCTTGTCATTATATCAGTTAAATGTCACTTGTTTCGTTGTGTTATAACACTAAAATACCCTTCAATATAAAGATAATTGCTGGAATGTGTTTGTAAATAATTTACTTTGTGCTGCTTATACTTTTCTAACGTTGTATCTCTGGTTGGTTGCTTCACCAGAACCGAATCTTGGGGGAAATGGAGGACCAAATTGATCAGATTTTTGCGCTTGTCTTTGAAAACTACAAATCCTTGGATGAATCTTCACCATCTGGGATTATGGATGTTTTCAAGCCTGCTACTGGTGTTGCAGCACCTGTTTTGGAGCCTGCTGTTAAGCTTTATACTCTTCTTCATGATATTTTATCTCCTGAGGCACAGAACAAGCTATACAGCTACTTTCAGGTTTGAAGTTGATACAATTAAAACTATTATCTTAATATCTTATGTTTTTTAAAGTCTATGATCTTATGTCTTACTAAATTCATTTGTCTTCAAGGCTGCTGCGAAAAAGAGATCAAGGAGACACTTGACTGAAACGGATGAATATATTAGCGGCAGTAGTGAAGGCATTTTGATGGATACTGTTATTGCTTCTACCGCTTACCGGAAAATGAAATCACTTTGCCTGAACATTAGAAATGAAATTTTCACTGATATACAGATCCACAATCATAATATACTCCCGAGGTAAAATTTGTTTCTTGTGCATGAGACTCTTAGTACTTGTTGCATTTCTTATTAGTTTTGTGGATACAAGAGATTGACAAGGGATTGTATAAACTAAACTTGTAGCCTATTTTCCAAAGGGGGCCGGGAGTTAAACCATTGTAATGTTGGTTTCAATGTGGTTGATAATACGTATCATTTCTCAATTGTACTCACTGGATGTGGGTCAATTTTTTAGTTCAAATACACGTTATCCTATAATATGCAGCCTACAAGGACTTCAAACAATTTGCTATTGCGTATCGTTCATCTTATTATGGGTGTGTGTTAATGTACACAAGTATGTTTCATTTGTACTATTGCAGTCTTCGATATCTTACGTACAGAATCAGGGTAATATTCTTAGCCATATTCATTTATATTTTCTTAGTGCTGATGCTTTTGTCTCTTGTTATATCACGTTGACCATCTTGTCCTAATACGTGTAAAAGAAGTTTGTATGTTATAGATAAGTTCCTTAGATCATTAGACAGACTTTTTATATGTTATTGGCTTTCATGAGTACATGCCTTGTAATCTTACTGGTGGTTGTTTGAGCAGCCAAGTGATTGAATATGTTATGATAATTATAGAACCTTTTAGTACTTTAAATCAAGTCTAATGTATTTGGACTAATGGAGTGGTGAAGTACACAAATAGTACTGTTCTACTTATCAAATAAAAAAAAAAAAAACGTAGACAGTACTTGTCTCTAAGTAGTGTGCAGTAAAGAATAACTTGGTGTATTCTACTTACAAGGATACTTCAAGATTTACTCTTCTATGTGCCTGAGTGTGTTTCAAGATGCTTGTTCGACATGTTAGTACTTGAGAGCTACTCTGTCAGCAGGATAAATTAGAATGATTGTTATATTGATTCTATACTAATGCACTTTTCCGTTGCATTGATTTCCGTTGAATTGTTTAGCTTAATGTTCTAATATCAGTTCCTTCTGTTTGCAGTTTCATTGACCTACCAAATCTCTCATCTGCCATATATAGTGGCGAACTTTGCAGCAGATTGCGATCATTCCTTGTGGCCTGCCCTCCAACAGGGCCTTCACCCTATGTGACAGAACTTGTCATTGCCACTGCAGATTTCCAAAAGGATATTGAGAGCTGGAATATTAAGTAAACAACCCTCCACGATTCTGTTGTGGTTACACATTTTCTTACTGTACTCTGGCTAACTTTTAGTTCCTTTTCAGTCCTGTTAAAGGTGGAGTTGATGCAAAAGAATTGTTCCATTTGTATATTATCATTTGGATTCAAGATAAGCGGCTTTCTCTGCTTGAGTCATGCAAACTAGACAAGGTATTCACATTAAGCAAAACACTTGTTTTTTTTTAAAAAAAAAAAATGGTATTTGTGTCCTGCACATTGCTTCTGGAGCAATTTTAAGAATGTATATATTTGTAATTTACTGTGTTGAATCTCTTAAATATCTACACCTTTATGTTCGTGTCCTTGATAAGACTGTCTCGAATCTTAACTTGAGTCCATCTTATATAACAATTAACGAAATTCATTTACCTTGCGTATCTGAAGTATTTAGCTATTTTGAGATCCAAGTTTCTTGTTTTAGTTGCAGTTGAAAAATGTTGTGAATATTTAAACCATCTGGAAAGGGGAACCGTTAAGGTTGTTTTACATTACTTGAATACAAGTGGTTCCTTTGCTTATTTCTGCATTTTCTTTTTCGGTTTAACTAGGATCTCATCCAGGCAGCCATTAAAAGTAGGATTGAACATTTTGGTTGACCGACAGCATAAACACTTCATTCACACAAATGCAACACACTTAACTCATATAAATAGTGATAGTACTTGGCTATCGTGTTTTCTTAAATGATGTCCGAATGAGTTTTATTATATTAATGCTTAGAAATAATTTGTTCACTTGCAGGTCAAATGGTCTGGAGTTAGGACACAACACTCCACGACACCATTCGTGGATGACATGTATGACCGCCTCAAAGATACATTGAGTGATTATGAGGTCATCATCTGTCGGTGGCCAGAATACACTTTTGCATTGGAAAATGTATGTCAATTCATCCCTATTGTTTAAGTTTCTATTTTGTACTCACTTTGATGATTTGTTGTGTGGTTAATACATGAAACTGTGACATGTATGACCGCGTCAAACAAAATGATTTGTTGTCTTTTTTTATCTTTTTACTTATTGGCCGTGTTTAAGTCCACAAAAGTCTTGATCACAATAGAAAGGATATTGTCCTTGTATTTTTTGAGAGTGATCTAGTAAATGTCGTTAAAAAAATTACTCCCTCCATCTCAAAACAGTTTGAAATACTCTCTCTCCCTCCATTTAAAAAAAAAAAAAAAAAAAACTCAAGTCCCATTTTGACAAATCCAACTTTTAGGAATGTTGCTCAACTTGATTGTACCACCTTCTTCAAAATGCACTACAATTATATTACTATTAGAAACGGAACTGCTTTGAGTACAAACCAAAAGTGAAAGATGGTCCTTTTGACGAAGGGAGTAGTAGAAATTCAAGAAGTTTTCATCATATACTTTCTTTTGTTCTTTACTCCTAATCCTTATGTGAATCATGCTAGAGAAAAATTCTTATTACTTCGGGATTTTGATATTTTTTTAGGCCATCGCGGATGTTGAAAAGGCAGTGGTGGATGCTTTGGATAAACAATATGCAGAAGTTGTAGCGCCTTTAAAGGAAAACATGACACCCAAGAAGTTTGGCCTCAAATATGTCCAGAAACTTGCTAAGAGATCCGTGTGTCCGTATGTGGTTCCCGATGAGGTTAGTTTACTGGATATCTTGTGATACTCATTCAAATTCATAATATGTAGCTTAATTTTTTTTCTTTTTGATGGTCAGCTTGGCATTCTATTAAACTCGATGAAGAGAATGTTGGATGTACTGCGCCCCAAGATAGAAAATAAATTGAAGTCGTGGGGGTCATGCATCCCAGATGGTGGAAATACCGCACCGGGAGAGCGATTAAGTGAAGTAACTGTGATGCTTAGATCGAAGTTCAGAAGTTATCTTCAATCCGTTGTTGAGAAGCTCGTCGAAAATGTGAGTGCTCTTCTAAAAGGCCTATTAACCTACGTTGGATTTGCTGTTATTTCAGATCATCGCGAGGAAAAAATAGAAAATATTAATATGCATCTACGAAAGTTCTGAACAATTTGAAGAAGGAAATTAGGAAAACACTATTGTGAATGCTAAGTTGGTTTCTGCTAAATTAAGCTCGATTTTGTTATTTTTTACTTGATATTGGTCCTTCGTTTTAAATTTACTTAGACCTCTCAAATATGGTTTCATTTACAGTTCTGTTTCTTCTATGGCATTATATAAACTCGGAAGAAAATGCAGCGGAGTCTCCGTATAAGCATAATCCTGTCCAAAGAGTAGAATTCAGCAAAACAAGTCTAGTATTGTTTTGGGAGAAGTTCTACTTATCATATAAAAATTTGGATCAAAAGGGGGTCAAAATGATATAATAGTACAAATTTTACCAAATATAAAGGGGGTCGAAATAGACAATAATATTTTAGCATCTTTTTCCAAACTTTAGAGGTACTAAAATAACATTTCTCAAAAGTCAAGGGGGTCGAGTGACCCCCATCACTTCTATGTAGCTTTGCCACCGGATCAAGTAGTACTAGATGTTGCTGAAGAAATGTTGCTTCTGTGAACGGGCAGATCTTAATAGGGTTCGCCATAGATTTGAAATAAGATTGCATCCTCATTGTAGAGTGACTCTGGAAGAAGATACTCTGTATAAGCTTCTTTGTCATATGTGCTTCACCTAATCTATCTGTGGCCATGCCTTTTAACGTTTTATCTGAAATACTACCTCCGTCTCAAAATGAATGTCCAAAAAAAATTCAAATTTGGTCTTGATCAAGAGTAATTGTGGATATTTTTTGGACATTCATTTTGGGACGGAGGGAGTACTACTTTACTCATTCCCATCTGTTTCATAATTTGATGCAGACGAAACTAACAAGTGCCACAAAGCTGAAAAAGATCCTTCAGGATTCAAAGGAAAGTGTGGGGGAATCTGATATCAGATGCAGAATGCAGCCATTGATTGAGCAGCTTACAAGTACCTTGAATCATCTTCATACCATCTTTGAGAGCCACGTCTTCATTGCAATCTGTCGAGGATATTGGGACCGGATGGGAAAGGTGAAATTAAATTGGATTACTAGATTTTTAAGAAATTCAGTCATGGTAAGCGTTTTACTTAGCCAGTGTTTTACCTTGCTGCAGGATGTTGTGAGTTTCTTGGAGAACAGAAAAGAGAACAGATCGTGGTCAAAAGGTTCACGAATTGCTGTTTCTGTAAGTCAAAGTTTTGTATAATTCATTTATTATCTTATGAGTGGAAATTTTTAGTAACATTATAGAGCATGCTGATGGTATAATCCTGTGAAATGACCTGGACTTGTCCGAGTCCGTTCTTTTGAACCTATGCATGTTTTATCTTGAGTTCTATCATTAACTATGATCCTTCAATATGAAATTACCCTATATGAATATTAGAGTCTGCACTGTTGTACAGTTTTCTATTTCTTCTCCCTCCGTCCCATAGCAAGTGTGGTGTTTCTAATTACGGAAATAGTTTCAATGCAATCTTACCATGGCACAAGCAATGTACAATCAAGAAACAAGTAAGGCACATAAAAAGGTTGACTAGTCAACGGTGACACATATTGTAGACCAGAGGGCGTATGTTCTTACTATCTGTTTGATTGTGGGTTTTAGTGTTTTACCATTGACTATGATCCTACAATGAAGAAAATTTCTCTCGCATATCTTACTAGAATTTTTACTGTCAAGAAACTTTTTATATATCTATTTTCCATTGGTTGTCATCTTATGTTATCTTCTCTTACTCCCTCCGTCCCAAAATGAATGTCCAAAAAAAATCCAAATTTACTCTTGATTGTTCAGACATTCATTTTGGGACGGAGGTTATATTCGTCAAACAAATGGTCTCAACTGTTTTTCTCTCATTTCTTTTTTTCTTTACTAGTTTCTAAGTTTGTCTATTGCACTTGCAGATTCTGGATGATACATTTGCATCCCAGATGCAACAATTACTGGGAAATGCCCTTCAAGAGAAAGACTTGGACCCACCAAGATCAATCATTGAAGTAAGGTCAATGTTATGCAAAGACGGTCCGAGCCACAAAGGCAACACTTATTATTACTAGACCTATTTTTGCTTGTAAATACTAACATGAGAGAAAGAAGAGATAGTTGTGGGTCCGAGGAAGAAGGGGTCCACCCAGGATTGAGAAGAAATGGCGAGAGATGTATCATTGACCTTGCTCATGAATGGATGAGAATGGTCAATTATGGTCAATGTCAATTTTGTTTAAGTGCGAGTCAACTGCTCGAGAATCGGCATGTCAAGGGTCACCATTCATTATTTGTTGTAATTATAACTTGAAAGTACAGGAATCATTTAGCTGACAAAATATAATATACTTGTAGTTCTATGTAATCAACAGCTTTTCTTTTCTAGATATTGTAGAAGGCATTAAAAAAAACTTTTATACTCTCTCCGTCCCAACTGATCTTTTCGTTGGTAGTTAATATGAAGGTATAAGGTTAATTTAATCATTCTAATGAAAAATTAAAATTTGTTATTGATATATTATTATAAATGCTATTAATAACGATAATATTTTTATTAGGATGACTGATAATAAGTTTTAGATTTTTATTAGGACGATTGAATGGACCTAAATTTAGTGATCAAATTACCTTGGTATTAACTACCAAAAAGTAGAAAATTCATTTCGGGAGTATATAGTGAAAGCAGGGTAAACTATAAATTTGACACTTAACTATAGAATTAAATGCATTTTTGTAATGCTACTTTATTTTCAACAATTTGCCACTGTACTAAGATGTTGAAAACTTCTTTTCCTCTTTTCTTTTTTTATATGTCCTTATATTTATGTTTGTCAGATGGGTTTAGGTTGGATTGTCATAATTATGATTCAATAATATTTTGCTTCTTTATGAGGTTGCTACGTACTTCATCATTCCGTCAGTTTCACCTCAATTCAATTGAAACTGTCCATGGCAAAGTTTTAATACTCCCTCCGTCCCAAAATGTTTGTCTCATTTGACTTTTTTGTTGAACTTTGACCACAAATTTATGAGAGATTAATCATGTTTATGAATTTCTAAAAGTTGTTGTTGATAATATTATTAATGGTGAATCAATAGGAATTTTTAGAATTTTATGAACATAATTAAATTGTCATATATTTGTGGTCAAAATTCAACAAAAAAGTCAAATGGGACAAACATTTTGAAACGGAGGGAGTAGTTTTTTATTTAATTTGATTCACTTATTATACTACAACAACAATCCACTTACTATTTCTACCACTAATTTTCTTTTCTACTTTACTTTTAATACTTACAACACCTCCTCCACTCTTAATATTATACTCCCTCCATCCCACCCGAAGTGTATAGTGAAGTAAGTATTGTGAATATGAAAAGTGAGGTACGGAAGAGAATGTGGTATAGGGAATAGTAAGTGGATAGTTATTGTGAGTATGACAAGTGAATCTCATGAATAAAAAAGTATTTTAAAAAAATCAGTTTGAGAGTATGTCTTTTAAAATGAACATCCAAAATGAAATTTTGTGTATTCTCAAGTGAGACGGAGAGAGTACTACTTTTCCTTAATCACTGTCGCCATGCCCAAAAAAGTGAGTAAAAGCAAGAACAAACTAGGAGAATAAGAATTCCAATTTACAGGCTTATAAGAATTTGATGGTTGCTAAAAGAATCCCCACTCAACCCGGTAAACTAGTTTCAATTAATTAAATATTTACAGATTTACATAACAAGGGGGGAAGCAACAGGAAGAAATGTGTCACACAATTATGTTATAAGGTTTCTGATTTTTACACCAAACTGCTGCATTAGCAGCACAACCGCATCCCAAACAACAGTGTGTGATTCAATAGCTTTTTCACGGGGAAATAGACAGACGGAGATTGATTAAAAAAGCTTTGATATCACATGACAAGATGTCCAAAATGCAGCTGAGGCGGCCCTGAGTATGGCCGGGTTCTGGTATATCCTGTTTGCAAAACATAATCAAAAATCTGTAAAAAAATGTGCATAGGGGAATGGGAAAATTTTAATTGATAAAATATTCACAACTCCAATGCTCACTTATACTCTCGCTTTTGTTTTTCTTCCCCCAACTATACATGTTCAATCATCTTTCCGATATGAGGTACACGGGTATTATTAGAAATATAATATAATATCATAATATTATATTATATTATATTATATTATATTCAAATATTATATTATATTATATTATATTATATTCAAGTATATATCGTAATATATAGGAAACACAATCCTTGTATTCGATTAGGAAACACAATCTTTACATTAGATCAGAAACCTTCTCCTTCTAGGAGATTACCTCCTCGTTGTAATCCTATAAATATGTATCTCTAGTATCATAATCAATTGAGTCATTCAATACAATTTTTCTCTTCCATGTATGATTGGCTCCGTCTCTCTCTCATTATTCTAATATGGTATCAGAGCATTAAGATCCATAGAAGAACTTCTCCGCCACCTTACTTCCGCCAACCATCATCAAAATCGCCCCACCCAAAGACAACCCTTATACACCAAAACCCCAAGGCCGAATCCACCCTCCCTTCAACCACTAATCTCGGCAAAACCCCACCAAGCCAAAAACACTCTAAACACCACCCTTCAAACCTCTCGGATCAAAAATCCTTTTGACTGAAACCCTAAACCTTTTTGTAATTCAACCCCCTCGGCTCAAAAATCCTATTGATCGAAACCCTACAACTTTTTTTGTTATTCAACCCCCTCGGCTAAAAAACCCTTTTGACCGAAACTCTAAACTTTTTTTGTTATTCAATCCCCTAGGCTCAAAACCCCTTTTGATCGAAACCCTAAAAAAAAAAATTTTGTTATTAAAATTTTTCCTTTTTTAAAACTAATTCCCCCTACTTCAAAACCCCCTCGGCCTAGCCGAAACCAATTTCCCCCACTTCAAAACCCCCCCGGCAAAACCCTCTAGCCGAAATCAAATCCCCCTACTTATAAACCCCCTCGGTAAAACTGACAACCCCTCTCCACAAACCCACCGTCTCCGACATAGTCATGCTCCGACCTATCACCACCTCGGATGCGAGAAACCACATCTCATCAGAAACGACGTACATGTCCGGGAACACATCCATCTTCAACCGCTTCATCAAACCCGGTTCATCTCATCACTCTCCAAGATTGGACTTATCCAAGAACCGTCCATCTTGCGGGGGCATATTAGAAATATAATATAATATCATTATATTATATTATATTCAAGTATATATTGTAATATATAGGAAACACAATCCTTGTATTCGATTAGGAAACACAATCTTTATATTAGATTAGAAACCTTCTCCTTCTAGGAGATTACCTCCTCATTGTAATCCTATAAATATGTATCTCTAGTATCATAATCAATTGAGTCATTCAATACAATTTTTCTCTTCCATGTATGATTGGCTCCGTCTCTCTCTCATTATTCTAATAGGTATATGGTAGTGGTCTGTCATGAACTAGGGCTCATTTAATTTGGGGTCGACCGTTGTGTTTGAAAGTGGGGAATACGATGTCGTTTAGTTTTATGGAAGTTAGTTAATAATTGGTTAAGTTACGTATTGTATTAGCGCAGGGTTTACATACGTTTTCTATTAGTAAGGAACGGTGTCGTTTTAAATTGTTCTAGGTTGTTATAAGGTTGTGTCTGGGAGCGACGTCGTTTTGCCTTGGTTGCCATTTTTGGCGTATCAACCATGTGCAGGCGTGTTTAACAGCACGATTGATTGTTTGTTTTGGCATTATGAATTTAACAAACAATTATTCCCTTTCTCTCTCTAATTTCTCTCTCTAAATCTCTCTCTCTCTCTTGCTTATCTCTCTTCTTCCTCTGTCAATCTTCTTCTACCTCTGCTTCTACCATTTTCACCCTCGAGTTCATAACAAATTGGTATCAGAGCTTTCTAATTCCTGGGAAATCGAGCAGTCATGGTTGATACTAGGTTGCAGACTGTGGAGAACAACTTGCGGACTTGTGAAGAGAGAATTCGCGAGCTGGCTGAGAAACAAGATCGAGCTGAACAAATCTTAAAAGGAGATATAGCTGATGTAAAAGCAACCATGGACAAAGGTTTTGATGAAGTGAGGGGCATGTTTATGCAGCTGCAGAAGTCTCTTAATGGGAAAGGGATCTGGGAAGGAGGGCAGCAGTCGAATCCTAACAGTTCAGGGTCAATTTTGGGAGCTCCTCCAAACACCAATAACTTGCAGTCAGGCTTACAAGGTAGGAAAGACATTCCACATGTGGATCTGGAGGAAGAGAATGAACAGACTGAGCAACCACGAACCCAAAGGTATAAACACTCCACTGAGCTTGATAAGGGGTTGAATGATACTTATAAAAAGCATCTTAAATTGGAATTTCCTAAGTTTTCTGGGGTTGATCATAGGGGTTGGATAAGGAAGTGTTTTAAATTCTTCAAATATAGATCTGTCCCACCACATGATAGAGTAGAACTTGCTACCATGCATTTTGAGGGAAATGCTGAGTACTGGTACCAGAATTATAGTGAGGAAATTGATGAGTTAAGTTGGGATGAATTCATACATGTAGTGGCAGTGAGGTTTGGAACTCAAGCATACGAGAATATTGAAGGGGAATTTTGTGACTTAAAACAAGTGGGATCTGTGGTGGAGTATCAAGATAAGTTTGAAGAAATAAGATCAGTGATGAAAGCTGAAAACCCTTCCTTAGCTGAGAGGTTCTACATAAAGAAGTTCATTGGAGGATTGAAGGAGGAGATAAAGTATAGAGTACAATCTCAGTTTCCAACAACACTCATTCAAACCATAAGCATAGCAAGGTTGGAAGAAACTCACCCAGAAGTCTTTGATAAGAAACACAGATACACACCCAACAGAAATAGCTCACCTTATACTTCCAATGTCCCAAAGCTCAATTCAAATGTCTCACCCTCTCCTAAATCAGTTTCTCCTTTTGTTACCAACAAGTCTCTTCCTACTAAGCCCAACAATGTGAATGTTCCACAGAAACCTGAATTATCCCACACCAAATCACCTTATCCAATGAAATTTTTATCATCAGCTGAAATGCAAATCAGAAGGGACAAGGGATTATGCTATAATTGTGATGAGGTTTTCAAACCAGGGCATAAGTGCAAATTTAGGCAGATCTATATGTTGATGGGTGATGATAAGGAAGAAGAAGAAGTATGGCATGATTCACCTGAAGAATGGAATGAAGGGGAGGGGGTACAAGAAGAGGATATGGGAATATCATTGCATGCCTTGTCAGGAAGTAGGGCTATGCAGACACTTAAGCTAGTGGGAAGAGTGGGAAAGAAAGTATTCACAGTGTTAATAGACAGTGGGAGCACTCATAACTTTTTGGATGAAAAAGGCTATGATAAGGCTGGGATGTATGATTGAAGCCACTGAGTTAATGCCTATCACAGTAGCGGATGGGAGTAAGATTAGCAGCCATGGGAAATGTAAAGAGTTTGTATGGGAAATGCAAGGTAGCAAATTCACAACAGATATGAAGGTAATTAGCTTGGGGGGGATGTGATGCAGTATTGGGAATTCAATGGCTCAAAACCTTAGGCCCTGTGACTTTTGATTTCGACAAGTTGACCATGGGGTTCAAGCAAGATGGTAAGGTGAAGATATTACAGGGTGTGGAAGATGTGATCACACTAAGGTTAATGAATGCTAAATCTGTAGGCAAGGGCATAAATACTGATAGATGTGGGGCTGTGATTCAGTTGTATACAATGAGTGTTGACCAAAGAGAAGAGGTTTCAATACCAAAACTGAAGGCACTACTGGAGGATTACTCTGATGTCTTTGGAGAACCTGAAGGCCTACCCCCAAAGAGGGAATATGATCACAATATTCCCTTGAAACCAGATAGCCAACCCATTAATAAAAGGCCCTACAGGTGCCCTTATTTCCAGAAATCAGAAATTGAGAAAATAGTTGTTGAGTTGTTAAGTCAAGGGGTTATACAACCTAGCTGCAGTCCTTTTGCTTCTCCTGTGCTATTGGTCAAGAAAAAAGATGGGAGTTGGAGAATGTGCATTGATTATAGGGAGCTAAATCGCATGACAATAAAGGACAAATTTCCCATACCAATTATTGATGAGCTTTTGGATGAATTGCATGGTTCCAAGTATTACACCAAGTTGGATTTGAGATCGGGGTATCACCAAATCAGAGTAAGGGAAGAGGACATTCCTAAGACAGCCTTTAGGACACACAGTGGACATTTCGAGTTCAAGGTTATGCCCTTTGGGCTAACCAATGCCCCAGCAACTTTTCAAGCCCTCATGAACACAGTTTTCCAAGATTTTTTGAGGAAATTTTTATTGGTTTTCTTCGATGATATCCTCATTTACAGCCCAACTTTGGAATCCCATCTGAAGCATGTGAGACTAACCTTGGACAGGTTGAGGGAGCACCAGTTGTTTGTTAAGAAAAGTAAATGTACCTTTGGACAAGACAAGGTCGAGTATTTGGGTCACATTGTCACTGGGCAAGGGGTAGCTACTGATCCTAGCAAGATTGAAGGTATGAGCAATTGGCCTACTCCTACTAATGTGAAAAGTTTAAGGGGTTTCTTGGGTCTTACTGGGTATTATAGAAGATTTATAAGGCACTACGGGGTTATTAGTAAGCCACTAACGAGGTTGTTACAAAAGAATGCTTTTAAATGGGATGACGTAGCAGAAAAGGCCTTCCAGGCACTAAAGAGAGCTATGGTGACGGCCCCAGTGTTAGCTATGCCAGATTTTTCTCAGGACTTTGTGCTTGAAACTGATGCTTGTTACAATGGTATTGGGGCTGTATTGATGCAACAAAACAGGCCCATTGCTTACATTAGCAAGGCTTTGGGGCCTAAACAACTGGGCATGTCAACTTATGAAAAGGAGTTCTTAGCCATTGTGTTTGCTGTGGAGAAATGGAGGCATTACCTGTGTGGACATCATTTTCTTATTAAAACAGATCACGAGAGCTTAAAGCATTTGATGGACCAAAAAGTGACAAGTGTTCTGCAACAAAAATGGATTTCTAAGCTCTTGGGATATGATTACACCATAACATATAAGAAGGGGGTTGAAAACAAGGTAGCCGATGCTCTGTCTAGGAGATTTGAGGAACAAGGGGAGGAATTGACTTCACAAGAGAGACCTGAAGAGGGGGAGTGCCTTGCTATAAGCATTTATGCAAACTGCGTAGGTGAAGGAATTAGTGGACAGCATGGAGGGAGATGAGGACATTGAGAAGATTGTGGAGGGAATTATCATCAAGGCAACTGATTTCCCTGATTATACCTACCTAGATGGGGTGCTCAGATATAAAGGGAAGCTTTGGGTGGGCAAGACAGGGGAATTGAGGAACAAGATCATTCAAGAGCTTCATTATTCACCATTGGGAGGACACTCAGAAATTCAAGGTACAATAAAGAGGATTTCTCAGTATTTCTATTGGCCCAGTTTAAAGAAGGATGTGCAAGCAAGCATAGGCCCATGTGATGTGTGTCAGCAGATCAAAACAGAAAGTATATTACCCCCGTGTCTATCAAGCGGCCCTCGTAAGTGCCTTCTCACCCATGGGCTGACATTGCAATGGATTTCATTGAAGGTTTGCCTAATTCACAGCAGTGGGACTCTATTTTAGTGGTTATTGACAGGTTCAGCAAGTATGCACACTTTATTCCATTAAAACATCCCTATACTGCACATGCTATTGCTAAGGTTTTCATGGACAATGTGTACAAGTATCATGGTTTACCTGTGTCAATCACTTCAGACAGAGACAAGGTGTTTTTGAGCCAATTCTGGCAGTCTCTCTTTTCATTATTGGGCACGACTTTGAATCTGAGCACTGCATACCATCCACAAACTGATGGACAAACAGAGAGGTTAAACAGATGTTTGGAGCAATACTTGAGGGCTGTGACTTGTGCCAAACCTAAGCAATGGTCTCAGTGGTTGACTTTGGCTGAGTGGTGGTACAATACTAACTACCACACAGCTTTGAAAATGACCCCATTTGAAGCCCTCTATGGTTACCCTCCCCCACAAACACTATTCCATCATGAGCAGTATACTAGAGTGGAAGCTGTGACTGAGTTCTTAAAGGAAAGGGATAAACAAATCAAAAATTTGAGGGAGACCTTGCTAGAAGCTCAACAAAGGATGAAAGTATTTGCTGATAAGAAGAGAACTGAGAGGGTATTTCAGGTAGGAGATTGGGTGTACCTGAAGCTGCAACCTTACAGACAAACATCAGTCGCATTGAGGAGGAATCTGAAGCTGGCTCCGAAGTATTTTGGCCCTTTTCAGATCATGGCCAAAGTGGGAAATGTGGCTTACAAATTGAATCTTCCCAGTCACTCGAAGATCCACCCAGTTTTCCATGTGTCCCTTCTCAAGCCTAAGATTGGGGACCATATCATCCCAAATCCCACGTTGCCCTACACAGGTGAAGATGGACAATTTCTGGTGGAGCCTATTGCGATTTTAGACAGACGCTTGGTGAGGCAAGGAAACAAGCCAGCTGCCCAGGTACTGATTCAATGGTCAAATGCCTTGCCTGAGGACGCGACATGGGAAGATTGGCCCGTAATTGCTGCAAATTTTCCCAATTTTAATCCTTGAGACAAGGATTGTTCGAAGAAATGGGGAATGTCATGAACTAGGGCTCATTTAATTTGGGGTCGACCGTTGTGTTTGAAAGTGGGGAATACGATGTCGTTTAGTTTTATGGAAGTTAGTTAATAATTGGTTAAGTTACGTATTGTATTAGCGCAGGGTTTACATACGTTTTCTATTAGTAAGGAACGGTGTCGTTTTAAATTGTTCTAGGTTGTTATAAGGTTGTGTCTGGGAGCAACGTCGTTTTGCCTTGGTTGCCATTTTTGGCGTATCAACCATGTGCAGGCGTGTTTAACAGCACGATTGATTGTTTGTTTTGGCATTATGAATTTAACAAACAATTATTCCCTTTCTCTCTCTAATTTCTCTCTCTAAATCTCTCTCTCTCTTGCTTATCTCTCTTCTTCCTCTGTCAATCTTCTTCTACCTCTGCTTCTACCATATTGATGTAAAGTAACGCAGCGGAACCAAAACGAACAGAACAAAAGTTGAATAATTCCTCGTCAAAGGATCTTAAACAACCAAAATAACGAACAATTCAAAGGGAACGTTCGACCTCTTCGAATCCACGAATAGGGTTTAACAAGCCAAATTGACTTCAAGGAATAACCTCAATTTTGCAAAGCAAAGTAATTCAATAATAAGAGTTCTACCCTAAACATAATTAAAACAAGTATTTATATGACCTAGGAAAGCAGGAAAACCTAAATAAAACGGACTTAAAGAAATACCCAAAATAACCCTACTTAAAGTTTTTAAACTGGAAAGAAAATAAATTCTGTTCTGAAAATCCGTCATAAGCGCGGCCGCCCTCATCCTCTGCGCGGTCGCGCACCTGTGCCGAGCTTTCCCTTCGTCAATCCTCCTTCGTGCGCGGTCGCCCTCGTCATCTGCGCGGTCGCGCACCAGTGCCGCACCTTCCCTTCGTCAATCCTCCTTTCGTGCGCGGTCGCTCTCGTCATGTGCGCGGTCGCGCACATCCCCAGAATTTCTTCGCCCTCTGCTTGATCCGTAACTTGTGCTACATCATTTTCCCCCACTTTGAAAGGATTCGTCCCCGAATCCGCATCACTATATAAAGGATCATCCGGGTAAAAATCAACCAAATCCGACACATTGAATGTAGGCGAAATATTCCAACCAACCGGCAAATCCACCACATACGCATTGTCATTTATCTTCTTCAACACTTTGCACGGACCAATCTTCTTCGGATGAAGCTTGCTATATGTTCCTTGAGGGAAACGTTCCTTTCGTAAGTGAACCATAACCATATCCCCCACAGAAAACACCTTTTGACGCCGTTTTCGATCCGCAGCTTCCTTGTACTTTGTGTTGGACTCTTCAATGTTCCTCTTCACCTCCGCTTGCACAGAATCAACCATCTCAGCCAAATTTTTCGCAGCAACACTATACCAAGCTAGGCAACGGAACCAAATCCAAAGTATGAGTAGGAGCCCGCTGATAGACTATTTCGAATGGAGACATCTTTGTAGTTCGATTGGTCATGTTGTTGAAGGCAAATTCAGCAGTAGCCAACACTAAATCCCACTTCTTGGGATGATCACTACACAAACAACGGACCATGCTACCCAAAGTTCGATTCACCACCTCTCGTTGGCCATCACCATGGATGAAAAGAACTGCTAAATTGCAAACCCGTACCAAAATCTTCCAAAGAGTACGCCAAAAGTGATCGAGGAACTTCGTGTCACGATCAGAGGTAATAGTCTTTGGAACCCTACGCAAACGAACAATTTCCTTGAAAAACAACCCCGCAATATGTGCAAAGACGTTAGCCTTCCTACAAGGAATAAAATGAGCCATCTTCGAAAAACGATCAACTACCACAAACACCGAATCATTGGACCTTTGAGTACGAGGCAACCCAAGCACAAAGTCCATAGAAATATCCACCCACGGCTTATCGTGAACCGGCAAAGGAGTATACAACCCCGTATTTTGTGATCGCCCTTTATTCGTCTGGCACACCATACACTTCTGCACAATCTTGTAGGTATCCCTCCGGATTTGTGGCCAAAAGTACTTCTTCGTAACTAACTCAACTGTCTTGTCACGCCCATGATGACCATCTCTATGAATCTCATAAATAAGACTCTCTACGTAACCCTGCGGAATACATAACTTGTCCATGAAGAACAAAAAACCATCTTGCAGCAGAAATAAGCTGGCTTGAACACCATCACGACACTTGGCCCAAGCATCTGCAAAATCAACATCAGTCTCATACAAGTCCTTCATACAATCAAACCCGATAACCACATTCTTCATAGTAACTAACAAATGTGCCCGACGACTCAAAGCATCCGCAACCTTATTAGTCTTCCCACTCTTGTGTTTGATAACAAAAGTAAACTGCTGTAAATAAGCCACCCAACGAGCATGCATACGTGAAAGAGATTTCTGACCATTCATATACTTCAAAGCCTCATGATCAGTGTGAAGAACAAATTCACGATGCAATAAATATTGCTCCCAATGCTTAATAGCCTGAACCACTGCATAAAACTCAAGCTCATAAGGTGTCCACTTTCGTTTAGACTCCTCCAACTTTTGACTCATGAAAGCAACCGGCCTCTTCTCTTGAATCAAAACAGCCCCTATCCCAATCACAGAAGCATCCGTCTCAAGCTCGAAAGGTTTAGAAAAATCCGGTAACGCTAGTAAAGGAGCACTAGTCAATTTCTCCTTAATTAGAGCGAAACTAGCATCCGCCTCATCACCCCAATGGAAACCACCTTTCTTCATACATTCAGTAATCGGAGCCACAATGGAACTAAAGTCGCGAATAAAACGACGATAAAAAGTAGCCAAGCCATGAAAGCTACGTACCTCGCTAACAGTAGTGGGAGTAGGCCACTCTCGAATAGCCTTTATCTTGTCTTCATCAACTTGGATACCCTCCGCAGAAACAATGTATCCCAAGAATAATAATTTATCAAGCATAAAACAACACTTCTTGAGATTTATAAACAATTCATTCTCCCTCAATGCCTGCAACACTGACTGTAAATGCCCAACATGTTCCTCCTCCGTCTTGCTAAAAATCAAGATATCATCAAAATAAACAACCAAAAACTTACCATTGAAGGGCTTCAATACTTGATTCATCAAACGCATGAAAGTACTAGGTGCATTTGATAAACCAAACGGCATCACCAACCATTCATACAATCCCTCTTTGGTCTTGAAGGCGGTTTTCCATTCATCACCCGGGCGAACACGTACTTGGTGATATCCACTCTTTAGATCAATTTTAGAAAATATCTTAGCACCACGAAGCATGTCTAGCATATCATCAAGACGAGGAATGGGAAAACGATACTTAACCGTAATTTTATTAATAGCCCGACTGTCTACACACATACGCCAAGTCCCATCTTTCTTAGGAACCAATAGAGCCGGATCGCACAAGGGCTCAAGCTCTCCTGAATATAACCCTTTTTCAGTAAATCCTCCACCTGCTCCTTCAAAATAGCATGTTCAGCCGGACTCATCCTATAATGAGCTAGATTAGGAAGAGATGCACCCGGAACCAAGTCAATGTTATGCTGAATATTACGCAAGGGAGGCAACCCTGCAGTGACCATCGTGCATAACATCACGATACTCGTAACAAAGCCTCCAAAGACTTGGGCACCAAACAAACCGAACCGGACACACCCTTTCGACCACCGCAAAAACACATGTAGCTTCATCAATATCACTCAGAAATTCATTAGCAGTGCAAAGAGAAACAATAGGCTTCTTCATCTTCTTAACATTAGGATCTCTATCTCGTAAAGGACACAAGTTAAAACGTGCACCATCTTTCTTAAATTGAAGAATATTATCTCTCCCCATGTACCACATCAAGATCAAATTGCCAAGGCCTCCCCAACAATAAATTGCAAGCGATCATATCAATAATGTCACGTAGAATAGCATCCTTATAACGACCGATAGAGAAAGGAACAAGACATTGTTCGTGTACCTTAATTTTGCCGACGGAGTTGATCCACCCAACGGAATAGGGCGTAGGATGGGGCAGACCTCCAATTTTAACTTGTCCACCAAATCACGAGCCACCAAATTCTCACCGCTTCCACTGTCAACAATGATCGAATATCAAAGTCCTTCACCTTCCCTTTGGTGCGAAAAATGCCGTGCCTAGCCGGGATCCTCCTCCTCCTTCGGCGTAGTCAACATAAGTCTATTAACTACGAAAGACCCACGCTCTTCCACACCTCGTCATCACCATCGGGATCCTCCCAATATTCCGACCATCTTCCTCCTCTCCGTCATCACCGTATCATCACGATCCACCATATTAGTACTCTTACGGAGGTGACAACCACTAGAAATATGCCCGGTCGTCACACTTAAAACACTTGTTACCAAAAGTTTTGGCGTAAGGGTTAGTGTTTTGTTGACCGGTAGGATTATTGGGCTTTCTAGTTTGTGTCGGCTGACTAGCTGCAGGAACATCATTCTTCTCCTCCGACGCCTTAGCACCAATAGCATGTGTCTTATCTTGAGCCAAACCCTTGCTTCCGAATAAGAACCTCCAAAGTTCCTAACAATAGGGCGAGGTCTAGAAAGTTGCTTCTCTACCGTTGTAGCCCCGTCAATCGCGTCCTCCAAAAATTCATGAGCATGCAACTCCACCACATCTCGATGTTGGCACGAAGGCCGCAACGAATCTCGAAGCTTGTTGAACATCCGACTCTCCCAAATCACAACGAGCCGATAGAGTATGGAATTCATGCGAATATTCCGCCACACTTTTCGCCCTTTGCTACACTCCAAGAATTTTTGATAGATAACATGACCATAATTCTTGGGTAGAAAACGCCGACGCAAAGCTAGCCTCATCTCGCGGCCATGCCCGAATTGGCTCCCGAAACTCCCTACGCAATTGATTACTCGGTTGCTTCCACCATGCGTAAGCACCCCCACGCAGCCTTATAAGGCTACATATGGCACCTTCTGTCCTCCTAATACTCATCAACGTGAAAAATTTCTCAACCTCTTCTAACCAGTCCGAAAATTCGATCATATTCAAATCACCCGAAAAAGATGGTAAATCAGCCTTAATTTTCGGTACTTGTTCATGAAAATTATTACCTTCTCTTCTCCCATGGTTTCTATCACCACCCGGCGGTGGAGCTCGACGGCGGCCCTCCCCTCGATCTTCCGGTTCAAACTCAACGTCATCTCTGTGCCCGCGATTTCCTTCAACCCTCAAACCGCGCAAAGCCTCCAAAAGTTCAGCATGTTGGCGATCTTGGATTGCTGCACGCTCCGTAGCTTGTCGCTCCATACGATCAAGGATCGCTATAACCGCAGCTTGGTTATCAGCGTTGTTGCCACCGTTGTTTCCCGCCATCTCTTCCAAGGATCAACTCTGCTCTGATACCAATTGATGTCAAGTAACGCAGCGGAACCAAAACGAACAGAACAAAAGTTGAATAATTCCTCGTCAAAGGATCTTAAACAACCAAAATAACGAACAATTCAAAGGGAACGTTCGACCTCTTCGAATCCACGAATAGGGTTTAACAAGCCAAATTGACTTCAAGGAATAACCTCAATTTTGCAAAGCAAAGTAATTCAATAATAAGAGTTCTACCCTAAACATAATTAAAACAAGTATTTATATGACCTAGGAAAGCAGGAAAACCTAAATAAAACGGACTTAAAGAAATACCCAAAATAACCCTACTTAAAGTTTTTAAACTGGAAAGAAAATAAATTCTGTTCTGAAAATCCGTCATAAGCGCGGCCGCCCTCATCCTCTGCGCGGTCGCGCACCAGTGCCGAGCTCTCCCTTCGTCAATCCTCCTTCGTGCGCGGTCGCCCTCGTCATCTGCGCGGTCGCGCACCAGTGCCGCACCTTCCCTTCGTCAATCCTCCTTTCGTGCGCGGTCGCTCTCGTCATGTGCGCGGTCGCGCACATCCCCAGAATTTCTTCGCCCTCTGCTTGCTCCGTAACTTGTGCTACATCACATTTTCACCCTCGAGTTCATAACATGGTCCTCCGTAAATGAATGCCTAAAAGAATTTCAAATTTGCTCTTAAATTTTGGCAAGGGGGGGGGGTAAGTATGAGTTATCTTTTCATTACCCCTCATGCAACTTCAAAAAAGGTTTGTGATACAACAAGAACACACACGCACACACATATATATCAGAATTCAGAACAGAACAACACAGAGAGTAGCAACATTCTACCCTAGACTTGGGAACTTTAGACTCACTATGCTCCACCAGAGTCCCTCTCTAGTATTTCCAACAAGTCCTAAAATTTTAGCAGCATATACACAGAAGAAGTTGTTCATATAGGGGTACGATAGAAGGATATACGTTTAACAATCAAACAAGCTTTAAAATAGAAATCAAACAATAGGTCGCTTACCCAATTGCAGTTGCTCCCCATGAAGCAACATTATATATAACTTTGCTTCCATCCCATGCTTTCCGAAGCTTTCCCTTTTTCTTCTTTAGAGAGAATGTCTTACTCAGGGCTACAACAAATTTAAGTAAAATATCAGAGCTCTTTCTTGATAATCTGAGAACTAATGAAAATTAAATGAAGACAATAGCATACACAACATGCTCCATGGAGAGTGTTTCACAAAATTTTCCTTGTTTCTTTCAAGAGAATCAAAGACCGAAAAATAAAAATTTATGCACTACAATAAAGAAAGAGAAGCATCCCTTTCTTGACAAAGATATACAGAAACTTCTCCAAAATAGTACTTTCAAGCAGTAATAATGTAAAAATGGATCTTTTGAAATAAAATCCAAACACACTCTAGTCTGTAAGCGTTCCAAACAAAAATGAAGATCAAAGAGTGAAAACTGAAAAATAGCCCAAGAAAGATGAAAATTTGAAATTAATGCCCAACACAGCCTGTATCTTGAACTTCTTGATCCTCCAGAAAAGCAATTGTAACTCTTATTACAAGGATGGTAACTTGAACAGGAAAGGTAACACTCACCATCCTGGAGTTGGTTCGGAGTCAAATCCTGCAAAAGGGAAGTATCTAATCAATCTCAAGGTTCTTTGGTTTTTAAGCTATTTAAAAAACATATTGTGCCCCAAGAAGCTAGAGTACACCAATTTCAGCAGTTCAGATTTTCTGGTATTAATGGCAAAATTTAGCTAGGAAGGCAATATGATGCAAACTGTATGCAACAGTAAAACCTAGGCTATAAAATACATAGGACCATATCAACTAAATCTCAGTTTAGTGAACTCATTTCATCAACAGATGTTGAGATTAGAGCAAGAAAATGAACTAACCATGACATACAAGTCCTATTTCATTTTCCCGGGTAAATAGTCCAGAGTTAGCTCCCTTAATTTAATTAGAATCAATATGCCCAAATTAGACAAACAGACAAACATCTCTTCAATACTGCTAATATTCCAAGAAAAGACTGGACGAACTCATCACGAACCACCAATGCAAAGCATCGTGAAATTCGAGCTGAACGAACTTTTACAGGTGGGACAAATAAACCTAATTAAGAGAAGGTAAAACTAATGACACATGTACTGATGGAAAGTGTACACCAATTGTGTATGAAACCAAAATAGATGAAAACCAATATGTGCCCCAAGGGAGTTGAAGGGTTTGGTTGATAAACTAAATTATAACCATGTCAAAGAACAGCCGCACTTTTGAATAAGAGAATTTTCCCAAATGCACAAAGGATTAGAATGAGGAGAGATTTCACGTACTTTAGTTTGCTTAATGGAAAGCAGATAGGTGGCCATGAAGCATGCAATGCCATCCACTATATCTTCTTGCTTAACTAGAACATAGTCTTCGTCTTCTACCCCAACATTTCCACCTTCCCATAAATCATTCTCACTGACCATGTCCCAGGAACTAGCTTCTTCTAATAACGTACAACGAATTTGTTAGCAATGCTCATTTAAGCTAACAAATAAGAGGGACAATACGCTATCAAATCCATAAAGGTAAAGAATTGTTGGCTATCTAAAATTCAATTGACAAAGTGTTCTAAAGCATAAGTTTTAAGATGCAAAAAGAAGAAACAGATGTTTTTGCTTGGGAAAAAAGTTCATAGCATACCAGTCATATTTTGAGGAAGTGACACATGCGCACTTTCTAGTTTTTCAAGAAAATCAGGGCATTCAAGTCTTGATTTGAGCAGACTGCACAACTGCACAACAGATAGTAAAGGCAATCTTTAAACTTAATAGGAAAACCCTGTTCAAAAAACAATTGATAATATGGCTAATATGTCCATCTACATTAAGTATTTTCCTCAGCAAAGCATGCACAACCCATATACATGATGAAGGTTCAAAAACGAATTTTACCACTGGATAGAAAAAAGATTCAGATGTACAAAGTTCATCATGTCCAAACTATTCTGAAGAAAAACTGTCCAATAAATCCAAACTATATTCCATAAAAAGAATTCCAAGAGATATCCCATAAAACATGGACTTTGCCTCCCTTGTTCAGAGAGAGGGAGAGAGAGAGAGAGAGAGAGAGACTAGAGAGAGGATCAATAAGGATTACAACTCCTCTACATTACACAATCTCGCTATCTTATTTATTCCTCCCTGTACAAACTGTAGGCTTAAAAAGGAAATCCTCATCTATACAGAACTATCTTCCTTGCCAAACTACTCATAAGAGAACCTGTTCTAAAACTCCAAAACAATGTTGCATAGAAGGTGCCTCCCTTGCCCATAAATTACACACATATACATTAGAAATAGTAGTTCCTCAAATCATTTTTTGATTTGAAAATAGAATTGTATTAAAAAGAAGATTAATACAACCATATGAACAAGAGGTCCATCTAAAAAGAGCAAAAAAAAATGCATGGATTCTACATTAGGAACTAGCAGCAACCCAGTCTCTTTTCAAGTCATTAAGAGACAACTCCCTAAACCCACCATCAGCATATGCCCAAAGAGAAGCTAAAGAAATCACTTTATCCCACAAGAGATGCCTTAGTAGATACTGACTTTTGAAAATCCTTGTGTTTCTTTCCAGCCAAATACACCAACAAACTACTGCAAATACTCCACACTCCCACAAGAGTCATGCATCTTCTCTTTTCCCAAACCCCCTTAAGTGAATCTGGGAAGAGAAGAAATAGACTTTGGGCTAACCCACACTTCGACTCCCTCAAATCTAATATGTGCTTTTACATTATTTCCTTATTATATGCAACAACAATATCAATACATGGGGCCAAAAGAGACGGGGTAGCTCATTAAATAAGGTTATTACAAAGTAAAAATACACACCATCTTGAAACCAACTCTATCATGAGAAACACCTAAATATAAGCATAAAGAAAGCTCCCACTCTATCAACAACCTTATACAATAATGTTTGCTCATGAAGAAATTCAGCTCAACAAATAAGAAAGAAGCCATGATTGGGGGGGGGGGGTGAGTTCAACATCATCAAAACATAGTATTTCTCACTAAAGAATCCATGTGACACAAACAAGAGTCAAACCCCACCATGCTTTCGCCTCCTATGTTCTTTCACAACTTTGAAAGCCCCAAAAAGTTTACAGGCACATCGCCAACAACGAGCTCGGTCCGAAATTGTATTCAAGAGACTAGTACAGACTATAAGTGAAGCAATCACAATGATTCATCAAGGGGTAAACCATCTCCCATATCCATAGCTTCGATCATGAACCTGCCGAGAGGCCGTCCTGCCTGAAATATTATGCCAATGGAACATTTACGATGGCAAGGCTCGTCAACCTATATATACCAAGAGTATCAAAGGAGCCTTAGCTTCATATACAGACAATCATTCTGCCACGCCATCCAAATTCCGGTCATTCGAGCTTATTTTCCTAATACATGATTGATATAGCAGGATCTAGGCCAAACAGGGACCAAACTGCCGGCACCACCCTGCATCAGCAAGTTGGCAGAATGATCGTTTTTACCTTTTTGATTTATTGTTTTGTTCTCATCTTGTATCATTATTATCTTTAATTTTTTTTATTTATATTATGATAGGGGTAGTTTAGTAATGAGACTAGTTAGGGTTTTATTTATTTGTTAGGGTTCTAGAATCTTCTTTAGTAGTATAAATAGTTTGCTAGGTTTTTTTTAATAGTTAGTCTTTGATAAAAATTAATAGAATTGCATTCTTGCCAATTTGGGTTTAATCCCTAAAGCCTTTGGCTTGTTGAAATCTTAATACCATTATTGGTTTAGGTCGATAATCTCTTCGGTAGATTATTGCTATCCGAGGATTTCCATCGCGGTTATCCTTTCGTGTTGATTTCCGTTGTTGTGTCAATGATTGAATATCATCTCCACTCAATAGCACAATTCACTATAACTCCCACCTCTTTTGCAGCCAAATGAAAAAAAGTCCGGAAAATTCTGGATGATAAAGGATTCTCCTCAGCTAAGTGTTGGAGATCATGGTTTGATCACAAGCAAGAACAAAGTCAACACAGTGTGTCAAGGTGCTAAGGAGTTCAATCATGGAGTTATGCAGTGTTTAGTTCAGACTAATATTCCTATAAACAGTGTCATATGGAGTTTTTTGTATCAATTACATAATGGCATTATTGTAAATATTGATATGTAAATAGGAAGTGAACGGTAGTTTATAACATTTGATAGTAGTTGTTGTAACAGATTAGTCAGTCAGTTAG
Source organism: Adenophora triphylla var. japonica (assembly GCA_022495995.1). Lineage (NCBI taxonomy): Eukaryota > Viridiplantae > Streptophyta > Magnoliopsida > Asterales > Campanulaceae > Adenophora > Adenophora triphylla. The sequence continues at coordinate 128,366 of JAFEMH010000568.1, forward strand.
TTAGTTAGTTAAACCTAACTTTCCCTCCATAAAACTTTCAGCGCCCTATATAATTTGGGCATTTCTGTTTTAATAGCAATCAATGAAAACACAATTCTCTCTGCTTCTTTGTTTCTTCTGCAATTACCAAAGTTGAAACTAGGAAAATTACCAACATGAAACCTAGAATTTTCTAAATAATATCCAATCTTTTATGTTACCGTAACCAAAGTCTGTGTGACATTTTGGATGCCTTTGTTTCCCAAAGAAGACGGCAAAACCAAAACCTTTTCACTATTTCCAAACAGATACAAGTCACTTATGTTCCTTAACCCAACATATTACTATGTTATCTATCCTTTCAAGATTTTTTGGGATCTATCGTTCTTAATTTGTTTTCACAACTGAGATTTGCAACTCATAATGTTTCCAGTCAAAATGCTTAACTTTATCACAGAGACAAATTTCTCCACCGCCCTATATAGTACAATCTATACCCCGCTTCTTCCACATTGTCCAGGAATCAAGTTTTTTTCCAATCGTCCGAATTATCAGACAATCATCGTAATCTTTGCCTGGTTCCCCTTTTCACCAATTACTTTTGTAAAGTGAGTTAAATTCTAGTTCAAGCGTCTGATTGTTAAAATCTACAGCTTATGGTTTTCACCTTTGTTCCCTTGGGTGCATCAAATACTTCTGCACAGGATTTCTTCCCAGACACATACCTCTGATCTGCTCATCCCAAGTGTATCATTTCAAGCCATTCCCCAAATCATAGACTTTTATTACTCACAAACACTGTTTAAATTTGTACCCCAAAAAAACACTGTTCAAACTCTTGAATATTTTAATCCCCACCCGTCCTGCTTTCATCTTCTACTTATCCCCTATGAAACTACATGTCTCCCCATAAGTAATCAAAGGCAATAAAATTAAGTTGCTTAGCATTGAGGGGGGGGGGGGCATCTTAATTCAATCTACTCCGTAAAATATGAATCATTCTACTTCACCGTACTAAAACTTGGTATTTATTCAAACATTCCATTTCCATTCCTTAAAGCTAAACTAGAATCAAGCACATAAGTCAACAAAAGTAGACACCACAAAAGCACATAAAACAACTCTTCAACATAATTCCCAAATGGAAAAAAAAAAATAAAGTCTCCAAACGAAAAGAAAACAGAATACAAATAATCAAAAGAAGAAAAGGCTATTAGAGAATAAAATACTAAAAATAGAAAATTCCGGTCACCTCCTCAGTTTCCCTATCCTGGCATGCAGCAGAGGAACCCTGGCTGCCGTCATCATCATCATCGGCAGCTTCATCATCCTCACCGGCGGTTTCAGTGAGCAATTGGAGAGCTCTTTGACATTGGTCAAGCACAGCCTCCAATGTTTTCCTCTTCAATCGCATCCGATCCTTGTCAGAATTCACCCTATCTAATCGTCCAATCTCCTCCATGCCCTAAATAAACACTAGTATAAACTACTAGTAATATCTCTCTATATATCTATCTATAATATATATATACAGGGAAACACACACACGCACTAAATCCCTCCTTCTACCTCTTCTGTAAAACCTAGACGATTGAGAAGAAAGAGGGAGATTCAGAGGGGGACCATGAGCGAGAGAGCTGAGAGCCAAGAAAGAAAGGGGAATTCTATTCTGTTTGGTATTTGATTGCTTTTGCTTTCCGTTGGTTTTTGTTTGGCGTGCGTTTGCTGGCGTGTGAGCTCTCTCTATCTCTGCATTCCGTTTTAATTGCAATTCTTTTTTTTTTTTTTGCCTGTTTGCCGTTTGGTTCGGAGAAAACGATTTTTTTTTTTCAAAATAATTTCATTTTGCCAAAAACTTATAAAAAACGCATTTTTTGTTAATTTAACAAAAAATGTGTTTTAAAACACGGGGCGCTCATTCTCTCTCTCACTTTCTCTCACTAAACGCAAACACAAAGGAGCAATGGCGATCGTCTTCCTCCTCACCGGAGAACAACCCGAGCTCACCCAATCGTCTCCCTCATCCAATTCTCCCTCAAACCACGAACAGTGACCTCCCCCGTTAGTTCTCAAATCGCCTCCGCAATCAAGTAACAGTTGTAGCACAATGGAGTACAATTACAGAAAATAAAACACAATAAATTGATGAAAAACAGAAAAATAAAAAAAAGGAGAAGTTCTTGAATTTGCTGCACGAGCCCAATGAAATCACTGTCTCCTTAAGACATATTCGATCCCTCACCGAGTGTGCTTGAGTTTTTCTTGGATCGCTTTGTCTCCTGTGATAGAACGTGCGGACCAAGGGCACTTTTGCACCTAAGTTCCCGGCGAGTTGAATTGCGCTTGGACTAGATCACCTCTTCTTTGTATATGCAATAGAGGAGGCCAAGAAAGATGATAACAATATGCAACCAAAGACTATGGAAGAGGATTTGCAGGAGGAAATGTGTATGAATCTGCTGTGGTTCTTTGCCAAAAGATTTCTCAAAGTATTTTTCCAAGTATTTCAATTGTTGTTAACAAACAACAATTTATACATATTCAATCAACCAATAAAAACTGAAAATCAATGGTGTTTATGGAGTAAGAAAATGTAATAAACAATTTAATTACGAAAATTAAACCACCATTATTCCAAAATCATTAGCCATAATGATTTTCATTTCGCTTTTCTCGCATTTAATATTGGCCGTTAAATGTCCGCCTGTGATCTCGCCTGCCGAAGTCTTATAGCCTCGCTCGCCGAGCAAGGCTTTCCGAACTTGGAACCTTCTGTTTCACTCGCTCGCCGAGTCAACAACCCGCTCGGCCGAGCACCTCGTAAAATTCAAAACCAAATTTTTGATTTAGAAAATCAAATTTTATTTGGCCAAATCATTTGAGCATCTATATTTAATTCATCCAAAACCCATTTTGAACAATTAAATATTTTATTTTTCACAAACACAAACCACTTAGGTAATTTGACAAAATTACCCTTTAGAAATTAACCCATTAATTTCCTTCAAACATACTAATTTTTCCAACAATCCCCACATGAAGGAAATTCATGAGGATAGGTGATAAAGTCCTATAGCCGAAAACCTGCATAGGATAGGTAGGGGTTTGCCCTTTGAACCTTCCTTTGTAAAAGCATATTTACTCTACTCGCTAATCAGTAGACGCGATGTCCTTGAACTGCTAGCTTTTTGTGTAGCCGATCATATACTTTACACAGGTATCGCCCTAACACAATTCAGCTCTCATAGCTGTGTCCATTCATGGCCCTGGATCACAATGCCTGGTTCTGTGAGAAGGTCTAAGAATTGAGCCTCACGCAATTCTTCTCGAAGCGGCCTCTACTTCTTTCTCACATAGGTGATTCTTTTAAGTAAACCATTTTACTTCTCATGAGAATCATTAAAAGCCGTAGGCTTAACCTCATTCATCTCGGGATGTCACTTTAAGGAATGAGCATAGGGTTGACCCCCACAGTGACGCTACAAGTCTTTTAACAGTTAGGTTGTCCCTTTGAACCTAGATCTTGGGATCTCCAAATCAACTAGGTTGGGTTTTCCGCTGCGTTCAACTTCTCAAGAGGCTTTAAACCCATTCCCAATGTCAACCTTGCAACTATCTCTTTACTTAACCCTTTGGTTAGCGGATCCGCCAAATTATCTTTTGACCTCACATAGTCAATAGATATGGTGCCAGTTGCAAGTAGTTGTTTAATGGTATTATGTCTTCGACGTATATGTCTAGACTTACCATTATACATATGACTTTGTGCCCTACCAATCGCAGATTGGCTATCGCAATGTACACTAATTGCGGCACGGGCTTTTCCCATCTTGGAATATCTTCTAGAAATTGGCGTAGCCATTCGCCTTCTTCACCACATTTATCTAATGCTATAAACTCAATTCCATGGTTGATCCGGCTATAACAGCTTAGAAGATTTCCATGATATAGCCGCACCTCCTAAAGTGAATAAATATCCACTTGTAGACCTTGAGTCTTTGATATCTGATATCCAATTAGCATCACTATATCCTTCTATCACAAACCTGGATGTCTAGTGTAATGTAGTCCAAAATCACGAGTATATCTTAAGTACCTTAGTACTCTCACTATACCCTTCCAATTATTTGTTCCAGATTACTTGTATACCGGCTTAACTTGCTAACAGCGTAAGCAATATCCGGCCTAGTACAACTCATCAAGTACATTAGACTTCCAATAACTCTCGAATACTCTAATTGAGACACCGGTTCATCTCTATTCTTTGATAGATGAAGATTCGGGTCAATTGGAGTACTCGCTATTCCATGGTCATCCTTGCTAAATTTCTCAAGAATTTTATCCACATAATGAGATTGACTTAACACAAGTCCATTGGATATTCTAGAAATTTTAACTCCAAGGATTACATCCGCAAGTCCCATATCTTTCATGTCAAATTTTGAATTCAACATGTCTTTCGTGGATTTGATCATCTTATCACAACTCCCTATGATAAGCATGTCGTCTACATAAAGACACAAAATGACATAGCCATTTTCCGTGGTTTTAGTATAGACACATTTGTCACACTCATTTATCTTAAATCCACTTTGCATCATAGCATTATCAAATTTACGATGCCACTGTTTTGGTGCTTGTTTCAAGCCATACAATGACTTTACTAATTTGCACACCTTCTTTTCTTGTCCATGTGCAACAAACCCTGTTGTTCCATGTAAATCTCCTCTTCTAAATCTCCATTTAGAAAGGCTGTTTTTACATCCACTCGATGTATCTCAAGATTTCTCAATGCGGCAATTGCAAGTACAACTCTTATTGACGTTATTCTCGTGACCTGAGAATACGTGTCAAAATAGTCTAGGCCTTCTTTCGCCCGTAACCTTTAATTACAAGTCGGGCCTCAGTACTTATCAATTGTTCCGTCCGCTTTCATTTTTCTTTTGAAAATCCACCTATATCCTAGTGTTTTGCTTCCCAGAGGAAGGTCCACTAGTTCCCATGTGTGATTTTGCAAAATGGAATCAATTTCACTTTTTATTGCTTCCTTCCACAAAGGTCCTTCCGAAGAGCTAACGGCTTCTTTGTAACTTTGTGGTTCGCTTTCTACCATATAGGTTAGAAAGTCCGGACCATAGGATTTCTCAATCCTAGCTCTTTTGCTCCGTCGAGGTTCTACCTCTTCTTCTTCTCTTTCATCTTGAACATGTTCGTCTTCTATTGAATCTATTACCCTAGTCGATGAGCTTGCCTCATTTCTTGACTTACACGGGAATATATTCTCAATGAACGATACGTTCATTGCATTCCATTATAGTATTTTTGTGTATAGCATCAATTTTCGACTCATACACAAGAAATCTATAAGCACTATCAAGTATGTGCATATCCAATGAATATGCAATCAACAGTTTTTGGTCCAATTTTCACCTTTTTAGGAGGAGGTATGGCTACCTTTGCAAGACACCCCCACACTTTCAAGTGTTTATAACTTGGCATTCTTCCATGCCATAGTTCATAAGGAGTTTTGTCTTGTTTCTTTCGGGGTATTTTGTTTAACACGTAGTTAGCCGACAACACGGCTTCCCCCCACATGTTATCCGGTAATCCCGAACTCAATAACATGGCATTCATCATTTCTTTCAATGTCCGATTTTTCCTTTCGGCAACACCGTTTTGTTGGGGTGTATAAGGTGCCGAGGTAATATGTTTAATTCCACTTTGAGCACAAATTGCTTCAAATGGAGATTCATATTCACCACCTTTATCACTTTTTAGCACCTTAATTTTCCGGTTTAATTGATTCTCAACTTCATTTTTATATAGAGTAAACTTCTCTATAGCTTCATCTTTACTTTTTAGAAGATACACATAGCAATACTTTGTGCCATCATCTACAAAAGTCATGAAGTACTTATTGCCGCCCGTGATTGTGTTGATTTAAAGTCACATAAGTCCGTATGAACCAATTCAAGTGGTTCACTATGTCTTTCAACTGATGGAAATGACTTTCTTGTTAATTTTGCTTCTACACAAATTTCACATTTTTGTTTACAATCAACTTTAAACTTTGGAATAGAATTTGCTTTTGTCAAACGACGTATAGAATCAAAATTAACATGACCAAGTCTACCATGCCACAAATTAGATGACTCAAGCAAGTAAACGGAAGAGATATTCATATCATTAGCTTTCGCTTTCACAACCATTACACTTAGCTTAAACAGTCCATCATTGACATAACCTTTGCCTACAAACATTCCACTCTTAGACAAAGTGACTACATTGGACTCAAACACAATACGAAATCCATGCTTTATCAAAAGCGATCCTGACACCAAGTTCTTCCGGATATCGGGCACATAAAGCACGTTGTTGAGAGTCAACTCCTTCCTGATGTCATCTTCAAAACCACTTTTCCTTCTCCTTTGATCTCGGAGGTGGCTGAATTCCCCATGAATAGCTTCTCACCATCCTTAGCAACAAAAGCACTAAACATGTCTCTATTGGAGCACACATGTCTAGTGGCGCCGGTGTCAATCCACCATTGATTTGGGTTTGAACCCACCAAATTCACCTCGGAAATCACATTGCGAGGTGCATCTCGGACACGTCTCTAGCAATGCCTTCCACCATGTTGGCCTCACGAGCCTTCTTAGGCAACTTGCAAGCATGAGCCTTGTGGCCTTGACCGCCACAATTATAACAAGTTCCTTCGAACTTCTTCTTGGAAACACCACCTTTTGGTCCCAAGTGGGAATTCTTGGAAGTTGTCACAACCTTCCCTTTTCCCTTTCCAAACCGTTTCCCTTTGGAGCTTTCACCATGCTCCACCACATTGGCCTTAGCCACACTAGAAACAAACTTGGTTTCAAAGAACTCTATTGTTCTCTTCAATACTCAATCGAAGGATAATTCCTTCCACATCCATTTCCTTTCGCTTATGCTTAAGGTAGTTCTTGAAATCATTCCAAGATGGAGGCAATTTTTCAATGATTGCGGCCACTTGGAAGCTTTCACTTATAACCATACCTTCAAAGATGAATCTCGTGCAGAATTGTTTGAAACTCATCCACTTGAGCTTTCACACTCTTGTTGTCCACCATCTTAAAATCAAGGACACGGGCAGACACAATGAACTTCTTTGTTCCGCATCCTCAATTTTATATTTGTGGTCCAACGACCCCCACAATTCCTTTGCAGTTTTCTTCTCATTAAACACGTTATAGAGAGAATCGAAGCGAATTGAGGACGTAATTTCGCACAAGTACTCCCCATGCTTCCATGTTTCAACCGCAGCCAAGGTTGTAACATCGGTTTCTCCTTCACTCACCTTTGGCATATCTTCTTTCAGATATCTTGCCAAGTGCAAGGTAGTGAGGTAGAAAAGCATCTTTTGTTGCCAACGCTTAAAGTCGTGGCCAACAAACTTCTCGGGTTTTTCCGCATGAGGGGTCGGGATATGAATTGTATGAGGATTAATCACAGTCTTAGAGCCACTTCCATTTCCAGTTTGGGAATTAGTTTGGGGTTCCACTTGGGGTCCAACTTGGGTCTCCACGTTGTTGTTGTTCGTCGCCATCTGAAACACAACAACCAAGTTAAATTTCCTGTTTTTCAAACTGTAATCGACACTCCCTCGATTAGGATATGTCTTAAGATTGTAGCACAATGGAGTACAATTACAGAAAATAAAACACAATAAATTGATGAAAAACAGAAAAATAAAAAAAAGGAGAAGTTCTTGAATTTGCTGCACGAGCCCAATGAAATCACTGTCTTCTTAAGACATATTCGATCCCTCACCGAGTGTGCTTGAGTTTTTCTTGGATCGCTTGTCTCCCAGGATAGAACGTGCGGACCGGGGGCACTTTGCACCTAAGTTCCCGGCGAGTTGAATTGCGCTTGGACTAGATCACCTCTTCTTTGTATATGCAATAGAGGAGGCCAAGAAAGATGATAACAATATGCAACCAAAGACTATGGAAGAGGATTTGCAGGAGGAAATGTGTATGAATCTGCTGTGGTTCTTTGCCAAAAGATTTCTCAAAGTATTTTTCCAAGTATTTCAATTGTTGTTAACAAATAACAATTTATACATATTCAATCAACCAATAAAAACTGAAAATCAATGGTGTTTATGGAGTAATAAAATGTAATAAACAATTTAATTACGAAAATTAAACCACCATTATTCCAAAATCATTAGCCATAATGATTTTCATTTGATTTTCGCATTTAATATTGGCTGTTAAATGTCCGCCTGTGATCTGCTCAGGCCGAAGTCTTATAGCCTGCTCGGCCGAGCAAGGCTTTCCAGAAACTTGGAACCTTCTGTTTCACTCTGCTCGGCCGAGTCAACAACCCGCTCGGCCGAGCACCTCAGAAAAATTCAAAACCAAATTTTTGATTTACAAAATCAAATTTTATTTGGCCAAATCATTTGAGCATCTATATTTAATTCATCCAAAACCCATTTTGAACAATTAAATATTTTATTTTTCACAAACACAAACCACTTAGGTAATTTGACAAAATTACCCTTTAGAAATTAACCCATTAATTTCCTTCAAACATACTAATTTTTCCAACAACAGTCGTCTTCTCCGATCCAAATTCATTCGCCGGTGATTTGAGTCCAACCTCCATCGCACATCACCGCTCCCTCTCAACAAATTCAAGACGCAAACACTCCCTCCAACTTCATCGTCTATCTCACCCGTTTCCTCTCCCAAATCCGATTCCAATCACCGGCGACCTCCCTACCAAAACCTCAACCTAATCCCTTACTTCACCTTGGCCAACCTCAACCTAATCCCTTACTTCACCGTCGGTTTCCATGGAAGGACCATCTCCAGAGACTGTATCAATCATTAATTTGTTGATGGTGTATGATAGGGCAATTCAAATTTTCTTGGAACAGAGAGATCGATAAATTGGAATTTTGAGGATTGTTTGATTTTGAATGCCCAGTTTAATTGATTTCGAGTACCAGTCTATGTTTGTTCGAGTGCCAGTACATGTTAATTTGAGTACCAGTTTGAGAATTTGATGCATTGGTGGACTGGGTAATTAGATGTCAGTGTATATGTTTTGGAGTGCCAGTTCATGTATTTTGGAGTGCCAGTTAGTGTATAATAGAGTGCCAGTAAGTGTGTAACTGAGTGTCAATGTATTTTTTGAATGCCAGTTCTTGTAATTTTGAATGCCAGTTCATGTTTTTTTGAATGCCAGTTCATGTTTTTTTGAATATCAGCAAAAATAATTATCAGTGTTTTTGAGTGCCAGTATATGCATTTTTGAGTGCCAGTAAATGTGTTTTCAAATGTCAGTCCATGTATTTTTGAATGCCAGTGCTTGTATTTTTGAGAGCCAGCAAAAATATTAGTGTAACAAAGTGCCAGTGTTAGTGTAACAGAGTGTCAGTGTGAAGAGTGCCAGTTCATGTATTAAAAAGTGCCCGTGTAAAAAGTGTCAGTTTCATGTTTATAAAATGTCAGTATGAAATCACTGGTCATTTGTAATATTAACACTGGCATTTATCATGGTTGCCAGTAATTACAAAAATGCCACCGTTTATTTTGAACATGGTTGCCAGTAATTACAAAATTGCCACCGTTTATTTTGAACAGTGCTTTGAAAAACACGTTTTTCCTTATCTTAGAAAAAAACTAGTTTTTTATAAGACCAACTCTTTCATTTTAAAATTATAATTTTCAAAATAATTTACATTTAAAATTATTTTTAAAAGTATCATATTTTTAGAACTCGATACATGATGTAGCGTGTTTCAACGGTCAAATGTTGAAATCGATACACCATGTAGCGAGTTCCAAAAAAGTGATCATTTTAAAAAATAGTTTCAAATGTGAGTTATTTTGGGCATTATTTTTTTTAAATGAAATTATTTGAGAAAGACCTTTATTTTATTTATACTCCTCTATTCCCAATTTAATGTTCTGACTTTGATTTTACATGAACATTAAAAAAAATGAATATGAAAAGTAAAGTAGAAGAGAAAAAATTGGTAGAAAATAGTAACTGAATTATTATTGATGACGTCACGACTTACGGGGGTATCACTTGTATAGGAATATCTGGCTTGTATATTGGTTTATACCTATAACACAACAAATACAGTAACCACCGTTATAAATTAAACTGGGGTTTAATCCAGCTCGATCCCTCGGATGTGAGAGTAAGATATCTGATGGTTTATAACTGAGAATAAGACTTGAAATGTCTTAGTGAGTTGTGTGTTTAGGATTTAGACAATGTGACTTACAAATAATGATTTTGCACTTACTTTTTCCATGGAGACAAAGGTTGATATTTACATTAAGAGGGAGCTTCTTGGTGATGTCAGCCCTTTAGGATATCTTTGTCTTTGACCTATTACACGTGTCCGCGTCTGGTGGACTCATACAATAAAGCAAGATTTATTGCAGAGGGATGACGCTGATTGGACAGATACATAGGAAACAGAAGATAGTTGGCGCCGCGCTTTATTTGCGTAGTGGCTTAGTGAGTTGTGTGTTTAGGGTTTAGACAATGTGGCTTACAAATAATGATTTTGCACTTACCTTTTCCATGGGGACAAAGGTTGATATTTATATTAAGAGGGAGCTTCTTGGTGATGTCAGGAAAATGTCCGAAACGCCCCCAAAAAGTGTCAAAAAGTGCATTTTTTTAGGAAAGTCGTACTTTTACGTGTGTTGAGTACGCTTTAACATCGGGATGCACGGGGCAGTCCCAGGATGTCTTGTTAGCTTGAGAACGAGGAGCTTAACGGGTTCCGATTAACCTAGAAAGGGCCAGTTAACGGATTTCGGTTAACTTTTAACGGATTTTGACGATCCGGATTTGGGTACTTACAATATGTTATTCAACACCTTTGTATTTTTATTTTTTTGAATCAATCATTCAACCAAAAACGTGAAAGAAATGACTTGTAATATACACTCGCAAGGGCGTATATATTATTTTTTGAAAAGGTGGAAACTGGTACCTTTTTGTGTGAATGCTTTATTTGATGTGGGCACAAAAAATATGCTTTTGGGTTTGAATCTTTTGAGAGAGTATGAGAAGTGAAAAACTTGTAAAAGTGTATGGAAGCCCTTGCTGACAGAAAATCAGTGTTTAGCTCTATGTTTTCTATTTTGTAGAAAAGAAGACTTGTCGAGACATCTGGAAACTTTATTTGTTCATAATGATCACATGTTTGCTTATAATCCTTTGTTGATGTTCGGGTTATTCAACAATTAAACTTGATATGCTTGATTAATCATGATGAGAAAGTCAATCGGTATCAAGGATCGAATTGGGTTAGGTGTGAGAGAATGTTTGTGTATAGGAGAGGTCTTTGGTGAGACCGGGTTTGTGGATTTGTATGTGTTTATAACCGGACCGTTTCTGGTTGCCTACGTTCCCCTTAAGACAAGGAGCTCAGGTCGCCGTAGTTCGGGGTCAAACCATGTTTGGCTTTGGGGCCAGGGCATGAATATTTGTGCAGCCTTTGGCGAAAAGGCTCGAAAGGTTGAATGATGAGGCACGGGCCTTGAGGTGATTCCTTGACAAGTCGTATTTGACGGCAGTTTCAATGAATACATTGCTTCTTGATCGTTGCTCTCACTGGAAGAGAAAGAATTTGAACATGGCTTAAGGACTTATGATATGCTTTTGCCTTTGTCTTCCTTCATTGAGCTTCTGAACTTGCTTGATGCACATAAGGGGGAAGGAAAAGCCCCTAGCCTTTTATTGACATGAGAGCAATCATTTAGTGATGTCGTTGCCGTCGTTCACTTGGTCAAGGTGATGGTAGGGATGTGATTTTGAAAAGTGTATGGCTTGATGGAGGCCTTTATGTGGGGTATGGTAAGGTGTATGGGGAGTTATCGATTGATTTTCTCACATCAATTAATCAAAGCATTAATCATTTGGAAAATTATTTGTTGAGCAATGCAAGTGATCACATAGAACAAAACCATTTCATTAAATGTAATGTGGGGTGCAAAATAATGTCTCAAGTCTAGCAAGAAAAGAAAAAAAACTTACGTATGGAAAATTGAAGACTTAATTACAATGTCCGAGGAGGAATTGATTGAATGAGAAAAGTACTAGAACCTACGAGGTTTGACTGAATAATTTTTTTTGTATTTTTTTAGAGTGTAGAGGGGGGGAGAGGAAGACTCGATATTCTTTAGGCGAAGTATCGACGAAGAATTCTCCAATTTGCGTCTCTGTAGGCTCTTCAGCAGTCCCCAAATTCACTATGGTTAGAACCTTCTAGGCAGCTTGGGCCCGATTTTCCTCTCGTTTGACAACATGCTTAAAGATTGCTTAATGCATTGTTCGTTTAATGTGTCTGCGTCTTTATCAAGTGAATCATTATTAACTGTTTTGATTAGTTAATTTGTCATTTGTTAAAGTGGCAATGAGGGGATACTCAGAAAGGTCGAACTTTTATTCAAAACATAAAGAAGCGCAATTTTTGTTACAAACGCATAATCTTTAGGCGTAAGGCCGTTAGACGACTCGAGAGACTTAAACTTTAAAAATGACAGACTCGGGGTCCTTTTCGAAGCTAGACTCTAGGAAACGAGGGGTTAGACCAAGCTTCTAAATTATTTCCTCCTTTGATGGCTGTGGGTCATGAGAAGGTAACCCAGTTCCTCAACGGCATTTTTTACGGGCTTGAGAGAGTACATAGGATTTATCCATGCTGAATGCTACCATGTTTCGACTGTTTTGGGACCTCGGGAGCATTCCAACTTTCCTTCTTCAATTAGCCCCTGGACCGCTTGTTTTAGTATGACACAATTATCGGTGGTATGGCCGGGGTAGTTGTGAAAAGTGCATCGCTTGCTCATATCCATGTTCGGGTTAGGATTCCTTGGCTGATAATTCTCGAGGGGCTTGAGCATGTTTTGCTTCATCAACGCCTCGAACACTTGGCTTAGAGGCATTCCGAGGTTGTCGAAGTGCTGAAAACGCTGCGGCCGGGGAGGCTTGTTATTCCTTGGGGGCGCTTGGTCGCGGTTTCCTTGACTCCGTTCTGAATGTAGTGAACTGCTCCAGTGGCTTCTTTTCCATTGCTTGGGACAGGAGTTGGACTTGGCGGGGCTACCCAGTAGCGGTAGGAAGAAGCAGGACTGGCTACCATTTCCTGCGTGCTCAAAGCTTTTTCAAACTTGGTACCGGCGTTGACCATAGCGTGAAGATCAGGATAAGGGTGGTGGCTGATTAATGTCCTCAACGATGGTTTGAGGCAGGAGTGGAAGATGTTCATCTGTTCTTCCTTGGATATGAGGTCCACTATCTCGCTTAACTTCCAATTCCATCTTTTGTAAAATTCCTCCACCGACTCATCATCTTTCTGCTCAGTGGCCTGCAGGTCATGCCGGTTTGTTTTCCACTTGAGGTTAGCATGGTATTTCTCCAGGAAGATATCACTTATTTGCTCCTAGGTGGAGCGGTTTTCTGCTTTTACTTTAAGAAACCACGTCAAGGCCGTGTATTTTAGGGAGCGTTGGAAGTGATCTGCCATTTGTTGAGGTGTGGCCCCTTTGGTCCTCATACATAAGACATAGGTATTTATATGGGTCCTCGGGCATTCTGTCCCATCGAACTTCCCCATTTTCGACATTATGAACTTCGGGGGGAGAGGAACCACCTTGCTCAGAACTGTGGGCGTGAGCGAGTCTTTTCGAGAGTTGGCTATTTTCCCTTGCATATCTTTTATCTGTTCAACAAACCAAGCCACATGAGGGTTAGTAGGTGGAGGCAGGCTGCCGTTTTCTGGGATGGAAACTGAGGATGGAGGTGGATTGATTGACGGGATTGCCACTCAGGCATCTTGGGGAGGCAGTTGAGTGTATACTAACCCGCATTCTGGATTACTGAAATTGGAGCCAAGGGAGTGATTGTCCGGGCCATGCTGAGTTGTGTTTGGGAGTTGAGGGAACACTTTATTAGCCCCAAGAGGTAGTCTGGCAGGTGGCAGATTTGAAATGTCTGGGTATCCGCTTGGCATGTCTGTCCCTGGCGGACCTTGGGATTTCAAGTTATGGCCACAGGGCTCGTATGGAGGCAACAGATTGAATCCCGGAGGATATCGAGAGACATTAGGATCTGGGGGCCCATAGGTGTGCTGGTGATATTGAGTTTGCGAAGCAGAGCCGGGAAACTGATTGTACTGGGATTGGCAGATCAGAGCTGCTTGACTGAGGCTCGAGTGGAGCTTTGAGCGGAAGCTACTTTGCATTGCCATATTTTCGTAGCTTGGTGAAGGAGGGACCTGCTGATAGCTTTGAGAAACCGGGGGAACAGGCATCTCTTCATCTTCTATGAGGACGAAGGTTCCATCAAGTTGGGGAACGGAGACGGTTCCGCGACGGTGCATGGTGTCTACGATCCAGGCTTGTTGTTCTTCTTGGCGCTTCTCGAGAGTTTCGAAGGCTTGCAGCACCTCCTCTATTGTCTGGAGGTTTCTCAGGGCGGGGTTCCGTTTCCCTCACTATTATTTTAGACATGGGAAGGCCTTTTTTGGATAAAGGGGGGAAAACTCATGCGACATGCAGTTTCCTTTTATTTATTTATGTTTTTTTTTTGTTTTAATTTACTTAAAACATGTTTTCTCAGAATCCTAAGTTGGTTGGAAAAGATTGCTCCTCTTTTCGCAACTGTTCTAGATCCTGGGTCAGTGGAGACCATCAATGCGGCTATAAGCCCTTCGTTTTGCACCCGTATTTCGACTTCTCAAGGTGGACAGCCCCGGGTGAGGGTCCTATAGGGCAAGCAGATTCCACCGGCCAAAAGAAAAATCGAACCTAAGGACCGAGCCTGTCATGTTCGTTTTAATGCGTCGACCACGTGAATAGTGAACAGAGCCGGCACCTGAGTCAAGATCGGGTCAAGAGTTCGGCATGACATCTCTTTACCTTGCTTGCGCAAGGGATCTATGACGTTAGGTTTTGGCTATGTCATGGATGATGTATTAAAGTCTTGATGACATGGTGTCATGTGGGCATGGATATATATCCGGGACGGAGCATTGTCTGTGTGTAACTTTGGAAATCAAGATCGGGTCAAGATTTTAGCATGACCTTTCATCGTCTTGCTTGCGAAAGGGATCTTGATTTCTGAGCTTTCACTCAGATAATGGCCAGCGTGGGATATGTATCCAGGCTTTATGACATGGACTGGGTAAAAACCAAGCGAGTATGGACAGAGTGTGATGCAAGCATGCATGGTTGACACTAGTTAGGATGGGAAGTTTGGAATGATCCCGTGCGCGCTCGAAAGGCATAGGAACACCAAACGAACTGCATCTGAGACCATCCCGGGTTTGAGGTTGTAGTGTGCAGTGTACAGGATAAGAGTGCGCGTAGTGTACGGTCACTAAAATTCTTTTTCTGAGGAAAACAGAAAGTTTTGCAGAATTTTTAAATGTATGTACACAAATGTATTATTATGCATTTTTTGTATTTTTTTTTGAATAAAAAAAGTAAGCACATGCGCACACACAATAGTTAAAGAAAGGGGTAAAATGAAAGTTTGACCCTCATCATTATTTTAAAAATCTTTTTTTTTGTTTAAAAGTTTTTTAAAACAAAGTATCCCCAGCGGAGTCGCCAACTGAAATTACCCGGATCCGGCTGCGCAGATCTGGCATCTCAAAGTTGTCGGGAGGTGTCGCTGTTTTTTGTAGAGTCGCCACTCCGTTTTGATATAGCCCAAAACATTGAGAATATGCTTTGTTTTTAAAATGTTGTGTTATGAGATTTTTGAGTTCGGAGGTCAGGTTACACCTCGGGAAGAGAATAGTAAAGCTCACCCGAGTCGCCTCGTATACACGAGTCTTTCGATACCCCTCTTTCTTTAAAAGTTGTGTGTTTGTGTGTGTATGTGCTTTTAAAATTGCATTTTGAAAGTGATGTCTACATTGTATGCTATGTATTTAAGTATTGAAATGAATTGAAATAGTGTAGGAAGGAGGTCTTACCAATGTTGGTTTGTGTCTATCTTCCGCTAAGGAATGTGTTTGATTGAGTGTGGATAGTGTTCCGGGATGGACCGGGATTGCCACGGGATGTACCGGCGTCTGCGGACAGAGCTTCGGCGTGCCTCGTGAGTGTTAGGTGTGTCTGCGGACAGAGCTTCGACGTGTCTCGGGATTGCTGTGTGGATTCAGGCAGAGGTTCGGCGTGCCTCGGGATTGTTAGGTGGATTTGGGCAGAGGTTCGACGTGCCTCGGGATTGCTAGGTGGATTCAGGCAGAGGTTCGGCGTGCCTCGGGATTGTCCGGAAGGGCTTCGGGATGGATCGGGATGGCTCGGAATGGCTCGAGATGGATCGACAGGACTTTGGGATGCTTTGCGAGCGCCTTGGGATGGCCCGGGAGCATCTCGGGATGGCTCAGCAGGGCTTTGGAGCACCTCGAGAGGGCTCAAAAGGCCCCGAGAAGGACCGAAAGGGACCGGGATTGCCTCGGAAGGGCTGAGAGGGGAGCCAGAAGGCTGGGGGAGAAAGGAGAGAAGGGAGGTGTGAAAAATATGAGAGGGGGAACCCTCTATTTATAGGCTTGGAAAAATTGCAATTTGATCTGCGCGGATCTTTCTGTAATCCAGTTTTTTGGTTTTTCCAGATTTAAGGGAATCTTGTGGACTTTAAGAGGATTCTGTAATTATGGTTTTCACCCTGCAAAAATGTCCGCGCGGACACTTCTGCAGCTGACTATTTTGTTTTTTTTTTGTAATTTCAAGCTAGTTCTCGTCGAGAGCTTTTCAACCATATATGGCACGTCTCAATCGGAGTTCGTATGAAGGAGTTATGACCTCCGGAAGTTCGCCCTTGGTTTTTTCTATACGCTTGGATGGAGAGCAGTCTGGATTGGGGTACTTACAGTGGCGTATTTTGAAAGAGCCAAGGTAAGCTACTTTTATGTGGGCATGCAGAATGTGGCCGTGAGGCTAGTACGCGCATCAGCAGGCGTAACCGGTGCTGGCTTCCATATCCATTTGTTGATGGTTCACATATTTTGGACTCATTTAGTCTTGTGGTGATCGTGTACGGGCTCCATTTTGACCTTTGTACATACGAGCATGCGATCAACAGCCAATGAGGCTTACGCGCATCTGCAGGTTTTGGGCCGTGCTGGCTTCCATATCCATTATTTTGATGGTTCACGCGTTTGGACTCTATGAGTCTTGTGGCGATCGAGTATGCGCTCAATTTTGGCCTTTGTACATATAGGCGTCAGGTCAACAGCCAATGAGGCCTTCGCGCATCAGTAGGTTTGTGACCGTGTGCTGGCATCATTGCGGGCATACGGTCTGCGATCACGAGGAGATCACCGGGCACCAGCAAGTTTAAAACCTCGTGCTGGCATCCCATTTTTTTAATTTTTTTTCGGGCATTCACTTTTGCAGCTCTTTTAGTGAGGATATCATCCTCGTGCTTTTCTGAGTTACAATAGTATGCAAAAAATGTCTTGCTTTTGATACATTTGTTACCTATATTATCCTTTTACAATATAAAGATTAAAAATAGCACTTTATAAGGTGATCGTTATTCCAAGCATTTTTTAGGTTTTTTCCTTCTTCTATCTGTAGCTTGTAGGTTCCCTCTTTGATGATTTAGGTAACTTGATACGGACTTTCCCATTTTGGGGAAAGTTTATGGAAGTCGGGTTGGGTCCCTTGTACCTCAATATTTCTTAACACCCAATCTGCTAATGAGAAGCTTATTTTGTTAACTCTTTCATGATTTTTTTGGCCTTTTGCTTGTAGTTAACCATTTTTTCTCTTCCCCGCATTCTCTTTTCTTCGAGATCATCTAGATCGCTCCTTCTGGCGGCCTTATTTCACATCTCATCGAATTAAGTAACTCTGTAGGAGGGGAGGGATACTTCTACTATGGCTACTGATTCTGATCCGTAAGTGAGCGAGAAAGGAGTCTCTCCGGTTGAGTTTCTGATAATGGTGCGTACTACCCATAGTGCGGTCTGGAGCTTGTCCAACCAGCGTCCTCCTTGTCCTTCTAAATTTTTCTTTAGAGCAGTAAGGACTAACTTGTTCGCGGCCTCAGCCTGACCGTTTCCTTGAGGGTAGGCTACTACAGACTGGCGGTGTTGGACTTTCATTATTTCGCATTCAGCTGTGAATTTTGCTGCGAACCGAGTGCCATTGTTCGAAACTATTGCTCTTGGTACTACAAATCGACACCATATGTGATCGTGGACATTGATGATATTTTCCTCCGAGATAGTGGCCAAGGCTTTGGCTTGTGTCCATTTTGTGAAATAATCCACGGCTACTACTACGTATTTGATGCTTCCTCTAGCGGTTGGGAACGGTGCTATTAGATCAATCCCCCAAGTATCAAACGGCCACGATGGTATAACCAAAGTTTGCTCTGTTGATGGGAGTCTAGGGATGTCTGCAAACCACTGCACTTGTCACATTTTCTTACGTATTCCTCAACTCCCTTCCTCATAGTTGGCCAATAGAACCCTTGAAATTTTATTTTGTCCGAGAGGGTGCGAGCACCCAGATGGCCACCACAAACTCCTTCATGGACTTCATAGAGTAAATTGGTGACCATGTGAGTTTTTACACATCTGAGCAAAGGTTTGGTGAATGATCGCCGATATAACACTCCGTCTATAATTGTGTATTTTGCGACCACCTTTTTGATAAGTTTAGCCTTTGCTTGATCCTCGGGAAGGGCTTCTTTCTCGATGTAATCTCGGATTTCATCTACCCAGTCCCTTTCTTGATTCTCAATGTTGTTAATCTGAATCCGATCTATGGCAGTCGTTTCTACGAATTCGATTTGGCAGCCCGCGTTTAGATCTTCTATCTCTTGCTCGATAATTCTGAAGAGGAGGTCTGCTTCTGTATTGCCTTCCCTCATAATTTGGTTTAACTCATAATATTCGAAGTTTTTGAGAAGGGATTTTGCTAGACCGCAGTACTTGGCTAGGACTGGTTATTTGCGTGATACTCCCCTTTTATCTGATTTACTATGAGTTGAGAGTCACTATTTATTTCAATACTTGGGATCCCCATATCTCTGACCAACTTCATGCCTGCTACGATTGCTTCATACTTGGCCTGGTTGTTTGATGCTTCAAACTTGAATCTCAGGGCTCTTTCAAATTTCTCACTGCATGATGCGATCGGTAGTATGCCCGCGTCGCTTAATAGCTTGCTCGCAGATCCGTCAACGAATAGAGTCCATACTTTTTGTGGTCGCTCTTTTGTTAGATCTGTATTTGACTCTGAATTTTCTTGGGTTTCTTGGGGTTCTACCCTCTTTCTTTTCCCCGGTTCGTTGTTCGTAAGGTTAAATGATGTTTCTGCCACAAAATCAGCTAAGGCTTGCGCTTTGATCGTCCTTCTGGGGGAGTTTCTGGAACTCAGTGAGCTCTATAGACCATGCTAGCATCCACCCTGAGGACTATGGTTTATGTAAAACCTTTCTAAGCGCTGCTTATGTGTATACAATACAAGCATGGGTCAGAAAAGTAAGCTCGTAATTTTCGAGCAGTTACAAACAAGTCATAAGCTAACTTCTCTATATTAAGATAGCGACATTCTACGGCGGACAACCTTTTGATACATACATAGTACACTGGTTTTTTGGGAGTTATTTTCCTTCCTTACAAGAATAACAACTACTGCAAGGACAGTGACCGCTAAAAATAGAAAAAGCTCTTCCCCGGGCACCGGGCTGCTGAGGAGAGGGGGCTGCACAAGGTATTTCTTGACTTCTTCAAAAGCTAGATCGCAGTCCTCATTCCATGCGAATTTGTTAGCTTTCTTCCCCCCTTTAAGAGTTTTGAAGAAGGGGAGGCACTTCTCTGCAGACCGCGAAATGAAACGGCCAAGTGCAGTGATGCCTCCATTAAGATTTTGCACATCTTTCACGCACGCAGGAGATTTCATGTCTAAGAGCGCTTGGATTTTTTCGGGGTTTGCCTCTACTCCGTGCTGATTGACCATGAATCCTAGAAACTTGCACGCTTTTACCCCAAAGGCACATTTGAGGGGTTAATCTTCATGTTATTGCGGTGCAAGCTAGAGAAAGTTTCTGCCACGTCGAGCTCATGGGCATTCTCCCTCGTCTTTATGACCATATCATCTATGTAGGCCTCAAGATATCTGCCCACTGGTCTTTGAAGACGATATTGACCATACTTTGGTAGGTGGCTCCTGCATTTTTTAGGCCAAAGGGCATCATCGTATAACATTACGTTTTGCCCGCGGCGATGAAAGCTACGGAGGCAAAATCTTCGGGAGCCATTTTGATCTGGTGGTAACCATAATATGCATCGATGAAGCTCAAAACCCTGTGCCCGGCTATAGAGCCTACCAAGCGATCAATTCGAGGAAGAGGGAAACAATTCTTGGGACAAGCTTTGTTGAGGTCTGTTAAGTCAACACACATCCTCCATTTTTCATTAGATTTATTCACCATAACAACATTGGATAGCCACTTGTGATATGATATTTATTTAATTATCCCCGCTTTAAGTAGCTTCTCTACATCTTCCTTGATCGCAGTCTCCTTTTCTGGAGAAAAGATCTTGATTTTTGGTGGATACGTTTGAAGGTGGAGTCATCATTGAGTTTATGGACGATCTTGTCCTCGCTTATGCCTTGCATATCTTCCACTCTCTATGCGAACACATCACAATTACTTCTAAGGAATTCGATCAAAGTCTTTCTTTCCTCGGGGTGAATTTCCATACAAAACTTAATTGTTTGCTTGGGATAGTGGATATTAATTACCACTTCCTCGAGCTCATTGTTAGGGCGGAGATCGCTAATTTCACGGTTATGGAGAGAGTCAATAATGATCGGTGGTGGGATGGATCTTGCTCCTGGGACGAACTCGGGTTGTGGGCATTTGCCCTTATCTTTGCCCCGCTTTGCCTCCTCATCTAACTGCGATCATGAGGCTTGACTTTTCTGCTTCCTTTTTTTCCTCTATGGTTTTGAGGAATTTCTCTGGCTGGTTCTTGATGACCGTAATTCCACCCGTAGTGTTGAAATTCACCCATTGATGGGGGATATATGTTACAATTCCCAATGCTCACCCTTTGATGGGGGATAGATGTTACAATTTCCAATGCGGTCTGAGCAGTTACGTCGAGTATGGCGTTATATTGAGATTTTAGATCTATAACCATGAAAGTAATCTTAGCAGTCTTTTATATAGGTTTTTCCCCTATGGGAGAGTTGTTTATTGGAGGGAGCTTCTATTCCAATGAAACTGATATCATATGTCCCTTGCCCATCCTCATCATTGTTATCTCTCTCTCTTCTCTCTGGGCCATACTGAGGTCACGCTCTATGGGTGTTAGCGTTGTTGTTGCTATTATCACCTTGTACCCACTTGGCCAGCTCGCCATTATTGATTTTCTGCTGAATAATCATTTCCAGCTGGAAGCAATCCTCAGTATTGTGACCGTTATCGTTGTGGTAGTCACAAAACTTGGCTCTGTTCCTCTCACTTGGCTTTCGGCCCATTGGTGGAGGAGAATGTGCTTTCGTGGCTTTTAAAATTGTTGTGTGCGGCGCGGTCAGGGGTACATAAATTGTTTCGTCCGCTAACCTTCTAAGTTTATCAGTGTTACGGTCTCTATTCCTTCCCTGACCTTGACCGCGGCTGGGCCCATGGCCGGCATCCTGCACATGCTCAATTTTGTCTTTGGTCGACCTGCGGGCAGCTATTTCATTGGGCTCTTATGCCGAGGCAATAGCAGAGGCCCTCTCGTACATCTCCTCCACATTTTTAGGCATGTGCGAGGCAAACTTCATTTTCAAGAAGTTGTAGGATAGACCGCCCTCAAAGCAAAGTTGAATATCGCTCTCGGACAGGTCTACAATCTGCTTGGACATCTTCCTGAACCGAGTGATGTAGGATTTGGTTGTTTCTGTGGTGGCCTTCTTGACTCTTATAAGATCAGTTTTTGGCCTCGCGGGCTCACCTGCTCTGTCAAAAGAGTTCAAAAAGCTATGCCTGAACTGATTATAGATTTTGATGGATTTTGGATTAAGGGTCAGCATCCAAGACAAGGCCTTGCCCGTGAAAGAAGCAGCCAAGGCTTTGCACATCACGACCTCATTCGAGGAGAACATGGCCATTTGTCCTTCAAACCTCCCCATATGGCACTTTGCGTTGGTGGAGCCATCATAGGTCTCTACTTGAGGAGGTTTTCCCCTTTGGATTGGTGCGCGGGCAATCTTGTTCGCAAAAGCATCCATCGTGCGACCACATTTCGTGGAGCTTTGCTGATGGTTTTCCCACATTTGGTGCATGAACTTGATAAACTTAGGGTTCATGCTATCCATTTTGGGCTTTTTGGAGGGAGAAATCACGGCCTTCCCCTTGGCTTTGGCTAGGGGTTGTGCTTTGGATTTCTCGGGGAGAGGAGTAGATTCTGCTCCCTCTCCCATCTCCTCTTTATTCTCAATTTCCTCATAACCGCGGTCAACAAAGGTTGGCTCTACCCTTTTTGTCCCCCCACCTTGACTAGCTAGAGATTTCATGTGGACTCTTTGGGAGAACCTTAGTGAGCCTTACTCTAGGGGGACACCACCATTAGCCTTCAATTCAACCAACTTGAGTTGGGCATCATTTATAGCCATGGCCCCAGCCACTAACTTAGCCCTCGCACTACCAGAAACTGATGCTTTAGCGACGGAATCAACAGCGACGGAAGCATTCCGTCGCTATTTAGCGACGAAAATTATTCTATAGCGACGGAATGATTTTGGCGTCAACTTTACCGACGAAATTTAATTCCGTCGCTAACTTCCGTCGCTAAAAACGAATATTCCTCGAATATTCGTTTCTTTACCATCACTAAATTGGCGCCTGATTTACCGACGGAATATTCTGTCGCTAGTTCTTTCTCAGCGACGGAATTATTCCGTCAGTGAAAATTTATTATTTTTTTTATTTATCAGCGACGGAATTATTCCGTCGGTGATTATAATATTTAATTTTTAATTAATCAGCGACGGAATAATTCCGTCGGTAAAAATTAAATATTTTTTATTTTTTTTAAATAAACCTGCGACGGAATATTTCCGTCGGTGATAAATTAATTTTTTTTAATTTATCAGCAACGAAATTATTCCGTCGGTGATTATAATATTTAATTTTTAATTATTTTTAATTAATCAGCGACGAAATAATTTTGTCGGTAATTACAATATTTAATTTTTTATTATTTTAAATTAATCAGCGACGGAATAATTCCATCGGTGAAAATTAAATATTTTTTATTTTTTTAAATAAACCAGCAACGGAATAATTCTGTCGGTGATTAATTATTATTTTTTATTTATCAGCGACGGAATGTTTCCGTCGGTGATTATAAAATTTAATTTTTAATTATTTTTAGAACTAATTAACAAAATAACTAACTGAAAATATTAAAAAATTTAACTGAAACGTTAGAAAATTGACTGGAATTTCAAAAAACTAACTGAAATTTTGAAAAACTAACTGAAAACGTTAAAAAACTGACTGAAATTCTAATAAACTAATTGAAAGCGTTAAAAAACTGACTGAAATTTCAAAAAAAAACTAACTGAAAACGTTTAAAAAACTGACTGAAAACGTTAATTGCCCAAGTTCTATTATTGTTGCAAGTACAATTATTACTTGCATGGTTGCACCCACCCATATTCCAGTTATTAATGCAAGCACCGGTAAAAAAAAAAACAAATCGTGTATAGAGTGTAGGGTATAGGGTTTAGGGTATACTCCCTCCGTCCCATATCTAGGTGCACACTTTTCATTTTGGGCGTCCCAAACCTACGTGCACATTTCCTAAAATGGAAAGGAATCTTTACTATTTCCTCCACTCATTCTCTCTCCTACATTATTTTAATACTCACAACACCATTATAATTTACTATTCCTTCCACTCATTCTCTCTCCTATTTTATTTTCACACTCACAACACTTTCAATATAATACTCTCTTCTTAATTCACGTGAAAAGTCAAACTAGGCATGTAGGTATGGGACGGAGGGAGTATAGTATAAGGTATAGGATATATAGTATAAGGTATAGGGTATAGTATATAGGGTATAGGGCATAGGGTATATAGTATATGGTATATGGTATATGGTATATAGGGTATATGATATATAGTATAGGGTATAGGGTATATAGTATAGGGTATACTGTATAGGGTATATGGTATATAGTATATGGTATAGGGTATATATATAGTATAGGGTATAGGGTATAGGGTATATAGTATATGGTATAGGGTATATATATAGTATAGGGTATAGGGTATGTTGGTCCCAAAGGTGGCAACAAGGGTGAAAATACAGCCAGAGGGGGGGGTGAATAGCTGTTACAAATTTTTCGCCCTCTTTTAAAAACTAAACCTCTAATGCTTACTAAACCTCTTGTAGTTGATAATACACTGCAAGTAGACTTGTAAAATGCACAGCGGAATATTTAAGT
Source organism: Adenophora triphylla var. japonica (assembly GCA_022495995.1). Taxonomy (NCBI): domain Eukaryota; kingdom Viridiplantae; phylum Streptophyta; class Magnoliopsida; order Asterales; family Campanulaceae; genus Adenophora; species Adenophora triphylla. Next base: position 152,846 of record JAFEMH010000568.1, read on the forward strand.
TGCAAAGCGGTTTGATAGAGGCGGTTTGTAAAGCGGTTTTGGTGGTGCGGTTTTGATAATTGCAGTTTTACAAACACGTGTATTTTTGAAAATGTTAACTCCAAACAATATTTCCCAATAATGGATATCTAAATAAAAATCAAACAGAGATAAAGATAAATAATTAGTAATCACAGGAAATATAAATGCAGAAAGTAAGAACACGTGATTTGGAGTGGTTCAATCGATAAACGATCTACGTCCACTACCAAGATGGTTAGTCTTGGATTTTCAAGAGTGATTTTACTATTGAGTATGAGAGATTACAAGATACAAAGTTTGATACTCAAATCTAAAATCTATTCTATGAAGATCAAATCCTAAGACTATAACCAGTGTATCTCAAGTGATTAATCTATGTGATTAAACAAGTGAGGTGTGTGTGTGAGAACAAGATCAAGGCTCTTTAAATCTGTGAGATGTAGAGCTCAATGATTCTTGAATGTGTTAAGGCTTGATTTCTGGGCTGGGGAATATTTCTTGAAGGTTGAAGATGAAGATTCAAAGGTTTGAATAATTTCTGGGCAGAGCTTCAGCTTCTATGAACACAGCACTTCTCAATTTTTTTAAGCAATCTTCAAATGGTGAAGATCAGGTGTATTTATACCCAAGCATCTCAAATATAGCCGTTGGATACAGCTATTGTAAGTACAGTACTTGATGCTTTCCCATTGGTCCACAGCAACCACTTTTGTCCTTTGGTACATTTGCTGCGAGATAAAGGCGATCGGGCTCATTGCAAGCAATGAGGTTAGGACACACTGTCACCTTTTCAAGATCCTTGCGGATCTTCTCGACATTGAATCACGTGACAAGATTTAGTGGTAAACTTTTGATATTGCTGACGTGGATTCCAACGGTAAAAAAGTGGTTCACTTCAAGTCTTCAATCATTGGATGCGGTCTGGTGTAGAGCGGTTCATGAGGTGCGATTGGTTACACCAGGGAGTTGCACAGAGCGGTTGGAGATGCACTGCGCACAGGTGCGGTTCATCAAGCGGTTGCACCTTGTAAGCGGATTCAACTAGGAGTTCCTCATGCGGTTTGCATGTGCGGTTCATAGGGGCGGTTCTTGAAACTGCTGAACTGCAACTCTCCAATCCAATGAGTCTTGTGCCAGTCTTCAAGCCTAATTTTAACCTATTCTATAAAATGGACTTAGCTAAAAATTGAAGTCTAAGCTTCATTACATAGGGTCCTAAAGTCCTTAAAATAGACAGGAGGTTATGGTATCAATCAAATCTAATATAAAATAGGAGGGTTAAAACATGCATACCCAACAATCTCCCCCTATTTGATTGATGCAATTACCTACTATAACTAAAGCAAACATTGTACTTGGTAAAAACATGTCGATAAGAATTAACATGGTAATTCATGTCCCAAGTCAATGCACACACTTAGCTTAAGCTATAGATTTCTATACTATCTGAAAGATAAACCTTTACAATATGGAAAGTATAGAAATGCATTCAGTGCACTTAAAAATATGAGTTTAAGTTCAAAGTGCGATTTAAACTGAATGTTTAAACATCAATTCAAAAGAGTGATTTTTTAAGTTAGAAAATATTTGAATGAGGTTTAAGACCATAAGCGATTTTATTGTTCTACAAACAAGCAGTTTGATATGAACAAGGTTTTGGAACCATGATGCAATTTCCATTAATTCCTAAGATGATTACAAGTACAGGAATGAAGGAAAATTACAAGGTTACAAAAACAAAAAGAAGTTGGACAAAAGAAAATACATGAAGTGCGGTCCAACAAAAAGGAGTTCAGCAAAAAGGAAAGGAATTACAGTGAAGAGCGGTCCTAGTGCTGACGCGGTAGATGCTGATGATGTTGATGGCGCGGTTGATCATGACGCTGGTTCACTTCTTGATTTGGCACATGCGGTCCTGAAGGTATGAAGGCTGAGCTTTCACCTCTGATAATTCTTCTAAGAGCTCTGAGGTCTTCAGATTGTCTTCCTAAGGTGGTCTCAACTGTTCTAAGAGCGGTTACTGATTGAGCAGCAGTTGATCCTACAACATCAACAGATCTGGTATTGGCAGCTACACTCTCTTTAATCTCAGTTGTGAAGCCTTCAATGCAGGCTTTGAGAGAGTTGTAGAATGTGAAGATCTCATTCTGAATGGTCACAGTTTGAGTAGATAAAGCATCTCTCAAAGGTTCCAGATCAACAGTCACATTCAGGTTGGACTTCAATTCCTTTATAGAGTTGTCAAGCTTAAGGTTGAATCCTGCCTTGAGGTTTTCAAACCTGAAAGAGATATCACCATCAAAATTTGTCACTTGCTCCTTGATACTGTCTCCCACTATGTTGAGATCAACATTTATTCTTTCTTTGAGGGAGTTCAGTTCATTAAAGATTTTCAACTGCAAGTCATCCAGAGCGGTTTGGGAAGGAGCGACTGAGGTTGAGGCTTGTTGCGATTGGGTTTCTTGAAGGGTTTTCATGAAAGATATTAGTGCAGAGTTGGTGGAAGAGACAAACTCATTAGAAAGGTTGGTGAGCATCTCTTGAAGTTGTATCTTTGAAACAGCATCACCCATGGCTCTAAGCACTCCTCTGGCTAAGTCTTCTTTGAAGCCTTGAAAACACTCTGTAGCTGCGGTTTTGACGGCTTGTGATGCAGGTTGTTGAGGCGGTTTGGAATGTAGAAACTCTCTCCCCCTTAATGGCATCAATCAATTGGGCTTTCATGATTGCCAGTTCAGTGGTTTGAGAGTCCACTTTGGAAAGAAGGGTGTGGTTGGAGGCTTCTAGGGCTGAATTTGAGGCAGCCAGGGCAAGGTTGGATTCAATCAGCTTCAGCATATACCCTTGGTTTACAACCAACTGTGATTGAATCAGTTGGAGGGTGGATAGAATTTGGAGGTAGTCAGAAGGAGCGGTTTGAATGGATGGAATTAGGGTAATTGAGGGAGGCGGTTGAGACTGAGTTGGAGGGGCGGTTTGAAATAGAGGATTTAGAAGGGTTTGGAAAAGGCGGCTGGCTAGTACTGTAAAAGGTGAAGCGGTTGAGGGAGGTATAGGAAGTGTTTGGGGTAAAGTAGTAGGAGCGGTTGAGATTGGGATGGTAGGAATTGGTGCGGTTGAAATTGGTGCGGTTGGAGGTGGTGGAATGTTAGAAGTAGGAATTCCATAAGTGATGGGGTTGGAATTTGAGAAGGAACTGGTGGTGTGAAGTTCAACAGAAGGGGATTTTTGTTGAGGGGAATTTTGAGGAGGTGGAGTATGAATGCGGTTTGGAGAATTTTCAAGAGGAGGAGGAGGAGGTGAATTGACGCGGTTAGGAGAAGGGGTTGGATCGCGGTTTAGATTAGAAATGGAGATGGCAGGAGTGTGATGAGAATAAGGAGGTGATTGGGCGCGGTTTGAATTATGAATAGAAAGGGAGCGGTTTGAACGTTGAGGTAAGGGAGATTGGGTTCTGTTTTGGCTAGAGGAGGAATGAGATTTAGAAGGATATTTGGATGGTGAGTGTGAAGTGGAATGAGAAGATGAATGGGATGAGGGTGGAGAAGGAGTAGGTTGTTTGGCAACACGGTGAAGAAAACGCTTGGGTCCTTTGGTTGGGGTCCTTTTCTGGGCAATATGCTTGACCCTCTTTGGCTTCTCCCCCTGAGCGGTTGCAGCTCTTGGTGGTTGAGGAGGGGAAGGCAGTCTTGGTGATAGAGTTTTGGCTGGGGAGGAATGATGAGAGTGGTTAGGAGATTGAGGTGGTGTTTGGATAAGAGTCTGGGTTTGGGGCGGTTGAGAAGGAGGCGGTTGGGAAATGGGTTCCTTGGTTTTTCCTTTGGCAGCATCCTTCTCAGCTCTTTCTTTCTCTATTCTCTCAATTTCTGCCTTGTAGTAGGCGGTTAGTTCCTCATCAGTCATTTTAGCCAAAGTCTCCAGAGTAAGTTTGGCCTTCTTTGCTTTGGCAATCAAAGGAGGAATGGTTACATCCTCTTCTTCTTCTTCAACCTCATCTAGAAGAGTCATCTTTTCTTTTCCTCTCTTGCTTGTCCCAGCACCAGTTGCACCACGCGGTTGAGCATGTGCGGTTCTTGTTTTCTTTGGGAGCGGTTCTTCAACAGTTTTTCTTTTCCTTGATACCTTCTTTAAAGCCTTACCCAATGCTGTCACTGCGGTTGCAGGAGTCATTTCCACAAAATGTTCCTTGGGTTGAAAGGTATCAGCATCATAGAGGGCTCTGTAGTCATCATTGCCAAATGAAAACCTGTAGTCATCATTGCCAAATGGTAACTGTGTCAATGTAGAGGAGGGGAAAGTGCAGGGTTTGAAGAGTCACGATTGCCATGTTTTGCTGGATAGACTACTTCCGATTGCTCTCAAGGGTCTCTTGCCTGACAATATCTGGGTGGTGTTAACAAAGTTAAGTGAGTTTTTTCGAGCGTTAACATCGACCACACTGCGTGTTGATCACATGAAAAAGCTTGAGGAGAGCATCGTAGTGACTTTGTGCAAACTTGAGAAGATATTTCCTCCTTCATTCTTCGATTCTATGGAGCATTTACCGGTCCACTTGGCATACGAAGCTAGAGTCGGTGGTCCAGTTCAATACAGATGGATGTATCCATTTGAGAGGTAATTGAATTTATTCTATTTCTAAATAATTTGAGCGTTAACAATATACCTTCTTTAACATTATTTATGGTTTAATCTACGAATGACTTTTCTGTATCTAGGCCAATTGAAAAGGAAGATGAGCAATAGGGCCATGGTCGAGGCCTCAATTTCAGAGGTTGTTATTATAGATGAGATTGTTGCCTTTGTCGGAACATATTTTCCTCCTGATGTTGATACAAGATTGACTAGGGTTGGCCGCAATTACGATGGTGGTTGGCCGTCTAAGGGAAACATCTCTGTATTTTCATCCTCTGGTCGATTTCTCGGCAAATGGGTTGGTACGCGTACGTTAACCGCTAAAGAGTTTGCCGCGGTCTCACTCTATGTTCTTCTTAACTGTGACGAGGTTGGGGAATATATCAAGTAAGTCATTGATGTTATGTTTACACCTCGCCGATTAAATTATGCATGTTTAATTACCTGCATATGAAATGCCTTGTTTAACCCTATTGCAGAATGTTTGAAGATTTAGCTCAGGATTTATCTCCAGAACTCATCGCAACTAGGACAGACAGAGAATTTCCAAACTGGCTAAGGAAATATGTAAATATTTCATTTCATTCAAATTTATTCTATACACTTTTTAAACATTCAATCTTAAAATTGTATTAAATTGATTACATATTGTCTTATAGATAGCTGAACATCCGGGTGATGCGAAAGCTGCGAGGTTAAGACATTTAGCAGCAACTCCATACTTGAACGTTAATTTATACAACGGTTATTTCGTGAATGGCTATGTGTTTCATACCAAAGCTTATGGGGGCTCTAAATTAATGTGGAATAGTGTAAGTGCTCCAATTTGAGTTGTTAGTATTTTCGTTAGAAAATTAACGAAAGTCCTAACATCCCTAACATTTCTAACAATTTCTAACTTTTCTAACAAAGCAAGGGTAAATTAGGGATTGCTATTTAGAGATAAACAAGAGAAAGAATCTTACAAAATGTAAAAACCCGAAATGGGTAAGCTGTAAAACACAGCTGTTTGAATATTTTGAAAAATATTCCTCTTGTTCAAAGCACAATGGCATTAAATGAACGATTACGCTGAAGAACCTATCCGCGCGGACATCTTTGAAGTTTTCAGAGGCCTATAAATTGAGCCCCTCAGTCTCAGAAAAAAAGGAACAATCAATGAACAATTCACTCACAGCAAGCACCTTGGCGAAAATACTAGAGAAAACAGTGGGAATTCCTTGAATTGCCACCTTTTTCTTTTGATTATTTTCCCAAATCACACTCACCAAATACTCACTAAATTCAAGCCTCAAACACAAACACAAAGAAGATAGGATACCACCATTGGTAAACCCTCTTTCTCCTTACCTTAAACCTCCCTCATCCATGCATGCATCTCACATTTCAAAGATGTAACTTGCTTGTTGTCCATTCCTTGCCCTAGATCCAAGAGAATCACCATGGAAGTTCATCTCCATGGATGATCTTCTACAAGGATCAATATTCCTTTCAAATTGTTTTTTACTTACTTGAAAACCTTTTCTTAACCTAAAAATCATTTTCATACAAAAAATCTTTATTTCGAGGTTAAATCTCTCCTTCCCAAGCAAATGAAATGCTTTAAGTCCTAATGTACCCTAAGGATGGCTTGATATAGTAGATCACCACTAAAATGTTTAGTGATCACTAATCAACGCCTAAGGAAATGGGGAGAAAGCATGGATGCAAACCCCTTTTTAAATCACATTTTCCTTCAAGAACATCTTGCTGTCCAGTAGCATTGTTCTGAGACCTCTGTCCATTGTCTAATTTTTTGGACACAGAAAAACTTGGAATTTGGTGTTGACTACAAAATACTTTTTGTAGCCAACATCCATAGAATTCCAGAAATATTTTTAATTTTTTTTTTTTTGTGAGTATAACTCCTTTTTTCAAATTATTTTCCAAAAGTCAGTTCAGCAGTCTCTGGAAATCCAGATTTCACATCTGAGGTTTCCAGAAGGTTTTGGTCCATCAAATCATCTCCAATCATAAAAATCTTTTGCAGTCACCTTATTTAAGATGTTTTGAACAACTTTCATTCTCTGACTTTCCTCAGATTATGAAGTTTTAAAGCTCTTAAATCCATTTCAAAATCAAGTGTCCACTGCCTTTTTCATTCTGGCAGAATTGACTTTCAACTTCAAGGAGTCTTTTGAGTACCAAAACTCAACCCTAAAATCATACCAAAAATCATGGGACTTGTTTAATGTCTTACAAAGAGTTCTCAATTTTTATTTTTCTCAGTTTGCATTTATTTTAACCAAAACACACACACACACACACACAAATGGTTTCAAATTAGGAAGACTTGTTTTACGAGGCATTCCGGGTGAACCCTAACGTTCTTCCCGAAGTGTAACGTGACCTCCGAACCCAAATATCTAATCTCGGGCATTTTTCAAAGTTTTGGCCCTTAAAATAAAAATGGCATGGTGTAAGTACCAAAATCTGGCTCATGCCTTCCGATTAATTTTCCCGGCAATTTCGGTAATTTTTCCGGCAATCCCCCTGATTTTCCTAGAGTTCCGGAACAACTCCGGAACTGTTCCAAACCACCTAAGGGGAGAAGGGACTGCTTGGAGCCAAAGAAACACGTTTTTATTTTATGAGGAATTCCCTTCTAGAAGACTGCCACCTTGCATGTTTCTGGAAGTGGCTACTTATGTCGTGCGACATAATAGGCCATGAAGACTTCTAGAAGCTTGCCACCTTGCATGTTTCTAGAAGAATCTGGAAGTGGCTACTTATGTCGTGCGACATAATAGGCCATGAAGACTTCTAGAAGCTTGCCACCTTGCATGTTTCTAGAAGAATCTGGAAGTGGCTACTTATGTCGTGCGACATAATAGGCCATGAAGACTTCTAGAAGCTTGCCACCTTGCATGTTTCTAGAAGGAAAACGGTTATGGCTTGTTATGTCGTGCGACATAATAAGCCCATGCAGGCAGCCTATAAATAGAGGCCTTCACCTCTCATTTTAGACACCCCTTTTCCACCCCTCAGTCCCCTACATAGGGAATACGCCCAGAAGCATCCTCTCTCCTCACATACCCCCTAAAACACACACCAATCCTCCAAATCACCCACCATTCAACCAACACACACACACTTCCCACACACATCAAGAACCAAAGATTCTCATAGAACCAAGGCTTGATTTCAGTCCCCAGAAGTTGCTGTTTTGAAGGCTCCTATATCTAACTTGATATAGGAAGTCGTGGTCTTCAAGGGTAACGATTTTCTACCCTTTTCCTTCCCCTATCTTCATTATATGTGAAATCTCTATGCTAAATGCGTTGATAATGTGGTATTCTGATTAAAGTTGTATGCTTTAGTGTTATATTGCTTAGATCCATATCCATTTGCATATCATTTCATGTAAAAGCCCCGGCTTTACTTGATTTTGCATGAACCCTCGAGATGAGTGTGGATCCCGCATATTCACACCCTCTTGAAGTGTTCACCATTGACAAACTTGCTTTCAGAGATATGTTTGTGAAGTAACTTGGCCATATTGGTGCCTTGATACCTCTGCAAATCCCAGTTGATGAAGCCTCTGCAAGTGGCTAAGTATGTCACGCGACATAGGCAGCCTATGTCACGCGACAAACATGGCCAATTTGCAGAAACTTCATATTTTCAAGCTGTAATCTGATTTTAACCCTCATCATGCTATAATCTGATGTCTATCTGCAATTTAGATAGTACCTATGTACATAAAATGCCATCTTTTTCATTAAAATACCATTTTTATACATAAAGTTGCATCTTTTGCACCTAAAACCCATTTTCATACATAAAAAGCATCCTTTGCATAAAAATTGCATCCTTTGCATTCAAAATCTCTTTTCACATTAAAAATGCATCCTTTGCACCCAAAAATCATTTTCATACATAGAAATGCATCCTTTGTTTTCAAAATAACATCTTTATGCATCATTTGCACCTAAAATGCTATTTTTCCCATAAAAATGCCTCCTTTGCACAAAAATCATTTCTTTAAATCATAAAGATCACTTCTTTAAACCAAAAAGCATCATTTGCAACCCTAAAATGTCATCTTTTCACTAAAAATGTCATTTTTATCATGCATTTCCCCCATATCCCCATTAGCAACCTTGGAACGGACCGGTGTAAAAGATCCTATCTTTACATCATTCCTTCCATTAAAGGTTTCATAATCTCTTTAGAAAGGGATAACCTTGAACCCTATATCTCCGATTACCACTTAAGATGAGTATGAAGCATCTATATGAGCTCGACCGTCTTAAAGTGTAGGATTGATGGGCTAAGGATATTCCTTCCTAAAGAACCTCATTTTGGACTATAAAAGAGAGTCATTCTCTCGATCATGCAAGTCCCGAGGTTAAAAAAAAAGCAATGATCACAAGTCCAAGATGAGGACGGAATCAAAATCTCGAATACATAAAATCCAAGAAATCCCGAGCGACAACCAATAAATGGTTTGTACGTCCGGAAGACGACTTGGGACATTCCCTCCTTTATTTTCAAACACATGCACACAAGAAAGCACGCAAGCAAGCACGATTAATGGAATCTTGGGAGACTTGCTCCGGCGAGCAAGGCACCTTGGGTGAACGACGATCCGTTCTTCCCAAGGGGTAACTTAACCTCCGAACCCATAAAACCTTTTTTTCAAAGTTTTGAGGTAGTCAAAATGGCGTGGCGACTCCGTTTTTTAAATTAAACCGGATGTCTTCAAACTCGCGTGAATCCAAAATTTGGGCACACATTCACAGTTTGGCGACTCCGCTGGGGACATCCCAAAGGAGAAAAGCTTTCATTTTTTTAAAATAAACGATACTTGGTATATAGGTGAAAACCACTTAACCTTCCTGTATCGCTCCCTAACCCGGGGCTTGGGATAAACTTTGGTTTAACAATCCCACGTACCGGTATCACTTTTCGAAAAAAAAAAAGTAAAAGAAAGCTTTTTCCTTTGAGCGGGTTAGACTCCCGTCGCTGATTTCATTAATCTTGCTTGCTTTCTTTGTCTTGCAAAACATCATTTGCATCTTGGATTTCGTGCATGCTTTGAACAGGAAATAACCTGAAAATGCAAAGGAGTGGAACCTGGAAAATTGATCCATGCAGTCGTACGGCTCAATCCTCCTTGGATTTTGACCGGACGGCCTCAGTGGCAATTCCACCAGGAAAAAATGAGGATAATCTGGCAGCCTTGGCAGCTTGGGGCTATTCAGTTCCAAGACTGACTGGGGCTCCCAGAAAATTTACGTGCTTAACTGTTGCATTCTCCCCTGTCCCGAAAATCATTCCTTTAAAACACATTTATGAAAATCTCTGTTTTAACTCAAAAAGAAACATTTTTAGGAGACCGCACACTACGCGCACCTGATATATCATGTACACTTTGCACGCACGTCCTTCAAACCCGGGGTGGTTCAGTGCGATCACGGACTGGCCTTACGATGCTCCCGGGCGCGCACGAAATCATTCCAAACTCCCCATGGCAGCCAGTGTCGACCAATGCACAGTCCGTGTCACACGTTTCAAAAAACCGTGACTTTTGGTTGGTTTTTGGTCTAGTCCGTGTCATATAGCCCAGTTGCATATCCCCGTGAAGGTCAAGCCTTAGTCCATAATGGAAGTCAAGGTCCTTCGCTCAAGCGAAACTCTGTCAAAATTCCGACAAGGAAAAATCGGTAGAACCTTGACTCCGACACTGACTTTGACCTTGACCTGCACGGAATGCGTAAGAGTCGAGACCGAGTCTTTGCCAAGAAAAATCCAAAGATCTTTCGCTCAAGCGAAGCTCTGTCAAAATTCCGACAAGGAAAAATTGGCAAGATCTTGACCCGGCATTGACTTCGATTTTGACTCACGCACGGCGTATGCAACGAAGTTCAATGTGACATCGCGTCATCCGGCTTTTGCCGCCCGACCCATGCCTATTATCTTCTCGGACATTACCGAAAAGTCAAAACATCAATCGCGCAAGCGAAATTCTACGAAATTTCGTTAAGGCGAAAGACGAGACTTTCCCGGTATTGCCTTGACAATAATTCGCATCGCTCGTGCGTTAAAAGTTCCTATGGCCCGCTAGACCCGTTAGGAGCGTTCTTCTCTCTCGGTCGGTGGGATCCGCGTGCCTATAGGACCCTCGCCGGGCCGTCCACCTGGGAGGTCGAAATACAGGTGGAATACGAGGGGCTTATAGACGTAGTGACGGAACTCACTGATCCAGGATCTAGAGTAGTTGCGAAAAAGAAGGGCAAACCCCCTTTTCCAACCAAATAGAAATAAATAAAAGACACTGTTTTAAGTAAACTTGAACAACTAATGTAATCATAATTGCATGGTCATGTCTCTGAAATCCCTAATCGAGACCTCCTCGGTCCGATTTCCTATCCCAACCTTTCATGGTCAAATCCCTAATCGATACCCCCTCAATCCGATTTCCTATTTTTCCTATCCCGACCTTTCATGGTCAAATCCCTAATCGAGACCTTTTCGGTCCGATCTCCGATTTTTGATCTTGTCTTTTCAAGGTCTCATCTTTTCCGATCAATTAGGATTAGGAGAAAATGTGTTTTAAGCAAAAGTTAAGCGATAAGTGCATGTTACTTGAGCTTTCAGCCTAAACACTTGTCCCCGAGTCTAAACCTTATCCACCTTCGAGTCTAAACCTCACCCATCTCCGAGTCTAAACCTTGCTTACCCCGAGTCTAAATCTTGCCTACCCCCAAGTCTAAACCTTGCCTATCCCTTTCCCTTGCGAGAAAGAAGTGGGTGAGAACACCGGTCGGCGACTTGTTAGCGCAAATTCTCGGACAGGTTCGCGAGAATCCTCGGTCTTGTCGGTTCGGAGAGTCGAGAATGGCCGATTTGATCGAAAACAAAGAGTGGATGAGTAATCAGATGACTAGGAAAGAAGAGCTAGCCTTAGCCCTGGAAAAGAGTCATAAGGTCCATGAGGAACAGCAAACCATGATCATTGATGCGCTTCGTAGCCATAGGGTTCAGATAGTGGTCGAAGCCAATGGTTCCCTGGTAGAAGATGAAACTCCAGATGCAGCAATTTCAGCTCCTCTATCCTATAACCAATGCCCTCCTCCATCCACATATGATCCCTTGCCAAGGACTACCCCTTTGTAGTCCTTTCCGATGTCCCAAGCCATCAGGGTCCCGATGCCCTCACCTCCTTAGATAAGACCCAGCTTTGTTCACCACCAATAGAGAGCAAATGCTACAGCTACCCCGATTTCTCAGCACCAGTCAGGTTCAGGTCATCATCTTGGAATGGGTCAGTTTACCGCTTCACGGCCCGGTCGGGTTTAGGTCATCATCTTGGAATGGGTCGGTTTGCGGCTTCCCAAGCCCGGCAGGTTTGACATGACCCCGCAAACCAATTTGGATCGGTTCGCTCCTCGGGCTCCAAGCTCTGCCCTCTCCTCCGGTTAGGAAGTCGAGACAAGGTCAAATGCTCCTCATCCAGTCCACTCACTGTTACGCAAGTTGCTCACTGCTCACCAAGTACGGTATACACATTGCTCTTCCGATCCACGTTCCTCGGTGTGGTCAAGACACGTTCGGTCCTACTTTTATGGTGCCTCGAACCTCATATCTTCGGTAGTCATTTGGATCGGCGCTCGGTACTCCTGGTATTCAACTATTACGAGCCATATATCCCCGTCTTCGACAAAGTGTCGAGACCCTATGAGGCCCCTTATGAGTCTCACCACTCCCGATCCTTTGGTTCGTATTCTTATGCTTCAAGTTTGACTTACAAGGAAGGTTACGGTCACGGTCACGCTTTAAATGCTCGGGTCATCTCTCCCACCGGGGTACTTCCTATTGTGGTTTCATTTGCGATGCCAATCTTGTGGCGGGGTCGTGTGGTCCTAATGCTCCTATTGACTCGTTCGAAGGAATATTGGTAGAGCCAATTAAGAAAATACGGGAAAAGCCTAGCAGCGAAAGTGTCGACAATCGCTCGACTCAAGCCATCTCACCCTACCAATCTCGCGCATCGACACAAAGGAGTCGAATCTTGACGCTTACATTGATGATTACATAAAAAGGGTTCGTGCACGGGAAGCACTCACAGTGCGAAAATGTCTCGCCGCTATAGACCTTACCCTTCCAACACGGCTGCAACATCTGGTAAAGGAAAGAAGGCATTGTGTACAATGGACGACATCAAGAAGGTACCAATAAATAGTGGTCCTCCAAGACAACGAGAACATTTTGATGATTTTGGGATACCCATGGGCTTAATCTTCAAGGCTTTAGTAAAGCTAGGCCTCCTGGAGCCCCTTAGAGACTATCATCCAAAGAGCTCAAATACACTCCTCGACATGAATGAGCATTGCACCTTCCATAGTCATTATGGCCACACAACCGACAACTGTATAGCCTTGAAGAGAGCGGTCCAAGGGTTAATCGAAGCAGGCAAGCTTGAGCGCCCCAATGGACCAAAACCGACAGACTACATTCGGAATGGTGACCAAGTCGATGACCAAGGTTCGGATCAAAGAGCATCAAGAATTTACTTCCAATCTTTGAAGGGTAGAAATGTGGTCTGACAGCGAAGAGTAGCTAGACTAGGGTCTACCTATCCTTAAGCAAAATTAGAAAAAAAAAAAAAAATAGTCTCTCAGTCAACCTTCGTAGGTTCTAGTACTTTTCTCTTTCAATCGAGTCCTCTACGGACATTGTAATCAATCTTTAATTTTCTATTAAAGAGTCTTCTTCTTTTCTTGCTAGACTTAAGACATTATTTGCACACCTACATTACATTTAATGAAATGGTTTTATTTTATATGATCATTTGCATTGCTCAACGAATAATCTCTTGAAATAATTAACATTCTGATTAATCGGTGTGAGAAAGTCAACTAATGCCATTAAGCCATACACTTTCCTTACCCCACAAAAGGCCTCCATCAAGCCATACACCTCCCAATCATGTCCCCACCTTCATCTTGACCAAGTCAACGACGGCGGCAACATCAAGGGACAACAAGAGGCCGCTCAGCTTCAAAAGATTGACCCCGTGTCGACAACAATCTAGGAGCCTGCCTTCGACCTCAAATATGTCAAGAAAAATCAAGCAGGGGTTCGCCTTGACCCTCAAGTGCTTCAGAAAATAAAAAAAAATGCAGTGCAAAAAGAGTAATACCCAGCTAGGCTGAAAATCCCAAAAAAATGGCAGTCTAGGCAAAAAACAGGGTTGCACATAAAAAAAAAAGAAAAAAAATCTTGGTGCAAAAAGAGTAATGCCCAGCTAGGCTGAAAATCCCAAAAAAGGGCGGTCTAGGCAAAAAACAGGGTTGCACATAAAAATAAAAGAAAATGAGGCCAAGGACCAAGCACCGCCCATCAAAAGCTTGACGGACAGACAAAATCAAAGCTCAGAGAATGAAAGTTGTCGATAACAACGGGGCGGTCGAAGCAAAGGCAGAAGCATTTCATAAACCTGTAGGCACGTGCAAAAGGAAGTAATCAGAAGCAACCGTCCAAGAATGACTTGATCAAGGAATCATCCCGAGGCCCACGCCTCATCATCTCATCCGAGCCTTTTCACTAAAGGACCCACAAATCCCATTTCCCAAAACAGTCCGGCCAAGGCCGAACTACGGCGACCTGAGCTCCTCACAATGAGGGGAACGTAGGCAACCAGCAATGGTCCGGTCATAAGTATATACAAATTCACGAAAACCCGGTCTTATCAAATGACCTTTCTTATAAACACAGTCAAATCCCAGAAAACCCGGTCTCATCAATGACCTCCCTATACACAAAACCTTTCTTTCACACCAACCTTGACCCGCGACATCGGTTGACTTTCTCCTCATGACTAATAAGAATGTTTTTTCATATCGAGATTAGTGGTTGAATAACCCGAACATTAATAAAGGGTTTTAAGCAATCTTGTGATCATTGTAAATAAAACAAGTTTTCAGATGTCTTGACAAGTCTTCCTTTTCTACATCTTAGGAAAGATAGTGCTAAACACTGATTTTCTGTCAGCAGGGGCTTCCATACACTTTTACCAACCTTTCTACGCTTATACTCTCTCAAAAAGAGTCAAACCCAAAGCGAGTTTTTGTGCCTATATCGAATAAGGCCATCAAAATAACACAAAATCGGAATTTATTCCCACCTTTCGAAAAAATATGCCCCTGCATGTATACATTTCTAAAATCTTTTCTTTCACATCTTTTTAAGGTTGACCGATTGACTAAAAAAAAAAAAAAGGATAGGTTTTCCCTCTTCTGCTACAATTCGCATTAGGGCTGCTTTGGAACTCTTCAAAGTTGGGACTTCGTCAAAACATTCCTTTAAACTGGGGCTTCTTTAGCCATTTTTGGGGTTCGCATCGGGTTCTTCACTAGGTCCCTAGACGGACTCAGTTTTGTTCAGATCAACCTCAGGATCACTTCCGCAGTACCAATCATATTGGGATTTTCGCTAGGTCATCAGACTGGGGCTCTACCAAGTCACTTCTTCAAAACCTAAGACTTCGCCTGCTCAGTTCATCCAACCGGGGCTTTGCCAATGAAAGGATCTTTCATGGGGCTTTGCAGAAAGTTCTTCCTCAGATCGGGGCTCCGATAAGTCGCATCCACCCCTCGAAGAAAGGTTTGATCACTTCGACATCTGCTTTAGTCTTTGGTGGTAAAAGCCTGTCAGCATCAGCTTCAAATGCCAGAGTGTGAAAAAGGAACATTCGTCAAGACCCGAGGTTTAAACCCAGTCTCAGCCCAAGAAGGAATTTTAGTCCACATTGACAACATCTCAGCAACAACAGCAGTTCAGTCCGCACCCAAGGGATACGACCCCACCTGCTTGAAATCCGTCTTAAACAATTTCCAAACACATTCCATATGTACATCCAGACCCAGTCCCTACCATGTTTTCAAGAAAAAATCACCCCTAGGCTCAAGTAACGTGCCAATTGCTAATGATAACGTTTTCTCCCAAAAGCGCCTCCGTTACTTCCTTTATAATGAGATAACGCCAGGCGACAGTTTTCTAATTGTCAAAAATCCAACTTTAGCTACCTCTATCACAGATTGAGAAGTACGCTCAAGTTTTTCCAAACTTTAGTTACCCCTGTCTCCTCGATAGTGACGTAATGCCCTGTGGCCTATTTTACAAATTTACCCCTGTGGTTCGTTTTATTATTTTGTCCCTAGGATTCTCAATTCCATTTCTCAACATAATTAGAAAAACCCTAGGGTCCTTCTCACTTTCTTTACAAAAAAATTATCGGGTATGTCCCATTTCTTTACAAAAATTATCGGGTACGTCCCATTTCTTTACAAAAATTATCTTCTTTACAAAAAATTATCGGGTACGTCCCATTTCTTTACAAAAATTATCTTCTTTACAAAAAATTATCAGGATACGTCCCGTTTCTTTACAAAATTATGGGTACGTCTCACTTTCTTTACTAAAATTATGGGTACGTCCCACTTTTTTTACAAAAAATTATGGGTACGTCCCACTTTCTTTTACAAAAAATTATGGGTACGTCCCACCTTTTTTACAAAAAATTATGGAGTACGTCCCACCTTTTTACAAAAATGATCGGGTACGTCCCATTGCTTTACAAAATTGATCAGGGTACGTCCCACTTTATTTACGAAAAATTATCGGGTACGTCCCACTTTCTTTACAAAAAATCATCGAGTCCTTCCTACTTCTTTACAAAATCCATTCTTTCTCGCGATCTCCGTTATTCCAAGGTGAAGGAATAACATTTCGCTCTCTTTCGATCTCCGTTATTCCAAGGTGAAGGAATAACATTTCGACCTTTCTCGCGATCTCCATTATTCCAAGATGAAGGAATAACATTTCGCTCTCTCTTTCGATCTCCGTTATTCCAAGGTGAAGGAATAACATTTCGCTCTCTTTCGATCTCCGTTATTCCAAGGTGAAGGAATAACATTTCGCTCTCTTTCGATCTCCGTTATTCCAAGGTGAAGGAATAACATTTCGACCTTTTTCGCGATCTCCGTTATTCCAAGGTGAAGGAATAACATTTCGCTCTCTTTCGATCTCCGTTATTCCAAGGTGAATGAATAACATTTCGACCTTTTTCGCGATCTCCGTTATTCCAAGGTGAAGGAATAACATTTCGCTCTCTTTCGATCTCCGTTATTCCAAGGTGAAGGAATAACATTTCGACCTTTCTCGCGATCTCCGTTATTCCAAGATGAAGGAATAACATTTCGCTCTCTCTTTCGATCTCCGTTATTCCAAGATGAAGGAATAACATTTCGACCTCTCTCGCGATCTCAGTTATTCCAAGATAAAGGAATAACATTTCGCTCTCTCTTTCGATCTCCGTTATTCCAAGATGAAGGAATAACATTTCGACCTCTATCGCGATCTCCGTTATTCCATGATGAAGGAATAACATTTCGCTCTCTCTTTCGATCTCCGTTATTCCAAGATAAAGGAATAACATTTCGACCTCTATCGCGATTCTCCGTTATTCCAAGATGAAGGAATAACATTTCGCTCTCTCTTTCGATCTCCGTTATTCCAAGATGAAGGAATAACATTTCGACCTCTCTCGCGATCTCCGTTATTCCAAGATGAAGGAATAACATTTCGCTCTCTCTTTCGATCTCCGTTATTCCAAGATGAAAGAATAACATTTCGATTCAGTAAAAGCTCGAACTACGATCTGGCTTGATTCCTCCGGGATACGTAGGTAGCCTCTTGTAGGTTCAGCCAATTTGTCACATATGACGCCCCCTTTCCCCGGTGGATTCCGAACTACGATTTTGGCTTGATTCCCATCCGGAATACGTAGGTAGCCTTTCATAAAAGGTCCAGCCACTCGACCAATTTGGTCACCCAATCCGTCTAGGCATTCGCCAGATCGGATTCTTTTCTATCGACAACCTCACTCGCCCTGCAAGTGACGTTGCCGAGGGGCTTCTGTAAGTACCCAAATCTGGCTCATGCCTTCCGGTTAATTTTCCCGGCAATTCCGATAATTTTTCCGGCAATCCCCCTGATTTTCCTAGAGTTCCGGAACAACTCCGGAACTGTTCCAAACCACCTAAGGGGAGAAGGGACTGCTTGGAGCCAAATAAACACGTTTTTATTTTATGAGGAATTCCCTTCTAGAAGACTGCCACCTTGCATGTCACTAGAAGAATCTGGAAGTGGCTACTTATGTCGTGCGACATAATAGGCCATGAAGACTTCTAGAAGCTTGCCACCTTGCATGTTTCTAGAAGAATCTGGAAGTGGCTACTTATGTCGTGCGACATAATAGGCCATGAAGACTTCTAGAAGCTTGCCACCTTGCATGTTTCTAGAAGGAAAACGGTTATGGCTTGTTATGTCGTGCGACATAATAAGCCCATGCAGGCAGCCTATAAATAGAGGCCTTCACCTCTCATTTTAGACACCCCTTTTCCACCCCTCAGTCCCCCTCTATAGGGAATACGCCCAGAAGCATCCTCTCTCCTCACATACCCCCTAAAACACACACCAATCCTCCAAATCACCCACCATTCAACCAACACACACACACTTCCCACACACATCAAGAACCAAAGATTCTCATAGAACCAAGGCTTGATTTCAGTCCCCAGAAGTTGCTGTTTTGAAGGCTCCTATATCTAATTTGATATAGGAAGTCGTGGTCTTCAAGGGTAACAATTTTCTACCCTTTTCCTTCCCCTATCTTCATTATATGTGAAATCTCTATGCTAAATGCGTTGATAATGTGGTATTCTGATTAAAGTTGCATGCTTTAGTGTTATATTGCTTAGATCCATATCCATTTGCATATCATTTCATGTAAAAGCCCCGGCTTGACTTGATTTTGCATGAACCCTCGAGATGAGTGTGGATCCCGCATATTCACACCCTCTTGAAGTGTTCAACATTGACAAACTTGCTTTCTGAGATATGTTTGTGAAGTAACTTGGCCATATTGGTGCCTTGATACCTCTGCAAGTGGCTAAGTATGTCACGCGACATAGGCAGCCTATGTCACGCGACAAACATGGCCAGTTTGCAGAAACTTCATATTTTCAAGCTGTAATCTGATTTTAACCCTCATCATGCTATAATCTGATGTCTATCTGCAATTTAGATAGTACCTATGTACATAAAATGCCATCTTTTTCATTAAAATACCATTTTTATACATAAAGGTGCATCTTTTGCACCTAAAACCCATTTTCATACATAAAAAGCATCCTTTGCATAAAAATTGCATCATTTGCATTCAAAATCTCTTTTCACATTAAAAATGCATCCTTTGCACCCAAAAATCATTTTCATACATAGAAATGCATCCTTTGTTTTCAAAATAACATCTTTATGCATCATTTGCACCTAAAATGCTATTTTTCCCATAAAAATGCCTCCTTTGCACAAAAATCATTTCTTTAAACCATAAAGATCACTTATTTAAACCAAAAAGCATCATTTGCAACCCTAAAATGTCATTTTTTCACTAAAAATGTCATTTTTATTATACATTTCCCCCATGTCCCCATTAGCAACCTTGGAACGGACCGGTGTAAAAGATCCTATCTTTACATCGTTCCTTCCATTAAAGGTTTCATAATCTCTTTAGAAAGGGATAACCTTGAACCCTATATCTCCGATTACCACTTAAGATGAGTATGAAGCATCTATATGAGCTCGACCGTCTTAAAGTGTAGGATTGATGGGCTAAGGACATTCCTTCCTAAAGAACCTCATTTTAGACTATAAAAGAGAGTCATTCTCTCGGTCACGCAAGTCCCGAGGTTAAAAAAAAGCGATGATCACAAGTCCAAGATGAGGACGGGATCAAAATCCCGAATACATAAAATCCAAGAAATCCCGAGCGACAACCAATAAATGGTTTGTACGTCCGGAAGACGACTTGGGACATTCCCTCCTTTATTTTCAAACACATGCACACAAGAAAGCACGCAAGCAAGCACGATTAATGGAATCTTGGGAGACTTGCTCCGGCAAGGCACCTTGGGTAAACGACGATCCGTTCTTCCCAAGGGGTAACTTAACCTCCGAACCCATAAAACCTTTTTTTCAAAGTTTTGAGGTAGTCAAAATGGCATGGCGACTCCGTTTTTCAAATTAAACCGGATGTCTTCAAACTCGCGTGAATCCAAAATTTGGGCACACATTCACACGTGGCGACTCCGTTTTGTTGATTTTCAAAAAAAGAAAAATCGCGGTGGGCATCATCACAGTGGCGACTCCGCTGGGGAACCAAAAATGAGCTTTATCTTTTTCAAAAAAAAATCTTTTTCAAAAAAAAAAAGAAAAGCTTTTGTGGGTCAAACTTCCGTCCCGGCATTTGAAACCATTTGTACTGTGTGTGTGTGTTGGTTTTGCACATTTTGTGTTGTTTTGACTGTCCCGAAAGAATCGGTATTTTGACTGTCGGAATCATTTTCTTAAACTGTTTGAATTTTTGTGCCTATGTGCTTATGTGTTTATTTGCTTTCAAAAAAAAAATTTCAAAAAAAAAACAAAGAAATTCAAAAAAAAAAAAGATTTTCAAAAAAAAAATTCAAAAAAAAAAATCATTTTTTGCATGCATCATCCTTTTTAAGACACATAAAAATTTCTATCTTACTCAGAAAAAGAAGATAGACTGCTTGCACACTACGCGCACTTGGCCTTACACTGCACACTACGTCCTTAATCTGGGGAAATCCCAGTGGCAGCCCGTTTGGCCTTATTACGCCTCTCGGTGCGAGCACGGGACTACCCAAACATCCCTTGGAGCCTCGTGTCGACCATGCACTTGTCCGTGACACACTTTGTCCGAGACCCGGTTGGTTTTTAGTCTGGTCCGTGTCATGCCCGGTCTGTGTATACACCTTTCCTGTCAAGCCTTAGTCGGCATACCAAGTCAATATCTTTTGGGGACCACTAATCGGTCGAAGTCATGCCGGTTTTCCGCCGCAAACTTTGACCGATATTGACCGGCGCCTTGACTTTGACTTTGACCGGCACAACTTATGCAGAGCTCAGGCATGACACTGAGTCATCGAGGATTAATGATTATTCCATGTCTAATTACGGCCTAACTAACGACGGGTCAAGATCAATTATGGACGTTTATCAGTCCTAGCCATGCCGACTTTTCGTCGAGCCCTCCGAACATGATCTTGACCTTTGACGTCAGCTTTGTCCGTAATTTACATCGAATGCTCGTTAAGACTAGATTACCCGCCAGACTTTAGGATCATTTTTCTTATCGGTCGGTGGGACATGCTTGCCCTACGGAACCCTTGTTCGAGGTTACAGGTTGAGGGTCCGCAGGCGTAGTGATGGGGCCCACTGATCCAGGAATCAGAGTAGTTTGCGAAAAAGAAGAGCAATCTTTTCCAACCGATTAGGTTAATAAAATACGTTTTAAGTAAACAAGAACAAATAACCGCATGTTGCATGAGCCCTAAGCCCAAACACCTACCCTCATTCACTCCCAAATATCTGAACCCTCGTGTCTTTCCCCCCGCAGCTCCTCACAAAGCTTGGTTTCGGGCGCCGGGTCACCGTTTGATCAGGTTAGGGAAGAGTCGGCGCATCGTCGGCTTCACCATTTGTTCCGACTCCGGGTTTCAGAATGTCTGCATCAGCCGGTAATGATGGGGACAACATTACTCCGCCTCCCGGGATCCCTCAGACAGATCAACATTGGATCCAGTTGGTAGAACAGATGAGACTGCGACATGAAGCTCAAATGGACAACCTTCTGGGGGCCTTCAGGAGCCATGGTTTGGCTGTCAGTCTCAATCCCGATGACACTTTTACCATAAAGAATGAAGAAAGTCCTACTCCCACTCTCAATCGTCCCGGGATACCACCCTGGGCTTCCTATGCCACCACCGCAGAACTCCCGCCCGTCGACTTACGGGTCGGCTAGCTCCCAAACGAAGTTCAAAGCGCCACCATTCCAACGGCGGTCAAGGATGGATCGGTTTGGTATGCCTCAAAGAACTGGGCTTCAAGCGTCCCTCTCAAAATGATACCGGTCCTGCAAACATCGGTAGAGAGAATGAAGATTGGGGAACAACGGAGGAAATGTGGTTAGCCGTCGGGGGCTCTTGAGGAACGCGGAATAAACAACGGGCTGGATCGAAGAAGCCGCACGTCATTTCGGAACATTGGCAATCCCCCAATGGCCAGGGGCTCCCCTAAAGGACAAATGTGTGCTGTTGCCTCTCATTACTCGGCGAGAATCCAACCATTTGCTTCTGGTGAGCCCAACTGGTAAATCTCCCAGACTAGTTCGGCTCGAGTCATTCTAGCACGGCTCGGCAGGTCCCAAATCCACCACCGATTCTGAGCACATTTGGTGGGATATACGTAGTGACCCGATTGCCTCGAAAGGGACTATCAAGATTGGATAAGCGAGGACCGCCCACCTAAGAAGAAGAAAGCTTCCTCCCGGCGAAATTGAAAGAAAGGTTCGAGCCGGTGATACCGGTGTGGGTACACTCGGAGAGCCATCCGAAGGTTCGATTACTACGTACTCTACTCCGGCCAGTCCTCCCTTCCTCCGGACCATGCCGCTCCGGAACAAACGGGGTTAGAAGGTCGAAAAGTCCTGGCGACAACGGAATGCGGGCCTTGGGACACAAGAGTACCTCGGATGCAGGTAATTTCACGCCGGCCCAAGCTTTAATCCCTGCGGAATCGACGAGGTTCAATTTGTCCAACTTCCGAGCACGTGCGGCAAAGAAAGATCGAAGCCGATCGGCACTCGCACTCAATCAATGTCTTGGCGAGGGTGGCAACCGCCATAACAGCCTCAACACGGCCTTGAAGCCTCGGCAAAGCTTTACCTCGCAAAGAGAAAGACGAAACAGATGGCTTGATGACTCTCCTTCTCCGGATAGAGACCAAATCTATGATCCCCGATATATGGTAGTATGATTACCTTCTGCGACGAAGACACCTTGAGACGCCTCAGGGCACAATGAAGCCTGTACATCACTCTCGGCTCAACACCATATCACTCCCGGGGTATTGGTGGACAACGGATCGGCCTTTAACGTCCTTCCCCTCGGCGTGATGCGGGTCCTACGCATCAATGAAAGGCACATGATCCCAACTATCCCAGGCTCGAGGCCTACGACGGCACGTCTCGTCCTATCTGAGGACGGTAACTGCGGAGCTACGGTTCGAAACCCCGAATGGTGCCGGCAAAATTCCATGTAATGGACATTCGATCTGAATTCACGGCTCTGTTGGGACGCCCTTGGCTACATCACATGAAAGCCATAGCTTCCACTCTCCATCAGTGCGTCAAGTTCATTAACCGTCGTGAGATCTTGAAGTCATCGAGAGGACAGGTTTCCTCATAGGGAACGAAGTCGAGACGACGATCAGCGTGCCGCGGCGAGGCGGGGCTACTCTCCTCAAATCAACCAAGGGACTATCGGGGCAAGTCTCATCGAGAATCCCTCGAGTCCGGTGATGCTAACTATGTCGGTGTACTCGGCGGCGAGCCACAGAGCGGTCCGATACCTCAAGTTCAATTGCCGTTTCCAACATTTGGAGGCGGAGCGGAAAGAAACAGCGAGCATCGCCGTGATGCGGGCACATAAACCCCCAGTCTCCAATCGAAGATTTATCAGCATTCTTCAAGTCAACTCTCTGGCCCAGCCATGCAAGGAAATCTTTGTGATAAAAGTCAACGAGCACCGTCATACTCGTATTGAATACATAACAGTTGTGTGGGATGTCTTACAAGAGGAATTACCCACCAAACCCTTCCTCTCGAGTATGGGGCATGAGGTTTTCTTAGCAGCTCAGCGGCCAGCGAAGGTTCAAGACGCCCTTATGTCTGGATTGAGCAATCAAACGACAACGAATCAGGACTCTCCGGGGTCGAGGATGCGGCGTATCCGCGAGCAGATCCTTACATTCATAGGCTCAGTTTTGAGGATGGCACCAGTCCCGATGATGTCACCTACGATGAGGAAGTTATCAAGCTTGCCACTGTGGTCCCGACTGTCCAAGAAAGCCCAAAGCCTGAGTTCGAGCTGACAATGCCGAAAGCCAAAGCCACAGAAGTCTTTTCAGATGATTGGGATGGTCCGATTATGCAGCAGTTATTCGGAGAAGAGGTTCAGATGCCAGACCTGATTGATTTCGATTCAGTCAAAGAGATGATAGCAATGATTGAGAAAGGAGAACAGCGCAAATCCCGAGTCATGAGGCCCCTGACAGCAATACCATTGAAGAATTGAGAATCTCTCTCAGGCCCGTCCGCGACCAAGGAGGAAATGATCACCAAGCTTGGATTGGTCCCCCGTCCCCTTGTGTCAACCTATGTAAAGTCCTCCGAGTCTCTCATTATCGAGTTCGAGTCTCTCGAGTCGTCCGATGGCCTTACGCCTGAAGACTACGAAGTTGTAGCCAATGCTGTATTCCCCTTTGTTCTCAATGAAATGACGGACCTTTCTGAGTATCCCACTGATTGCCACTCTAACTAATGATAAATTAACTAATAACCTAAAAACAGTTAATAATGATTCATTAGAAGCAGACACATTAAATGAACAATATATTAAAGAAATCTTTAAGCAGGTTGTTCGGAAAGAGGAAAATCGAGTCCAAGCTGCCGAAGAGGTTTTGACAAGTGTGAATTTGGAAACTGCAGAAGAGCCTAAAGAGACGCAGATTGGTAGTTTCTTTGAAGGGGCCGAAAAGGATACCCTGATTGAGCTGCTAAGAGAATTTGTGGATGTGTTTGCATGGTCCTATAAGGATATGTCAGGCCTCGACCCTTCCATAGTTGAACATCGGATACCGCTCGATCCGGAAGTCAAGCCAGTAAAGCAAAAATTGAGAAGAATTAAACCCGAATGGTCTCTACATGTGAAGAGGAGATTGAAAATAAATATCTCAATCAGAGTATTTTGAAAAATGTTATAGTTGATGAAAACAGGGTTTTTGCCTTTTTCCCTCCAAAAGAGGATGATTGGGAGGCGGGGAAGGGGGAGAGATGTACGGTGGACGTGTGAAACGAGGAACGGAGTTCTCCGTCCGCTCAAAATGGATAGGTTTCGCTGTAGCTTGACCATCGTTTGTCCGTTAGCCAAACTCCACCCACCCACCCACCCAATTCTCCTCTTCGATCCAAGAGAGAGAAAACAAATCAGAAAACAACCGCACCGTTCTCTCTCCTCACACTTTCCCCCGTTCCAATCAATAACTACTTTCAACTTTTACGATTCTTCGCTTTATTTCAGGTAATTTTATTATAATCAATAGTCAATACCGGTTGCATCATTGATCAGCATTTTTTGGAAATTTATTCAATTTATTGCCCTAAATTGCTCGGCATTGTGATTTGATTGATTCAGGTTGCTGTTGAGTGGCTCTGATCTTGAATTCTTAATGTTATCCTGACGATGACTAATCGAAATGCCGATTCTTCTCAGGTACGTTTCTGCATTTTGCGTTACTATGAACTATAATTGCATTAATGCTTGTGAATTTGATGAATGCTGACTTGTGGATCTGTGAAAGGTTGAGTGATTTTTGCCGCATTTTGTGTTTTAGGGGGAGGGTGGTAATAACCTGCCACCACCTACCATGGGGGCACCACCACCAGACTCCAATGATAATCAAGGTTCTCGTAATGGCAACAAGGTTTGTCAGTGGTTTCCTTGTTATCATGATATTTTGTACTTATATCCGTCTTTGCTTTATTATGGCGTGTTGTGATACTAATTTTGTCCATATTGCCAAATCGGCCTTGCTGTTCAGTTTTTATTATTGTATGGAGTATGTTAAGAATTACTACTATGTATTATGAGGAAATATTTAGTTGTGGGGTATTCTTGGATGTACAGTAGGAGGTGGAACTTCAATTTGGATGTCATTTGTTGGAGTAGTTGTAGTAGCGGAGTAGGCTTAGTATCTTCCTAGGCACCTAACTTGTATTTGGACTTAAATGCGGGTATTCCCTTTCTGATTCATATCTACTAAGTAATATACTGCTGTCTTTCCTTTTGTTCTTGAATAGGCTACATAAACTTCAAATCGTGTTAATTTGTTGTTCTTGAGACTAATTATACTGAATCATAAGTGATCTATAATTTTCATGTGCAGGTATACAAGAGCGGGCCACTGTTTCTATCATCAAGAGGTCTGTTTGGCTACTTATTAACTGGGGAAAAACTTGCAAGCACTCCATTTTCAATTACAGAGCATGCATGCCAATTAAATCTGTCTTGTTAGCCTCTATTGTCCGAAAAGTTATTTCCCCTCCCACAGCATAGGACTTTATTTCAATATGAAATTGTTGGCTGTTAATGTTTTACCCATTTCTATGAAGGGGCAATGTCTTTTTTTTCCCTCTTTCTTGTACTTACTTTTGTCTTCCTTTGAAACATGCATTCGGTGCGGTGTGTGTATGTTGTGGAAGTGAAAGACGGGAAGGAAGAGTGTAACACAATTATTTGAAATGTATTCATTGATGTCAAGAATCCAACTTACCATTTTGCCAATCAGGCCCGGTTTTGAGGGTGTGCAAGGAGCCCAATTGCACAGGGCCCATAATTTTATAGGGCCTCGTATTTTCCTCCATTCCTAAAACCTAGCCCAAAAATGCTAGTACTAAATATATAAATTTAAATGTGATACCATGACAAGTATTGTTACTGGATTGGTTGGATAACTTTCATCATATATATACCTGAGGTGCCAGGATTGAATCCCCACAGAGGTGTTCATCATATTTTTTTTTCTATTGCTATATATTATTGTATTATATATATATATATATCTAGATATAGATATATATATATATATAATACATAGTAAAGCTAAATTGAATATAGGATATAATATATATATATATATATATATATATATATATATATATATATATTAAGGGTCCTATATTCAATTTAGCTTTACTATGTATTGTATTTTTTTATATACTCCCTCCGTTCCAGCCCAATGGAGATCAAACTTTTGGGCACACAGATTAAGAAAAAGGAAGAGATAAAAAGTAGAAGGAAATGTTGTGAGTATGAAAAATTAAATAGGAGAGAGAATGAGTGGGATGAATAGTGATTTGATTGGTGTTATGAGTGTAAAAGTAAAAGAGGAGAGAGAATGAGTGGGAAAAATAGTATAGATTCCCTTCCATTTTGGGCAGTCTATATTCGGCTGGGACAGACCAAAAAGGAAAGAAATCTACATTGGGCTGGGACGGAGGGAGTATATATTAAGGGCCCTATATTCAATTTAGCACATGGCCCCTATAATTATTGAGACGAGTACATTGCCAATCTATTTTTATTTTTTACATGAAGAATCCGATGTTCACTTAGATACATGTATTAGATTTTACATTTTCAACTCTATTATTTCTGTGTTTACATTTTAGTCTTATCTAAATTCCTTTAATATACTCCCTCCGTCCCATAATATGTTACTCATTTACTGTTCAGCGCGGAAAATAAGGAATAATGTTATTAAAGTAGGAGTTGTGAGTGGGTAGGAGAGAGAAAGTGGGGTAGAGAATAGTAAGTGGATAGTTGTTGTGAGTATGACAAGTGGGTCCTATGAATAAATAAGTATTAAAAAGTTTCCTTTTTAGGAAAGTGTGACTTATGAGTGGGACGCCCTAAATGGCAAAGTGGGTAAGGTTTTATGGGACGGAGGGAGTATTCATTAAATTCCAGATATAGTTGCATTCCACTATTAGAAACCCTCACTGTTTTTGGCTACCAAGACAGTTAAGCTTTAAAGCATCATTGTTTTTCACCCGACTATTGTGATATTGTTATTTGCATCTATTTTTGTGTCACTAATAAAAGTATACTTGCTGCATGCAGATGCATGCTCTATATATATTTATTGGTGGCACATGTCATGGATTATGTTTTACATTTATATCAGTTAATCCTATAAAAAACATTTATATTTTTCGGCTAGTCTAATCTCTACTTCTCTCTTCCTCTATTTTCCTAAAAGAGAAACCTCATCCAATTAAGTGAAATACACTGACTGGCTGAATGTGAGATTTTTTTTCATTGATATTTTTCTAAGAAATTAAATGAGTTGTTAATAGCGTTGTGTTCCTCATGGCCATCTTGCTTGTTATGTATCATGTTATGCTTTTTTATAATATCATTTATTCTTTAATAAATGTTTTTGCTCCTCAGCATGAGGTCAGCTTAAGCATTTTATTAATATCATCATATCCATTGACACAATGAGCATAACTTCAAACAAAGTTACTTTTTGTCATTACTATTATGGCCAGTTTAGATTTGGGGAAAGCAACTATCTCAGACTTGTCATGTAGGAATTGGATGGACATCATGGAAGAAAAGGTGGTTTATTTTAACACGTACCTCGTTGGTTTTCTTCAGAAATGATCCAGTAAGTTACACATGAGATGTGCATATTGTCCTTAATTTTTGTTTGTATATCTTGAATGCCTGTTTATGCATCTAAGTTACAGACTCCAAGCATGTGATATGGCTTTATTTTGATTACCACACATTGAACATGGCAAACCCCGGTGCGCCAAGCGCTCCCCGCCAAGCGGGGGTTGGGAGAGGGAACCATTTGCTAGAGCCTTCCCCTGACAATAATTTGTTTATCAAAAAAAAAGAGAGAAGGTTTTCACAATTAGTCCTATGGTTCTATCTCTATCCAATCCGAAACAATAGCCCAAACACAGGTGTACTTTCAAAAATATAAGAGACAACATAAACATAGACGTTATGGAAGTGCTGTTTGTGGAATATTGCCCCCAGGAGAAATTCAATGATTAAGCCTTGTAAATCTGTGGCCTGACACTTTGGGGGGCTTCTCTAGATTGAGAATCTGAGAATTTCACATAAGCCTGGTGCGGTACCGTTTCTCCATTGCCTGACCCGGCGACCTTGCCCTGTTTTTCAAGCTTGTTCATTGTGCTTATTTTGCATGATTTGGCTCATTATGTTTGACAGGTGATGAATTGGAGATGCTGTGTAGTGTATAAACTTATGGCACAGGCATCTTTACTCATGAATGCATGTTCTTTTGGTTTGAAGACTCAACTGGATTTTGAGTAATAAATAGAGATCAAAGTCTGACTCACCTTTCTCCATGCTTCATTGTTTATTCACGTAAACCTTATGTTCTGCTGTATAGGATCCTCGTACATGAATTTATTTTAATTAGCGCTGTGTAGTCAGTCGTACTATCCGTACCCAAATTGAGGTTGACCCGCTGAAATGCCAGCCAACCTGAACCAGGGTTCACAAACTGGCCCAGTTCAGTGGCGATACGGAGCTCATGATTCTTTTTTTTTCTTGAGTTGGACTGGATGCTCGACATGGAGCGTTCCTGTGAAGACCAAAGACTCGATTTGAGTTGTCTTTGACAACCAAAGGACATTTGCCCTCGCGGTATCCGTGTAGCCTGTAAGATGCTTCTCCATAGGAGAGTTAGAAGGTTCTATCCCTCCCCACAACAACAACAAAGCCTTAGTCCCAAAATAATTTGGGGTCGGCTAACATGAATCCTCATATGTCATCGTGTAAAAAAAAATTCTATCCCTCCCCAGTTCAAAAATAAACATTAAAAAAAAAGAGTTGTCTTTGACAGTTTGACCTGACAAACGAGACCCAAGGCGCCATTAACAAAGAGACATAGGACTCATTTGAGTTTCGAGTGAGAAAGAAGAGGGACTTCAACTGGTTTACCATGGCAGTTTGCTGGAGTCTAGCTTACTCTTTGATAATTCTAACCTTTGCATGTAACTTGGATGAGAGAATCGCATGATCAGTATAAGAGAGAGAGAGAGAGAGAGAGAGAGAGAGAGAGAGAGAGAGAGGGAGGGAGGGAGAGGGAGAGGGTCCAGTACTCAGCAGTCAGCACTTGTTTTACATCTGTATTTTAAGTATATTTACACCAATTGCAAGTTTTATTCCCTCTACAAAATAACATCACATTCACCCTTGACACATCATTATCATTTTCTACTTTAATCTCGAGTCTCTCTTGCACGTATGTACTTGTTGACTGTTTTAGATGTTGGTGATTTAATTTATACTATTGTTGATTTTCAGAGTGCTATTCCTCAAAAAGGGAGTGAGGTGAATCTGACTCTTGGCGGGATTGACCTCAACAGTTCAGGCAGGTTGACTTTCTTTTATCAATTGCTGTGGTCCAATTGTATTAGCTTGCCTAGGATGAAATATTTATTGGTTTTCTATGCACCTAGCAGTGATATATTTCATTTAATTTCAGTGTGGTTGTGAAAGCGGATAAAAAGCTCTTGACTGTGCTATTCCCTGATGGCCGTGATGGAAATGGGAGAGCCTTTACCCTTAAGGTTCTATTTTGTGATTCCCTTCCTTTAAATGTTCCATAATCATACTTTATCGAGTTCAACATCCTAACTAGTAGATTTCCGCACGAAATTCTTTTGCCTCATAGTAGCTTTCCCAATCTCTCTCTCTCTCTCTCTCGTCTTTTTCAATGGCATTTCTAGTTTTACAGGAAATTGAAACAGGATCCTTCCACTTCCATGAACACTTAATATACATAATCATTTGGTTATGTCTGCATTCTGCTGAATATCGTGTTTCTTTTAGCCCTTAAGTAAAAATTTAGGCTGTTCATAGACACTAAACGATTACACAATGTTCCAACTTATCTAACCAATTAAACCCTCTGAAAACTTTGCGAAGCGTGGTAGCTTTCATTACATGAGTTTGACTTTGTATATGGCTATTCAGTTAGGTGACGTTTGATTTTTTTAAGTGTTAAGTGCTGAAATCTGATTTCATGCTGAATTTGGCTGAACTGATAAGAGGTAGCGTCTGAACACTGATTTCTGAATTACTCAAACTGTTTGAATATTCATCGGAATTCACATCTGAAATTAGGGTTACGACATTTAATGGAGTAGAGAGATGAGATAAATGGTTGTTGATATAGTGTTTGGGTTGGGTATTTTTTAAATTATGAGTTTATGGAAGAGATATATATGAAAAAATTCAATTAAGAGGCAAATAAGTAATATTTTTCTATCTGAAAATTAAGTGGAAAATAAGAGGCATTCAGATCTGAATGGAGAAAAAAAAAACAAATAGTCTGAATTGTGTTATGTCTGATGCACCCACCCATTTAGATCTGAATAAGAGCTGAAAATGAAAAACAAATGAGGCCTTAGTCTTATTATCGTGGAAGGCAGGCCTCACAGTGATTGGTTGTAATTTTGAAACACTTGTTTTGCTAGTATCGGTTTAGTTTTGGGAGGATGGGCTGATTAGCTGATAATAATTATTATTAAGGCTATTAGATTGTGTAGTTGCATTGCAAAAGGCTAGTTTCGGGTGCTTACTTGGGTGTGATGCGGATCTTAGATATATATTTTGATCGCAAAAAACTTTGTTATGTTTACCAGTGATGTACTTATTCCTTGCATCATAGTTACTACCCTTTTCATCATTTTCGTCATCAGCATTAATACATGCCGCTTTTGTTGGAACTCTAGGACTGGTTCCGTTATGTGCTTCTTAGCTTTTATTTGCAGGCTGAAACTACAGAGGATCTATACGAGTGGAAGGCTGCCCTTGAGGAAGCTTTGGCAAATGCACCAAGTTCGGCTCTTGTCATGGGACAAAATGGAATTATCAAGAGCGACCAGTGTGATGCTGCTGATGGTTCTATGGAACAGTGTAAGCTCAATGCATTTTGTTTTCAGGTCAATGCTAATAGTAGCTTGCTTTGATATTTGTTCTATGACGAAATAAAGTCGCCACTAGCATCAGTATAATGGTTTTAAGAGCCATGGTAATTTCTGTTCGTAGCTATTTTTGCTGAGAAGAGGGTATTTTATTCTCATATGTGCCTTCCCTTGTTTTTTTAATACCCGTAGGGTACAAGGGTTGAGACCCCTTGGCGCTCTTCTCTTATACAGTTTAATATATTTAGTAAAAGATAAGAACAAAAAACAAAAAAACAAAAATGAGATAAAATAAAATAAAAAATAAAACGGCGCCATATTGATACACTTTTGGGACTAAGGCTGTGTTGTTGATGATGATGATGATGGTGATACGTTTTGTGAATAACCAGAAGACCCTTGATGCGGCTGTGCATACGCAAATCTTGATTATTCTAAACCTTTGAAAATCTGATGTTCTATTTTCTCTCTGTCTCTCCTTTTATTTTAATGGGGCTGATATGTTTGACATCCATGAATAATAATGCATTGGAAATGTGAATCATGCTTAGGTCCCATATTTGTGGGCACAACACTGTGATTCTTCGGTGGTGTCTGGCTTTGCTATGGGAACAAGTAGAACTTCTGTTACTGTTAATTCTGATGCATGTCAATGATTCTTCTAAATCTTAATACAGCCATTCCGAAATGAGTGCCAGTTTTTCATTTAAGAAAGTAGACCTCCAAGCTGTTTTAGTAGTGCATGCACATAATTACCCTTGGTGCCAGTTTGGTACGTAACAATGATCATTCCATTCCATGACGTTTTAATTCAAATTTCATCCTGATAAAGTGTAAATACCATTGAAAAGAATCACGATCTCTCGTACCAAACAAACACTTAGTGTCATTAGATTAGTAGTAGACAAATGAGATTAGTAACTTCATTTGAAATTGGACACTTATTTTGGGGCACTCCACCCCGCACCCCCTCCCCCCCGAAAATATGGACGCTCCTTTTGGGACATGTGATTGTTGATTATTCCTTGTCATTAAGATATTTTTTCGAAATCATATCACAGTAGACAAATCAGTTTATTTTTGCAGTTAACATTGCTTCTTGTTATTTTTATTTTTGCACCAGCAAAAGACCGTCAACCAGAAAAATCGTTTGTCATTGGTCGGCCTGTTTTACTTGCTCTGGAAGATATTGATGGAACTCCATCTTTCTTGGAGAAAGCCCTTAGGTATCTAGAAGAGCATGGTAAGAGTTTCATTATTGTTGTTTAGTATCTGAAAGACATTACTTCATTCTAAAACGTATTTTCTCTGAATTTTCTTTAATGGCATGCTTTTATATCAAAATGTAAAATCAATTTACCATGTTCTGTGAAATCAATGGGCATCCTTGAACTCATACATTAAATGTGTTTGAATTTATATCGATTTCCGCTTTCTCTCTCTTTTTATAAGAATTATATCCTAGTCCCAAAATAAGTGTCCCCATTCCTTTTTTAGGAAGTCCCAAATTTAATGCTTCTTGCTATAGTTAGACATTTTTTGCATTGATAATTGTACTATACGGTACATTATTGCTTTGGAGTCGACGCATTGAATTAGTTTCTTAAAATTACTAAGGGGATGCTTATTTTGGGGCTGAGGGAGTAATTATTATTATGATTTCTATTTCTCTATCTCTTGACTGGAAATGGGAGGAGCAGGTTTGAAAAAGGATCTTAGAGTGTCTAGGGTTTTCGTTCTCTTCGGCCTTCACTGGTCTCTTCAGCTATCACTTGTAAGAAAGCCTGGTAAGGGTTCAAATTATAAGACCCACACGTCATGATTCCCCAGGTCTACCATCTAGCCACCCTTTGAGGATTTTTTTTCCCCTTATGTAGCTTTATGTGACCCAACCTATAGTTGTTGCCGTTGTCGTTATCTCATTTGTGCATGTTTACCATTCTGGAGTTTCAATGATTTTTCTGAAATACATAATTATGTGGTTGATCGCAAGTGATTAGGACTACGCTGACTTGAATTGAGTTGTCACTAATCATTTGAAATTGATTTTCAGGCGTTAAAGTAGAAGGAATCTTAAGGCAGGCGGCAGACGTTGATGATGTTGAGCACCGCATTAGAGAATATGAACAGGGTGGGTATTCTTTTATCCTGTGGCGATCTCCAGTATTTCTATAGCTTTTCACAATTGATCACAACAATTTACACTTTACATTACAGTGGCTGAATTTAAGTGTTGATTTGTTCATCTTATGTGATATCATTTAGGATAGCTTAGTGAGTGGTTTTGCATTTTCAGGACTAAATCAATAGAAATTATGTAGACCAACTTCTCCTGCTTGTTTGAAGTGTTAGTATTAGGTGGGGACTATGTTGTTACCAATCATGAGAGGGCATAAGCACTTAAATTTTTAGAAGACTTTTCTCTTAGCAAAAACATATTCAGAATGAAGATACATATAGGTTGCACAATTCAAAATTTGAAATTAGTGCAATAAACTGTATATAGTGAAGAGTTTTGAGAAAGTACTCCCTCCGTCTCATTTTGTTTGGCCACATTTATTTTAACTTTTGATGGTCAACACAAGTGAACTTTGACCAAACATTAGTGTCAATTTAATCATCCGAGTGAAATTCTGAAAATTGTTATTGATAAGTCATTAAGTGATTTATTAATAACATTTGTTAGAATTTCATTAGGATTATTAGATTGACTCTAATGTTTGGTCAAAGCTCACTTGTGTTGACGGAGGGAGTAATTGTTAGAACAAAATTGTAGGGAATTGTGATGGATATAATAGATACTTGATCTATCTTCTAGGCGTGAATCACACTTTCCTAAAAGTAATATTTTGCCCCTACTACCGGGTTTACTTTTGAGATACAAAGAAGACTCAATTATAATTGATACTCTTTCAATTATAGTCATGTAGGAATATGTGTTTAATGTGTTTGGTGTTTTTGCAAATTCTTGCAAGACTTGTAACTTATCATTTTGATCATTTTCAGTTCTGAATGGAAGTCCCTCCTATTTATAGATACTATCATACCTCTTTGGAGAAGGATGTGACTTTTCCAAGACACATTTTGAAAAGTTGCAACTTCTTAAAAGGATGCATCTTTTACTTTCAAATAGATGTCTTTTGCAAGAGACACTATTTGAAGAGTCAAATATGCAAGGGTTCCCGCATTGCGGACGAGTGCGGGTAAAGAAGCTAGTCCATGGTAGGTGTAAGGGTAGTGGGATGCGCTTTGGAACTTGGAACATTGGATCCTTGACAGGGAGATCAGCAGAGGTGGTGGAAGTTATGAGAAGGAGGAAGATTAACATAATGTGTCTACAGGAATCTAAGTGGGTTGGAGAGAAAGCAAAAGAAATATCGCCTTGGGGTTTTAAGCTTTGGTACTCAGGAAAGGATAAGGGTAGAAATGGAGTGGGTATCATTATTGATAAGGAGTATATTAATGATGTGGTGGAAGTGTACAGGAAGAGTGATCGAATTATGGGCATTAGACTGGTGATACGTGATGAGATTATAACTATTATTTCCGTCT
Source organism: Adenophora triphylla var. japonica (assembly GCA_022495995.1). Classification (NCBI taxonomy): domain Eukaryota; kingdom Viridiplantae; phylum Streptophyta; class Magnoliopsida; order Asterales; family Campanulaceae; genus Adenophora; species Adenophora triphylla. Next base: position 187,776 of record JAFEMH010000568.1, read on the forward strand.
ATGCATCACAAGTAGGGTTGGATGCATCTATTAAACAAGTGTTCTGGGAAGATTTAGAGGAGGTAGTGCAACGAGTACCTAGTGGTGAGAAATTAGTGATTGGTGGTGATCTGAACGGGCATGTGGGGTCTAGTCGACATGGCTTTGAGAGCATATATGGAGGTTTTGGTTTTGGGGAGAGGAATGAAGCAGGAAATAGTATCCTGGACTTTGCGTTGACATATGACTTAAGTATAATGAACACTTGGTTCAAGAAGAGAGAATCTCACTTGGTGTCCTATAGGAGTGGAGGTAATGTGAGTCAGATTGACTTCTTCTTAGTAAGAAATGCTTGTAGAAAGAGTTATACCGATTGCAAGGTTATTCCGGGTGAGAGCACAGCAACTCAACATAGCGGTGGTACTTGATTTTCGAAGTAAGAGAATTTCGAGGAAGAGAAAACCACAGGTAGACCCTAGAATCAAGTGGTGGAGACTTCAAGGGGAGAATCAACAGAAATTTGTAGCTAAGATGGTCATACCGGTATTTGGTCGGATAATATGGAGGATATGGATGTAGATTCGACTTGGACTAAGATGGAACATACCATAAAGGAGGTGGCGAAAGAAGTCCTTGGAGAATCAAGAGGAAATGGGCCACCAAATAAGGACACATCATGGTGGAACGAGGAAGTAAAACAAGCAATAAAGGGCAAGCGAGAATGCTACAAATTATTGGGGAAATGTAGGAGCGAAGAGAACTATGAGAAGTATAAGGAAGCTAGAAGAGATGCTAAGAAAGCAGTAAGAGACGCAAGAACAAAGGTGAATCAAAAACTTTATGATAAGTTGGATACAAAAGAAGGGGAAAAGGACATCTACAGAATCGCTCGTATGAGGGATGAGAGGACACGAGATATTGGGACAATTAAATATGTGAAAGATGTAGATCAAAGAGTTCTAGTCGGGGATAAAGAGATAAAAGATAGATGGAGTTCGTACTTTGATACCTTGTTGATAGGCGGTCGAAGCGAGGATATTGGAGATTTAAATATCTCTTCGAGTATGGTTAATCGAGATTTTATGCGGAGAATTCAAAAGAGTGAAGTGGAAATTGCAATGAAAAAGATGAGATTGAAGAAAGTTTGTAGGAACCAGGATGGTATACCAATTGAGGTTTGGAGATGTTTCGGGAGAGGGAATAGATTGGTTAACAACGCTATTTAACAAGATATGGAGAATTAACACGATGCCGTTGGAGTGGCGGAAGAGTACTACGATCCCTTTGTATAAGAACAAAGGTGATGTCCCTGAATTGTGCCAACTATCGTGGGATCGAAACTAATGAGCCATACTATGAAACTTTGGGAAAGAGTGATTGCCTGAAAAGGCTGAGAAAAATTGTGGATATTTCGGATAACCAATTTGGGTTTATGCCGGGAAGATCGTCTACGGAGGCAATATATCTTATGAGACAAACCATGGAGAAATATCGGGATCAAAAGAATGATTTGCATATGGTTTTCATTGATTTGGAAAAGGCGTATGATAAAGTGCCAAGAGAGGTACTTTGGTGGGCATTAACAAAGAAGGGTGTTTCAAAAAAATATATTGATATTATCCAGGACATGTATAATGGAGTTAGTACTTGTGTACAGACTAGTGTTGGGAAGACTGAAGAGTTCCCTATAAAGATTGGAGTGCATCAAGGTTCCGCACTTGGCCCCTTTCTTTTTGCTTTGATAATGGACGAATTGACGAGGTCAGTCCAAGATGATATACCAAGGTGTATGTTGTTCGCAGATGATATTGTGCTGATTGATGACACAAGAGAGGGTGTTGAAAGTAAATTGGAGTTGTGGAGACACACTTTGGAATCTCGGGGTTTTCGATTAAGCAGAAGCAAGACTGAATATTTGGAGTGTAAGTTTAGCAGAGTTGGAAGTAGGGAGGTAGGGGCGGTCACATTTGATGGAAATATTTTCCAAGCTTCCGAGTTTTTTCGCTATCTTGGATTCATTATCCAAAAGGATTGAGAATTAGATGGTGATGTGGCTCATAGGATTAAAGCAGGTTGGTTGAAGTGGAAGAGTGCCACAGGGTTTCTATGTGATCGCGGCATGCCCAATAGATTAAAGGGAAAATTCTACCGCACGGCAATTAGGCTGGGATTGCTTTACGGCACCGAATGTTGGGCCGTGAAACAGTGTCACGTGCATAAGATGAATGTGGCGGAGATGCGTATGCTTCGATGGATGTGCGGTCATACAAGAAAGGATCGATTGGGGAATGAGGCGATCAGAGGTAAAGTAGGAGTTGCGCCCATTGATGATAAAATGAGGGAAAATCGTCTGAGGTGGTTTGGACATGTGATAAAGAGACCGAGTGATGCACCGATTAGGAGGCCGGAACAGTGGAGAAATGATAAAATGGCGAGGGGTAGGGGAAGACCCAAACAAACTTGGATTAGAGTGATTGAAAATGATATGAGTTTACTTTGAGTGGATGAAAGTATGGTGTTGAAGAGGCCGGAGTGGAGGGCTAAAATCCATGTGGGGGGCTGATTTATTTATGTATTTATTATTATTATTATTATTATTATTATTATTATTTACTATATATATATATTATTATTATTGTTTTTATTATTTATTTATTTATTATTATTATTATTACTCCCTCCGTCCCAATAAAAGCTTCACTAATTACCCAAAAGGGCGTCCCGTTAGAAGCTTCACCTTTCCTTTTTTGGCAAAGAATCTTTACTATTTTCTCCACTCATTCTCTCTCCTACATTATTTTAATACTCACAACACCATTATAATTTACTATTCCCTCCACTAATTCTCTCTCCTATTTTCAAATTACACTCACAACATTTTTTTCCCTCCCATTTTCATAATTTGCGTGCCCACCCAAAAGGGTGAAGCACTTATTGGGACGGAGGGAGTATTATTTATTTATTTATTATTATTATTATTTATTTATTTTTTATTTTTTATTTTTTTTTATTTTTGTTCAACAACCTTTTCACACGATGACTTATGAGGATTCATGTTAGCCGACCCCAAATTATTTTGGGACTAAGGATTTGTTGTTGTTGTTGTTGTTAGATAGCAACATCATTTCTGGCTAATGTATTCACATTGACCGTAAAGCTTCAATGTCCTTACTAGTCTTGCATAAAGATTTTCAGTGTGCCATTCTCCAAATCTGATACAGGAAACACTGACTTATTGGCAGAGGAAGATCCACATGTTATAGCAGACTGTATAAAGGTATCTCCACTACTTATGACATCATATACGAATCTTCTTGAGGGTTTGGATATCAGCAGTTATTTGTTTCTTTTAATCATTGTTCTGTTTCTGCATTCTTACAGTATGTTCTCCGGGAATTACCGTCGTCCCCAGTTCCTGCATCTTGCTGCAATGCTTTAGTAGAAGCATGCCGTAAGTTTTTTCATGAATATTCTTTAATTATTTAAAATTGATCTCTTCTTCCGTTTTCTTCCCGAGTTTATACTATGTTGTATCTGTCCGTTTGAGTCAATGCATGTTTATTGAAATAAATCCAAAGATTTACCAACTGCGTAAAAACTCGTTTTGTTTTTACAGCTATTTTCATGAGTCGGTCACTAACTCGAAAGTTTCTTCGATTAAGTTACTCTAGTCTAAAATGTTGTCTAATCTATGCCACTGCCCATAAGGGTGCTAGATTTTTTAACGGAGACAGCTTATGTGGCATGCTGAGTCACTGACAGATTCCTTTTGCTTATTCACTGCTTACGGGGTAATGCTGACATTGTAATTTTGCTTACTTGATCATTATGTGGCATGCTGACATCATACTTTTGTCTGTTTTGCACTAATATTGCATGCAATGTTCATTATGGGGATAGAAGTGTTAATAAAAAAATAATGCTACAAATAACAAAATAGAAAAACAAAATATAATGTAGTTTTGTGTAATGTACAAAGACTTTATGCATATATTTTTTTTTTCAAAATCCATATTTTGATTATCCAACAATACCTGTTTTTCAAATGTTGTCATTGATGTTTATTTTTTGGAATGTCATCATCCAACTATCAAAATTTTGCAATGTCATCACTCCGCTATTAGAACCGTCAATTATTTAACAGCTGATGGTCCTATGCCTTTACATGAAACCCGTGAAATATTTAACGAATCCGTCAATAAATATAACCAAATCTATCTAAAGGTTTCGAGATAGAAAATGTTCCATATACCCTCATCTTCAACCTTTGTTCAATAACCATAATCCCTCCTCCACCTCGTCAATTTTGACCTTCAAGGATTAAACCCAACACCCCTTCATCTCCACCCAAAGTCCCAAGTACACTCATCAACCTCTCTCGTTCCTCCAACCATTCCCCCTAATCCCCACTACAACCTTCTAAGTGAAGATTTCTTACTCAAGGAATGCTCTTCCACCCCACCCACCCACCCACCAAAAAAAATGATTAACTCCATTTTAGCTTAACTTTAGGAAAGACCATCCATACCCATTTTCATAAAGTTTGTCAGTCACATTGGTTTCAAGAGGTAAAGGAATTCCACTGAAGTTAGTAAATTATGATGAAAATTTGAAAAAATAATATTATAAAAAAAGTTCTTTACCTAAAATGGGAGGAGGTGTGGTTCCTTCATTGTTCACAAGCAACTGCGGTGGGTTTTTAGTTTATCAATATTTAATTTATTGTTATAATGTGGTTGGAACTTCCGCAGTACCTCCTCCTTCCTGGACCTGGCCTAAGTTTAACATGATTGATAGCACCTAAATCAAGAGCAATCCTAAGTTTGGGTGGAATGGGTGCCTAACACTCTCCCATTCTATAACTTAACCCCCGAACCCTTGAAATCTCATAATGTTGATTTTTCTTATGTTTTCCATTAAATAACATAGGTGGCGACTCAAAATTAAATAGAGATAGGTTAGTAGAAACCGAATGTTTTTCACCATTCTCATATATGGAAATGCTCTTATCTGATTTTGTCACTTTTGTATGTTTGTGCATTTTGTTTGCATGTGTTTGATTCTAGTTTTACTAATGGGTTATCATGTGACGATGGTTAGGAACTGAACGTAGCATGAGAGTAAGTGCAATGCGTACCGCTATATGTGATACTTTTCCAGAGCCAAATCGTCGTTTACTACAAAGGTACTTGATAAGTTGAGTGCAGTTATTTTGTTTGGTAGTTTGCTTTCTATCAGATGAATAATAGTTTCAAACCTATATTTTATACCTTGAAGACTCCCTTATGACCTGTAATTCATTGTTTGGTAATCACAGAAAAAGACTGTTGTCAGGGTTTTATGTTGGGTCAGCACAACTTCCCCTCTCCCTGTAGTCGCAGGAGCCTTGTGCTCCAGAATACACATTTTATTCCAGTTTGGTTTCAGTAATGCTTTTCCTTTCTTTTCATTTCTCCACTGTACTTGGCCTGCATTGCATTTTTCATACTTTTGACTTGTTTCATTTTCTATTAAACGCGTTTTTAGAATTCTAGTGATGATGCAAGCTGTGGCTGCTAATAAGGTTGAGAACCGAATGAGCATTTCAGCTGTTGCAGCTTGCATGGCACCACTTCTTCTTAGACCCCTTCTGGCTGGGGACTGTGAGCTGGAACATAATTTTGATATGGGCGGTGATGGTTCTGTTCAACTTCTGCAAGCAGCTGCTGCAGCTAATCATGCTCAAGCAATAGTTATCACCTTGCTAGAGGAATATGAGAAATTATTTGGGGTACACTCCAGTTTTTCTCCCTTATATTGCTCGATGTTAAATATTTATTGCAGATCTCTTTATTTCTATTTTTATCAGTAGCTTGAACTTTAAGGCTTGAACAACATACATGCATGCACCCGCACACATTAATATAGTCAGAGCCTCGATGTTCCATGCTTAACTCATCCTTTTTTTCATTTGGTTAACATTGTTGCATGATTTGGAAGGAGCACGAGTCAGTGAGTGGAGAGATAGGTTAGATGGTGTGAAGGACTAGCACAAATGGTATAAGTTAGATACTATGATCAATTATAAATGAGATGGGGAGTTAGGTAAGATGATAATCATTGACTAAGATTAGTCTTGGTGAAATGGAGAAGTGCATCAAGAGTCTAACGTGTTCGATGTGTACACCAATTAATCTGAAAGGGAGCCCCTTTGGGACAGGCATGGGATCAGCGCTACTAATGGAACTGAATATTGCGCGACTAGTAACAAACATGCAAACGAGATGGTGCAGCTGAAAATGAGAGAAGTGCACCTTTCAAAAAGTGATCACCTCTTTTTAAGCTTTAGGCAAACTACATTTACCCCCCTCAAGTATACCACCAATCTCACTTCTTCAGATTGTCACCGCTATGCCACCATTGTTGCCCCCTCAACCACCATGAAAAATCAAACAAAGAATCAAAATTATTCCTCACGTGAAAATCGAAAATCCAGGTCGAAAATATGTTCATGCTTCTGATTTTGGAAATTCAAAATCCTTCAATATCAAGATTTGTCGATTTTAATTTTAGAAACCCAGATCGGGATTTGTGCGAAAACAAAAAAATCAAAAGTTACTCATCACGTGAAAATAAAAAATCATGCTTTTGATTTCGAGAATCGAAATCCTTCAAGTTCACGATTTCTTGATTTTGATTTTGGGAACCCAGATCCGGGTTTGGGCAAAAATCAAATATTGAAAATTACCCCTCACGTGAAATAGATGTGGGAGGTTTTTGTTTTTCATTTTTTCTTTCTATGGACCGACGAGGGTATGTAAGTAATTGCATACATAAATGGTCATGTGCACTGCACATGACCATTTTCCATTAACGCCCGTTAGGGATAGGGTGCTATGTGGGATAATTTTAACATTGGGTACCTAATAGACCGACTTTTCAAATGGGGGTGCAAAGTGGGATTCGTGGTATACTTGAGGGGGTGTGGGGTTAAACGTACTTTGGCCTAAGCTTTACTAGTTGGCTAAAAAAGAGTGTCTAATAGGTAAGGACTGCTTAAAGAACAAATTTAGTGCACCTGTTAAAAAGTGTGAATTTATCAACATCAGCGAAACTAAAGGTAGGGGAAGGGGAAGAAATAAGTTTTGATCTTTTACTTGTGCTCTCTGAGCTCAATTAATTAGTTAAGAGGCTTCGCAGGAAGGTTCCATTTCCAGTGAACTATATTCCGACACTGAAGAAAGTGGAAGTGAGAGTGAAGAGCTTAGTGATGATGGAACTTATGTAGATGATGAGGATGATGAAGATATAACTGAAGGATCAGATGCAGATATGGATGAAGAGATTGAAGGTGCATCAAGTTGTACATGTAGTGAGACTGGCGATAGTGAAGACCAGCATCAGCAAGATAACAAGGTCAGTTTCTTTACTTTGCAATCTAGGCTTATAGACAAAGGGTCAGAATGAAAGATGATATTAGCCGATGATAGGCTTTTGAATAAATACCGAATGATGATGGTTCCGTCTTTCTTCTCCCCTTTCCCTGCCAAAATGCCTCTCTTTATAATTCTTCTATAGCTCTTTGGTTTCAACTTGCGAGTATGGCCTCCTCATTGTTGGGTTATTTTTCTCTCCTGCATTTCTTCCTTTTTAGCTTTTACTTGCTGCTTAAGCTTACTGCTTGATGGAATTTCTCACTTCATAATACAAGAGTAAATCACACGAGCCAATACCTATACCGTCTAAATGACAATTCAAAATAATGCAGAAGTTCAGTTAGCAGGTAGATGCATGTTTAGTATTGTTCTTGTGAAAGAAAAAATTCAGCGCTAGTACAATAGAACCCCAAGTTCCATGCTGATCTTCGGTTCATTACAGAATGCAGTTTACAAGTTGTGATCACATCTTTTTAAGCTTTAATATTCCTTTACTTCATTGATCACAGCTGCATTGGACATCTCTCTCTCTCTCTCTCTCTCTCCTTTCTTCCCGTAATAGTTCTGACTATAATGAAAATGCAGGGTTCTGAAAGTTTAAGCTCCCATTCCAACTCCCATGAAGTAGATGATGATCTGGATCTGGAGGCCAGTCAGAACGTCTCATGTTCTCCTCAACGTTCATACCAATGTACTGATGTAGAAGTGATTGATGATATTCCAGATCAAGGTAAAAATACCTTGACAGTGCGAGCAAATGATCCTGTTGAACGAATAGAAGATGACAACCATGAAATAAACTCGAGGGTCTTACCGTCTGAGAGCATTCAGAGATCTATTACTATAGCAAATGAACCTGTGCAAAATTCCAAGAGACCCACTGTCTGGGGAAGAACTGGTGTGAGTATATAACTATAATCTTTAGATTCACTATGCCGATTACTATTCTCGGTTTCGATTCCTTGAGAAATGTAACATTGTTCTTTTAGGCGCCTCTAAATTTCCTCTTCAGTGTTTCTCTACTTGACAGTGTATAAACCATTTCTATAAATGCATGATTCCAGGCAAAGAAGAACTTATCCATGGAAAATATTGATGTACCCATTGACGATGAGTAAGTGATGCTTATCCTTCACTATGTACCATTCAGAGAAATTTTAACATGGGTGTATCAAAGTTTCATGTCCTTTCAATGTTCCCATTCTTTAGAGAAACTTGTTGGTCAGCTAAATGATCTTAGTTACAGGTTCACACCCTATACATTGATTGAATATGGAGATCGTCCATATTAAATGAAGTTTGCTCTAAATTTTGGTATCCTAGTGTAGAGCTTAACTCTGATGTCATAAGCTTAAAAGTCAACCTTGTGGCATGGAAGCAATTTATTATACAAATATTCATACATTCTGTGCATATAACAGTTCTTGTTTCCATTTTGAAATGTATTCCTACTTGAAAGCAATGGAATATTTAGTGATTAGTGAGTTAATTACTATCATCATCTTCATCATTGTTATAATCATCGTCATTGTTATCATCATCACCATCATTATTATTATTATTATTATTATTATTTTTTGTTAGTAATGTCATCATTGTCAAACAAAAATAACAATTTTGACATAAAACACTCATCATATTATCTGATTAGATATGTTTTTTGGGGGGAAAATGAATAACATGAATAAGAATAAAGATTTTCTTTTGGGACTGCGAATAATATGAATAAAAATGATGTTTGATTGAATGGGAAAACTAGGAACAACAAATAACCAGTTTTACAAAGTTTTTAAAACTTCTTTGACCTGCTTCTTTCATGTTTCCACTGCCCTTCAGTGATTTGCTGTGTTAACCTCTATCCAGGGTTGAAATCCAGAGGCTTGAGGACATGAAAGTCAACCTGGAAAATGAAATTGCAGCAGAGGTAGCTAATTTCTTTTTCTGTGAAGTTTGTATTGTTAAATGTTTCTGTTCATCAATTTCACTTGTTTACTTCCCCTGTTGGTTTCAGAAAAAAGAAAATGCTATTCTACTGGAAGGTCTGGAGAAACGAAAGAATACTTTGCATAAGCATCGTCTAGCTCTTGAGCAAGATGTATGTGGCTGTTACATGGATATGCATTTCGTACAATTATCTCTCTCTCTCTCTCTCTCTCTCTGCTTGTGTAGTGATAGATTTTTTTTTTTTTTTTGTGAAGGCTTTGTTTTTGTTGTTGTTGTTGTTGTATTAGGGGGACATAAATGCTTCCTTTAATCTAAACCAATGCTTATGTATCATAAATCATGCCATCTTTATATGATTTTAATGAGACTCCGAAATCGGTATCTGCCTTCTGCTTACTATAATGCTTGCATGAGCTTATGCAAAGTTAAGATACACTTTTCTTGCTTCATATGCTGTTTTTTTGGTGTACGGAGTGTGTTTTTTCAAATACTTTTGTAGAGTTTTTGAATAGTTTTGTGGTTGGTTAGGCTCTTTAGTCGAGTATACTCCAGTGTTCAAAGACCGTGTCACATGATTTTGCGCCTTCTGTTTTTTCATACATGTTTGCTTATCAAAAAAAAGAAGATTAATATATGTGTTACCCTTCTGCTTCTAAAAATTGGAACGAAGGAGCACGATGATGTTAAAGACACTCTTTATGGTGAACTCTTAATTGGAAATGAAATTAAGCTGTAGATTCTTGTTAGATTTGTATGCTTATGCGTTACAAAACTAAACACATTCATATATGCTTATCATTGATTAGGATACAAAAGCAAAATCTCACCTTGCATACCCTTTGAATTGGCTTAGGATTACTGTTAGGATTAGGTGTATTTGAATTGATGAAGTCGATTTGAAAAATGAGTCCAAGAATAAGTCCAAGATTGATTTGAGTTCAAAACGAAAGAGGAGAATAATTGAAGCTTCTTTGGGGTGCCTTATTAAAGTCCTTTAAGGTTAAGGAATTATGTTGGCTACGGATTTAATTGTTTCCTTAAGTGGATTTGGCTTTTCCTTCAAGGTTTTGGAATCTTTTTGGATTAAGGTTTAGGCAGTATAAATACTCCATTCTCCCTAGAGTTGTTTTTCATTCTAGTGTGATGGGTTATCAATAATTATAGGATTCAAGCTAGTGATTCCTTAGGCTCTATTGATTTTCTAGCTTGTCTGTAGCAGTTCAATTGTTCTCATCCGTTTCTCTAGATTAGGGTTACGCAGTTGTGAATTCTTGTGATCAAGAATTCGTGCACATAATTAGAAGTTTGTAATATGTGATTCTCCATATTGATAATAGTTGTTCTACCTCTGACTTTGAACGTAGCCAAGTTTGTGAACCACGTAAATACTTGTGTTCGTGTGCGTGTGTATGTTGTGATTGTCATTTTCTCTACTGCATGTTCTAACAAACTGGTATCAGAGCTTCTTGGTTGAAGAAGCGTATTGAGTTTTCCGCTTCGTGAAAGAATGATGGATTCAATCATTGAACCAATGATCAAGAAGTTTAATAGGAGGAACAATTTTGGTCTATTACATATCAAGATGAAGCTTTGTTGAGAGACAAACACTTGTGGGCTCAAATTGTTGCTGCGATTAGGGATCACAAGGGTGATTTAGAGAGCAAGGTAGTGGTCGTTCCCACGTCAGAAAGCTAGAAGAAGAGAGCGAAGGAAGCAACAATTCTAATCACTCTAGATGGGAAGACCAATGCAAATCATCAAGAGGCTTGATAATGACATCTTGGTGGGTGTTGTTCATTGTAGTGATTTAGATGGGGCTTTGTTGTTGTTGGAGCATAGTTGTTAAAGGCGAAAGGCGGGCGAGAGGTTCCTAGAAAAGGTGAATAGGGAAAGGTGACCGAAAGGCGAGCAAGGTGATAAAATAGAACAAAAGAAATAGTAAAATAGTATATACTCCCTCCGTCCCATTTGAAGCTTCACCATTTTGGTGAGGGCAAACAAATTAAGAAAAGTGATGAGTGGGAGAAGGATTGTAAGAGGGAAGAAGTGAGTGGATATGACAAGTGGGACCCTTAATTTAAATGTGTGAGGAGAAAAAGTTAGTGGGTATGACAAGTAGGGTCCACAATTTAAATATGTGAGAAGAAGTGAGTGGAGTTAACAAGTGGGACCCATATTTTTTACCATTTTAGGAAAGATGAAGCTTCTAATGGGACACCCATTTGGGTAAAAGATGAAGCTTCAAATGGGACGGAGGGAGTATGTAAAATATAAAATATCTTTACCCCTTGGTTTCCCAAAACAACGCATTTCAAGTTAAAATATTAAAACTAAAACTACAAAATGACCTAGTTTAACATTATACATATGCCTAATATGCCTTTTGACAAAGGCAGATTACTCACGCCTCTCGCCATAACCAAGAAAGGCCTTGTCTATGCCAAAAAGGCGCACAACAGCCCGCCTCAAAACCAAAAGGCGATCGACCCCTAAAGGCGCCAAAAAGGCGAGGCGGGCGAAGAGGCGCTAACCTTTCGCAACTAGGTGTTGGAGGAAATGTTTCTGACGAAGTTTCTAACAAACAAGCTATACGTGAAGCAGAAGTTGTTCGCTATTCGAATGTCTGAAGGTACTCCTATTAAGGATCACATAGATCGATTTACTGTTGTATTACTTGAACTGCGTAATATTGAGGTTAAAATCGATGATGAAGATGCTGCTCTTCTGTTGGTTTCTTTACCATTGTCATATGAGGGGTATGTGGACTCTTGTATTAGTGGTAAGGACATAGTAACTTTGAAAGAGGTAAAGACTGGCCTCAAGATCAGAGATTTGCGTCGAAAAGCGAATGGTATATGTACAAAATCTCAGTCACCAGGTTTGGTTGCAGAAGGCAATAGAGGGGCCATGGTAGGAGAAACAAATGTTCTTCTTAAAAGGGTCCAACACCTGGAGATTGTAATTACTGCAAGGAAAAGGGGCATAGGAAACGTGATTGTCCAAGGATGAAGAAGAAGAGCGAGCAATTTAGGTCAATTGCAGCTATAGCAGATGACGTTGATGAGGACTACGCCTTAGTAACCAAAGAAGAAAAGGCATCGAATATGCATGGATTCTTGATTCTGGGCGTTTTATCACATGGGTTCGCACAGGAAACGGTTTGCAACTTACGAGCATGTGGAAGTTAGTGATGTTTATATGGCTAATGGGTCTGCCTGCAAGGTGGTTGACATATGTTCCATAAGGTGCAAACTTTTGATGGTAAGTTTTGTACGTCGAACGAGGTGAGGTATGTTCATGAAATAACAAATAATCTGATATCCCTAGTCGGCTAGACAAGATGGGATACAGTTTAAAAGGTGAAGGTGGAGCAGTAAATGTCTGCAAGGGTTCAAACGTTATTCTGAATGGGGTAAAACGAGGTGCCTTGTACGTCCTCCAAGGTTCTACGTTTTTGTCTCAAGTGTCAAGCATCAAACTACAAAGAGTAATGTAAAGTCACATTTTGAGGAAGCATATTGTGAGGCTTCTTGTGGGGTGATTGACAAACAGGTGGAGCAGCGAGTTACTAAAGGTGGAAAGGAGCAATTAGCTACTGCTGAGGATTCCGCAGATTATGTCACTTTTTTGTTTTGGTCGGCGAGATCCAATGCGTGTTGAGTTTGCCTAATAGCCGGCTAGGATAATTCTGAGTGCCTGCTGCAGCGACACGTTTGGGTGTCTTGGAGGACTCATCTGTTTGCTCAGCGAAGCAAGTTTGGGTGTTCAGGGGATACATACGTTTGTTTACTTGTTGAAGGAGTCTGGTCAACTGTTGCAACAAGTTATTTTGGTGTTCGCTGTAACACATTTGGGTGTCTAGAGATATAGTTTTTGGTTGTCCGGAGGATAAGTTTGGTGTTCGGTGCAACACAGCTGAGGCAGAGGTGGAGAAGTCCGTTATGATTATTGGTTAAGGTGGAGATTTGTTAGGATTAGGCGTCGTTGAATTGATGAAGTCGATTTGAAGAAGGATTCCAAGAACAAGTCCAAGGTTGATTTGAATCCAAGACGGAAAAGAACAATTGAAGCTTTTTTGGGATTCCTTATTAAAGTCCTTTAGAGTTAAGGAATTCTGTTGGCTTAGGATTTAATTGTTTCCTTAAGTGGATTTGACTTTTCCCTCAAGGTTTTGGAATCCTCTTGGCTTAAGGTTTTGCAGTATAAATACTCCCCTCTTCCTAGAGTTGTTTTTCATTCCAGTGTGATAGGTTATCAATAATTCTAGAATCCAAGCTAGTGATTTTTATAGGCTCTATAGATTTTCTAGCTTGTATGTAGCAATTCAATTTTTTCTCATTCGTTTCTCTAGATTTGGGTTGCACAGTTGTGAATTTGTTTGATCAAGAATTCGTGCACATAATTAAAGACCGTGTAATATGTGATTCTCCATATTAATGATAGTCGTTCTCACTCTGCCCGTGAACGTAGTGAAATTGGTGAGCCATGTAAATACTTGTATTTGTGTGCGTGTGTATGTTGTGATTGCCATATTCTCTATTGCATGTTCTAACAGTTACATTTCTAGCTCATCTTGGACTATTTTTGTGTGCCCTGTTTGAAATGTACTTTTCTCGAGTGCAATTGTAATGTACGCCCTCCGCCCAGACCAAGGGTGTACGGGGTGGATTTCACGCTTCTTAAGAAATTTTTTAAAAAATGAATAAAAGTTAAACGTGGGATAGGGAATAGTAGTTAATAATTGTTTTTTTTTGTAAATATGTTAACTTTATAAGGGCATAATAAATGGTTTTTTTTGTAATATGGGGTAGGGAATAGTAGTTAATGATTGATTTTTTAATAGGAGAGAGAATGAGTGGGAGAAATAGTAAGTTAATGATTGTTTTTTTTTTGTAAATATGTTAAAATTATAAAGGTATAATGAATGGTTTTTTTGTAAATATATGGAGATGATAAGGGTATAAATATATTAAAAAACTTGTCATTTAAGGAAAGGAACTCTTGGTCTGGAACGGACCAAAAGGGAAAGATGAACCCTTGGTCTGGGACGGAGACGGAGGGAGTAATTATTTTGGAGCCTCACTACCTCTCCAATCCGCCACAAAGACTTTAATTGACATTACTTTGGTGCTCGCAGGTGGCAAAACTACATGAACAGTTGCAGAAGGAGAAAGAGTTGAGGGCAAAACTTGAAGCTGGACTTAAGATGCCTCAAGGTCCAGCACCTACATCAGCCTCTATCAATGAAAGGGTCAGTTTACTTTTCATTATCTTCTTCATGGGCTTCAGTATTCACCAACATATTAACTTTTACATGCCTTAAAGACAAAGGCAGATCTGGAGGAGATTGTCCAAGCAGAAACAGATATCATCAGCTTGAAGCAGAAGACTGATTATCTAGGAGGGCATGTTACTCAACAGTGTGAACAAAATTCCGTTTATGCCCTCGAGTCCTCTAGCCAATCTTCGAATCAAGGAAGAGTGTAAGGTTCCCCTTTCCTAATTTTTTCTATTCATTTTGTTTTTGATCTAGATATTCCATATCCCAGAATCCCCATGTTTTGAAACTAAATATTCCTATTGCACTCGAGGAGCAGTTTTTGGTGTCTGATACCAGCTTAGTAGGTTGACAGGCTCGCTTGATAACCAACTAATAAGGAAAGATATGCTGAAACCTGGTCTGTGGTTATGCTTGCCATGTACTTAGAAGCCTTGATATGCTAGCACATCTATAACATTAGCCAGGCATTGGGCACTGAAACGGTTAAAAGGACCAAACTTGGGTAGAGAGCTTATGCGTTCTAGCAATGAAAAGTTATGCCTTCAATATCTATTAGAAAATTTGTCTCTTGTTTAGTTATTTATTGCATTTTCCCACCTTAATTTTGGTACAGGAAAGAGAACGAGAAGGATTTTGAGGCTTCAGCTTCACAAGATGTTGATAAATCGAAGAGGTCTAAGGTATTTACATGCAACAATTTTCCTACCTTGACAATGATTGCATCCGTAAACCAGTTGTACTGAACAGTTAAATGATTCATGTAGTCAAGTAAATGGATTTGAAAATGTTAGCTGTCATCATAAATAGGCAAATGCTGAGACAAAACATACTCTCCACCCCAACATCTCATGATATAGTGCTTTGCCACTTTGTCTCTTCTCTTAAAATTATGTGGCGAAAATCATGTGATCCTTCTTATTTCTGGAATTAATTTATAGCTCTCTATAATCGCCACATTTATGTCTACAATTTATATGCAGAAACCATCTTAAACAATACTTTCTTCTTTTATCTCCCTTGTGGTTTCTGTTATTGCAAGAGTGTCTCACTCTTGTTTCTTGCCTAGTTTTACTTTTACCGCATCAATCTCAATGTTCTTTGTATATGTTACACTTGATTTCTTAACATGCTGCTATGGTTTACTTTTCGTCTAGTTTTACCATGCATCAATATCAATAATCTTCGTTACAGCTACGTCAATTTCTGAACCTTGCTATGGCCTAATAGCCTTCCATAGAATACTTCTCGTCTCTGCAGGTGCATGTCAATAAACTTTCGCATACATTCTTCATAATTAGTTTGAAAACCAACTGAATCTGAAGCTTCATTAAGAATGAACTTCCGCCTTAATATTGTCAACAAGGATCATGTTTAAGGCTTCAACTAGATCTTTGACGTGGTATGTAATTTGTAACTTGCTTGTCAATTCTCTAGGCACCCTAATGACCCTCATTTTCCTCTTGATAGATGTCCATTATCACCCCAATTAAACAAATGGCTTCTATATTTATTCTTCTGCATATATACCAGACAACTCCAATAGCTGTTCAGATAGTAGAAATTAGTGTACGGATGATGGATTTTTGCTTTGGGCTGTGATTTAGTAGAACATGTAATCTTTGACTGACACCTTAAACCCAGTGATAAGCATTGCTCTCTTCTTGTAATAGGATACTCAGGTGAGCAAGGCACAAACCGAAAAAAATGCCAAAAACCAGCTGCCTCTCTCTTTACCTAGCAAACCTTTAGCTCAGAACCAACAGTCAGATTCATTACACAATCTCAAATCTGCTGGCATTCAAGCTGCTTCACCTTTGGTGGAACAGGGGATAGGCAGTTTTTCTGTAACCAATTCCAGAAGGTCTGCCCCAAGAGGCGAGGTATGCTTTGTTGTTCTTCTCTTTATGCATATATCTAGAAATCAATGTAATTTGTTACTTTTTCGAACCTATAATTACCTTTTTTAGGGTTTTATTGCTATTTTCATGTCACTAAATGTTTGATTTCAAACCTTAGCTCGTACAAACTCAAGAGATCGAGTAATAATTATTCTAAGGAGAACACACCATTACGCAGAGATCTGCAGGTTTTCCCGTGAGTTACCATAAAATTTATTTATCCTCTAGAGTTTTTTTTTTCTTTTTTTTTTCAACTTTCTGTTGAGTCAAATAATTTCCATCCTGAAACTAGATGGAAAATGCGTTACTGGACATTAAATTGTTGGATTGTTAACAACATTCGTGAATATAGTTATATTTATGATAGACAGAATTATTTCCTGGGTTAATTTTTCCAAAGGTTTCTTTAACACAATGCACCACCTCTTCCAACAGAATCCTTCACCCTGTCCTTCCTTCGTGCTCACAAAGAATCAGGGAATGTATCTAGAATTGCTTATCTTTTCTGTTTTCATTTGCAACTTGGACAGTTCATATTTCCATGTGGCTAGTAGTTGTTAGAGAAACCTTGTTAAGTAGAAAGAAAGTAACAACAGCTCACTTGTGTACATGCAGGTTGGTCCAACCTCTTCTGCACTTACAAAACTAACAAACAGACTCAATTTCTTGAAAGAAAGACGCAACCAAATAGCAAATGAGCTACAAACTATGGACAAAGGGCGGAATTCTGGCCAAGCTGGCCTAAAGCAGGAAAGAGCTAGTAGACAGTCAGAATCTCCCCCACCAAATGCAAGAACGGACAAATTTAAAGTATCAGAGGGTCAATCCTCAGAAAAAGGAAGAACAGGATCCGATAGTAATCAGGGAGTAACAGAAGGTTCTTCATTTCAAAATGCAGATACCCAGAGAAAACTGGATATCCATTCACTCCGAACAAAGGATAGGGGATTAAGACCTGAAGAAGGTCAGTCGACCCCGAATCTTGATAGGGAAAAAACAGAAAGCTTTCCTAATAATGAGAAAAGTCAATCCGTAGTGCCTCCATCCAGATGATGCATGCCCTTATCTTCTCTCCCATCATTCTTAACCGCATCAATGAGTATTAGTAGCCCCAATTGGGACGGCTCAGCATCTCTTTAGCTTGTTGTCCCAAAATGAATGACGAAGAGGAAATTTTGAAATATTTTTGGTCATTCATTTGGAACGAAGGGAGTAATATTTTAATGAGTTTGTTCAAGGGGGACATTGTTAAATTTGTGACAAACCCAACCAACCCAACTTTGCATATCCAAGATGAGCATTCTATGTGGGGTTGCTGGATTTTGGGTTTGGGTAGAGGTAATTTAGGAATTTTTATGTAATTATTAGTGACGTGTTTAGTAAATGCAACAAGTTTATTCCATGTTCAGGCAGGGGAAATGGATTCTAACTTCGTCAGTGATTCGCTTCTGACAACCATTGAAATTGAAAAGGGAGTTGTCAGAAAAATAGAGGCGCTGGAGGACAATAATTGATGTTGTAGGAATAACGCAATTGCATGTCCTGTGGACAAGGTAAGAATAAAATATCTTTCAGAATCCGTTGATCGAGCGACAATAATAACATAATAAATAATCCTTTTTTAGTTTTTCCAGGAAAAAAGAAATGACATAATAAAGCCAAAAACTTATAAAAAACGCGTTTTTGGTTAACTTAACAAAAAACGTGTTTTACCATCTTCCTAATAACAACACACAGTTACGTAACCTCTCTCTCTCTCCTCTCTCTCTCTATACGCAAAGGGGAAGATCGCGTCTTCTTCGTCTCCGGCAACCCCAATTGCAATCGCCCTCACCGTCTTCTCCTTCTCCGGCAACACCAATCCCCTCTCTGATCCCAGAAACCAACCGGCGGCAGACAACACATAACCGACGATGACTTGGAGAAGATGAACTATTTGAGAGCCGTAATCAAAGAAACCTTCCGTTTACACACTCCATTACCATTACAAAGGATTTGATTTTGAATTGATACCGTTCAGATCGGGACGAAGGGAGTGTCCTGGGATTGCGTTTGCAGCGGTGACGATTGGGTTGTCGCTTGCGAATTTATTGCAGAAGTTTGATTGGGGATTTTCGAATGGGGAAAATGGTGAGGATTTGGATATGACTGAAGCACCTGTTGTTTTATAACGATTAATCAAGTGCCAGTTGGTGATTAATCAAGTGCCCGTTAGTGTATAATAGAGTGCCCGTTAGTGTATAATCAAGTGCCCGTTGGTGTATAATTGAGTGCCCGTTAGTGTATAATCAAGTGCCCGTTAGTGTATAATCAAGTGCCCGTTGGTGTATAATTGAGTGCCCGTTAGTGTATAATAGAGTGCCAGTAAGTGTGTAACTGAGTGTCAATGTATTTTTGAATGCCAGTTCATGTAATTTTGAATGCCAGTCCATGTTTTTTTGAATGCCAGTTCATGTTTTTTTGAATATTAGCAAAAATAATTATCAGTGTTTTTGAGTGCCAGTATATGCATTTTTGAGTGCCAGTAAATGTGTTTTCAAATGTCAGTCCATGTATTTTTGAATGCCAGTGTAAAAAAGTGCTAGTGCATGTATATTAAGTGACTTTATAAACTAACACTGGCACTTGGTTACACTAACACTGGCACTTTGTTACACTAACACTGGCACTTTGTTAAACTAACACTGGCACTTGTTTTACACTAACACCAGCACTTTGATACACTAACACTGGCACTTTATTACACTAACACTGACACTTTTTTACACTGACACTGGCACTTTGTTACACATGCACTGCTTCGTTGAATTGACCCAAACTTCAGCAAATTAAACCCTTTTTCCACACCATTGAAGGACATTCTGTTTATCCAACGAAAAAACGAAGAGCTATGGAATCAAATCACACAGTTATCTCCAATTAATTATGTACCAATCAATAAAGTACCAATCAATTATGTAACGAAGCAGAGTTGACAATGGACATTAATGGCGGAACTAGGGCACGAATTGTAGGTTACTAAATACTCAAACTGAGTGAACGCCGGAGAACGATCGGAGCTTGGGATGGCCAGAGAAGATGATCGGAGCTTGGGATGGCACGAATTTGTGTAATTACAAAAATGCCACCGTTTGTTTTGAAAACACGTTTTTCCTTATCTTAAAAAAAAACTAGTTTTTTATAAGACCAGCCAAAAACTTATAAAAAACGCGTTTTTTGTTAACTTAACAAAAAACGTGTTTTACCATCTTCCTAATAACAACACACAGTTACGTAACCTCTCTCTCTCTCCTCTCTCTCTCTATACGCAAAGGGGAAGATCGCGTCTTCTTCGTCTCCGGCAACCCCAATTGCAATCGCCCTCACCGTCTTCTCCTTCTCCGTGACACCAATCCCTCTCCGATCCCGAAACCAACCGGCGAGCAAACACATAACCGACGATGACTTGGAGAAGATGAACTATTTGAGAGCCGTAATCAAAGAAACCTTCCGTTTACACACTCCATTACCATTACAAAGGATTTGATTTTGAATTGATACCGTTCGGATCGGGACGAAGGGAGTGTCCTGGGATTGCGTTTGCAGCGGTGACGATTGGGTCGTCGCTTGCGAATTTATTGCAAAAGTTTGATTGGGGATTTTCGAATGGGGAAAATGGTGAGGATTTGGATATGACTGAAGCACCTGTTGTTTTATAACGATTAATCAAGTGCCAGTTGGTGATTAATCAAGTGCCCGTTAGTGTATAATAGAGTGCCCGTTAGTGTATAATCAAGTGCCCGTTGGTGTATAATTGAGTGCCCGTTAGTGTATAATCAAGTGCCCGTTAGTGTATAATCAAGTGCCCGTTGGTGTATAATTGAGTGCCCGTTAGTGTATAATAGAGTGCCAGTAAGTGTGTAACTGAGTGTCAATGTATTTTTGAATGCCAATTCATGTAATTTTGAATGTCAGTCCATGTTTTTTTGAATGCCAGTTCATGTTTTTTGAATATTAGCAAAAATAATTATCAGTGTTTTTGAGTGCCAGTATATGCATTTTTGAGTGCCAGTAAATGTGTTTTCAAATGCCAGTCCATGTATTTTTGAATGCCAGTGTAAAAAAGTGCTAGTGCATGTATATTAAGTGACTTTATAAACTAACACTGGCACTTGGTTACACTAACACTGGCACTTTGTTACACTAACACTGGCACTTTGTTAAACTAACACTGGCACTTGTTTTACACTAACACCAGCACTTTGATACACTAACACTGACACTTTATTACACTAACACTGGCACTTTTTTACACTGGCACTGGCACTTTGTTACACATGCACTGCTTCGTTGAATTGACCCAAACTTCAGCAAATTAAACCCTTTTTCCACACCATTGAAGGACATTCTGTTTATCCAACGAAAAAACGAAGAGCTATGGAATCAAATCACACAGTTATCTCCAATTAATTATGTACCAATCAATAAAGTACCAATCAATTATGTAACGAAGCAGAGTTGACAATGGACATTAATGGCGGAACTAGGGCACGAATTGTAGGTTACTAAATACTCAAACTGAGTGAACGCCGGAGAACGATCGGAGCTTGGGATGGCCAGAGAAGATGATCGGAGCTTGGGATGGCACGAATTTGTGTAATTACAAAAATGCCACCGTTTGTTTTGAAAACACGTTTTTCCTTATCTTAAAAAAAACTAGTTTTTTATAAGACCAACTCCATAATAAATAGTAATCCCTCTGTCCCCAAATAATCTACTCACTTTTTAGATTGTTTTTATGAAAGTATTTTGAACAGTAATTATAGTTTAATTTAATTATTCTTATGAAAATTGAAAACTTATTATTGATATATCATTTTAAAATATTATCAATCCTAATCATTTGGATAATTGAATCAATCAAATACTTTCGTAATGACAATAAAAAAAGTGGAAAGATTATTTTGGAACAGTATGTATAAAAGTGTATTAACACTTTATTATTGTATAAAAGTGTATTAACACAATATTTAAAACCAATTTAAACCTCTTAATGTAAAAATGAAAATAATATTACTAATAATATTAACAATACAAATTTCATAGGTATCACTATAAACTAACAAACCAAATACCAAAAATATAATTAAAATAAGGTTTATTTATTTCTTCGAAACAAAACATATAATGAATGCATCAACCTCCCACAATTCCTAACCCTCATAATTAATCTTACTTAAATTCTTCATCATCATCCTGAATCTTTTACCATAATATTTATTACGTATCTTTTCTATTATTATTATTATGATACTTAAACCATAATATGGTAAGGAAACCAAAATTAATCAAAAATTAAAAATCTTTGAGAATCTTGCGGACTTGTTCAAGGGTCACAAACAGCACAACTGTAAATGGACCCTGTCTCGAAATCGTTGGTATGAACCCTTTGTAAAGGGCCATTGGACCCTCACACTTGACTGTCTTTAAAGCACAGTCCAATGCACCCTTGTACGGCGGCGCCACCCCCGGCTCCACCTTCATGTTCATCACCCTAGTCTTGATCACATCAACTGGGTTTGAAGCCACTGAAGCCACAAAGCCAGCCGCGAAGCTGGCCGTCACGTGGGTCCCCAGCCCGTCTTTCATTAACCCTTTTTCCAAAATCGTCTCCTTGATCTGATCGTACGATGCCAGCTGAGAAGCAGTTACGATCATGGCGCGGTTCACGGTAAGGGATGAGCCGCGCCACAGGCTAGTGACGCCCTCTTGCTTTGCCATCCGGGTGATTGCGTCGACTACGCCTTCGTAGTTTCGGCGCTGGGAAGCCGGGAGTCGACCGTCGGCTTGCATGCGAACCATGGCTACATCGGCTGGGTTGCCAACAGCCGCGCCTATTCCACCGGCTAATAACCCGGCTCCTATCTTTTTACCCAGTGGGAAGTTGCCGGTGTTCGGGTCGGACCATTTTTCTCTGAATATTTCGTACAGTCCCATCCTCGTGGTGGAATACAGAGTCTGGCGGACATGGTGGCGGAGACGCCGGAGAACAAGGCGGCGACACCTTCCGTTTGAAAGATTTTGACCCCAACGGAGATGGGTCCGACTCTGGGTGGCGGCATAGGTAGAGCAGCAGCAGGAGTAGGGAAGCGAAGGAGGTGACCAGGAGCAGCCATAGTTGCAGCACCGCCGCCGTTAAGAGCGAAAGCAGGTTTAACAGAATGAATCTGCTGCGGAACAGGGTTAGGGAGATTCGACTCGCCCTGCAATTGCATACGAACCTTGATGAGGTCAAGTGGGTGAGTAGAACAACCGGCAACAATGGAAGCAATTCCACCCTCAACAAATCCCTTAACACCCATTGTATTGAAACTCAAAATTCAATCAAAAGAAGAGAGGCTATAAATTATAAATTAAACAAAGAATGAAAGAATTGGCAGGGGTTTAATTTGAATTTGAATCAGGAAGAAGACCAATTGGGGGAAGATAGATCACTGGAGATATTGAGATGAGAATGAAGGCCAAAAGCAATGGACGAATAATGAGGAACTAAGGGTCTGTGAGACATAGGCCGGATGAAGAACAGAAAGAGAGTCGATCGAATTGAGTGAAAAATTAAGAGAAAATTGGGGGAGAATTTATAAGGCGTTGGAGAGAAAGTGGGAGGAAGAAGAGATGCTTGGCGAGTGGCGAGAGAGAGAGAGAGAGAGAATACGCGGAGAGACTGGTGAGCTGTGGGCCCAGAAGAGGTGCCCTAATTTTGTGACTGATTCGGCCCAGTTTGAAAATTCGTTGATTAAATTAATTGAAAATATTCTAGAGATTTGCGTTGTTTTTACAGTTGTTGTGTTTGTTCCGGTTACGACTGGGTTAGGTTAACAGCTTTAAAATAAACAAATCAAGTAACTTTCCACTTCCAAAATAAAATGAATGTTTAATTTTTTAAAATTTTATTTTAAAATGATTATTTATTTTTTACTATTTTTTTTAAAGTAGGGTGTCTCTCAAATAAAAAAAAAGGATATTCACTTTTGCTCTAACAAATCAAACCTCCCCTAAATTTCTAAAAAATATAAACTATACCCAATTTTATGTAAAATGTCTGCATTTAAAAAACTTATTAATTTTTGTACTTTTGACTCTTAGTATTTCTTATTATTTGAATTAAATATTCCCCACAATAATATGCAAGAAAATTATCACTCCCTCTGATTATATATATACTAGAAGAGTAAGTTTTGGGAGAAACCAGTTTTTCCATAAATTATAAAAAGTCCAATTTTTTTCAACTTGCAAATATTTGACGAATATAAGATCAGTTTAAAAAAACAGGACTTTTTATAACTTAGGGAGAAACTAGTTTCCCCCAAAATATTGTGATACTAGAATAAGTTCGTGTCCGAGGACACATTTTTTATTTTTTTTAAGTCCGTGTCCTTTTTTTTTAAGGGCAAAATGGGGAAAGAGACAAATGTATGAGAGCAAAATGGGAAATTCGACACATGCTACTGTCCATAGTACTGTAGATAGTGGAGCTACCATTTATACTATATATATATATATATATATATATATATATATATATATATATATACTCCCTCCGTCCCATTACAAAGAGGAAATTTACTGTTCACGCGTAGATTAAGGAAAAAAATAATGATATAAATGTTGTGAGTGTAAAAGTAAAATAGGAGAGAGAATGAGTGGAGGGAATAGTAAATTATAATGGTGTTGTGAGTATTAAAATAATGATAGGAGAGAGAATGAGTGGAGGGAATAGTGAATTTGTGGTTTGTAATGGGACGTCCAAAAAGAAATATTTATGATTTGTAATGGGACGGAGGGAGTATATATATATATATATATATATATATATATATATATATATATATATATATATATATATATATATATATATATATATATATATATTCTTTTTAAATAACCTAAAATAAATGACAAGTTCATGTTATCCTTTGAAGTGATGACATAAAAATGCCCTCTCAAACAAACGGAACGAAGAAATATAGTTTAATTATAAACTTGACTCCATTTTTTTTAAGATACCTCATCATCATAAGAAAAGGGATCGAACCCTAATTTTCATAGGGTGTGAGCATTATTTTTGCAGTGAGCTACTCCATTGTGACAAGTTGACTTTTAAAAATGAAAATACTATTGTATTCAATATTCAGATTATTATTCTTTTCTTTCCTTTTTTTTATAGTGAGCTTTTCCACATCTCAAAAAAATTACGGCAAAACAAATTATTTTTGCCATATATTAAAAGATAATTTTTTTTTTTAAAACCAAAATGATATTACAAGTTCATTATTGTAATATTCCCTCTCACATTGGCCAATTATAGAAGATTAGTGTGCTATTAAATAGGCAACATACTATTATTGAACACTAATAATATATACTCCCTCCTTCCCAGCTCAATTGAGATTTATTTTCTTTTTTGTTCGTCTCAGCTCAAATAAGACTGTCCAAAATGGACAGGAATCTTTACTATTTTCCCCACTCATTCTCTCTCTTATTTTACTTTTACACTCACAACACCAATCAAATCACTATTCCTTCCACTCATTCTCTTTCCTATTTAATTTTTCATACTCACAACATTTTCTTTCACATTTTCTCTTTCTTACTTTTCATTAATCTGTATATCCAAAAATTTGATATTAATTGAGTTGGGACGGAGGGAGTATTAACTTTTGAGTGAGTATATGATCTTAAGAGGACTATAGTTATTTGTGCTCAGTAAGTAGGTGTGTGTGTGTTCGGGCTCTAATCGTGATAATTACCTTCGAATAATTTTAAAAGGATTTTCCCGCCAAATCTATAAGACACATTAAAGATACGCGATATTTTATATCCCATGGTTTATCAAGATCAATATTCCAAATTAATCGCTTACCCTCACACAAAACCCCTCCCCTCTCCTCATTCATGTGACTGTTGGAACATTTATATCCTAATAATCCCAAAGGACTCAAGTCTAGATTAAGTAAGAGAAGAAGATGAAGGCGAAAGCGTGATACCTGTTGAGTCCATCTTGTTACTTGATGATGTTCTTGCAAAGGAAGGAAGAAAAGAAGAAGAAAATGAAGGAGGGAAATGTAGATCTTCTTGATGATAAATGCCTTCCTTAGAACTCAGATTATGGAGATAGTATATAAGAATGATGTAGTGTTTTCTAGGCTGATGGTAAGCCTCTATATATAGGAAAACAATGGCACTTCATCAAGAGACTACACCCTTTCAATTAAGCGGTGTGAAATTACCATTCTGCCCATCATAAATAGGTAATTTCCACCTCGGGAATTCTACACATTTAATCAATATTATATACTTTACAATAACATTATTATAATGATTTATACATGTACGTCTACATGTCACTTATATTTATTAAGTATACACATTTTGCAATCCATGTTCTTACAATCTCCCACTTGGATTGCCCAAACATGTGTTTATACTTTAACAAATCCTCATAAAATCATATTCATAATGTAAATGACAATCCATATGTGCACTTCATTGTCATTCTAAACAATCTCGTCCATTAGTTTTACAAGTATAGGAACTAAAGGGCGATCGTTGTAATTGATTCGCAACTAAATCCACATTAATTACATATATATGTTCAACTAAATGACATAGATTAAGTATAGATATGTAGCATGAAAAACTTAATGAATATATATTAAAACATGTATATATATTCCATCAACTAGTCCTAATTAATCAAATGAGATCGATATGAATAAAATAAATAGCAAGTAAAGCACAACACAAACTCCCACTATATTATGCATTATCAAAAGTCGTTTCACCCATATGAACAGTATGCTCGTGAAACATCAAAAGAGATAACGCTTTATAAAATTGATCCAATAACATGGAGTTTGATCCTATAAGTTGTATATCTATTTGTTCATTTTATACTTATTTCTCTTCAACAAGAGACATAACCATATGATGTCTTTCGACATCTTTGCATCCAGTAAAACAGAATCAGAATACCTAATGATCTCAAAATGATCCGATTTTGTATACATAAGCATGTAGTTTAATGTTTTATAGGTACTTCATCATTCTTTTGGATGCGACTTAATGTTCTTCTTTCCGAATTGCTTTGGTATCGACCAAGCATCTCAATAATAAATGCAATGTCTGGACGAGTACGGACTTGCGCATACATTAAGCTTCCTACTGCCAGTGCATAAGGGATATTTTCCATATACTTGGATTCAAAATTATTTTAGGACATTGCTTTAAACTGAATTTATCTCCTTTAGAGACAGGGGTGTCATGTGATTTATAATTTTCAATGCTAAACCTTTGTAATACCTTCTCTATATAGCTCTTTTGATATAATCCCAAAATATCTCGTGAACGATCACGATGAATTTGGATTCCCAATACAAAAGATGCCTCACCAAAATCTTTAATCTCAAATTTGTTTGAGAGAAATTTCTTAGTTTCCTTTAGAAGGTCCTTATTATTACTAGCAAGTAAAATATCATCCACATATAAGACCAAAATTATAAATCTACTCCCACTGAACTTATGGTATACAGGATTCTTTTCAAAACCAAATGAAAGAATAACTTGATTAAATTTTAAATATCATTGACGAGAAGCTTGCTTGAGGCCATAAATGAATTTCTTAAGTTTACAAACTAATTGATTAGTTTGATCTGAATCGGTCACCATTTCTGATTTCCTTATATAGATGATTTCCTCATTGTCTCAATTGAGAAAAGTCGTCTTAACATTCATTTGATGAAGCTCAAGATCGTAATGTGCCACTAATGCCATAATGATCATAAAAGAGGTTTTAGAAGATACCGGAGAAAATATTTCTTTATAATTAATGCCTTCTTTTTTAGTAAATCCCTTAGGGCAACTCCAACAATGGTCCTAAAACCTATTTTTGATACCCACACAAAGGTCCTTGCATCTCCAATGGCAAAAATTAGAGGTATCAAAATTTGATTAAGTCCTTAGCAAAGTACCATATTTAGGACTTTGCTTAGGACTTTGCTACTTCATTTTTTTCCATACACCCTTCTTTCATTTTCTTTCTACATTTGTTCTACTTCTTTTTAAATTTATTTAATTATACATAAAAAATTTGACTAAAACTTCAATCCATATTCAGAATTTAATCAAGACATGAATACACAAGTAGATCCAACACGGTTGTGAGACATAAAACGCTCTGTTGTGTCAATGGGATAATCTTGCATGAATCATCATGTCCTTTTGAGTAAAACTTCAATCCATATTCAGAATTTAATCAAGTAATGAATACTAACACCCTAGCAACGAATTATAGCATTCAAATAACATCATAACATAATGATATCAACAGGATTAAGAATCAAAGTAAAGCAAAATATATGCTATATGAATTCAAACTTAATCTAAAACTTGAGAGGCTCTGATACCAATTGTTGGAACATTTCTATCCCAATAACCCCAAAGCACTCAAGTCTAGATTAAGTAAGAGAAGAAGATGAAGGCGAAAGCGTGATACCTGTTGAGTCCATCTTGTTACTTGATGATGTTCTTGCAAAGGAAGGAAGAAAAGAAGAAGAAAATGAAGGAAGGAAATGTAGATCTTCTTGATGATAAATGCCTTCCTTAGAACTCAGATTATGGAGAGAGTATATAAGAATGATGTAGTGTTTTCTAGGCTGATGGTAAGCCTCTATATATAGGAAAACAATGGCACCTCATCAAGGGACTACACCCTTTCAATTAAGCGGTGTGAAATTACCATTCTTCCCATCATAAATAGGTAATTTTCACCTCGGAAATTCTACACATTTAATCAATATTCTATACTTTACAATAACATTTTTATAATGATTTATACATGTACGTCTACATGTCACTTATATTTATTAAGTATACACATTTTGCAATCCATGTTCTTACAGTGACAAGCATACACACACACACACTCACACAAACTTTCTCTCTCTCTATCTCTTTCCTCTATACACTCCGACAACTTTCTCCGGCCACGCCTCCGCCCCTCTCCCTCCTCATCCAACCTACTTACCTTCTCACTCTCCGTCAGACTTGTCCAGATATATCATCTCCAACCAACTCCAACAGCCTCCTTCATTGGTCAACATTAGCCTTCTCCTCTTTTTGCGCCGGCGTCCTTCACTTTGTTTCTCTATTCATATTCATCGACAACCTACTTACCTCCTTCAGATGGCGAGTACATCACTATCCTAAGCAACACTATATGTATCAAATCTAAAGATGAAAACCAAAGGTCTTTGGAAAGTCCGATCGATTCGGATCGAGTTATTGTAGAACCGGCATCGATCCCCCAACAACTTCTCCCAGTAACAACTAACCCCCGACCCAACGACGCCATTCTCAGTCAAGTACTTACGAGAAATTGAAGTATTATGATAGAAAATGGATTAAATAATATGTATTATTTAATTCATGTGTTATAATCATTTAATAATGTTAAAGTATAGACAAAATATGTAGAATTCCATTAAGTGTAAGTACCATTAAATGATAGGCATAATGGTAACTTCACACCACCAACTTTATGAAAGGGTGTAGTCCCTAAATGAAGTGCCCCTTCTCTATCTATATAAAGGCTATCCATCAGCCATTAGAGACACTTTACATTCACCAAAATTCAGTCACAAATCTTCTCTTCATTCATCAAAGAAGAATAATGTGTGGGCACTATCATTTAGAGAATAAAGTGTGGGCACTATCATTTAGAGAATAAAGTGTGGGCACTATCATTTAGAAGACTCTCTCCTTTATTCAAGAACAAGATCAAGAACACACAATGGATTCCTCAGGTACACGCTTCCGTCTTCATCTTCTTCTCTTACTTAATCTAGTTATGAGTCGGCTTAGGGTTTAATGGATCAATTATGTCCAACAATTGGTATCATAGCCTGCTCATATGCTAGATTGAGATTGAGTTTCTTGTAAAAGCCTTATGCTTTAATTTTGTTTCATGTTTATATCCTTGTGTGATTTCATTTATTTTGTTCTTGTGCATGATACTCATCTTGTCTAAGAGTATTATGTTCATAACTTCATTCAATTTCTGAAAATAATGGTAAAATCAAACTTTAGAGACACAATGGTGTTGGAAATGGGTAACGGAAAGTTATGTTTGACTTAACGTTGACCTAGATTTCTAACGGAAGTTCGTTATGTGTTAACGGAACTAGTTACAAATTATATTCTACATTTGTTGTAGATTATTAAACTTATTTAATGTCTCTAAACCATTTAGGGTGAATGAGAATTAATGACAAGTGTTTTTGTAACTTAACGGAAGTTAAATAAAGGGTTAAAATTGATTTGAATTAGCCAAAACGTGCTTGGACTGATTGATCAATCGCAACTGTTCGAAGAGGAATTTTCTGGGCTTCAGCGCGGTCGCGCTCCAGCCTAGAGCGGCCGCGCTGAGTCAAGTAAAAACACAGGCTTGATCTCGGCACAAGAGCGCGGTCGCGCTCAAGGCAAGAGCGGCCGCGCTCGTGCTCAGATTCTGAACAGGTTTGGCACCTCTTGGAATGAACAGCCATGAACCCTTTAACTTCTTTTAAATAGTTTCCCTCCGAATTTCAATTAAGACATACAGTCATTCTGAGCCTTTTACCCTCTAGAGAGATAGATTAACATACCCAAATCATTGCATATTGTTGCATTAAATCCTTCCAAGTCCAAAGTTCCAAGCATTGTGTTGTTCGCTAGAGTATTTGATTTGGAGTGCTCCTATCATTTACTTATAAGTCGTTTTATCTTACTAGAAGATTGCCATATAAACCGTAAGCACCTGTGCGGGGCAATAACTTCTTACGGAGATTGTATTAAATACAAGACTCGACTTGAATCCTTTTATTTCCAATCTCCGTTATCTTTTTCTGTTAAGTTTCTAGTTAAGTTCTTGAGAAGCCTACTCAATTGTCCAACAATCGTAAGAAGTTATCTACGCTTCTTCAAGATCTTCAAGATGGCAAACGAAAAAGACTCCACAGAATCAAGTCAAGGGAATTTGACGCCTCCTTCTCAAGGTGACGCTACGTTCAACAATGTTACACCGTCTCACCCGGTTCATGGTAAGAAACCTCCTTCACGTACAACCTCAAGGGTTGCACCTCTTAATGCTCTCCCTCCGTCTCATGTGTTCGTACATGCGGAAAGACCGTGTATTCTTACCGGGATGAACTTTAAAAGGTGGCAATGTAAAATGTTGGTCTATTTGACAACATTAAAATTGGTGCATTTTCTTTGGGAATATCCACCATTGATATCCGACGAGGATGAATCCAAAGCAAAGAATGAATTGGATACTTGGAATCACAGCGATTTCTTGTGTCGCAATTATATTCTTAATGGCTTGGATTACGCACAATACAAGGTGTGTTGTGGAATAAAGACCGCGAGAGAACTTTGGGACTTTCTCGAGATGCACAATACTATGTGTATTGTGACTAAAAGATCGAAAGTGAACTTGGTGGAAAGAAGTACCGGAAACAAGAGAAAGAAAACCGGGAAAGTGAAGAGGACCGCCAAGAAGGTCAAAGGTAGTTGTTTTAATTGTGGCAAACCCGGGCATATGGCTAGGGAATGTCGACATCCTAGAATCAACAACCAAGATGGAAACCCTCTTCAAGCCAATGTGAATAAAGATAGAAATGTTCCATTGGACTTTGATCAACTTAGCCTAGGGGCATAAGATTGAATATACCAAATGTGGTTATTGTGTTAGTAAAGGGTACCTTGTTGAAGGACTCCTTAACTTAAATTGTAATTGTTTATCCGCCTAAGTGCGAAGAATAAAATTTCAAATGTTATTTACTTGGTTTGAAGTGTTCCAATTGTTATGGCGTGTTCAATTAGGTTAAGTAAATTGAAATTCACTAAGTCGACGAGTTAATTTAAAATTACTACCTAAGATGAAGTTTGATTCGCAAATCAATTGTGATTTCTTTTGTAGAAATCAGTTCAAACCAGAGATAGTAAATAGATAGTTCTTTACTTCTATTTATGATTGCATTTGATAATGCAAAAGTTCGTCTTTTGGAATAGTAAAACCTTAAAGTTTTAAGTAAACAATCGGAGTTTGTGATTCATCTTAATTAGCAATTAAGAGTTTCGAAGTGATAGAGGTGGTTAGTATGTAGTACCGTTTGAAAAATAATTGTTGGGACGCCGACACTTATTTATCAAGCGAATGCTTCTTACACACTCAAATCAATTGAAAAAGGAAGATAGAACTTTTAAGGAGATGGTAAACTCCTTATTGATAAGTTCCGTCTTATGTGGGTATACCTAGCAAAGGTAGAAATATCTAAACCTAAAGAGGTTAAGATAGGACCCAAAACCATGGATTACGTTTCCATTGGATATGCAAACTAACAGTATTGCATATAGATTTGTGACGAACAAATTTGAAATGAAAAATGCAGTATTCCGAGTTTCCTTACAGGGAAAAATGGTTGAAGAAACCTCACTTAAACATAGATATAACTATGTCGTCGGTTCATCTCAAGGAGATGAAAGACATTGTAGATAACTTGGTTATTACAATTAAATGACTCCACATAAAAGAAAATATTAAATATGAATTAGGACATTCATAAAATATTGATATGTGGAGGTACACCTCAAGTGTGGGGGTACAAGCTAAATACATAAGTTCTATTGATATGAACTTCTAGTATTAACAGAAACTGTTAAACTGTTATGTTAAAAGAATGGATCATCATATATGTGGAAGTTATTTGATGATAAAAACTCCTAACGAATTTGAAGTATTCGTAAGCTGTTTTATAAATACCTAAACTGTGGGGGTATTCGGCTAAAGTAGAAATACTTAAGCAAGACATGTTATATTCTTTGAGAATATACTTCCTTGAAATGATAGGAAATGCATAAATTTTAATAAGAAAATTTATAGAAATGGTGGTGGTCTTCTTAATAAGAAGAAAAACCAAGATACGATTGAAGGATAAATGCATCCTATTCTATTTTGGAAGATGGTTGATCTTCTATGCGAACCATTGGGTTGCAAAAATAGATATGCCAAGGATGAAACCTTTTAATATTAGACTACAAACGGTCCATCTCAAAGTTTAGGATGAAGGACTTAGACGTAGTAAAAGGGCAAGAGTGGAAAAGTCTTTTGGTCCTGATTTTCTATCATTTATGTTGGAAAACGAATCAGCAACTGTTAAGGAAGCGTTATCTGGTCCGGATAATTCATTCTGGAAAGAGGCTATTAATAGTAAGATAACAATTCATAATGCTTAATAATACTTGGGAATTGGTAGATCTCCCTCCAAATTGCAAACCATTAGGTTGCAATTGGATTCTTAAAAGAAAGTATAAAGCCTATGAATCTGTTGATAAGTAGAAAGCCGGGATAGTTGTCAAAATGACATTATGATTCATGCAAGATTATCCAAAATGACACAACAGAGCGTTCTATGTCGCACAACCGTGTTGGATCTACTTGTGTATTCATATGGACTAAACAAGCAACTAAACAGTGGCATAAGAAGTTCGATAGAACTATGTTATCAAATGGATTCAAGATTAATGAATGTGACAAATATGTCTACATACATTAAAGGAACATCTGAATCATTTGTTAATAGTACGTCCTTACGTGGATAACAATGGTAGTCATGAATTGATCATGAATACCAAAGACATGTTAAAGAAGAACTTTGACATGAAAGATATGGGATTAGCCGATATTAATATTAGAGATAAAGATCTCTAGAACATCTGAAGGATTAGTTCCTTCATAGTCCCATTATCTTGAAAAAAGTACTTCGAAAGTTCAAATAAATTCTTGAGAGGTAATCTCTGTAAAGTAGATCTCTGAAAGGTAGACTCTAAGGAGGTCAAACCACTTAGAGATACTAATTTTTGGGAAGTCGAAACGGTACGGAGATAATAACCACTTGAAGAAAGCCGACCGATAGAAGAATTTGTTCACTCGAAGGGCGATCATTCTAGATAGACTAAAAGTCTAATTGTAATTTCTATCAATCACCGGAATAGTATAATCATAGTACTTGGTGTACTTAAAAATATACTTATGATTAACGATTACAATTCCTGTAAGTTGAATGGTCTTGAAAGATATTCCTTTGTGGAATAAGTTTGTGTCTACATGACCTAAGGCATTGTGACGACAATGAGAAATAGGAAAAGGTGTAGAACATCATGGTAAGTCTAGACATAATGGTCTTAGACACACTACCATAATACAATTGATCTCAAAATGCGACTGTCACAACTAGCCATGTGAAGTCAAATTCGGATCCGTCTACCTAAGGGTAGTAATAAAGATCAACTGTATAAACTGTTAAGGGGAATGGGTTTAAAACCCACAACAAAAGAACTTATAGCGGACACTCAACCTTGAGAAATGGAGATCCCAGGCCCTTGGTTCAATGAGACAACCAAGTTATAAGTTCTAGTAGAGTTACTTGGAAACAACAACTCGGTTTATTAACCTGGAGATGTTGAATACTCATTCCCAGAACATCCGAGTACAAGCACATGCAGCAGTGGTAAGGATAAGTTGAGAAAACTTTTAATGATTTCTATACCTACGGGTGGAGTAGTGCATGATACTCCTTATAGTGAGAATCACCTATATAAGCGAGAGGTAATTAGGCCGCCTTTAAATGAACGCTTATGAATGAGATACGGTCCAGGGCCAAAATGGACAAAACGTGAGAACAACAATTGTTAGAAATGTTATTATGTGAGTATTATTGTCTTGGTATACACCCGACAATCACTGGTTCAAAGCGACTCGCTACCAGATGGCTAGTATATCCGATAATATTTCACTAGGGAAGATTCAAGGCCACAAGCTATCTATCCCAATGTAATAATAGTTCGCGGAACTTTGGACGAAATTGCATTCATGCATTAATTGTCATTCATGTGGGGCATTGTTGGAAATGGGTAACGGAAAGTTATGTTTGACTTAACGTTGACCTAGATTTCTAACGGAAGTTCGTTATGTGTTAACGGAACTAGTTACAAATTATATTCTACATTTGTTGTAGATTATTAAACTTATTTAATGTCTCTAAACCATTTAGGGTGAATGAGAATTAATGACAAGTGTTTTTGTAACTTAACGGAAGTTAAATAAAGGGTTAAAATTGATTTGAATTAGCCAAAACGTGCTTGGACTGATTGATCAATCGCAACTGTTCGAAGAGGAATTTTCTGGGCTTCAGCGCGGTCGCGCTCCAGCCTAGAGCGGCCGCGCTGAGTCAAGTAAAAACACAGGCTTGATCTCGGCACAAGAGCGCGGTCGCGCTCAAGGCAAGAGCGGCCGCGCTCGTGCTCAGATTACGAAGCAGGTTTGGCACCTCTTGGAATGAACTGACCATGAACCCTTTAACTTCTTTTAAATAGTTTCCTCCGAATTTCAATTAAGACATACGGTCATTAGAGCCTTTTACCCTCTAGAGAGATAGATTAACATACCCAAATCATTGCATATTGTTGCATTAAATCCTTCCAAGTCCAAAGTTCCAAGCATTGTGTTGTTCGCTAGAGTATTTGATTTGGAGTGCTCCTATCATTTACTTATAAGTCGTTTTATCTTACTAGAAGATTGCCATATAAACCGTAAGCACTGTGCGGGGCAATAACTTCTTACGGAGATTGTATTAAATACAAGACTCGACTTGAATCCTTTTATTTCCAATCTCCGTTATCTTTTTCGTTAAGTTTCTAGTTAAGTTCTTGAGAAGCCTACTCAATTGTCCAACAATCGTAAGAAGTTATCTACGCTTCTTCAAGATCTTCAAGATGGCAAACGAAAAAGACTCCACAAAATCAAGTCAAGGGAATTTGACGCCTCCTTCTCAAGGTGACGCTACGTTCAACAATGTTACACCGTCTCACCCGGTTCATGGTAAGAAACCTCCTTCACGTACAACCTCAAGGGTTGCACCTCTTAATGCTCTCCCTCCGTCTCATGTGTTCGTACATGCGGAAAGACCGGGTATTCTTACCGGGATGAACTTTAAAAGGTGGCAACAAAATGTTGGTCTATTTGACAACATTAAAATTGGTGCATTTTCTTTGGGAATATCCACCATTGATATCCGACGAGGATGAATCCAAAGCAAAGAATGAATTGGATACTTGGAATCACAGCGATTTCTTGTGTCGCAATTATATTCTTAATGGCTTGGATTACGCACAATACAAGGTGTGTTGTGGAATAAAGACCGCGAGAGAACTTTGGGACTTTCTCGAGATGCACAATACTATGTGTATTGTGACTAAAAGATCGAAAGTGAACTTGGTGGAAAGAAGTACCGGAAACAAGAGAAAGAAAACCGGGAAAGTGAAGAGGACCGCCAAGAAGGTCAAAGGTAGTTGTTTTAATTGTGGCAAACCGGGCATATGGCTAGGGAATGTCGACATCCTAGAATCAACAACCAAGATGGAAACCCTCTTCAAGCCAATGTGAATGAAGATAGAAATGTTCCATTGGACTTTGATCAACTTAGCCTAGGGGCATAAGATTGAATAGACCAAATGTGGTTATTGTGTTAGTAAAGGGTACCTTGTTGAAGGACTCCTTAACTTAAATTGTAATTGTTTATCCGCCTAAGTGCGAAGAATAAAATTTCAAATGTTATTTACTTGGTTTGAAGTGTTCCAATTGTTATGGCGTGTTCAATTAGGTTAAGTAAATTGAAATTCACTAAGTCGACGAGTTAATTTAAAATTACTACCTAAGATGAAGTTTGATTCGCAAATCAATTGTGATTTCTTTTGTAGAAATCGGTTCAAACCGAAGATAGTAAATAGATAGTTCTTTACTTCTATTTATGATTGCATTTGATAATGCAAAAGTTCGTCTTTTGGAATAGTAAAACCTTAAAGTTTTAAGTAAACAATCAGGTTTGTGATTCATCTTAATTAGCAATTAAGAGTTTCGAAGTGATAGAGGTGGTTAGTATGTAGTACCGTTTGAAAAATAATTGTTGGGACGCTGACACTTATTTATCAAACGAATGCTTCTTACACACTCAAATCAATTGAAAAAGGAAGATAGAACTTTTAAGGAGATGGTAAACTCCTTATTGATAAGTTCCGTCTTATGTGGGTATACCTAGCAAAGGTAGAAATATCTAAACCTAAAGAGGTTAAGATAGGACCCAAAACCATGGATTACGTTTCCATTGGATATGCAAACTAACAGTATTGCATATAGATTTGTGACGAACAAATTTGAAATGAAAAATGCAGTATTCCGAGTTTCCTTACAGGGAAAAATGGTTGAAGAAACCTCACTTAAACATAGATATAACTATGTCGTCGGTTCATCTCAAGGAGATGAAAGACATTGTAGATAACTTGGTTATTACAATTAAATGACTCCACATAAAAGAAAATATTAAATATGAATTAGGACATTCATAAAATATTGATATGTGGAGGTACACCTCAAGTGTGGGGGTACAAGCTAAATACATAAGTTCTATTGATATGAACTTCTAGTATTAACAGAAACTGTTAAACTGTTAACAGTTAAAAGAATGGATCATCATATATGTGGAAAGAGCTTTCAGGAACGAGTCGTCACCTAAGGGACGAGTCGTCCAAAGAGCTTTCAGGGATCAATTTTGCCCATAATTTTATCCTTTAAATTTTCAGAAATTATATTAAGGGCTTATGTTTCCGATTAATTATATCCTTAACATTTTGGACAAAATTAACATCATCGCCAAAGTGATTTTGTTGATTAAAATTCAAACTTGTTAAAAGATGAATGTAAATGTTGATATATGATAACATGCTTGTTTCCCAAAGAAGACCTTATTGTTGACTAAGTATTTGCGTTCATGGGATAATAATTGAATAAAAAATTTTTTTTGGTCATTTTAAAAACTTTGTACCATTCCAAAGGAAGGCGGGTGTTTAAAATTAATTGTTTGTATTCTTTATTGCCGGATAACAAGTACCTTAAACTTTAGAACATTTTTTATACTTGAACCGGTGCAAAGGAAGGCAAGTATTTAAAATGTATTGTTTAGATTATTTGTTCACCCTAAGATGAATCAAATTGTGAGTCAATTCGCAATCCAAAGATTAGTCTTGATGTCATGTTGATTATTTTTTATTTTGATGGAATTCATTTGATATAATTAATCATTATGTAGATTCTTATATATGTTTTATGTTTCATCTTGTTCTTTTCCTTCAGATTTGATTAATGCTTCATCCGTAACTACTGCTATAAGCAATGCACCTTTGCTTACTGGGACTAACCTTAAAACTTGGAAAAATAATATAACGATGATCTTAGGCTGTATGGACATCGATCACGCATTAGGGGAACCAAGTCCCGCTGCTCTCACTAAAGAAAATACCGTTATAGAACGAAAAAATGTTGAGCAATGGAAACGGTCCAACCGCGTGAGTCTAATGATCATGGAAAATGCAGTTTTGAAGACATTTTTGGTCAATGTCTCTGAGATCGAAAATGCTGAGTTTTTTCTTGAATTCTTGTGGAAACTTGTTTCCATACTGTACAAGGGTGACGAAAATCTTCGGGAGTACATTATTGAATTATTTCATCTTTCGATCAAACTAAAGGCACTTAAGTTAGAGATTTCGGAAGATTTACTCGTGCACTTATTTTTGATCTATCTTCCTCCTCAATTTGGTCCTTTTGAGGTGACCTATAAATGTCAAAAGTACAAGTGAAATATTAATGGATCACTTTCACATATGACATTAGAGGAAGATAGGATGAAATATCTTAAATTAAAAAGTACTCACTCAGCATTTGCTTCTTCTCGTGAGATTAAGAGAAGAGGGAAGGAAATTGCAGTTGCAAGTAAGAAGCATAAGGGATCATTTAAGGATCATAAAGTCAAGAAATGCTTCTTTTGCAAGGACCTTACTCGCATGAAGAACGACTACCATAAGTATCGCGAATGGCGAATTCAGAATGGTAAGTCACTTGGTCTTGTTTGTACTAAAACAAATTTAGTTTCAATTCCTTCGTATACATGGTGGTTAGATTCTGGTGCAACTACTCACATAAGTTCATGTATGCAGGGTTGCCTGAACTACCGAACACCCAATGAAGATGAAAGATATATCTACATGGGAGCTGGAAAGCCGGAAGAAGTTGAAGGCATAGGGACCTTTAGATTATGTTTAAATACTGGTTTTTATTTGATTTTGAATAATACATTTATTGTACCGTCTTTTAGACGGAATTTGATTTCAATTACTGCCTTAGATCGGGAAGGATATTCCTGTCTCTTTGGTAATAATAAATGTGATTTATATTTCAATTCAAAGCTCTTTGGTACTAGTACTTTATCTTATGTTGATAATCTATACTTGCTTGACACTGTCAATTCGATAAATGAGTCCCATAATAATGAAACTAATTCTCGAGGCACAAAACGAAAGTTTTCAAGTAAAAATTCTTATACCTTGTGGCATAGGCATTTGGGTCATATCTCTAAAAGAAGAATTGACAAGCTTGTGTCCGAGGGAATATTACACAAACTTGATACTCCGAAAAATAACTTTTGTATTGAATGCCTTAAAGGGAAATTTACAAACACTAAAGGCACAGAATCCTTGAGAGCCTCAAACGTCTTAGAACTTATTCATACGGATATATGTGGACCATTCACTACCCCTTCATGGAACGATCAAACATATTTCATCACGTTCATAGACGATTTCTCTCGTTATGGATACATTTATTTGCTTTATGAAAAGTCTCAATCTTTGGACGTTTTCAAGTCTTTTAAGGCCGAAGTTGAAATCAACTTGAAAAGACTATTAAGAACGTTAGATCCGATCGTGGTGGTGAATACTACGGACGGAATGACGGTTCAGGAGAATAACGTCCGGGTCCTTTTGCTCGCTTTTTGGAAGAGTGTGAGATTGTCCCTCACTACACCATGCCGGAGAAATCCAATATGAATGGTGTAGCCGAGAGACGTAATAGAACCTTTAAAGATATGGTTAGAAGTATGGTTTTTGTACTTCTTTACCTCACTCATTATGGGGCAATGCATTGAAAATCGCAACTTATCTACTTAATAGAGCTCCTTCAAAAGTTACCGACAAAACCACTTATGAGTTATGGATGAATAAGAAACCGTCCTTAAATCATCTTCATGTATGGGGGTGTTCAACAGAAGCTAGGCCTTATAGGCCTAATGAGGGCAAATTGGACCCTAAAACTGTTAGTAGCTATTTTGTAGGGTATGTCGAGAGATCTAGGGGATATAAATTCTATGACCCAAAAACTAGAAAATTTTTAAAACGGGAAATGCTAGGTTTTTTGAGGATGTTGATTTTAGAGGGGAAAATTTGAATAGTAATTTTGAATTTGAAGAGTTAGAGGAGGAATCCGTTTATATACCTCTTCCTATAATTTCTATCGAAAATCAAGCACTTGTGCCTGAAATTCGACAAGAACATATAATTCAAAATAAAATTAATTCTCCTATTAATGAACAACATGAAAATGTTGATGAGGAAATTCAACACCCTCAAAATCAAGAAGAATCGGTGCCCTTAAGGAGATCTAATAGAGCAAGAAGGAGTGCTATTCCAGATTATTATGATGTATATCTTGTCGAGAATGAGGAACCATTAGGTTTAGTGGGAGATGAACCAATTGTTGGGTTTTATGGGTTCATGCGCAGTGAAAAAAGCATCTAAATAACACAAAAACCCAAAGTCCTAAGATCCGTTCTATACGATTAAATTGAATTCCTATGAGATAGAATTTACCAACCTTTATTGCTTTCCGGTCTTGAGCTATCGAACAATTATCAATGTGATTTTGAATCACAAACTTCGATCTTCAAAACCTTTGAATCTTCATATTGCTTTGAACAATAGAAATCTAGGCCTTGATCGTCATACGAGCGAAGACCCTCTAGTAGTATCCACACGTTAGAATGAACCAAGAACAGTTCTTGAGAATTGCTAGATTCTTAAACTTATGGAAAAAATATTGAGAAACCTTTTGGTGATTTTCTCTCTTGAAAATTCGGCTCAATTTCGGCTATTTACATACTCATATTTATACTACTTTAGTATTAGAGTTTGTGCCTTAATCAAATTAGGAAACAAGTGTAAACCGCCTCTGTGGCTAGTTGTGTCACACGGCAGAACATGCCAGATGGCCAGTTGTGTCGCACTACAGAACAAGCTATATCAGGAACTCTCAATCATTCTTTCTTTGGTTTAACCAATTCATTCTAGATGTGTGTGACCCAATATGATTATATTATATTGGCAATGAGCTCGATTATATCGATCCTCATAAGACATAAGCGGACTCTAGCAAGCCATTATGTCTACCCAAATAATATAACGTAGGAGTTCACGTTTCCAATGGTACACTTCCATTTCTCCCTTTGTCTCACGATGTTATATTGAACACAAGTCATGGTCCACGTCAACTTGTATTTGTTCAATGCTTTCTCGATCTTGAGTATAATGATAGTCCAATCATATTGGGATGTGGCCACACGCTTTCATCATTATCACTCATCGAGGGGCCCAAGAAAAACATCTCTCTTTCGAGGGACAAATTCCATCTTGACTTATCATCCTTCCCATCATGAATCCGATCATGCCAAAAAATAGCCTTTATAAATACCGTGTTAAGATATCGTTTGACTAAAATCAAACATGACTTTCATCATATGTAAGGTCATGATAATCTCAGGTCTAGGGACTAAATGAAGTGACCATATGAGATTTAATTATGACATTTGACCATGACATAAATCTCATACGGGTCAAGTCCAGTCACTTGTTCTCTAACAAGTACCCATAATTTCAATGCGCTTCTCTAAGCATATAATCATCATATGATTATCCATTGACAATTATACTAATTATTCTCTTAATAATCAGGGACGGAGATTATTACAATAAATATGCAAACTATATAATAATCAAATAATAAACTTAAACGATAAAGATGATACATAACGGTTCTCAGTTAAACATAACTAAAGCCTAGGACATTACACCAACAGTCTCCCACTTGCACTAGGCTCCATTTATGCATCGAATACTCATAGATCTAACATGACCATCATGCTTCTGCCTGTGCGAGGGTCTTTGTTAGTGAATCCCTTATGTCATCATCGGTTGATACTTTGTATATCTTAACGTCTTCTCATTCTTTATGAATTCCTCGAAGAACGTCTAAGTGAGTGTTTGGATCGCTGTTGTGACCTTGGATCCATTGTTTGCATAAGCGGCACCACTATTGTCATAACAAAAGTTTCACCAATTAGTGATACTTGGAACATTTCCAAAATACTAATGAACTTTTGATCCAAACTGCCTCTTTTAGCCACATCATATGTTGCTAAAATTCGGCCTTAGTAGTAGAATCGGCTACAATTTCTGCTTGGAACTCTTCCAATCAAAACTGCACCTCTAATAAGCATAAACACAAATCCTAATTGCGATTTTAAAATAACTTTGTCAGTTTGGAAGCTAGCATCTATGTAACCCTTACAACAAGATTAACTTTCAATCTTTCAAATACCAAGAACGTATCCTTAGTTCTTCTTAAGTACTTAAGGATCATCTTGACTGCCATCTAATGGTTTACATCAGGATCAGATTGGTATCGATTCATCATGCTTAGAGCATATGAGACGCCGGGTCTAGTACAAATCATGGTATACATGACAGATTCAAATGCCGAAGCATATGGAACTTCATTCATTTCCCTTTTGCTCATCAGTTGTCATAAGGCAATGAATATTGCTAAGAGAAATACCATGACCCATTGACAAGCTACTCTTCTTAGACTCTTCTAAGAACCTTGTCAATGTGAACACTTTGACTCAAACCAATTTATCCTTCTATATCCATCTATACAGATCTTGATGCCAAGGATGTAAGAGGCTTCACCCATATCTTTCATTGAGAAACCTTTCCTTGATCAAGACTTGACAGCCTTAAGTGTCGGAACTTGTTTTTCCAATGAGTAGATATCATTGTAATAAAACAATAGAAATAATACTAAGCTCCCACTGAATTTCATGTATACACAAGGTTCATCTTCGTACTTGATGAAGTCAAACTCTTTGACCAATTCATCAAAACGAAGATTCCAATTCCTTGAAGCTTGCTTCAACCCATCTCATGGATCTTTGCAACATGCATACTTTACTAGAGTTTCTTGGATCGACAAACTATTCGGGTTGTGTACTATACACATTCTTAATAATCTTTCCATTTAAAGAAAGTCGTTTGACATCCATTTGTCATATCATATAGTCACAATATGTGATAATGGCAATTGAAATTCTAACAGACTTCGACATTGTAACTGGCGAAAAAGGTTTCAACATAGTCAATACTATGAATTTGCCTAAATCCCTTAGTTACAATCCTTAGTCATGAAAGTATACACCTTCCCATTCATGTTGGTCTTTTGAAGACCTACTTGCACCCTTTAGTTTTTACATCTTCAGGTAGTCCAATCAAGTTTCAAACTTGATTGTCAAACATGGATTATAATTTGGATTCCATGGTTTCTAACCATTTATCCAAATTAGGAGTGGACATCGCCTCAAGATAGGAAGTAGGATCGTCATTCTCAATGACTTCCACCTTATTACTTTTCGATATGAGAAATCAATATTTCTTGGTTTGGATTGTAACCTATCCGATCTACGATGGACTTGTGCATTTTGAACCAGTTCCACAACTCCTTTGTGAACTTGGTTCCGTCTCTACTCTTGGATCCATGTCATTTTCAGGTTCTTGAACTTTCTTCAAGATTAATTTTACTCCCACTAGATTCTTTATT
Source organism: Adenophora triphylla var. japonica (assembly GCA_022495995.1). Taxonomy (NCBI): domain Eukaryota; kingdom Viridiplantae; phylum Streptophyta; class Magnoliopsida; order Asterales; family Campanulaceae; genus Adenophora; species Adenophora triphylla. The sequence continues at coordinate 231,183 of JAFEMH010000568.1, forward strand.
GAGAAACTATTTCTCAAGAAACAAATCATATAGAGCAACAAACATTTTGTTCTCTTTGCGGATGTAAAATTAATTTCCAAAAATAACCTAGTCAGATTTGGTGCTAACTTATAAGAGACAAGTCTCTTTACATAAGACTCGCAACCCCAAATATTCATGAAAGACAAACTAAGTTTTCTTCCATGCCACATCTCATGTGGGGACTAAGGAACCGATTTAGTAGGGATTTGATTCAGTGTAACCGCATTATTTCTAATGCATATCCTCAAAAGGAAATAGAAAATAGGAAAGTCTAATTGACACATCATCGAACGAACCATGTCCTACAAGGTTCAATTCCTCCTATAGACACACCATACAATGTGGTGTTCCGGGTGGAGTCAACTCTGAAACGATTTCATAGTTTTGAGATGATTGTCAAACTCTTGGCTCAAATATCCATCACCTCGATCTAATCGAAGTACTTAATAGTTTTCGCCAAGTTGTTTTGTACTTCATCTTGAAATGTTCAAAACATCTCAAACGATTCACCTTTGGACTTCATCAGATAGACATAATCATATCTAGATAAGTCTTTTAGTGAAATGTGATGAAATACCGAAATCTTTCCCTAGCAATGCTACTTAATAGTCCACATACATCTCATGTATAATGACCAATAAGTCACTAGCCCTCCCACTACTCTTAGTGTAGGGTGGTTTAGTCAATAATCCCAATAAATAAGATTCACATTCCTCAAAAATGATTCATGGTCATATGAGTCTAAAAGTCCGTGTTAACGAAGTTTAGATATATATTTCTTATTTATTTGACCAAGTCGGCAATGTCATATGAACGTGTTGTTCATATTATTCGGTTTAGATTTCCCATTTATGTTATAGATATCTTCAATATTATTTTGTTTCTCAACGTCAAGGATATGAAGACCATTCAATGACATATGCATTACAATAAGGCATATCATTAAATAAATATAAAACTTCTTATTGAAAATAAGAAGATTATATTCTTCATCATCCATTCAAGAAACGGAAATAATACTCCTACTCAAATTCGGAACGTAGTCATACTTGTTCAAAACAAGTACTACTTCACAAGGTAAAGTGACTTCATAAGTCCCTATGGCTAATGTAGCAACACTTGCTCCATTCTTATGCATAGGTTTAACTTACCTTCTTTGAGTAGCTTTCTATTCTTTGTTCCTTGCACATTTAAACAAATTTGGGATCCAATCCGGTATCATATACCCAAGAACAAGAAGTCGAAAGGAAAAATATATATCATATAGATACTTGAAGTAGTAGCAATTATATTGCCCTTCTTCACCTTTTAGGCCTTCCTAGTAAGCCTTGCAACTTTGCTTCCAATGACAATCTTATTGTAATGACAACAAACTGCATCCTTTTGATACACTTTGGGTTTAGCCTCTTCGGCTATGACAACTTTTGTCCTAGGTTTAGCAACTTTTTCTTTACCTTCTTTTCCTTCCTTTATGAACCATTTTATTGTGTCAACCATTAACACAATTTACGGATTGCTCCTTCTTTCATCATATGAATTAAGAGCCTTCACCACAACATATATCTTTTGCCTAGCTTGCACTTGGAACATTTCCTTTTTGCGTTATGCTAGAACAAAAGAATAGTTATCATGTGCTCAAGGTTTTTCATAAGAGCCTTTAAACATGGTGACAAATACAAGGCAAGCAATATTGTCAGAATCATCAACATGTTTTTAATGTTGCTTTCTTATTTGCCCTTTGCAACATTTGCAGTGGGTTCAGTAGGAACGAATTCGTCAAGAACGTACACATTATGTATTGTTCCTTTCGAACTTTGTCCTTCATAAGGACGAATCGCAATTATCATTATGTAATGCTATTTCTATAACAAAATATATAAATTATATGAACACATATCAATATCAACACATTTATCATTTAAAAGCAAATAATGTATTTTATAAATACTCCCACTAAATCATACACCTTCCAATGCAAATAAGCATAATATGCATTTAATGGGCTAAGATCCAACTTTAATTTAATCTCAAGTACGCTATGGCGCACCGCTCAAGATTAAATTAATTAGATAGAAAGCATCAATCATATCGTATATGACTCTTAGGACTTTTATGAGATTTATTCAAGACATCATATGTCTAAGCATATTTTTAATCTTATCTTATGCCTTGGGTCCAAAACCATTTTGATAACCCAATTAAGTTTATCCACTTTAAACGTATAGGAACCACCATTTCCTCATCTTGCTCGCAAACGGAATAGAATCAAAGCACCTTGCTTGGCAAGCCCACCCAAAACTATCCGAGTGGTCTCAAGTGTTTTAATCATGGATTGGCATAAAGAACTTAAAAGTTAATTCTTTAAAGCAGATTATAAGCATATCAACAAAGATAATCATAACTGTGCACCAGGTAAGTTTCCAAGAAAATAGGTGAGCCACAAGGACTGCTTAAGTACCAAATCTTCCTTCGACAGAACTCTCCTAGTCATGCACAATTACAATACCAATTTGAATGCAATCATAATCAATACTTTGTATACTGACTTGTTTCTCATAAACAATCAGATTCCTTCAAATTTTGCGTAAACTGACTTGTTTCTCATAAACAATCAAAAAACCATAATTTTGATGTTTCAACTAAACATCCAGGAAATATCAATTCAATGTTTCAACTAAACATCTAATAAAATTCTTAACACTTAAGAACAAATAATTCATGCATCGCAACAATTAATAAAAACACATTTAAATTAATTAAGCACGCATAAACAATGAATTAATCTAGCATAGGCCTATAAATTTTATTTCCAGAAATTTATAGCATCCAGATTAAGACATAACATCTCAGATTATCAACATAATCACAGATCAGCAGAAAGATTAACAAACTGACTCTGCACATATTGGCAAGTTATGTCGCGCGGCCCCATCAGCTAGTTGGCTAGATCTGTCGCGTGACATACCAAGCCCAGCTACCAGATTTTCTCCTCGTGGCCAACTCTGTCGCACGACTTGAGTTGCCAGTTTGACAGATTTTCTGAATTTCAATCAATTCCAATCATAAAGCAATTAAGTCAAATAAACAGCTTTTAACAGATTTAATTCAATATGAACAGAAAACAATTTTAGCACATTTTTTCAAAAACAATAAAACTATCGCATACAAAAACATGCAATAAGCATATAAACAATTTATATCTTGATTCTAGCATGTTAATTCAAACTTAACCATACGAACGAGGCTCTGATACCACTGTTGGGTTTTATGGGTCTATGCGGAGCGGAAAAAGCATTTAAATAACACAAAAATCCAAAGCCCTAAGATCCGTTCTATACGATTAAATTGAATTCCTATGAGATAGAATTTACCAACCTTTATTGCTTTCCGGTCTTGAGCTATCGAACAATTATCAATATGATTTTGAATCACAAACTTCGATCTTCAAAACCTTTGAATCTTCATATTGCTTTAAACAATAGAACTCTAGCCATTGATCGTCATACGAGCGAAGACCCTCTAGTAGTATCCACACGTTAGAATGAACCAAGAACAGTTCTTGAGAATTGCTAGATTCTTAAACCTATGGAAGAAATATTGAGAAACCTTTTGGTGATTTTCTCTCTTGAAAATTCGGCTCAATTTCGGCTGTTTACAGACTCATATTTATACTACTTTAGTATTAAAGTTTGTGCCCTAATCAAATTAGGAAACAAGTGTAAACCGCCTCTGTGGCTAGTTGTGTCGCACGGCAGAACATGCCAGATGGCCAGTTGTGTCGCGCTACAGAACAAGCCATATCAGGAACTTTCAATCATTTCTTCCTTTGGTTTAACCAATTCATTCTAGATGTTTGTGACCCAATAGGATTATATTATGTTGGCAATGAGCTCGATCATATCGATCCTCATAAGACATAAGCGAACTCTAGCAAGCCATTATGTCTACCCAAATAATATAACGTAGGAGTTCACGTTTCCAATGGTACACTTCCATTTCTCCCTTTGTCTCACGATGTTATATTGAACATAAGTCATGGTCCACGTCAACTTGTATTTGTTCAATGCTTTCTCGATCTTGAGTATAATGATAGTCCAATCATATTGGGGTGTGGCCACACGCTTTCATCATTATCACTCATCGAGGGGTCCAAGAAAAACATCTCTCTTTCGAGGGACAAATTCCATCTTGACTTATCATCCTTCCCATCATGAATCCAATCGCCAAAAATAGCCTTTATAAATATCGTGTTAAGATATCGTTTAACTAAAATCAAACATGACTTTCATCATATGTAAGGTCATGATAATCTCAGGTCTAGGGACTAAATGAAGTGACCATATGAGATTTAATTATGACATTTGACCATGACATAAATTTCATACGGGTCGAGTCCAGTCACTTGTTCTCTAACAAGTACCCATAATTTCAATGTGCATCTCTATGCATATAATCATCATATGATTATCCATTGACAATTATATTAATTATTCTCTTAATAATCAGGGACGGAGATTATTACAATAAATATGCAAACTATATAATAATCAAATAATAAACTTAAACGATAAAGATGATTTATAACGGTTCTCAGTTAAACATAACTAAAGCCTAGGGCATTACACCAACACCAATCACCTTCCATGAAGCCATTAGAGGTCCAAATTCTCATTAGTGAATTGATACCATAAATGAAGAGTTAAAATTCATGAAAGATAATAACGTTTGTGATCTTGTTCCATTACCTAAGAATGTGAAATACATTGGGTGTAAATGGGTCTTTAAGACCAAAAAGGATTCACAAGGTAATGTGGAAAGACATAATGCTCGTCTTGTCGCTAAAGGATTTACTAAAAAAAAAAGCATTGATTACAAAGAAATATTTTCACCGGTATCCTATAATAATGTTTTTAGGATCATTATGGCATTAGTAGCACATTTTGATATTGAGCTTCATCAAATGGATGTAAAGACAACTTTTCTCAATGGCGACATTGAGGAAACTATCTATATGAAGAAATCAGAAATGATGACTGATTCAGATCAAACTAGTCAACTAATTTGTAAACTTAAGAAATTAATTTATGGGCTTAAGCAAGCATCTCGTCAATGGTACTTAAAATTTAACCAAGTTATTCTTTCATTTGGTTTTGAAATGAATCTTGGTGAAGATTGTGTGTACCATAAGTTCTGTGGAAGTAGATTTATATTTTTGGTGGATGACATTTTACTTGCTAGTAATGATAAGGAACTTCTTAAGGAAACTAAGAAATTTCTCTCAAACAAATTTGAGATGAAAGATCTTGGTGAAGCTTTTTTTGTATTAGGAATTCAAATACATCGTGATCGTACACGGGGTATTTTAGGATTATCACAAAAGAGCTATATAGAGAAGGTATTACAAAGGTTTATCATGCAAAATTGTAAACCACATGACACCCCTGTCTCTAAGGGAGATAAATTCAGTTTAAAGTAATGTCCTAAAATTAATTTTGAATCCAAGTATAAGGAAAATATTCCTTATGCACCGGCAGTAGGAAGCTTAATGTATGCGCAAGTCTGTACTCGTTCAGACCTTGCATTTATTATTGGGATGCTTGGTCAATACCAAAGCAATTCGAAAAGAAGAACATTAAGTCGCATCCAAAATAATGATGAAGTACCTATAAAACATTAAACTACATGCTTATGTATATAAAATCGGATCATTTTGAGATCATTAGGTATTCCAATTCCTTTTTTACTGGATGCAAAGATGTCGAAAGACATCATATGGTTATGTCTCTTGTTGAAGAGAAATAAGTATAAAATGAACAAATAGATATACAACTTATAGGATCAAACTTCATGTTATTGGATTCATTTTTTATAAAGCATTATCTCTTTTTATGTTTCACGAGCATACTGCTCATATGGGTGAAACGACTTTTGATAATGCTTAAATCAGTGGGAGTTTATGTTATTTTCTATTTTCTTGTGTTGTTTTTATTTATATTGATCTCATTTGATTAAATAGGACTAGTTGGAGAATATATATATGCGTTCTTATATATATTCATTAAATATTCCATGCTACATATCTATACTTAATCTATGTCATTTAGTTGAATATATATATATATGATTAATGTGGGTTTAGTTGCGAATCAATTACAACGATTGCCCCTTTTGTCCCTACACTCAAATTTACTATTTCCTCCATTTATTCTTTCTCCTATTTTACTATTACACTCACAACATTTTCTTCACCCTTAATTTGCGTGCCAAGATCAAAATAGTGAATAAAATATTGGGACGGAGGGAGTATCTATAGTATAAATGGGAATGTCTTTTGCTACAATTGAATGAACAGTTTCAATGACCAAATTTTTCATTTTGCTCTCACTAAGTTGTTCCTTTCCCATTTTGCCCTTAAATTTTTTTTTTATCTAAAAAAAAAATAAAAATAAAAAATACATGTTCTTGAATATGGGCTTGCTCTAATTTATTTATACTTAAAGAAGAAAATCATTTAGAATTAAGAGCTTTATAAACCTCACTTTTTTAATAAAACAAAGGACTGCTACAACGTGTTAATCATTGATATGTTGATAGTGATGGGAAGAATGGTGTGGTTGACTTTCCCGAGACAAATTAATAAGGGGAACTTTTTTGACTTTTATTATCTTAATGTTCATATTATTGGAAAAAAAGCCTTTGACTTTAATTCAAAATACATACTCCCTTCGTCCCGTTTGAAAGGACAATTTTGTCTCCTAACATGAAAATTAAGAAATGAATAAAAAAAATGATGTAAGAAAGAGAAAAAGATTATATGTTGTGAGTATGAAAAAATTAAATAGGAGAGAATGAGTGGGAGGAATAATTAGGAGAGAGAATATTGTGAGTGTAAAAGTAAAGTAGGAGAGGGAATGATTGGGATAGAAAGAGTATCAAAATAATAATTTTTTTTTTTTTTGGATTGTGCCCTTTTAAATGAGACACCAAAAAAGAAAATTTATGCCCTTTCAAACGGGAAGAGGGAGTACTTTGAATCATAGCTGATCGCGCAGGAAAGCGTGCAAAGCTCAGTTCTTGTGTCCAGCAAATGATTGAGCTAGCTCCGGATCTGCACAGCACAAGAAATAAAGGGTGAAACTGCGCCGGGGGTCTTCCGGCAAGCCCCTCCGGCGTGAGAGTAAGATTATGGACTGGAAATATGGTGCAAATATTGTGGAGTGTGTGGGTATGGAAATATGCAGTAAGGCATTACCTTTTTCCATGTTATTACTCTCTTATTTATAGTTAGAAAGGTGGTATTAGGGTTTTCACTCGTAACCGCTGATCGATGGTCTCCAACCGTTAGATCGGCTACGCCTTCTAGATGTACACGTGTCACGCTGGGATTGGTCCGTCTATGTAAGGACACTGCAGCTTCTGACATTGATAAGCAGCTTGCCTTATAAGGGAAAGTCAACCTCTGTACCTTTTGTAGTTATTACTGAATGCGTGATTGCACATATAACAAGGCACTGTAGCAGGTCTGTCATTATCCCAAATTAGCTAATTAATCAAGCTTGTTGAGGAAGCTTAATAGAAGAGACGCACTGAGCCGTACGTCCAGTTGGGTCGTCTCCTTGAGGTATGACTCGTCGAGAGAGAGTTAGCCGTTCAATGACGACGCTTACTCTTGGAAGAGCGCCAGTTGGGGTCGAAGGAAGGCTCGTACAGTCAAAGGACGAGTGCCAATTGGTGTGTCAACGGGCTAGAAGTTAGCCCTTCCATTAATGGTCTGATGGCTCGTCGTTTGGATGGGCCTGGTCGCTCAGTGGCGACGACTGCCAACCAGTGTTGGACGGGCTATGGCCCAAGGCCTTGATCTGATTCTTTGTGGTTGGTCCCTTGATGGGCCTATTGGGCCCCAGGCTCGTAGTAAACGTTGGGCTCGGCCCATCACAGATTATTCCGCTCAGTGGCCCCCAACTCATGGTCGTCTCGACGAGCCGGGAGTTGTTATTTTCCCTCCAGAGCAACCCGTACGACCGTCAATTTGAATTTTGAATTACGGTGACGTCAGCATAGGTGACGTGGGCGGCTGAGATCTCTTCTTCAATTGCCACGTGTCCTCTGATGGGACAAGTGTCTCGAAAATTGCAGAGGGTATTTAATGCCCCTACTCATTGCACCGTTTGGTTTCCCCAGGAATAAACCGTTCATCTTCCCCCAATATAAAAACTTTCTTTCTTCATCATTTCAAACTTTCCAAACCCTTGATCAGTGAGAGCAAAGTAAGAGAGGCGATTTCCGGCCACCGTGCAAACGCTTTCCGGCGATATTGACTGTCCTGGCTTCACCATCGTTAGATAATCCGGCAGCTTGGATTAGGAGCTTCTTCGATCTGCCACCGGCGAACTCATCGGAAAAACCATCTTCAAGCCCAGAAACAGGTAATTTCTTCATTTGTTCTTCATTTTCTGGGTTTTTTCATTGGGTTTGTAAATGTGCCAAGGGGATTTGGAGGGAGATTCCTTTATTTGAGTGTTCTTCAATCTTGGAGAAGTTCAATTTTGAGAATGAGCCCTTGGGGTTCCCAGATGGAGAAATCCTAGGGGATTTTGAGGACGGTGACCCAATGGTAACTCCTTTCAGGTCAATGAACGACTTGCCCACCCATATCAGAACCCACTATTCTTTGTCCCGTCGTGATTCAATTAGGGCTTTGGTCGTAGGGGAATCTAGGTCGCCATTAGGTAGGTCGTTGCCTACGGAAGTTAGGACTGTTTCCCTTTTTTTATCTCCTTGTTTTGTAGAGATGGATCACGACGGGCGTCCCGCGCCGGCCCCGCAGGTAACGAGGCCGGCCACAAGTGCTAGGGTGAACAGACGGTCAAGACCTACCATACATTCGTACAAGTTGGATCAACCGACGATGAGTTTGGAGGCGGGGCAAGAGGGAAATGGTACGTGCCTAAGATCGAGCTCAGAAACAAGACGTCTGGGAAACAAATGATCGACGCCCTACGGGGATCGTTTAGTGGTCCAAGGCTTCGACCTACAAGTTGGAGCATCTCGGTTTGGCGGAGTATGAGCCCCGTCGTCATTCCTTAGTGACCAGTAAGGAGAAGGTGGGCTTCTTTTACAAACAGTTTGAGTTCGGTCTAAGACTGCCTTTAGACCCCTTCATCAACGAATTCTTGGAGGACTCCGCTTGTGTGCCCATGGAAGTCAGTGCCAATACCGTCAGAATTTTATCTGGGTTTGCCATTGTATGCATTCCTTGGCTACGAGCCATGCAACAAAGTGTTCCGTCGATACTATAGGACGACCCTAATACACAAAGGGAAAACGATCATAAGTGTGTCTTCGATCAGAACGCACGTAACTTTTTCTCGGATATTCCAAATAAGGTGTATGGATGGGAGAACCACTTGATGCGGTGGAAAGCCGAGTAGGGTGGCGCTTTCCTTTCCTGCAGGCAACCATCCGGGGCCAAGTGATAGGCACATTTTTCAAGCTCCTGGGCCGACGAGTCAAGGAAAAATCGACAGTGTTGCTAGATCTTGGATGGGTCTCGTACAAAGATATAGAGGCCTCACAATGGAGATACATCCGGCCGGCATGATGCCCAAACCATCCATGTGGCACGATCCTTTGGTGAAGATTGACTCCGATGCCCGCTATCCCCGACCGGGTCGCCCACCGGGAGTTTGTTTTTAAAGATAATTGTTTGAACTGTGCGACGGCACGAACTGGTCGTATTGAGGAGAGCTGCGACCACCTTGAAATGAATGGGGGTTGGGCTCCTGCTATCTTTTTAATTTTACTCTTTGCTCGTCTCGTCGTTAGTAAAGACTAATCTCTTTTTCCTTGGTTGTTTTGCAGTCCTTACCCAAGGAGACGTGGATAAAATTGAAGCAAGGATCATGGACGGAGCCATCAGAGCTAGTGATCGGGGTACCAAGAAGAAGGAGAGGGCTGCGACCCTTGCCATACTCGATCGTCAGGAGAGGCAGACGACGAGGAATGAGCAACTCCCCAAAGATCCGGCTGGTGCCATTCCGATGATCGAGAGGGAGCCCGCCGTTGAGGGGCTTAATACTGGGGGTCGTCAATCCACTGTTGACGCGCCTGAGAGAGCGGCTGGGATGGAGATTGATCCAAGTATGGAAGCTGTTGGAGCTCAGATGGCCGTTGCTGACGAGGCCGAGCGCATTGAAGTGGAGAGCACAGATTCAAACCCCGAGCTCCGTGAGGTCGACGCTCGTGCCTCCAAAAAGAGAAAAAGTCATTTCGTTGACCCTCCTGGCCAAGGCTTCGGACCCATCAACTCCAAGGACCGATGCTCCAAGCTCGTCTACGGCGGTCTTGTCTAAGGCCAAGGCCAAAGAGATGGCGACCTCCATTGCCAAGGCCTCTCATGTAACTGGGATCCCTTATCTGCAGAGGAATGGCAACGCGCTCTTGCTGGGGACGGCTCTGACAAGGCGTGGACGGGACGTTGAGTTGACCCGTAGGATGAAGGAGGCCAATCTTACTCCCGAAACCTTTCATGCCCGTCTAGGGCTAATCCAGACTGAGGTACTTTGCATTAAAGTTTACGTTTTCTCCGTCTCTTTATACTTGTGCTAACACTTTAATCAAGCTGCAGCCTATCGTCGATGATGGACGCCATGACGTCGGGCTATAGGGAGTGTCTTGATGCCGAGCTTCGGGCAACGAGCAAATGGCGAAGGCCGTCGGCGATAAGGGGACTACTGAGCAAAACCGAAGGAGGCGGAGACCAATGTCGGCGAGCTCACCCTTGCCCATGAGCTTTTGGTTAATGAAAAGGACAACCTTCTTAAGGAGATAGATGCCTTGAAGGAAGGAAAAACCAAAGCTGAGGCTGACTCGAAGGTGCTCTCTGACGGTCTTCGCGTTTGTGAGAACCGTCTTCAGAAGTCGACGGCCCAGATTGAGGCGATGAAGGCGAGCCGTGATGCTGAGCTGGCCCAAGCCAGGCGTGATGCCGTCGACGACTTCAAGAAAAGTTCTGAGTGCCTTCAACTGGTCACCACGCATGCTAGTGGGTTCTTCAAAGATGGGGCTAAACACATGGCCAGGCGGCTTCTTCTGGACCCTGCAATAAAAGATCTTCTCTCCGTCCGGAAGTTGGCCGACCTTTGCACGGAGGAGGCTCACGACGACGAAGCACGCTCGGTCCATCCCCTCGTCCCCTATACTGACAATGATTTCCTTATCATAAGGGAGGACGACGCCAAAGCCGGAAAAGACGAGTGGCCCATCCCTGCCGTTGTCCCTGGTAACTTTGACGCTTATTACAAATACTTTATCAAGACGGCCCGCATCCCGATGCGCAGCGCGCGGAGGCGCTCGCAGTTCATTTTATTGAAGAAATTTTGTAATGTTTCCAAACAATGTTTCATTTTATTTGGTGGTGGTTCCAAACATTGTCCCAAAACAATTTTTAATTTTCGTAATGTAGCTCGGCCCGTTTCCTCGTTGTATGTAGGGGGTCGTACGTACAATATTTGCTCTATGTTTTAAGTTATTCAATGCCTTTGTGTTCTGTTAGTTAACCTGTGTTAACGTAGATAGCACGTGATAACTTGTATTGAACGAGTGAGTTTGAGGACAAGTATGATTGTTCGTCGTGAGTGACGACTGCACTGGGTCGTCCTAATATGGTCGACCTTTGTTCAAACTTGTATTTTCTCAACTTCTCAATGGCTCGTAGGATAGTATGAAGGTCAATAGATTTTTGTTCGTAGACAAAGTTCTATAGACGAGTCATCTATACCGTTATAGCGATCGACGAAGTCTGGCTACGTCTAACCTTTATACTTGGTTAAAGTAGATGCATTCGACGAAGTCTGGCTTCGTCTAACCTTTATACTTGGTTAAAGTGCTAGAATTTGTGTCGTAGAAAATCAACAAAGCGACGATCTTTCATAAATAACTTTCTAGTAAACAACGAGCTACGGATTTATAAGTATCCCTTACAATTTCTCAAAAACTTCAAATTTCACAAAATTACATAAGGAACCACAAGGTAGGTGCCCTAAGGGCGCTGGATGTTGTCGACGACCTCAAAAGTAGTATTTCATTAGGTGGTTGGCGTGCCATGGATGCTTGAGACTTTCACCGTTCGGCTTTGCAAGGCGATAGGTTCCCTCTCTGACCACACTTGTGACAATGTATGGTCCTTCCCAATTGGGGGAGAGTTTGTTTTGACGGGCTTTGAGTCCCGTTGCTTCAATCTTTCTTAGTACATGGTCACCGACCTTAAAGAACCTTCTCTTCACCTTCTTGTCGTGATAAGCCTTGGTTTTCTTTTTGTAGTTTTCCATCCTTAATCGGGCATCCAATCTCCGTTCGTCTACGAGGTCCAGACGACTCGTCGGCCGTGGATGTTCTTTTCTACCTCGTACAAAGCAACTCGGTCCGTCGGCACTGAAGTTCGCGGGCCACGGCCTCGAGCCATAAGCCAAAGCAAATGGGTTTCCCCAGAAAGCCCCTGGTGGTCAAGGCATGTGACACCCTGCAGAGCCGAGGGTAGTCCGTCCAACCATCTTGTATCTCTTCCTTCCGCATTTTTGCACAAGGCAGTATAAGACGAGTTTATTGGCCGTTCGCCTTGCCCGTTGCCTCGGGGGTAGGCGACGGACGACTTGGAGTGTTTGACGCCCATCCCGTTCAATTCCTCGCTCGAATTTTCTTGAAAACCGTAGGCCGTTGTCTCGAAACGATCACCCTTGGGATTCCGAAGCGACACCATATTGAGTCATGAATGAAGCTCGTGGCGTTGTTTTCGCAATCTTGTTCAAAGCCTTCGCCTCCACCCACTTTGAAAAGTAATCAACCGCTACGATCACATATTTGACTCCTCCTCGTCTGGCGGAAAAGGCCCAATCGAGTCAACACCCCACATATCAAACGGCCAGCAAACCCAAGACAGGGTTTGCTCGCTTGTAGGCAAACTTGGGAGGTCGGCGAAACGTCAAGGTGTGTCACACTTTTTCACAAATTGTTTGGCGTCTTCACGAAGGCGGGGCCAAGAGTATCCCATGGTTATGATTTTATCGCCAAAGGTACGGGCCCCGTGATGGCCTCCACATTCTCCTTGATGCACTTCGAACAAAGAATTGAACGACCTTGTCTCGGATGAACGCACTTCAAAGAATGGCCGGGTAATGGATCGTCTCAAAGCTCTCTTTCGACGACCGTAAATCTGGCCGACTTCATCTTTACTTGTCTTGCCGAGACCTCGTCCGTTGGCAATTCCTCCCGTTCAATGAACGCCTTTAGTTCGTCGATCCAACATTTTGGGCCGTCTCCGATGCAGCAGGACCTTCACCCGTTCATAAGCCGGGCCGATCTAAATAGGCCAAGTGATGGCCATGTTCGTCTTCGTGGAGTTGGTCCGTAGCTAGCTTTGAAAGTAGGTCGGCGTGCTCGTTGTTTTCCCGAGCGATTCTCTCGTATGGCCCAAAACTCTAAACCTTGTATCAATTCTCCGACTAACAGTGGTACTTCGCAGGTGGAATCGACGACTTGATAATCTCCTCTCACTTGGTTCACGATCAATTGAGAATCACAATAAGCCGCAATTTTTGTAGCTCCAAAACACTTTGCATATTCAATGGCCGCTACGAGTGCCTCGTACTCGGCCTGGTTGTTTGATGCTTGAAATTTGAACCTCTAAACTTCTTCAAAACTCGTCCCGCTTCGGCTCAACAAGAACGATCCCTCGCTCCGCTCGTATTCTTGGTTGCCGAACCCGTCTCGAGAAGATTTTCCAACATCCTACGGCAAAACTAACTCCGCTTGCCGTTCAGCCGACCTCCTTCCCTCGTTCGCCGGCCGTGGCTTCCTTTGATCGTCGTCGATGGTGAATGACGTTTCAACCAGGAAGTCTCGCCAATGATTGAGCTTGCAGGTCTTCCTCGTCCTATACTCTATATCGAACTCGCCGCCTCAATACTCCAGCTTGAGAAGACGACTGTGAGCTTTCAGACGGTGCAAGATTTTGCGCTGGGGCATTTCAGATATACGACGATGGGATGAGCTGAGAAGTATGCTCGTAGCTTTCGTGGCCGTAATGACGAGAGCGTAAGCGATCTTTTCCACGTTAAAGTAACGGGTTTCAACATCTGACAAAGCTTTGCGGACGTAATAAACCGGCCTCTGTGTTCCTCCATCCTCCCTGACCAATACGGCGGCAACGGCCTTGTCACTCGCCGAGAGATAAACGTAAAGGTCTTCCCCTCGCTACGGGCTTTGGAGGAGTGGCGGGGAGCCAAGATATTCTTTTCAACCGTTTGAACGACCGGGAACATTCGTCCGTCCATTTGAAATCCTTTGCACCTCTGAGAGCTTTAAAAACGGGAGTGATCTCTCGCCGGACTTGGCAATAAAACGACCCAAGGCCGCTACTCGTCCATTTAGGCGCCGAACCTCCTCGATGCTCGTAGGTTCGGCCATATCCATCAAAGCTTTGATTTTCTCAGATTGGCTTCGATCCCCCGCCGAGAGAGCATAAATCCTAGGAACTTCCCCGCAAAGAACTCCGAAAACGCATTTAGCCTGATTGAGGACCATGTCATTGGCTCGTAGGTTGGTGAATGTTTGTTCTAGGTCGTCGACGTGCTTCCTCTTTTTGATTTGACGACCATATCATCGACGTACGCCTCCGCATTGTCGCCGATCCGGTCCTTGAACACCTTATTTATCATCCTTTCGTAAGTGGCACCGGCGTTTTAAGCCCAAAAGGCATCTTCGTATAAACGTAAGTTCCCCCGCCGCCCGAAAAGTCAAGCTTAATGTCCTCCTCACCATCTTGATTTGGTGATAGCCTGAGTAGGCATCAAGAAAGCTCAGAGTAGTATGGCCGGCTACGTAATCGACGAGCTTGTCGATTCTTGGCAAGTGGATAACCGTCCTTGGGACACGCCATGTTCGTATCGCAAAGTCAACACACAATCTCCACTTCCCATTAGGTTTCTTCACAAGAACCACATTGGTTAACCAGTTATGAACCCAAATGGCTCACGATGATTCCAAAGACTTAGTAATTTCTCAATCTCTTGCTTTATGGCAATCTCCTTTTCGCCTGAAAAACACGACACCTTGCTTCCGAATTTCATAAGTAGGATTCACCCCAAGCCCGCGAACCGCCACGTCTTCTCTAATGCCTTTCATATCTTCTACTCTCCAAGCAAAAACGTCGAGGTTTTGTTTGAGTAGGGAGATTATCTCTTCCCTCTCCTCGCCGCACAACCGAGACCCCAGCTTTATTTTCTCGCCGGATAATCCGGTGGATGACTAGTTCGAGTAGCTCGTCTCGCCGGCTTCATCTCTGGGGCGTCGTACCTAAAATCCATGGACTCAATGACGATCTCCTTAATTTTCCTTCGCTTCGGTGTCGATCCGGTACCTCGTCGTCAATCAGCTTGTCCAGGTCGGCCCCCGATTCTTGGGCGGCCAAAGGTTGTGTTCCTGCAGCTTTGTCGTTCAAGAATACTTCGTCAAAAATTTCGGGATCTTCGACGCACTTGATCGTTGAGACATTGGCGTACGAGGTCGTCGTTTCTTTGATGGATTTTGAGAGCTTCACATTGTGATTTGGGTCGTCTATTTCGATAGTCCGTTTCGCCTTTAGCACGTGCTCTAGGAATTCTGGGGCCGTCCCCAACACACATCCGACTCCGGCACGTGAAGGAAATTTAACTCGTTGATGGGGGACTGAGGCGACGATCCCCAAAGTGGACTGACCTGGCTGGCCAAGGATTGCATGATAATCACTGACGATGTCGATCACTATGAAGGTTACGGTCTTGATTGTTCTCAAGGGGTGTTCTCCGATATCAACTGAGAGGCTGATTTGGCCTTTCGCATCTACCCGATGATTGGTGAATCCCTCTAGACGACCTAAGTAAGGACTTAGGCGACTGTCAGGTAGACCCATTCGTTGGTAGACATTGTAAAATAGGATATCCTTGTCGCTCCAGATCAATCAAGATTCTCCGTGACTCACAATTATCAATGAAACCAGGTATGACTAAGGTTTGTTGACGAGCTAACGGGTCGGGCCGGGAGCTCGTAGGAAAGAAACTTATGACGTCGTTTGGAATTTCGATTTACGGGGACGTAAGTGGCCTTCTTTAAATGGTAGATGGCGCTCTTAATCTGGTTCTTGCTCGTCTCCTCGTAGATCACCAGACCATTCTTGGGTTCCTCCGGGGGCGCTGCCGTCGTAGCAAACCGGCCAGGGCTGCCCGATGGTCCTTCCTTATATATTCCTCTAGTCGCCCGGCCGATCCATCTTTGAATGATCTTTTCAAACTAAAACATTCCTCGGTGTCGTGCCCTTGTCTCCCGCGGTATTCACAATACTTGTTCATGTTCTTCTTTCCCTTCCCGTTAGGGTTCATCTTCTGGCCGGGCCGAAATCAACGTTGCTTAAAATTTCGCTCCGGAAACGGTAAGTGGAGTGTACGACTCCGGAACTTTTTCCGCTTTCACTTTGTTCTTTCCTTTTTCTCCGCCCTTATCCTTTTTGGACTTCGTCGCTTCCTTGTCCACGTACTTTCCCTCTCTTTGTAACTTTCTTTTTCGGCCTCGGCGACGGCGCACGCCTTGGCATGAGGTCTTTGCGAGACTTGGCCGGTGGACTTGGAGCTCGTAGTCCAGGGTAGAGGAAAGGACGCCATGTCTCGAAGCAATTTATTATTTCTCTATCGGCTAGATCCTCATCAATTTGATCTACCAATTTCTTAAACCTCTTAAAGTAGTTCATCGAGCTTTCGCAGTTCCTCGGGATATGTTGCCGAGGTCGCTGACCGTCTTACGACGCTCTCCCGCCGTAGCAAACCTTCCTAAAAACTTCTTCCTCATCTCTGTTTCCAAGATTCAATACCCCCCTTTGGCAGGCCTCTAAACCACCTCAAAGCAGAGTCGACCAACGTGCTTGTGAGAGCCTCGCACATGACGTCGTCGTGGCCGTAAGCTTTTGCCACCACGTACATCTCGTGCCTCAAGGTGTAGTATGTGGTCCATGGCACCGGTAGAGCCGTCGTATTGCTTAAGGTCGGGTAGTTTAAAGCCCTGGTTCCGGGGTCCAGCTTTCCAACATCCAGGGAGCAAGGGGATTCATAGTGCCGCCATCGTCATCGTAGTCGTCGCCGTCCACTTTATTCCTCTTGTTCCTCAACTCTTCCACTTGACGTTTCAACCTCAAAAATTCTCTCATGTCTACCTCTCTCGCCGGGCCACTGGGGGATCCTATTCGACGGGGCCCCTGCACCCAGATTAGACCGTTGCCTCTCGGTGGGGGCAGCCGTCGTGAGATGGATCGTCCCCTATAGCCGGGAGGTGGAGACGACCTATAAGATCCGAAGCCTCTCGTTCATGACGTGGAGATCGAGTTCTCTCTCTTTGGCTTGGCGCCCGTTCATTTCTTAATGACGGAGTCTCAGACGACCCCTGACGACTTGATTCCCGATAGCTTCAAGATTTTCGACGACGAGCTCCCTCGGGGCTCAGCCTACCTCGCCCGTCGCCGCCGTGATCGGGCTCCTTGGCTCCGTCTTTCATTGATGTGCTCCCTTAGATCAAGCCGGGGCACAACTTGCTCGTTTCCAAATGGGCGGCCCCTTCACGACGACCGGCATTCTCTCTCTCGGTTCCTTCTCCTCCTTCCCGACGAGATTGTTTGATGGGATGCCCGGGGAGCTTCGAGGAGCGGCCATATGGATTAGCTCGTCCCGGATTTGCAAGAACTCCCCGAGGGCGTTAGCTCTCTCGACGAGGAAAGCCGCTCTGTCGAGATTAGGTTAGAGGGACCTCCCGTATACCTTGCGGCTGCCTCAGCCTCCTTTCTAGTGGAGGTCTCCTCTCGGCGCTCGCCAGCGGGCCCCTTTTCTCTTCTTCTAGTTGCTTGAAGACCCGTACCATCAACCATCCCCTCGCGACCCGGTAACCCTTAAGTTAGGGTTCCTAGGTGGTGAGGGTGGCCTAGGATTTTCTTGCCGAGGTGGTACGCCTCATCTCCGGTTGATTTATCGGGTCGTATGACCATCGGACACCATTTTTCCAAACTGCTCCGGCTGTATTTCTGTAGCTGAAGATCACTAACACGTTTCCCGGCAATGGAACCAATCTGATCGCGCAGGAAAGCGTGCAAAGCTCAGTTCTTGTGTCCAGCAAATGATTGAGCTAGCTCCGGATCTGCACAAAGACAAGAAATAAAGGGTGAAACTGCGCCGGGGTCTTCCTGCAAGCCCTCCGCGTGAGAGTAAGATTATGGACTCGGAAATATGGTGCAAATATTGTGGAGTGTGTGGGTATGGAAATATGCAGTAAGGCATTACCTTTTTCCATGTTATTACTCTCTTATTTATAGTTAGAAAGGTGGTATTAGGGTTTTCACCAGAACCGTTGGATTGGATGGTCTCCAACCGTTAGATCGCCCGCCTTCTAGATGTACACGTGTCACGCTGGGATTGGTCCGTCTATGTAAGGACACTGCAGCTTCTGACATTGATAAGCAGCTTGCCTTATAAGGGAAAGTCAACCTCTGTACCTTTTGTAGTTATTACTGAATGCGTGATTGCACATATAACAAGGCACTGTAGGTGTCCGTCATTATCCCAAATTAGCTAATTAATCAAGCTTGTTGAGGAAGCTTAATCAAGAGACGACCCCGGAGCCGTACGTCCAGTGGGTCGTCTCCTCGAGGTATGACTCGTCGAGAGAGAGTTAGCCGTTCAATGACGACGACGCTTACTCTTGGAAGAGCGCCGCTTGGGGTCGGGGTCGAAGGAAGGCTCGTACAGTCAAAGGACGAGTGCCAATTGGTGTGTCAACGGGCTAGAAGTTAGCCCTTCCATTAATGGTCTGATGGCTCGTCGTTTGGATGGGCCTGGTCGCTCAGTGGCGACGACTGCCAACCAGTGTTGGACGGGCTATGGCCCAAGGCCTTGATCTGATTCTTTGTGGTTGGTCCCTTGATGGGCCTATTGGGCCCCAGGCTCATAGTAAACGTTGGGCTCGGCCCATCACAGATTATTCCGCTCAATAGCACACACAGTTGTAATTCTTTTGAATTTTAGGATACCAATTGTCACTAATTGCAAGCTTCATGTCCAAAATATATTCACGTAAAAGGGCAATTCGCAATTTGTTCCTGGGTTTGTATTATTTCGTAATTTGGTTCTCAACATTAAAAATTGGATAATTCGATTTTTAACATTGTCGGCTTGTTGCAATTTGATTTAAAATCTAATAAGACGTTAATTTTTTGACGGAATCAAAGTTATGACACTTCGTGCACATGACTTTTTTTAGAGGCATTTTGGTCATTTTGTGAGACAAATGAATGGAATATGTAATTAACCCGTTGTCCCCGTCTCCATCTCCATCTCCGACCCTCATCATCGTCCTCTACTACGACTCGCCTTCAGCGACACCAACCAAGGCGATCCTTCTCTGCCTATTTCGTCTTGATTTGTTCTCTTTAAATTTTGAATTCATTGCAATTGTCTCTCTCCTTCCTTGTATTTTAAAATCTCAAAGTGTATACTCCCTCCTCCCACGTGAATACAAACTTATTTTCTTTTTGGTCCGTCCCACGTGAATACAAACTGCCCAAAATGGAAATAAATTTATTATTTTATATTCACCCTACCACACCCACTCATTCTCTCTCTTCATTTCCTATCACACAATTTATTCAACCAACTCCACTCATTCTTTCTCTTCATTTCCTACCACACATTTTCATTATCTTAATAATATTTATTAATTAATGTGCCCGAAAAAATGGTTTGTAATAAGGTGGGACGGAGGGAGTATATGTTAATTTTCTAGAAATTCGGGTAAGATCTTTCTGATTTGATGAAGATTGTGTTGAAACATTTCTATTCCATTAATTTCAAAGCACTCAAGTCTAGATTAAGAAGAGAAGAAAAGATGAAGGCGGAAGCGTATACTTGATATCCATCTTGTATTTTTATGTTGTTCTTTCAAGGAAGGTAGAGAAGAAGAAGAAAATGAAGGAGAGAGATGTAAATCTTCTAGATGATTAATGCATTTTCTTGTGCTCAGATTATGTAGAGAGTATATAAGAATATGTAGTAGTTTTCTAGGCAGATGGTATGCCTATATATATAGGAAAACAATGGCACCTCATCTAGGGACTACACCCTTCCACTTAAGCGGTGTGAAATTACCATTATGTCCATCATAAATTGGTAATTTTCACCTAAGGAATTCTACACATTTAATTAATATTCTATACTTTACAATAACATTATATTTATGATTTATACATGTACGTCTACATATCACATATATTTATTAAGTATACACATTTTGCAATCCATGTTCTAACAATCTCCCACTTGAATTGCCCAAACACGTGTTTATACTAACAAACCCTCATAAAATCATATTTACAATGTAAATGACAATTCACATGTGCACTTTATTGTCATCCAAAACAATCTCGTCCATTAGTTTTACAAGTATAGGGACTAAAGGGACCGTCGTTGTAATTGATTCACAACTAAACCCACATTAATCACATATATATATGTTCAACTAAATGACATAGATTACGTATAGATGTGTAGCATGGAAAACTTAATGAATATATTAAAGCATGCATATATATTCTACCAACAAGTCCTATTTAATCGAATGAGATCAATTTGAATAAAACAAATAGCAAAGAAAGCACAACACAAACTCTCACTATATTAAGCATTATCAAAAGTCGTTACACCCATATGAGCAATGTGATCGTGAAACACTAAAGGAGATAACACTTTAGTAAACGGATCCGCTAATATGGAATTTGTTCCTATAAGTTGTATATCTATTTGTTCATTTTGTACTCTTTCTCTTACAACAAGAAACTTTATATCTTTATGCTTAGATTTAGATGAACTCTTGTTGTTGTTAGAATACAATACTGCTGCCCGATTGTCACAATATAACTTGAGTGTTTGCAATCCCTCAATAAATTTACGCAGCCATATAGCTTGATTGGAAGCTTCGTAGCAAGCAACAAACTCGGCTTCCATGGTAGAGGAAGTCACAAGTGTTTGCTTGACACTTCTCCAAGATATCGTTCCACCGGCTAATGTGAAGACGTAACCGGATGTCGATTTTCGACTATCTTGGTATCCAGCAAAATCGGAATCGGAATACCCAACGATCTCAAGATGATCCGATTTTGCATATGTAAGCATGTAGTCCTTAGTGTTTTGTAGGTATCTCATCACTCTTTTGGCTGCAACCCAATGTTCTTTTTCCGGATTGCTTTGGTATCGACCAAGCATCCCAACAATAAATGCAAGGTCTGAACGAGTACATACTTGCGCATACATTAAGCTTCCTACTGCCGATGCATAAGGGATATTTTTCATATACTTGTATTCAAAATTATTTTTAGGACATTGCTTTAAACTGAATTTATCTCCTTTAGAGACAGGGGTGTCATGTGGTTTACAATTTTCCATGCTAAACCTTTGTAATACCTTCTCTATATAGGTCTTTTGCGATAATCCCAAAATACCTCGTAAACGATCACGATGAATTTGGATTTCCAATATAAAAGATGCCTCACCAAGATCTTTCATCTCAAATTTGTTTGAGAGAAATTTCTTAGTTTCCTTTAGAAGGTCCTTATCATTACTAGCAAGTAAAATATCATCCACATATAAGACCAAAAATATAAATCTACCCCTACTGAACTTATGATATACACAATCTTCACCAAGATTTGTTTCAAAATCAAATGAAAGAATAACTTGATTAAATTTTAAATACCATTGACGAGAAACTTGCTTGAGATCATAAATGAATTTCTTAAATTTACAAACTAATTGATTAGTTTGATCTAAATCAGTCACTGTTGATCCCAAAGGTGGCAACAAGGTTGAAAAACAGCTAGAGGGGGGGTGAATAGCTGTTACAAATTTTTCGCCCACTTTTAAAACTAAACCTCTTGGCTTACAAAATCGCTTGCAGTGAATAAGAAACTGCAAGTAGAGTTGCAAAATGCACAGAGAAATATTAAAGTTATAAAGCGGTTTTAGAGGTGCGGTTTTGCAATGCGGTTTTCAGTGCAGTTTATAAAATTGAAAAGTGAGGTTTGACAAAGTTAACTGCAAACACAATTTCACTATAATGGATAACTGAGAATAAGATCAAAACAGATAAGACAAAATAATCAGTAAGCACAATAAATAAAAATGCAGAAATATAAGAACACAATATTTGGAGTGGTTCAATCGTAAACGATCTACGTCCACTACCAAGATGGTTAGTCTTGGATTTCTAAGAGTTAGATTTTATATTAGAGTATGAGAGATTACAAATCACAAAGATCAATACTCAGATCTAAAATCTATTCTATGAAGATCAATCCTAGACTATAACTGGTGTATCTCAAATGAATAATCCATGTGATTAAACAAGTGAGGTGTGTGTGTGTATACAAGATCTAAGCTCTTTAAATCTATGAGATGTAGAGCACAATGATTCTTGATGGTGTATAAGGCTTGATTTTTGGGTTGAGAAATATTTATTGAAGTAGGAAGATGAAGATTCAAAGGGCTGAATATTTTTTGGGCAGAGCTTCAACTTCGTATGAACTCACAGCAAATCAATTTCTCAAGCAATCTTCAAGTGGTGAAGATTAGGGGTATTTATACCCAAGCACCAAGAATATAGCCGTTGAACATAATTGTAGTAAGTACTGTACTGGTGCTTTCCCATTGGTCCACCAATCCACTTTTGTCCTTTGGTACAGCAGTTACAGAGAAAGCTGATCAGACTTCAGCTGCAAATAAGGTAGTTAGGACATCTGTCACCTTTTCAAGATCGTTGCAGATCTTGTCTGATACTTGGTCAAGTGACAAGATTTGGTGGTTGATTTTTGATATTGCTGACGTGGATTTCAACGGTCAAATGTAGTTCACTTCAATTCTCAATCATTGGATCGGTCTGGTGTGCATGCGATTTGTCATGAGCGGTTTCACCAGTGAGGAGGTTCCATAAGTGCGGTCTCAAGATTGTAACTGCTCAGCAGTTAACTGGAGCGGTTCACTAAAGCAGTTTGCACTTATGTATTCAAGGAGCGGTTTTAGATAAGGAATTCCTCAAAGCAAATGCTTGGAGCGGTTTGCTAAAGCGGTATTGATGGCGAGGTCTGAAACCTTTGAACTGCATCCTCATATTCAATGAATCTTATGCCAGTCTTCAAGCCTAATTTATCCTATTCTATAAAATGGACTTAGCTAAAAAATTGAAGTCTAAGCTTCATTACATATGGGCCTAAAGTCCTTAAAATAGAGAAGAGGTTATGATATCAATCAAATCTAAGCTAAACCTAGGAGGGTTAAAGTATGCATACCCAACAGTCACCATTTCTGGTTTCTTTATATAGATGGTTTCCTCAATGTCTCCATTGAGAAAAGCAGTCTTTACATCCATTTGATGAAGCTCAAGGTCATAATGTGCTACTAGTGCCATAATGATCCTAAAAGCATTTTTAGAGGATACCGGAGAAATGTTTCTTTATAATCAATGCCTTTCTTTTGAGTAAATCTCTTACCGACAAGACGAGCCTTATATCTTTTCACATTACCTTGTGAATCCCTTTTGGTCTTAAAGACCCATTTACACCAAATGGGCTTCACATTTTTAGGTAATGGGACAAGATCCCAAACGTCATTGTCTTTCATTGATTTTAACTCTTCATTTATGGCATCGATCCATTTATGAGAATTAAGACTATTTATGGCTTCATGGAAGGTTAGCGGTTTATCTCCCACTAAACCTAGCGGTTCCTCATTCTCGACAAGATACACATCATAATAATCCGGAATTGCGCTCCTTCTTGCTCTATTAGATCTCCTTAAGAGCACCAGTTCATCTTGATTTTGAGGTTGTTGAACATCAACATTTCCATGTTGTTCAACATTTATAGGAGGATCTACATTGTTTTGAATTATACGTTCTTGTTGAATTTTAGGTACAAGTACTTGATTTTCAATATGAACTATAGGGAGAGGCATGTAGACGGATTCCTCCTCCTCTTCAAATTCAAAACTATTATTCCCAATTTTTCCACTAAATTCAACATTCTCAAGGAACCTAGCATTTCCCATTTTGAAAAAAATTTTAGTATTCGGGTCATAAAATTTATATCCCCTAGATCTCTCAGCATACTCTACAAAATAGCTACTAATGGTTTTAGGGTCCAGTTTGCCCTCATTAGGCTTATAAGGCCTAGCTTCTGCTGAACAACCCCATACATGAAAATGATTTAGGGACGATTTCTTATTCGTCCATAATTCATAAGGAGTTTTATCGGTAGCTTTTGAAGGTGCTCTATTGAGAATATAAACTGCGGTTTTTAATGCATCGCCCAATAATGAGTGAGGTAAAGAAGTACAAGAAACTATACTTCTTACCATATCCTTAAGGGTTCTATTACGTCTCTCAGCTACACCATTCATGCTAGGTTTGCCCGACATGGTGTAGTGAGGGACTATCCCATACTCTTCTAAATAGCGAGCAAAAGAATCTGAACGTTGTTCACCTGAACCGTCATTCCGACCGTAATATTCACCACCACAATCGGATTTAACGTTCTTAATAGTCTTTCCAAGTTGATTTTCAACTTCAGCTTTGAAAGACTTGAAAACTTTCAATGATTGAGATTTTTCATGGAGTAAATAAATGTATCCATAACGAGAGAAATCGATAATGAACGTGATGAAATATTGTTGACCATTCCATGAAGGGGTAGTGAATGGTCCACAAATATCCGTATGAATTAGTCCTAAGACATTTGATGCTCTCAATGATTCAAATTTTCCTTTGGAATTTGTAAATTTTCCTTTTAGGCATTCAATACAAAAGTTTCTATCCGGAATATCAAGTTTATTTAAGATTCCCTCCGACACAAGCTTGTCAATTCTCCTTTTAGAGATATGTCCCAAACGCCTATGCCATAAGGTATAAGAATTTTCACTTGAAAACTTTTGTTTTGTGCCTTTAGTTTTGGTTTCATTATTATGAGACTCATTTATTGTCTTGAATGTGTCAAGTAAATAAAGATTATCGATATATGACAAAGTACTAGTACCGACAAGCTTGAAATTAAAATAAAGATCACATTTTTATTACCAAAAGAACAAGAGTAACCTTCCTTGTCCAAAACTGTGATAGATATTAAATTCTGTCTAAAGAACGGTACAATGAATGTATTATTTAATACAAAAAAGAATAGCCCGTACTTAACATTAATCTAAAAGTCCCTATGCCTATAACTTCAACCGGATTTCCAGCACCCATATAGATGTATCTCTCATCTTTACTGAGGATTCAGTAGTTCAGGCAACCCTACATACACGAACTAATGTGAGTTGTTGCACCAGAATCCAACCACCATGTATATGAAGGAATTGAAACCAAATTTGCCTCAGTACAAACAAGACCAAATGACATACCTTTCTTAATTCGCCATTCGCGATACTTAGGGCAGTCGTTCTTCATATGAGTAAGGTCCTTGCAAAAGAAGCACTTCTTAACTTTATGATCATTTGATGATCCCTTATTCTTCTTATTTGCAACCGCAAATGCAATTTCTTTACCTCTTCTCTTAGCCCCACGAGAAGAAGTAGATGCTAAGTGAGCACTTTTTGGCTTAAGATGTTTCATTCTATCCTCATCTTGTGTCACTTATGAAATCAATTCATTAATATTTCACTTATCCTTTTGACAATTATAGGTCACTTCAAAGTGACCAAACTGAGGAGGAAGAGAGATCAAAACTAAGTGCACGAGTAAATCTTCCGATATCTCTAACTTAAGTGCCCTTAGTTTTGTTGACAAATGAAACATTTTAAGAATGTACTCCCGAAGATTTCCGTTACCCTTGTACCTCATGAAAACAAGCTTCCTCAAGGAGGCACTTGTTTCCGACTTTTCGCTTTTCTTAAAGCGTTCCTCAAGGGTATCAAGAAAGTCCTTAGTATTTACGTTCTCAGAGACACTGTCCAAAAAATGTCTCTGGAATGGCATTTTTCATGATCATTAGGCTTACGCGGTTGGACCGTTCCCACTGCTCAACATTTTTCCGCTCTTCAGCGGTACTTTCAGTAGTGAGAGCAGCGGGACTCGGTTTCCTTAATGCAAGATCAATATCCATACAGCCTAAGATCATAGTAATCTTATTTTTCAAAGTTTTAAAATTAGTCCCATTAAGCATCGGTATATTATTCATTGCAATAGTTATAGACGAAGTGTTTATCATATTTGTTGGGTAAGAACGAAGAATGAATACAAAACATGTATTAGAAATTACATAATGAATAAAGTGATTAACTATATCAATGAATTCCATCAAAAAGATAATTAACATGACATCAAAACTAATATTTGGACTATGAATTGACTCATAAATGATTATCTTAAGGTAACCAAGAAAACTAAACAATGTTTTAATTAAATACCTAACCTTCCTTTGGGCCGATTTACGTACTTAAAAGACAACCTAATATTTTCTTTACTTGTTACCAAATGAATGTATAAATTTAGTCAAATAAACGATCTTCTTTGGAAAATTCAATTTATTCACATATTAAAGTATACATTCAACACTTTACAACTTCGGATCTAAACAACGTAAATCACTTTGGCGACAATATATTTAGAAATGTATGAAATTGTTAAGTATATAATTAATCACAAGTTTAGGATTGACAATGTATGTTTTACCTACGAAAAAATGAAGAAAAAAAATTGAATCTGCAGGTACACGGCCGTGCAAGTTTATAACACACGGCCGTGCAAACACTGTTCCAGAAATCCAAATTTTCAATTCAGGTGGTGCACGGTCGAATCAAATGAAGTGCACGGCCGCACCAAGAGAAGTGCACGGCCGTACACTGGCTGTTTGTGCCTTTTCGATCGTACCTGTTCATGAGTGCTCGACCGGGTCAAGAAAAGTGCTCTGCCGTGCACACGCTGTTACCGAAAAAAAAATTCTTCACAAGAGATGAATGGCAAGCAAAATTAACGCTTAACCAAGACATGAATACACAAGTAGATCCAATACGGTCGTGCGACATAAAATGCTCTGTTGTGTCAATAGGACAATCTTGCAATATTCACAGTCCTTTCGAGTAAAACGTCAATCCATTCTAGAATTTTAATTAAGTAATAATTACTAACACCCTAGCAACGAATTAGAGCAATTTGAACAACATCATAATGAAGGATTTCAATAGAATTATGATTCAAAGTAAAGCAAACATATGCTAATGAATTCAAACTTAATCCAGAACTTGAGAAGCTCTGATACCAATTGTTGAAACATTTCTATTCCATTAATTTCAAAGCACTCAAGCGTAGATTAAGAATAGAAGAAAATATGAAGGCGGAAGCGTATACCTGATGAATCCATCTTGTATCTTTATGTTGTTCTTTCAAGGAAGGTAGAGAAGAAGAAGAAAATGAAGGAGGGAGATGTAAATCTTCTAGATGATTAATGCCTTTTCTTGTGCTCAGATTATGTAGAGAGTATATAAGAATATGTAGTAGTTTTCTAGGCTGATGGTATGCCTATATATATAGGAAAACAATAGCACCTCATCTAGGGACTACACCTGTTAGTCAAATATATGCTTAGGCTTAGAATTGCTTAATCCCAATCATAACAAGCATTAATGAGGACCCCTAATTTAGTTAGATCAAAATAGAATTTTTCTATGTATCATAGGATCCCTTAGTGCTAGTGCCCAGTGTTTTTGTTATGTATTTTCTCAAGATTTGAAGACTTGAAGACCTGAGAACTTCCTTCTGCAATGTGAGTTACTCCTTGGAAGATGCCTTACCGATTGAGGTGACTCACCGGTCAACCTGTCTTACCGGTTGAGTTACCGGACCGACCTCACCGGTCATGCCCTCTTTACCGGTTGAGGCTTACTCCTCAAGCTTCCCTGTTAGCAGCTTGCCGATGCATTCATTGTTCCCAACTACCCAGCCACCAACTTTAGCTAAAGTTGGTAAAGCAAGCATGCTGACAAGACATCTCTGCAACAAATCAGTACCTTCTTTGAGAATGTCAAGTAACCAGTACTCACAGCGCCCCAACTATCTAAGGAAATCCTCTCTATCCAATCTCAGGCATTTAATGCAAGGATCTTCCCATTTAATGCACCGAGTCCAAGTCATCATTACAACCTCTTCAAAGACAACGACTCCTTTTCAAAGTTCTCTATAAATAGTTTCCCCGGAGCATTGAAGAAGGTTGGTGCATTTATAATTCTTGAGAGTGAGTTGCTTTGAACTACCAACCTGCACATTCTCTAGTTCAAAGCATTCAAAGCAAGTCCCTTTATTCACTAGACATCTCTGTTAGGACTTATACACTGTGCACCTCAATCAATACTGTAGTGTTCCTCCATTAGACTACTTATGGAACACATTGATTGATTCACACACAACACCCTAGAGAAATCAGCTCAGCTTGTGAGCACATCTCTAGAAAACACCAGGTCTTTATTGTAGCACGACCCATTAGTGGTCACCTCTAGATTGGCAGCCTTTCAATCATTGGCTTGCAACTTGTAATAGGTAGAATCCATTAATATAGTAGTGCACCTTCACAAATCCAAGTTCTGACCAAACTTGGTAGAGGACGTAGCAGTTATTTAACACTGTGAACCTCTTCAAACAATGTGTCATTTATTGCTTTGTTTGTTTTCTATTGTGTAGTTGTAATCAGTTGATAATCTCTCAACTGGTCACAACCTATTGACTTCACTTACTGTTCATTTTGTTTGTCTTACTTGGAAATAATTTTTGTCTTGACTTGCATGAGATTTTGATTTACCGGTTTGCTTTTCTTATAAACTGAAAACTTAATTTCCGCTGTGCAAAATCATTTACCGGTGAGCTAGAGTTTTTCAAGAAGTTTTAGCAAAAAGTTTTTAACCAGGCTATTCACCCCCCCTCTAGCCTGATTCCTACCATTTGGGACCTAACAATTGGTATCAGAGCTTACAATTTTCGAAAATCATTTTTCCAAGCTTAACCGCTTGAATTGCCAATTCCAAAATGGCAGGAAAAATCATGCAAACATACAACTTGACATCCGTTCCCATGTTGAACGATAACGAATTTCCAGTATGGAAAAACAGAATTATGCGGTACTTGGACTCAATAGATGATAGGTTAACTACTGTAGTCAGAGATGGTCCCATGACACCCCTGAAAATCAATCTTGCAACTAGAGCACCCAAAACTCCTCTCATGGATCATGCAGATAGAGAGTCTGAACAAGATTTTGAGGTTTATGAAACTTATGTGCCAAAACCACGAGAAGAATGGACTGAGGATGACAAACTTTGTGATTCCTTGGACAGAAAAGCTTTGCACATCATAACCTCAGGACTTGATGACGATCGTACAAACAAGTACAATGCTATGAGACCGCTCAACAAGTGTGGCAGAGTCTACTCAGATATTTTGAAGGAGATCAAGTGGCCAAGGACAACAGACTCTACAAAAGCGTTGCTGAGTTTGAGTCCTTCAAGAAGAATCCAAATGAGACAATGAAGGAAACGTACGACCGATTCTGCGAGGTGAGTAACTCTTGTGCATCTTTAGGTAGAGTCTATACCATGAAAGACCTAAACATGAGATTCCTCAATTCTCTTGGAGACTTGTGGCATGTGAAGGTCGCTATTTTGAAAGAATGCCGTGACTTGAACGTTACTCATATCCAGAACATTGTGTCTACTCTGTTATTATATGAGGAAGAGCTCAACCTACTTTGAGTGGAGTGCAAAAAAATTTAAAAATTTATCTCTGTCGGCTCGGTGAGATCTTCCCGGTTCTTCTATGCTTACCGGCCAAACTACTACCATTGACTCTCCCTCAATCTCTCGGCCTCAACCAACTCAAGCCAATACCTCATCTAGCACACCTCTTGAGGTAGAGGATGAATTTCTTTGCATTTGCTAGAAATTACAAAAAGTTTAAGGATTTTAAGAAATCCCATGACAAATCATTTCAACCCAAATCCTCATCATTCCATAGATGCTGGGAACTATCAAAGAAAAGGCCAAACCTCAACCTCAACCGACGGTAAAAATGCCCAAGGTGAGCTTGTGTGTTACAAGCTGTAGAAAACCCGGCCATTTTGCCTCCAAATTCCCTCAACCGAAATATGAATTTCGAGGAAGAAACCGTTCAAGAAATTTCCTAGATCTAAGAGTTTAGTTGCGGAGGATGCAGCGAAAAGGCTTTACCTGTTTGGTTTGAGATCGACTCGAGAATGAGGAAGGCGGCTATCTTTGACTCGGATGAAGATGCGATGTCAGTTTTGTTGCTATGGATGGAACCTATGATAAACTCATCTCCCTACAAACTTCTATCTTTAGACACCCCAACTCCAATGAACAATCATCCTATGTTGACCAGACTCCACCAATGAGATCACCCTTGACTTACTTTGATGAGCCCGTTCCTACTTCCAAGGCAGATACAGGTAATCCATACAATTTAAAAATCCAAAACATTGGTAGATCTCTTTATGGTCAGTCTAAAACCATGCCCACTCTCAGACCGTTGATGCAACCAATTCAACAGACCTACCAAGCTCAAGCCTTACCGATTTCCTCTTATCAACCGACGCTTGAGACTTTACCGATTCACTTAAAGCCCTTAACCGAACCAAGCCCTCAACCGATATCTTCACTGCCAAATTTTGATCCCAATTTTGAACCATCACCCTCTTCCTCTCAGCCTACCGTTGACCCTATGCCAAATATGTCAAAGTCTGAAATGGCAGAGGTGATGAATGAGCTCTTCTCAGATTTTGAAAAATTAAATGAAGCTCGCAAAATTATGGCTGCAAATTTTAAAAAGATCACTACTGAAAATGACTCTTTGAAAGCAGAAACAAAAACTTTGAAAGAAAGCATGCAAGAGTCTAATCAGTTGAAGAAAGAGAATCAAGAACTCACTGAGAGACTAAATATATCAGTTTGTCAAATTGCTGATCTTGTGTCGAGAAATAACTCTCTTTCGAAAACCATTGACACATTTTCAAAATCCCGAGCTGCTATGGAGACTATCATACAAGATCAGATATCTCCTAATCGAGATGTTACAACTGGAATAAGCTTTACCTCCAGCAGTAAGGAAATAGACAGCAATGACAAACCGGTTACCAAGTCTGTCACTGAGAACTTGATAGGTAAATTTGATGATGCTCAATCCAAAATGATTAAGAAAGAGTTAACTAAACCTTTCAAAGCTGTCCCACACACCTATCCCAAGGGACGGGTACAGATGAAGGCTTATTTGGGTAAAAACAAATCCCAATGGACCGAGGTAGCTGATCCTGAGTTAGGAAAATATGTTCCACTCAGTGATGGTAACAGCAAAGGTGGAATTAAAATTGTTGATCATGTTTCTGGTCAGGAATCCTCAACCGGTAAGGTAACTGACACCGGTAAGGGAATGACCGGTCAGACAGACGTCGCCGGTCACTCAACCGGTAAAGGGAACCCAACCGGTAAAGACATTCCTAAACCGATGCAACAGGTTAACAAAGGCAATTCCATCACCTTCATTTCTAAAGGATTTGTTTCTGCTCAACCAGTGAACTCTTCTGAAGCATTGGCCAAATTGAACATCAATTCATCTAAGCCTCCTCAGCCATCGTCTAACAAATGTACAAATTGTGGTTTTATTGGTCACAAGGCTTATGAATGCCTCTTGAAGCACCTATCTGGACCCACTGAGTCTAAAAGCTCAGGTGGTGGCCAGGTATGGCTGCCAAAGAGGAACTAACTCTTTGGACCCAAAAGAATAAGGGGGACCATAAGCTTACTGTTTCATTTCAGGAATGCTTAATGGCCTCAACCGATGCCGGTAAGGATGTTTGGATTATGGACAGTGGATGCTCTAGGCATATATGGCCGGACATCTTGATCTCCTCACCGATCCTGGAAGAAGCATCTGGTCCTCCAGTTGTCTTTGGTGACAACGCAAAGGGTAAAATTATCGGTCGTGGATCCATCAAAAGAGGTACGGTTGTTGTACAGTAATGTATCTTTGGTGGATGGTCTCGCAAACATAACCTTCTCTCCATATCACAATTCTGTGATAAAGGTATGCATTGTGTTTTCAATTCTTCCCATTGCTATGTGAAAGACATTGCTACAGGTGAAACACTTCTCACTGGATATAGAAAAGGTAACGTATATGCTATTGATTTAAACAATGTTTCGAATGTTACTAATGTTTGTTTTGTAGCTAAGAACATCAGTGAGAACTCCTGGCTATGGCATAAGAGACTCAGTCACTTGAATTTCAAATATCTATCCAAGCTAGCAAATAAAAATCTAGTTGCTGGCTTACCTCAAGTGTCTGCTAATCATGATAGGAAATGCAGAGCTTGCCAGCTAGGAAAACAACATAAAGAATCTTTCCACAGCAAGCCCTGTTTATCCATCTCTAGATGCCTCCAGTTGCTGCATATGGATCTGTTTGGCCCCACAACTACTGCCAGTTTAGGGGGTAGCAGATATGCTTTGGTTGTTGTAGACGACTTCTCAAGATATACCTGGGTAGAGATGTTTGCTTCAAAAGATGATATATATGAAGTAGCCACCAGATTATTCCGTCTACTGCAAACCCAAAAAGAGTGTGACATCATCAGTATGAGATCAGACAATGGAACCGAATTTAAAAATAATGGAATCGCTCAGTACTGTGATGATCACGGAATAGATCATAATTTCTCAGCTGCTGGAACACCGCAACAAAATGGTGTAGTTGAGAGAAAGAACAGGACCTTGATCGAAGCTGGAAAAACAATGATATCCGAAGCTAGACTTCCCAAGTACTTTTGAAATTTGAAGCTATCCATACACCGCTTCACCCAGAACCGATCATTAATCAACAAATTTCACAACAAAACCCCTTACGAGCTATGGCGTGGCAGAATTCCCAATATTGGTTTCTTCAAGATCTTCGGCTGCAAATGTTATGTACTTTACAACGGTAAAGAGCGCCGAGGTAAATTTGATGAAAAAAGGCGATGAAGGTATCTTTGTGGGATACGCCAAGCACGATAAGGCATTTAGAGTTTTTAATAAACGGTTGTTGAAAATTGTTGAATGCTATTCATGTTACTTTTGATGAATTTGATTTGCTAGAGTCTGATAAGGCTCCAAATAGTACTGATAATTCTGGTGTGTTTGAGACAGGTACCAGCAATCAAAATTCCAATCATTCCACCAGTTCTAATGCAAATCAATCTCCAGTTCAGCCTTCAGCCTCAAGTGGTGTAACTTGTAGTGACTTAGTTGATGACTCCTTCTTTCCCCAATCGGTTAGGCAATCCAATAGACAACCCCAGCTAACCGATTTATTACCAACTAGTCCTAATATCAACTTTCCTAATTCACCTCCTGAAGCTGAACCAATTTCAAACAATTTACCGTTTCCTTCCCCACTTACCGATCACCAGTCACCATCACCTTCTCCAAACCGATCTCCTTTACCGGTCACATCTCCCTTTACCGATTCTACTCCTCCATTAGAAAACCTTAGACAAGAATCGGTCAGGCAAGACCTCACTAGGGAAGTGAGAACGGTTAGAGATCACCCTTTAGAAAATGTGATAGGTGATGTCTTTGGTCCCAGAATGACTAGAGGCCAATTAAGAAGCATGGAGGATCAACATGGACTATTTTCCTCTGCTATGGTCTCAAATATTGAACCAAAGAAGACTGAGGAAGCACTAGATGACCCCAGCTGGGTAGAAGCTATGCAAGAAGAGCTTAACCAGTTTGATAGATGTAAAGTTTGGGAGTTAGTGCCTAGACCTAGTGATCAAACTGTGATTGGAACGAAATGGGTTTATAGGAATAAATTGGATGAGACTGGAAAAATTATAAGGAACAAGGCTAGACTAGTGGCGAAAGGATATAGGCAGGAAGAAGGCATAGACTATGATGAGACTTTTGCTCCCGTAGCTAGATTAGAAGCCATTAGGTTATTCCTTGCCTATGCAGCCTACAAAGAGTTCAAGCTATATCAAATGGATGTGAAAAGTGCCTTTCTCAATGGGGAACTTCAAGAACTTGTTTATGTAGATCAACCTCCTGGTTTTGAAGATTCCAAGAAGCCTAATCACGTATACAAATTGAATAAAGCTTTGTATGGCCTCAAGCAAGCACCTCGAGCATGGTATGAAACTCTCTCCAAATTCCTACTTAGTGAGAAGTTTGAACGAGGTAAAATCGACACCACCTTATTTATTGCTAAGCATAATGGTCATTCATTGTTAGTTCAAATATATGTTGATGACATTATTTTTGGATCTACTAACGAAAAATTATGCAAGAGATTTGAGAAACTTATGCAGAGCAAATTTGAGATGAGCATGATGGGTGAGCTTACATTTTTCCTTGGACTTCAAGTCAAGCAAACCCAAGAAGGTATTTTTATCAATCAAGCCAAATACACTAATGATCTAATCAAGAAATTTGGTCTTGACTCTGCTCATCCTCAAAGCACTCCAATGGCCACCAATGTACACCTTGACAAAGACGAATCCGGTAAGAAAGTAGATATGACACTCTACCGAGGTATGATAGGCTCTCTACTTTACTTAACCGCTAGTAGGCCAGATATCATGTTTGCCGTATGTGTATGTGCTAGATTTCAAGCTGACCCTAGAGAATCTCATTTGCAAGCTGTTAAAAGAATTATAAGATATCTTGTGGGAACTGCTAACTTAGGTTTGTGGTATCCAAAAGATTCTTCATTTACACTTATTGGATATTCAGATGCCGATTTTGCAGCTTGTAGGGTCACCAGGAAAAGTACTAGTGGAACTTGTCAATTTCTGGGTAACCGTTTGGTTTCCTGGTCGTGCAAGAAACAAGCATCAATTTCCACTTCTACGACTGAAGCTGAGTATATAGCTGCTGGGAGTTGCTGTTCTCAAATCCTATGGATGAAGCAACAACTAGTGGACTATGAAATCCCTCAAGAAGTGTGTCCTATCTATTGTGATAACACCTCAGCTATCTCAGTCTCCAACAATCCTGTGATGCATTCAAAGACCAAGCACATAGACATCAAATACCACTTCCTCAAGGATCATGTTGAAAAGGGTAACATTGTTCTTTTAAAAGTCCATACTGATTATCAATTAGCTGATATCTTAACAAAACCATTGGACATTAAAAGATTTGAATTCCTTAGAGGAGAACTAGGCATGATTGATATTCGATAAACATTATGTGCTAACTTTGTTATCTGGGTAAGCTATCAACAAGATCATAGGTGACTTCACTCGTTTACCGATGCTTGCTAGTGCTTGTTTACCAGTATCCCTTACCGATAAGGCAAGACTCCCTTTACCGGCCCTCTTACCGACATACTTAATCGGTAAATGGTGTTGCTAACCGATGGTCTCCAACCGGTGAAAGATCTCTCTTACCGATCAATACCTGACCGGTCAGCTACCTTGCCGATTGCCCTCTTACCGACGAACTGCGGCCGGATCGAAATTTGCAATCCGTATTTAACCGGCTCGTTTGTCATCATTGCCTAACATGTCACATCAATCCCTTCGCCACTGCAGTCTGCACTTACCGTACCTATCCTTACCTGTTCCCCATGCTCCTATACAAAAGAAGTAGATCAATTTTAAATAATTGATCAAAAAGGTAATCTCTGTATCATTCATATTTATCAAAAAGGTTATCTTTTTGTCCTTTATTATATTTTGATATAACTGCTGCACACACGTTCATATTTTCATGACACATCTTTAATTTCGTGAAACAAAACTGTCAATCAATGTGCACGACAGTTAAAAACCTTTAAGCTTCTTTTGTTTTAACCAACACATCTCTTCATCTTCCCGCTCTTTTGTCCCCTATATAAGGATTTCAAAATATCATTTAAAGTTTCTGGATTCTCTCTCTCTCTAACGAACTAAGGCAACCGGCAAAAACTCATTCTTACTTCATCTTCTCCATTTGTTTATCTCTTCAATCAAGTTCTCTGGTATGTCCATTGAACTTTAAGATCTGAACGAACGAAGACCATATTTTCTTAGGATCCTTCTCTAACTTATATTGTTTGATTAATTTTTGATTCACAGATGGCTCCCAAGAAAGACATTTATGGAGGTTACATTCTCCCCAGCTTCTTCGACTCCGATGAAGGCCGCGCCATTGAAGCCCTGTTCATTGCCGCCGGAGTTATCCCTTTCGTGATGCCTGAAGGGAATGAAGATATCTATTATGAGATGGTCAATGAATTGTTTGACAATGGTGTGGTGGATGAGAATGAGAATATTATTTCAACTGCTGCTGGTGTTCCCGTTACTTTTAGCCCAGCTACTATTGCTGCTGCCTTCCCCAATCTCTCTTCCTCTGGTTCATCTTCTATCTCCATGAAAGATATGATTGATGCCTGGTCAAAGGTTCGTGGATCTGACCCCTTCGTTACCGGTGAAGCAAACAAGAAGGCTGGTTTTGATGCCGTGTATTATGCTGTTGCCGATATCGTGGACCGATGCTTCATTTGCCGGTCTGGCTCTCATCACTGTATCACCATGATACAATGGGAAGCAATAGCTGCTATCATCATTGGTGGAGAATTCAACTGGTGTGCCTTCCTTTACCGTATTGTCTTGATTGCCTTCAAGAAATATCAGAAGGAGAAACCATCTACCAAGCCAAATAAAGCCAAACCCTGTCACTATTTGATGATAAGCCGTGCCCTTAGATCCATCCCAGCTGTTCTTCAAGCTTCTGAGAATCAACCCAAATATCCCCAATCCTTCTGCAAGGCCTTTGACAAGTTTGATATAATTAGAGCTATCAAAGAATCTACCGGTAAGCCAATCGGTAATCCATCTGAACCCTCCACCGGTAAATCAACCGGTAAGTCTGAACCAGTCGGTAAACCAACCGGCAAACCAGCTCAAAAGAAGAAACTCTCTAGCCGGCCAAAGGTTGCTCAATTTGCCGGTGCTCCTCCTGCTCCCAAACCTTCTTTGCCGGTAAAGAGAAAATTACTTGAATCTTCTGATGATGATGATGATAAGCCTATCTCTATCATTCTTTCCCCTACCAGAAAGCAAAAAGTCACAGCCAGAAAATCAGCTCCTCCCCCTTCCAAAAGATCCAAACCTATTCCAAAATCTTCCCAACAAATTGCCAAAGAAAATCTTTGAGAGAAGAAGGAGAATTGAAACAGAGACTTGGGAACCTTCATACCTTTCATTCCCAAAAGACTTTTTGATCACAACTTCCTTACTGACAAAATCCCATTTACCGGTCAATCATCAACCCGACCGGTAAGCCATTGCAAACCGATCAGAAACCCAACCTTTCACATTTACCATTACAATCCCTGGTTAGTCAATCCTACCTTTGAACCATCTCCCACTTGGGTATATCCTATTGAGCACTTGCCTCCTTTCCTTCGAAGGCTTCTGCAATTCCATGAGATCAATAAGGACTCAGTCCCAGTCGGTGACATATCTGATTATGTGGACTTTGACAACATCCATGAAGATAAAGGTCTCTATTATACCAAGCCATGTTTGTTGAGTGACTATGATATCTCATTGTCCAGAGAGAGTCTACTCAAGATTTACAATCGGTATTTCGAGTTGCTGCCTCCAATGTGGAATGCCATCTACTTGGCTCAGGACAGGACCCGGCAAGACATGATGATTCAGGCAGTGTGGATTGATTTTGCCATTCTTTACAATGCTCAGGATACCCTCAAGGAATCTGATCCCTATCAGCTTGGAAGATATGAGTTACCGGGAGATGATCTTCCCTCCTTTGATCCTGAAATTGTCAACTTAGGCCCTCGAAGATGGCAATTCATGAAGAATGTAATGGATGTGGTGCAAAATCTGGTGGACTTGAACAGAGACTTTCAGAGTTTGGGTGATATTTCCCTTTCTGCCTTCTTCAATTCTATTCAGTCCAGCAAAAACAAATGGGCTACCATTCCTGATGAAGAAATAGAAGAAATGTTCAAGGACATTAGTGGCTCTGATGATCAAGCCATTGATAGGGCAGAACAGTCGATCCACAAGCTCTAGCTCTCGACTCCAGTGATTCGAATGCCGATGACCAAGGTGCTTCTTGAGATTGATCGGTCTAAGAAGATTAGTGCTGATTTTACCACTCCTTTATCGATGCAACATGTGGGAGGAGGTAATCTTGAGACATCTCCGATTACCGTTCTTCTTTGCAGGAGGAGGAGAAATTATTAGCTCAAGTCCTTTACCGGTTATTCAACCGATGCCTCTTACAGGTGAGATACTCCAACCGGTTAGAGAAGATTTACCGGTTTCTGAGCCCCTTACCGATACTGCTCATTTACAGGTTAGCAAGCCCCTTGCCGTTGCTTCATCTGAACCAGTTAATGCAAATATTGATGATATCCTTCTCCAGCAAGCCTTGGCAGCTAGCTTATTTACCGAACAAACTGAGAAGCTCAAGGAAAGCCAAAGAGCAACCATTGAGGAGTTAGCTACTCAGAAAGCCATTCAAGCATCTCTTCTACCGGCTAATCAATCGGTAAGCCAAGTGATTCCTCCTTCCTCTTCGAGCCAATTCACCGGTTCGGGAGGAGATTGACCATTTTTGATGAAGATTCCCTCTCCGATTTCTATGAAGAAGAAGATGATGATTTTGATGAGAATGACCCTACAATTCCTCCGGTTTATGATGATCCTGGTATGCGTCAGAAAGATTTGATGTCAACCTTGAACTACTATACCTCCAAGGCCTCTATTCCTCGATCTGCCGATGGAATCCCTTTATTTGAAGTTCATGAGAAAATCTTTAGCAAGTCAGTAACTGAGCCTACTCCAATGCCTCCATCCATTGCCGATCGGCTTCAGAGGCAAAGGAGAGAAGATAGAATGACCACCTTCATTGATGTGGTCGAAGTTATGAAAATTGGTGCTGCTCCTGAAGATACTCCTCCTAGATATACCAAAACTCATGGGCCCGGTGAGACAAGTCGCCGGCATCAGAAAATAAAGGTTTTGAAGCGAAGAAGCGTCCTGTTCCTCCCAAAGGCAAGGAAATCATGTCTGGAAAGGATGAACAACAGTTGTTTACCGATTTCCCTTCTCCAAAGCAAAACAAAAAATACCCTTCCTCTCTTCAGCAACACAACCGGTTTATCAGAATTCATGGCCAGGTTGCTACCTTTGCTCCTAGACCGGTTGAAAGCACTCTTTCAACTGATAATCTCTTCATCCGGTATCTCTCTCTCAATGGCCGTATAACTCATGTTTTGGAAATGAGGATTCTGAATTGGTCGTTTGAAGTAACCAAAATGGTTGGGCTTATGCCAAACGTTTCTAGGCGTTCTATCTTAAGAAATGGCCAGCCTCAACCTTTGAGCAACATTAGAGAAGCCTCATTACTTCTGCTTGCACTTAGAGTGATTCATGTTCTAAGGCGTCGGCAAGCCATCTTACCGTTAGCCCCTACTGCAGCTGAGCTCTTGGAACTTTCTTTTGCTGAGATGATGAGTTTGGAACCCTTTGAACCTCTTGCTCCTGCTTCTCCTTTACCGATTTCTCCTACTGACTCTCCCATGGAATTAATGGATGAGGAGATTGAGATCTCTCCTACCGGTGAAGTGTCTCGGACCGTTCAGACTCCAGCAACCCCTCTTACCGATAGCCAAGTTGCCGATCCATTGCCTCCAGTTACCGATGCTCCTTTACCGGCTAGCCAACCGGTCTCTCGATCTGCTCCTTTGCCGACCACTCCTGCCGGTGACTTCAATAGGCCAATCCTCGCTCAAGATTTAGTAGATCTTCATAATGCCTTGCTTGATGGCTTTGTGGATGTTAATGCTGAGTTGGCCTATTCTTTTATTAAGTCCAATCAGGAGGAGGATGATAGAAGATTTGATTTGTTGAAGACTGGTATTGCTCTCTCTCTTGGAAATTTCATGTCCGATATAAATGCTAGAGACAACGTCATCAGAGATCTTCAGTTACAACTTGATGAGGCTCGGTAAACCAACAAAATCCTTTGTGAGCAACAACTTTCCGACAAAGACATTCTGAACCGATCTATTGAAGAACTCAAAAGAACAGCAGAAGCCCTTACCAGTTGTCAAGAGAAGAACCGTGAGCTTGAGATGGAGTTAGCCAAAGTGAAAGCTAAAAATGAAGTGCTCTTGGTGGTTAGAGTTGAAAGGAAGAAAAGGAAAAAGGATGAGAAAGAAAAGAAGAAAGCTAAGAAATCATCCAAGAAGTCTAAAGCCTCAGATCCTCCTTCAGATGCTGCTGCTCCTTAGCCGATCAAGATCCAAGCCTCTTACCGGTGCAGCTCTGAGAATGTAACCGATGATGTTTTTGTCTTTCTTTCCCTCATTCACCGGTCTACAACATAATGAGAATCTCTTATCCTTAAACTTTGTGTTTTGTTTGAATTTCCTTTACTTTTAATTATTTTTGAATGTTCCAAATGCTTCTAACCGATATATTTTGCAGGTCTCTTTCAAAATCTACCCCTCTTCAATCTTTTATTTTTCACTTATCTGTAAGCTTACTTAGGTAGCATCAAGTTGTCTCTTGACTTGAGGAATGATATATTAAATATACAAACTCTTTACCATTTCTTTTTCTAAGTCAAGAAGATGCTAACCTAGGGTGATTGGACTTAAGCAATTAGGAGGAGATTGTTAGTCAAATATATGCTTAGGCTTAGAATTGCTTAAATCCCAATCATAATAAGCATTAATGAGGATCCCTAATTTAGTTAGATCAAAATAGAATTTTTTTATGTATCATAGGATCCCTTAGTGCTAGTGCCCAGTGATTTTGTTATGTATTTTCTCAAGATTTGAAGACTTGAAGACCTGAGAACTTCCTTCTGCAATGTGAGTTACTCCTTGGAAGATGCCTTACCGATTGAGGTGACTCACCGGTCAACCTGTCTTACCGGTTGAGTTACCGGACCGACCTCACCGGTCATGCCCTCTTTACCGGTTGAGGCTTACTCCTCAAGCTTCCCTGTTAGCAGCTTGCCGATGCATTCATTGTTCCCAACTACCCAGCCACCAACTTTAGCTAAAGTTGGTAAAGCAAGCATGCTGACAAGACATCTCTGCAACAAATCAGTACCTTCTTTGAGAATGTCAAGTAACCAGTACTCACAGCGCCCCAACTATCTAAGGAAATCCTCTCTATCCAATCTCAGGCATTTAATGCAAGGATCTTCCCATTTAATGCCTGCCAGTCCAAGTCATCATTACAACCTCTTCAAAGACAACGACTCCTTTTCAAAGTTCTCTATAAATAGTTTCCCCGGAGCATTGAAGAAGGTTGGTGCATTTATAATTCTTGAGAGTGAGTTGCTTTGAACTACCAACCTGCACATTCTCTAGTTCAAAGCATTCAAAGCAAGTCCCTTTATTCACTAGACATCTCTGTTAGGACTTATACACTGTGCACCTCAATCAATACTGTAGTGTTCCTCCATTAGACTACTTATGGAACACATTGATTGATTCACACACAACACCCTAGAGAAATCAGCTCAGCTTGTGAGCACATCTCTAGAAAACACCAGGTCTTTATTGTAGCACAACCCATTAGTGGTCACCTCTAGATTGGCAGCCTTTCAATCATTGGCTTGCAACTTGTAATAGGTAGAATCCATTAATATAGTAGTGCACCTTCACAAATCCAAGTTCTGACCAAACTTGGTAGAGGACGTAGCAGTTATTTAACACTGTGAACCTCTTCAAACAATGTGTCATTTATTGCTTTGTTTGTTTTCTGTTGTGTAGTTGTAATCAGTTGATAATCTCTCAACTGGTCACAACCTATTGACTTCACTTACTGTTCATTTTGTTTGTCTTACTTGGAAATAATTTTTGTCTTGACTTGCATGAGATTTTGATTTACCGGTTTGCTTTTCTTATAAACTGAAAACTTAATTTCCGCTGTGCAAAATCATTTACCGGTGAGCTAGAGTTTTTCAAGAAGTTTTAGCAAAAAGTTTTTAATCAGGCTATTCACCCCCCCCCTCTAGCCTGATTCCTATCATTTGGGACCTAACAACACCCTTTCACTTAAACGGTGTAAAATTACCATTCTGCCCATCATAAATAGGTAATTTTCACATAAGAAATTCTACACATTTAATTAATATTCTAAACTTTACAATAATATTATATTATAATTTATACATGTACGTCTACATGTCACATATATTTATTAAGTATACACATTTTGCAATTAATTTTCTAACAGATTGTTTGTAGGTGTGTGAGGGACATTGGGTTGATTGCAAGTCTGCAATGTGTTCGGGATATAGAGTGTGGGGTTGTGTACTGCGAAGCATCGTTGTGGGGCAACTTCATATCGGGTTTTTTTTTTTTTTCATTTTTTGGGTCAAATTTCATGATTTACTATGGGTTGGGAATTTTTCTAGATTTAAGGGGTGAGTGTGCAATAGCTTTGGGCTTGATGGTGGTGGTGGTTGACTGGGCTTCGTGGTCGTGGTGGAAA
The DNA here is from genome assembly GCA_022495995.1 of Adenophora triphylla var. japonica. Classification (NCBI taxonomy): domain Eukaryota; kingdom Viridiplantae; phylum Streptophyta; class Magnoliopsida; order Asterales; family Campanulaceae; genus Adenophora; species Adenophora triphylla. The sequence goes on from JAFEMH010000568.1 coordinate 273,817, forward strand.
GGGAGAGGAGATAAGTGGGAGGGTAGTGGGGGAAGGGGGAGATGAAGGTGTAGACTAGAGAAGGCCATTTTTTGGGGTTTATTTTTTGAGTTTCTGGGTTATGATTTTTTTTTATTATTATTATTAATCAAGAGTTTAGAAAGACGTTTTGCACGACACATTACATCATTTTCATCAAAAACTAACATATAAAGTTAGTTTTTATATCAATTTGCAATAAATTGACAAATTCAAAAATCAAATTGTTTAATTTTCAATATTGTAAAACAAGTTGCGAAATTTATACAAACTTAGATAAACAAATTGCGAATTGCCCGTCCTAAGATGGTTGGTAAAATGTTTGTTTGTGATATATTCTAGATAGTAAATTTTTAATTATATCCTTACTTAAAGGTTAAATTTTGTTTCAAAAAATTTGACACTTTGCTATTATTTAGAAAACTTTGTTCTTATTTACCAATTACTCTTATTTATTATTTTTAAAACATCTCTTGTACATATGACTTTGTGTCCTATCAATCGCAGATTGGCTATCGCAATGTACCCTAATTGTGGGCACGGGCTTTTCCCATCTTGGAATATCTTCTAGAAATTGGCGTAGCCATTCGGCTTCTTCACCACATTTATCTAGTGCTATAAACTCAGATTCCATGGTTGATCTAGCTATAACAGTTTGCTTAGAAGATTTCCATGATATAGCTGCACCTGCTAATGTGAATAAATATCCACTTGTAGACCTTGAATCTTTGATATCCGATATCCAATTAGCATCACTGTATCCTTCTATCACAGCTGGATGTCTAGTGTAATGTAATCCAAAATCACGAGTATATCTTAAGTACCTTAGTACTCTTACTATACCTCTTTCAATGATTTATTCCAGGATTACTTGTATACCAGCTTAACTTGCTAATGGTATAAGCAATATTCGGCCTAGTTCAACTCATCAAGTACATTAGACTTTCGATGATTCTCGAATACTCTAATTGAGACACCGGTTCATCTCTATTCTTTGATAGATGAAGATTTGGGTCAATTGGAGTACTCGCTATTCCATTGTCATCCTTGCTAAATTTCTCAAGAATTTTATCCACATAATGAGATTGACTTAGTACAAGTCCATTGGATATTCTAGAAATTTTAACTCCAAGGATTACGTCCGCAAGTCCCATATCTTTCATGTCAAACTTCAAATTCAACATTTCTTTTTGGATTTGATCATCTTATCACAACTCCCTATGATATGCATGTCGTCTACATAAAGACACAAAATGACATAACCATTTTCCGTGGTTTTAGTATAGACACATTTGTCACATTCATTTATTTTAAATCCACTTTGCATCATAGCATTATCAAATTTCTGATGCCATTGTTTTGGTGCTTGTTTCAAGCCATATAATGACTTTACTAATTTGCACACCTTCTTTTCTTGTCCACGCGCAACAAACCCCTCGGGTTGTTCCATGTAAATCTCCTCTTCTAAATCTCCATTTAGAAAGGCTGTTTTTACATCCATTTGATGTATTTCAAGATTTCTCAATGCGGCAATTGCAAGTACAACTCTTATTGACGTTATTCTCGTGACGGGAGAATACGTGTCAAAATAGTCTAGGCCTTCTTTCTGTCTGTAACCTTTAATTACAAGTCGGGCCTTATACTTATCAATTGTTCCATCCGCTTTCATTTTTCTTTTGAAAATCCACTTATATCCTAGTGTTTTGCTTTCCGGAGGAAGGTCCACTAATTCCCATATGTGATTTTGCAAAATGGAATCAATTTCGCTTTTAATTGCTTCCTTCCACAAAGGTCCTTCCGAAGAGCTAACGGCTTATTTGTAACTTTGTGGTTCACTTTCTACCATATAGGTTAGAAAGTCCGGACCATAAGATTTTTCAATCCTAGCTATTTTGCTCCGTCGAGGTTCTACCTCTTCTTCTTCACTTTTATCTTGAACGTGTTCTTCTTCTATTGAATCTATTACCCTAGTCGATGAGCTTGCCTCATTTCTTGACTTACACGGGAATATATTCTCAAAGAACGACACGTTTACAGATTCCATTATAGTATTTTTTTGTGTATAGTTTCAATTTTTGACTCATACACAAGAAATTTATAAGCACTACTGTTATGTGCATATCCAATAAATATGCAATCAACAGTTTTAGGTCCAATCTTCACCTTTTTAGGAGGAGGTATGGCTACCTTTGCAAGACACCCCCACACTCTCAAGTGTTTGTAACTTGGCACTCTTCCATGCCATAGTTCATAAGGAGTTTTGTCTTGTTTCTTTCGGGGTATTTTATTTAACACATAGTTAGCCGACAACACGGCTTCCCCCCATATGTTATCCGGTAATCCCGAACTCAATAACATGGCATTCATCATTTCTTTTAATGTCCGATTTTTCCTTTCGGCAACACCGTTTTGTTGGAGTGTATAAGGTGCCGAGGTTATATGTTTAATTCCACTTTGAGCACATATTTCTTCAAATGAAGATTCATATTCACCACCTTTATCACTTTTTAGCACCTTAATTTTCCGGTTTAATTGATTCTTAACTTCATTTTTATAGAGAGTAAACTTCTCTATAGCTTCATCTTTAATTTTTAGAAGATACACATAGCAATACTTTGTGCCATCATCTACAAAAGTCATGAAGTACTTATTGTCGCCCCGTGATTGTGTTGATTTAAAGTCACATAAGTCTATGTGAACCAATTCAAGTGGTTCACTATGTCTTTCAACTGAATGAAATGATTTTCTTGTTAATTTTGCTTCTACACAAATTTTACATTTTTGTTTACAATAAACTTTAAACTTTGGAATAGAATTTGCTTTTGTCAAACGACGTATATAATCAAAATTAACATGACCAAGTCTACCATGCCACAAATTAGATGACTCAAGCAAGTAAATGGAAGAGATATTCATATCATTAGCTTTTGCCTTAACAACCATTACACTTAACTTGAACATACCATCATTGACATAGCCTTTACCAACAAACATTCCATTCTTAGACAAAGTGACTACATTGGACTCAAACACAATACGAAAACCATGTTTTATCAAAAGCGATCCGGACACCAAGTTCTTCCGGATATCGGGCACATAAAGTATGTTGAGTCAACTCCTTCCCGGATGTCATCTTCAAAACCACTTTTCCTTCACCTTTGATTTCGAAAGTGGCTGAATTCCCCATGAATAGCTTCTCACCATCCTTAGAACCAAGAGTACTAAACATGTCTCTATTGGAGCACACATGTCTAGTAGCACCGGTGTCAATCCACAATTAATTTGGGTTTGAACCCACCAAATTCACCTTGAAAATCACAGCTGCGAGATGCATCTCGAACACGTCTCTAGCAATGCCTTCCACCATGTTTGCCTCACGAGCCTTCTTGGCAACTTGCAAGCATGAGCCTTGTGGCCTTTACCACCACAATTATAACAAGTTTCTAAGAACTTCTTCTTAGAAACACCACCTTTTAGTCCCAAGTGGGAACGCTTGGAAGTTGTCACAACCTTCCCTTTTCCTTTCCCCAAACTTTTGCCTTTGGAGCTTTCACCATGCTCCACCATATTGGCCTTAGTCACACTAGAAACAAAATTTTTCTCAGCGCTCTATTGTTCTCTTTGTTGGGTTTTACGGGTCCATGCGCAGCGGAATTAAGCATTAAAAACATAAAACCCAAGAAGCCCTAGGATTCGTTCTATACAATTAACTTGAAAACTATGAGATAGATGTAATCATGTAACCAACCTTGAACGCTTTCTGTTCTTGAGCTATCGAACGATTTGATTATGTGATTTCAAATCACAAACTTCGTTATTCAGATTGCTTGAACTCTAGGCCTTGATCGATGAACGAGCGAAGACCCTCTTTCGGTATCCACACCTTTGAATGAATCCAAGAACAATTTCTTGAAGATTGCTAGATCCTATAAACCTTGGAATAATATTGAAAATATGTTTTTGAATTTCTATTGAGAATTTCGGCTAACTCTTTTTGGTTGACAGACGTTCATATTTATAGTACATTAGTATAGAATATGAATCCTAATCAAATTAGGAAAAGATTCTGTCAAACCGCCTCAGTGGCTTGTTGTGTCGCACGACCACACACAGCACATGGCCTGTTGTGTCGCACGGCCTAACAAGGCCAGTGAGGAGTTTCTCAATCATTCTTCCAATGGTTTAATCAATTCATTCTAGTTGTGTGTGACCCAATAGGATTACATTATGTTGGCAATGAGTTCGATCATATCGACCCTCATAAGACATAAGCGGACTCTAGCAAGCCATTATGTCTACCCAAATAATGTAACGTAAGAGTTCACGTTTCCAATGGTACACTTCCATTTCTCCCTTTGTCTCGCGATGTTATATTGAACACAAGTCATGGTCCTCGTCAACTTGTCTTTGTTCAATGCTTTCTCGATTCTTGAGTATAATGATAATTCCAATCACATTGGGGTATGGCCATATACTTTCATCATTATCACTCATCGAGGGGCCCAAGCAAAACATCTCTCTTCCGAGGGACAAATTCCATCTTGACTTATCATCCTTCCCATCATGAATCCGATCATGCCAAAGATAGTCTTTATAGATATCGTGTTAAGATACCGTTTGACTAAAATCAAACATGACTTTCATCATATGTAAGGTCATGATAATCTCAGGTCTAGGGACTAAATGAAGTAACCTTATGAGATTTAATTATGACATTTGATCATGACATAAATCTCATGCGGGTCATGTCCAGTCACTTGTTCTCTAACAAGTACCCATAATTTCAATGTGCATCTCTATGCATATAATCATCGTATGATTATCCATTGACAATTATACTAATTATTCTCTTAATAATTAGGGACGGATATTATTATAAACAAAATATACAAAACATATAATAATCGAATAATAAACATCTCATATAATAATAAATAATGTCAACACATAAGTCTGTCAATCATAGGTCTAGGGCATAACACTAACAGTCTCCCACTTGCACTAGGCCCAATCTCCCATGTATCGAATACCCATGGACCTAACATGACCATCATGCTTAGCTTGCGGGATAGCCTTAGTTAATGGGTCCGCCACGTTGTCATCAGTGTCTAATCTGCATATTTTTACGTCTTTCCTTTCACATATCTCTTGAATAATGTGGAAACGTCGAAGTATGTGTTTGGATCTCTGGTGTGACCTTGGTTCCTTTGCTTGTGCAATGGCACCATTGTTGTCACAATAAAGTTCAATAGGGTCTCTGATGCTTGGAACGACTTCCAAATCACTAATGAACTTTTTGATCCAAACTGCTTCCTTAACTGCATCGGATGCCGCTATGTACTCAGCTTCGGTTGTAGAATCAGCGACGGTACTTTGCTTGGAACTTTTCCAACTCACAGTGCCTCCATTAAGCGTAAACAAAAATCCAGACTGCGATCTGAAATCATCTTTGTTAGTTTGGAAGCTAGCATCTGTGTAGCCTTTCACTACAAGATCTTCTTCCATTCCTCCAAAGACCAAGAATACATCCTTAGTTCTTCGTAAGTACTTAAGAATATTCTTGACAGCTATCCAATGTGGTTCGCCGGGATCCGATTGGTACCTACTTGTCATGCTTAGAGCACACGAGACATCAGGTCTAGTACATAACATAGCATACATGATAGACCCAATTGCCGAAGCATATGGAATACCATTCATTCTCTTTCTCTCATCATTATTATTCTTAGGACTTTGATTCTTGCTAAGAGATATACCATGTAACATTGGCAAGTTTCCTTTTTTAGAATTTTCCATTTGGAATCTTCTAAGGACTTTGTCAATGTAAGTACTTTGACTTAAACCAATCATCCTCTTGTATCTATCTCTATAGATCTTGATACCAAGGATATATGCGGCTTCGCCCATATCATTCATCGAAAAGCACTTTCCCAACCTAGACTTGACAGTCTGTAGTGCAGGAATGTCATTTCCAATGAGTAAGATATCGTCGACATACAACACTAAAAATAGTGCTATGCTCCCACTAATTTTCTTGTATACACAAGGTTCATCTTCGATCTTGATAAAGCCAAACTCCTTGATTGCTTCATCAAAACGTAGATTCCAACTCCTAGAAGCTTGCTTCAATTCATAAATGGATTTCTGCAACTTACACACCTTGTTAGAATTTTCTGGACTGACAAAACCTTCAGGTTGTATCATGTATACATCCTCAAGTAACTTCCCATTAAGAAAAGCTGTTTTGACATCCATTTGCCATATTTCATAGTCATAATATGCGGCTATGGCAATTAAAATTCTAATAGACTTAAGCATAGCTACAGGCGAAAAGGTTTCATCATAGTCGATGCCATAAATCTGCCTATATCCCTTAGCTACAAGCCTAGCCTTATAGGTATGCACCTTCCCATTCATGTCGGTCTTCTTCTTGAAAACCCATTTGCATCATATGGTTTTTACACCTTCGGGAGGATCAATCAAGTTCCAAACTTGATTATCAGCCATGGATTGTAATTCGGACTTCATGGCCTCTTGCCATTTTTTCGAATCAGGAGCGGACATCGCCTCTTGATAGCAAGTAGGTTCATCGTTTTCGATTAACTCCACTTCATCACTTTCCGTAACGATAAATCCATATCTCTCGGGTTCGGATCGTGACCTACCACTTCGGCGAATAACTTGTGCATCTTGAACCGGTTCCACAACTCTTTGTGAACTTGGTTCAGTCTCTACCATTGGTTCAATGTTGTTTTCGGGTTCTCGAATTTCTTCGAGATCTATTTTACTCACATTGGTTCATTTGCGAAGAAACTCCTTTTCTAAGAAAGTACCAATTCGAGCAACAAACACTTTGTTCTCGTTTCGGTTGTAGAAATAGTATCCTTTGGTTTCCTTAGGATAACCCACGAAAACACATTTGTCAGATTTGGGTGCTAGCTTGTCAGAAGTTAACTTCTTGACATATGCATCGCAATCCCAAATCTTCATGAAAGACAAACTAGGTTTTCTTTCATGCCACATCTCATATGAGGTCTTTTGAACCGATTTGGTAGGAACTCTGTTTATAGTAAAAGCAGCAGTTTCTAGTGCATGTCCCCAAAAGGATAAAGGAAGCTCAACTTGACTCATCATAGAACGAACCATGTCCAACAAAGTTCTATTCCTCCTTTCAGGCACACCATTCCATTGTGGTGTTCCGGGTGGAGAGAGTTCTGAAACGATTCCACAACTCTTAAGATGACTGTCAAATTCTTGGCTCAAATATTCACCACCTCGATCGGATCGAAGTACCTTAATAGTTTTGCCAAGTTGATTTTGCACCTCATTTTGAAATATTCGAAATATCTCAAACGATTCACTTTTATGTTTCATTAGATAAATATACACTACAAAAAAAGGGGTCTTTTACTACACTTTATTTGCTACGGTCCATCGAACCGACACAAATAATCTTTTATTTATTACGGTTTTTGAGACCGTAATAAATAAAAAATTATCTACTACGGTTTTATACAAACCGGGGTAAATAAATGTTTTTCCGTCGGTCTTTTCTAAAACGTAACAAAAGCTTTTAACAAGCAAAATTTTTTTTTTCATTTACATTAGTTTTAATATGATCGTGACAATTGTTTTTATAAAAAATAAAAAAACAAAAAAAAATGTAGACCGTAACATTAAATTTTATTTGTCACGTTCGTTCATATAAGCGTAAAATGTACCATATGGGTTATACATCCTATACCACTCCAATTTCCCCAAAAAATAAAATTTCCTCCACACTTCCCTTTTCCTCCACGATTTCCCTCTTAAAACCCTCAATTCCCTAAATCCCCAAATTCGAAATTTCGCTAATCACGAACGGCGGCGGCTACACCGGTAAACGACTTCTCTTTCTATGTAATGTAATCTCTCTTGCGATATCTCTCATTCCGAATCATCAATTCCATCTACAGATTGAAGCCATGCCCGTGACCGTCGGTAGTCATCTCGATAGTAATCATCGTAGAGAATGAAGAGGGGCCAAAGATCTTCCTCTCAACGAGGAGGAAGAGGAATGGGTTGACTTATAGTGATACATCGCGGAGAGAAAGCGAAGACCCCAGAAGACATATATACCAAAAAATCTCTATGTTGCGAAAATTGAGGTTGAAATATTGGTTCTCTCGTTCCATTCCAGGTAAAGTAAATATTGGTTCTCTCGATTCCATCTATAATAATCACAATTTCACTTATGTGTCTGAAATATACTTTAACTCTGTGCGTTTGATGGGGGTTTCGTGATTTGAAGTGATAGATACATGAGTACTGGGGGCGGGAGTGGTGGTTTTGGTCATCTCTGCGTGACATGTCGATTGCAGAATAGGTGTTCGATGAATTGTCAAGCTGAGCTTTCACTGTTAAACTATGTTGCTTTTTTATGTACGCAATTTCTTCCTCTTTGTTATTAATCTAGCCTTGTATGCATGTAAATATATGTCCTAAATACTAATACTATACTGATACTGATATGCTTATTGAATGGAGTAAATCCACATAATCTATTTGTTTCTTGTAAAATTTAGTTTCTTTTAAAGTGTTTGATGAGAGCATGAACTTGCAGACTCTTAACTTAGCTGCATATTGGAGTCTCTTAACTTAGCTGCACAGTGAACAGGGCGACAGGTACGTTGGTGATCCTGAGTTACTTCAGTTTACCAAATTCTTTGATTCTGTTCTGATTTATATAAATATATGGTCTTTCGTGCAGATCAAGTGTAGTATAGTTCGTAATTTGTCTATGATTTCTGACAATTAGATTATGGTTTTCTTTAGTTTATAGAGCACATGCTGTTTCTCTGTTATTTAGCTTTCTATTCTATGAAGTATTTGTTAAGTTGATACATTTAAAGCACATGTCATTAGCAAACATATAAATAACATCTGTCATTATTGATGAGTTGTTCTTGGACAAAAGCATGTGTTTTAGTATAGGAACTTTTTGAGAAGTTAAAAACTTTTCCCCCGGGAAGTAGGAAGTTTGCTTTACTTGTGAGCTACGCTTCTGGGGTATCACGATTTTGCTTTAATGCCTGCTAGATTGTGTTTACTAAATTGATGAATTCACTTTTGATGATCTCTTAGTAGTTAAGATCCATTAGTTGATGCTGGTTTTTCACCGTGAGTTATGTCCTCGAATGTTTCCTGTTATTTCTTTAACCATGGTTTCTAGGGTAAAGAGTTCTCACGTCAAATTAATTTGTTTCAAGTAAAAAATTGGTGGTTCTTGTACCCTGTAGGTACCGGGAGCTAGCTAGCCGAGTTAATGAAGCCCTTGGATTCATGGCTGCTGCTGGACTTACAAAGGACCACCCTATCATGACAACCACCGACTTACGGGACGTCTCATGAGTGCTTGCATTTGCCTTATGAGCGATCACTTACTAGGATGGATTCAACTTACGGATTGTACTATGGCTGCTCGGCTCATTTCGTTTGGGCTGGGGAGCGAACCCGCCAGCTGGATGGCGCCCATGTTGAGTTCCTGAGGGGGATCGCTAATCCCCTTGGAATTAAGGTAATAACTTTATGAGCTGGTTTTCTTTGTTTGTGATATACTCCCTCCGTTCCAAAATGAAGATTTTTTTCAAATTTGCTCTTAATCAAAAGCAATTTTGAAAACAATTCGGACATTCATAATGGGACAGCGGGAGTAGTTAACTTAGGCATTGATATTTATTCCAAAATCTGTTTTTATGTGAGTTAATTTTGCGAACTTGGAGTAAGATTAGGTAGGTTACATTACGTTATTTCTTTTTATACCACAGGTGAGCGACAAGATGAATCCAAATGAGCTATTCAAGCTCATTGATATATTGAATCCTCAAAACAAACCTGGGAGGATTACCATAATCAAAAGAATGGGAGCAGAAAATATGAGGGTGAAGTTTCCCAATCTTATCAGGGCAGTGAGAAGAGCGAGTGTCAAATTGTCACTTGGGTTAGCGATCCTATGCATGGAAACACCATCAAAGCTCCAAATGGACTTAAAACTCGTCCCTTAGATGCTATCAGGGTATATTTCTTATTATTTTACTCATTCTATATTCCTTACCATGAACGTATTAATTGCATTAGTGTACATAATATGAAATATTGCATAAACTTGGTTATATTAAGTCATGAAACTATGAAAGTGCAAATGATGATACATGTTTTATAAAAATAAACTATTTTCACTTAAGGTAAATATTATGGTTAACATACTAAGCTGAAGAAGAAAAACATTTGAAAAAGGCTGCGATGCTCAATCGGTTAATTGGCACGTGGTTCATTTACCTTTCACATGACTGGTAATTCTGTTTTAGATTTATTTGTTGATATCTTTGCAATCTTTCTTGTCATATTTTTTTTGGGGAACTTTTCTGCCACAGAAGCACTCTTGATCATTACTAAAATGGGCCATAAAGCATTTGTCCTCATCATTTGATGTCGGCCATTGTGATAATTATTGGAAAGCGTCTCTTTCTGTGGAAGAATTTTGTAATTCAAGTAGCCTAATTACTAACCCAATGGGTTGTTGTGTTTCTCTTAGGTGGCCTTAGTTGCTCAACTACCCTGAGTAGTCTTATCTTGTTTTATGGAAATGGTTTCCATTTTCTTGCCACCAGCGGCAAGAGACCCAAACAAAAATGAAAGTAAGTGGGAGTAGTAGGTAAGGCTAATAGTTGCCCGAAATAACTGGTAGGTATATTTAATCACTTTTAATGAGTTTGCTTAGTTGAGATATTCAAAAGGGGACTCCTTAAAATAAAAGTAAACCAATGGGGACTAATTAGAGTATTGGCTGTTTTTGTGTCTGTCTCTTGTTAAACCTAGAACCATCTTTCTATATCAAGGCTCATGGCTTTTCCCAGTCAGGAGTCTAAATCTTTTGTACCACTTTGGGTACCCACCTTGTACCACTAATGATCAAACGGCTCACAATATATATGGATGACATCATGATGAGGTCATCCAAACATGTAAACCATTGGATCAATGGTGGTACCAAGTGTGGTACATAAACTGTTATGTTGGATCAATGGTGGTATCAAGTGTGGTACATAAAACTGTTATAGAAGGTTTGAACTCCCCAATCAGTCTTTCAGATTGAATTTCCTGCAAACCATTAATTTATCCACTTGCTATGATCTTAAACTGAATTTAATCATAATCTATGTTAAACTTCAATTTATGTCCTTAAACTTATGATTCTTTCTTCTGTGGACAGGCGGAAGTGAGGGCATTTTTTGATGTGCATGAGCAAGAAGGAAGTCATCCCGGAGGAGTTCATCTAGAGATGACGGGTCAGAATGTGACAGAATGCATCGGAGGATCAAGAATCGTGACTTTTGATGACCTGTCATCACGCTACCGCACCCACTGCGACCCAAGGCTCAATGCCTCCCAATCTCTAGAGCTGGCTTTCATTATTTCTGAACGCTTAAGAAAGAGGAGGATTGGTAACACCCAAACACAACCTTTGCCTTTTTAAACTGTCAACTTCATTGTCAAATGTCTGTGCTTCATTTCTTCTTCCAATCTAAGTAGCCGTGCCTGTAAGAGTATAAGTTAAATGGGATTATCCTTTTTTTTTTTTCATTTTCTCAAGTTAGTTTTCTTGAAGTATGTTTGTGATTCTCGATTTGTGTATACTGCAACCGAAGGAGGTGTTGGATTGAGACTTTTGAAAGAGAGTAATAAAGGAATATTTATTTACGTAAGAAGTGGTGCGGGCTGAGCTTGATGCTTTGCGTGCTGCGTACGCGAGTAATCACACTCTTCGGCATGATTCTCCTCATATTCCATCTAGTGTTAGTCAGGTTAGTAATTTTATTATATAAATAGCTTTAATTTTCCATAAATTGTTTGGTTTTATATATCTTGTTTCATTTACTCACAAGTGATGTTATGAGCATCTTTATTTCATCTCTCATTTTCTATGGGCATTTCCTGTGATTTTATAGTTTTTGATTCATATACATAGGTGAATCCTTCAACATCTGGTGGTACGAAAGATGGGCTTGATGGAATGTCTAGCTAGTGCTTTAGTGTGTTTTGTGTTTTCAGGTAAGTGTAGTTAGTTTAAAATTATTTTTTATTGTATCATATATATGAATCAACTAATACTCCATTCGTCCCATAATAAATGTTACACTTTTTCTTTATTTTTAGTCTTCCCAATATGAATGACATGTTTTAAAATAAGGAATGTGACATTTATTTCGAACGGAGGTAGTAAATATTTTTTTTTATTGCTTTTAATTTTCTTAGCATAATTTTACTTTTACATATGCATGCATATATATATACTGAATATTTGTGTTATATATTTTATTTATAGGAGTATTCGTGGCAGAATGATTCTACTTGTTGGCAAAGGATACATCTTCAACAGTTCCACCGCTAGTGACTTTAGAGTTTATCTTTTGACATGGCTCTATGGCTATAATGGCTTTTGGACAATGTTATATATTTAGCACATGTTTAGTATTATGGTTTTGGATATTAAGCACTTTGGGATTATTGTGGTATTGTTGATTTTGGAATGGAAAAGTTCTCTTTTACATATACATATTTTCTAGAAATTGTGATTTAGTAAAAATATACCACCATTTTAGAAACTATATATATATATATATATATATATATATATATATATATATATAATGGTTTAAATATAATATATATTAAATATATATATCACTATTTTATTATTATGGTAAACAAGCGACACATAAAAATATGTTACGGTTTAAATACGGTCACAAACTAATATGTCGCACACAATTATTTGAGGTGACGTGTAAATAATCGTAATAAATATATCAATTGTGACGGTTATAACCGTCGCAAAAAAGCGTAACATAACTTTTAAGCATATGACACAGTTTCTTTTGCATTGTTTCTGAACCGTAACAAAGACCGTCACAAAAACCAATTATGACGGTTTTCCACCCGACACAAAGTATTTGTGATCCACGCAATTAAGTCGGCCAATAAACCGTCACAAAACCGTCACAAATACCTTTTGTGTCGGTTTTTGAGTTTTTTGCTACGGTCCGTCAACCGTCATAAAAGGGGTTATTTTTTGTAGTGATATCCAAATCTACTATAATCATCAGTGAATGTTATGAAGTACCGAAATCCTCCCCTAGCATCGCTACTCATAGACCCACATACATCGGTATGTATGAGTCCTAATAAGTCGCCCGCCCTTTCACCGGTTTTGGTAAATGGGTCCTTGGTCATCTTGCCAAGTAAACAAGATTCGCATGTCTCATAAGATTCATAATCATGTGAGTCTAAAAATCCATCTTTATGGAGTTTAGAAATGCGTTTCTCGTTTATATGGCCAAGACAACAATGCCATAAGTAATTGTGGTTTACATCATTGGGTTTAGATCTCTTGTTAATGTTATAGACATCATTATCACGATTTTCAACATCAAGAATATAAAGGCCATTGAATGAAACAGCAGTACAATAATGCATATCACTCTTGTAAATGGAAAATTTCTTATCAAATATAAGAAAATTAAAACCTTCATTATCCAAACATGAAATCGAAATAATATTCCTACTTAAAGTTGGAACTGAAATTACCCGGATCCGGCTCGCGCGCGGAGCCCCGGCATCTCGCATTCGTCGCTGTTCGGGAAGTCGCCCGGATCCGAGAGGCAGCACAATCGCGCCCCGGCATCTGGCTTATTCCGTCTTAGCGTTGCGCGTTGGAGGTGTCTCGCCGTTTTGCTTTCGCATTTTGTAGAGTCGCCACGCCGTTTTTATTAAGCCCAAAACATTGAAAAAGGGCATCAGTTTAAAGATAAATTTTAAACTGTTTTTGTGTGATGAGATTTTGAGTTCGGAGGTCAGATGACTCCTCGGGAAGAGAATATTAGAATATTAGAGCTCACCCGAGTCGCCTCGTAAAACGAGTCTTTCGGATACCCCTAATATCCTTTAAAAAGTTGTGTGTGTGTGTGTGCTTTTAAAAATGCATGCTGTATCGGATGTCTACATTGTATTGAAATGTATTGAAATAGAATAGGAAGGAAGCCTTACCAATGTTGGTTCGTGTCTGTCTTCCGTAGGGGAATAGTGTTTGAGGTCGGAGTAGCGTTCCGGATTGCTTCAGGGATGCCGGTTGTCCGCGGACAGAGTTTCGGCGTGAGTTGAAACCGTAGGCTGCGTTTGGGCAGAGGTTCGGCGTGCGTGGGGATCGTCGGGATCAGTCGGGCAGAGGTTCGGCGTGCGTTGGAATCGTTGGTTGGATTCGGGCAGAGGTTCGGCAAGGTTTGGGATCGCCGGTTTGACTCGGAAAGAGCCGGGACACCGTGGGAAAGACCAGGCAAGGCCTCGGAGTACCACGAGGGGCCTCAGAGTACCTCGAGAGTGCCTCGGGGCAGCGCGGGAGCGTCTCGGGAGCGCTCGGAGAGGCTTCGGAGCACCTCGAGGGGGCTCGGAAGGCCTCGGAAGGATCCGAAGGGCCGGGAATGCCTCGAAAGGTCTTAGAAGGGGAGCCAGAAGGCTTAGGGAGGAAGAGAGAAGTGGGAGGTGTGTGAAAATGAGGAGGGGGAGCCCTCTATTTATAGTAAAAATTTCGGAGCAAAGAGGTCCGTACGGACCTTCTTGGTTATCCAGAATTTTGGATTTCCTCGATTTGAGGGAATCTGCAATGATGGAGAATATTCTGGAATGATGATGTCCCCCATGCAATAAGGTCCGTACGGACCATCTTGCATGCAAAGAGGTCCGTACGGACCAACTCTGCAGGGAAGTCATCATTTCTTCCGGGATTTGAGGGAATATTGTGGACTTTAAGGGGATTTAGTAATCATTGAAACAAAGAGGTCCGTACGGACCTTAATTGCTTTTCTGATTTCCTGAAAATTCCCAAAAGGTCCTTTTGTCCCTTTTTATCCCAGAAAGGCTCCTCCCTTGGTTTGTTTGGGGGTTTGAGAGGGTTTTGAGAGGGTTTTGAGTGAGAGAGGTCTCTGAGACTGCGTGGATGAGTCTACGGTGTTTCCCGTGTGTTTGAAAGGGAGTGATCCAGATTGGGGTACTTACAGAAGCCCCTCGACGACGTCACTTATGAAAGAAGTGGGGTCGCCGATAAGATAAGGGTCCTAATCTGGATCGCGTGCTGGGAGAGGAAGTGACCGTGAGGGTCAATGTGAGGACGTGGTGGTGTCCTTTTGGGTGACCGTTTAGGTCAATAAATTTGGACCCTGTGATAGGATTCCTACGTATCCCTGGCGGGAATCAAGCCCAGTCGTAGTTCGGGTGTGGGGTGAGTGTTCTGTGAATACGGGCGTGGTGGTGCCCTGAAGTGTCGTGTGACCGCCGAGGTCAGTGGTGAGGACGTGGTGGCGTCCTGGGTGACCGCATAGGTCGGTGATAAGGACGTGGTGGCGTCCTGGGTGACCGCATAGGTCAGTGGTAAGGACGTGGTGGCGTCCTGGGTGCCCGCATAGGTCGGTGATAAGGACGTGGTGGCGTCTGGGTGACCGCATAGGTCGGTGATAAGGGCGTGGTGGCGTCTGGGTGACCGCATAGGTCGGTGGTAAGACGTGGTGGCGTCACTGGTGACCGCATAGGTCGGTGATAAGGGCGTGGTGGCGTCTGGGTGGACCGCGTAGGTCGGTGATAAGGACGTGGTGGCGTCTGGGTGGACCGCATGGGTCGGTGGTAAGGACGTGGTGGCGTCTGGGATGGAAATTTTACGATTTTCCTAATCGGGTGGTTTAAGGCCTTAGGGCCGGCGATAGTGATTTGGGAGATTTATACGGTCTTCGGACCGAGTGGTTTAGAGCCTTCATTTGGGGATAGTAGTTTGGCTGATTTATACGGTCTCCCGGATTTGAGTGGTTTAAAGCCTTGAGTGGGGATAGTGATGGGGGAGGTTTATACGGTCTTCCGGACCGAGTGGTTTAAAGCCTTCCGGGCTGCCTGTGGTGAAGTAGTGAGGTTTGTGGTGAGTGGACGTGGTGATGTCCTGAGTTGAAGCTTAGTTCGGGAGTATGAACCTAAGTTGTGACCTAGTTCAGGAGTATGACCTAAGTTGGGACCTAGTTCAGGAGTATGACCTAAGTTGGGACCTAGTTCGGGAGTATGAACCTAAGTTGTGACCTAGTTCAGGAATATGACCTAAGTTGGGACCTAGTTCAGGAATATGACCTAAGTTGGGACCTAGTTCGGGAGTATGACCCTAAGTTGGGACCTTGTTCAGGAGTATGACCTAAGTTGGGACCTAGTTCAGGAATATGACCTAAGTTGGGACCTAGTTCAGGAATATGACCCTAAGTTGGGACCTAGTTCAGGAATATGACCTAAGTTGGGACCTAGTTCAGGAATATGACCTAAGTTGAGACTATTCTAAGGCGTCTGGACCTAAGTTGAGTTTGATGGGCATTTTGTGGATCCTATATGGAACTTTGTTTGTGGGAATTTTTGGAAAGGCATCATGCCGTGCTGGGATTCTTCTTTTATGTAGCATTTATTACAGCTATGTCTTGCGTTTGAAGTTTATTGACATACCTTTGCTGTGTTTACCCGGGGAGGAGGCACCTTTGTGAGGAGGAAGTTGAATTGTTGAGGATGTGGGGCACCTCTGACCGAGATGAAGAGGACATGGTGGCGTCTTTGGCTGAATTGCTGAAGTGTTAGAGGGCATGGGGCGCCTCTGATCGAGTTGTTGAAATGTTGAGGACGTGTGGCGCCCACGGCCGAAGTTGCTGAAATGCTGCGGATGCGCTGGCGTTTTGGCGAAGTCGGTGAAAGGATGAGGACGCGACGGAGCCTTTGTTCGAACTTGCGGTGAGGCGAGGTGGAACCTCTGCTGAACTTGGTGAGGGCGAGTAGCGCCTGCTGTCGAACTTGCGGTGAGGGCGAGATGGAGCCTCTGTCTCGAACTTGGTGAGGGCGAGGTAGCGCCTGTCTCGAACTTGCGGTGAGGGCGAGATGGAGCCTCTGTCTCGAACTTGGTGAGGGCGAGGTAGCGCCTCTGTCTGAACTTGCGGTGAGGGCGAGGTGGAACCTCTGTCTGAACTTGGTGAGGGCGAGGTAGCGCCTCTGTCTGAACTTGCGGGGAGGGCGAGATGGAGCCTCTATCTGAACTTGGTGAGGCGAGGTAGCGCCTCGTCTCGAACTTGCGGGGAGGGCGAGATGGAGCCTCTATCTCGAACTTGGTGAGGGCGAGGTAGCGCCTGTCTCGAACTTGCGGGGAGGGCGAGATGGAGCCTCTGTCTGAACTTGGTGAGGGCGAGGTAGCGCCTCTGTCTGAACTTGCGGTGAGGGCGAGGTGGAACCTCTGTCTGAACTTGGTGAGGATGAGGTAGCGCCTCTGTCTGAACTTGCGGTGAGGGCGAGATGGCGCCTGCTGTACGGAACTTGCGGTGAGGGCGAGATGGAGCCTTTGTACGAACTTGGCGAGGGCGAGGTAGCGCCCGTCTCGAACTTGCGGTGAGGGCGAGATGGAGCCTCTGTCTCGAACTTGGCGAGGGCGAGGTAGCACCTCTGCATCGAACTTGGCGAGGACGTGGGACGCCTCAGTGGCCGGACAAGGAGAGGAGGGATGGCTCATCTTCTTTTCCTTCTTCGTTCTTATTCCTGTGGACTTCTTGGATTATCCGGTTGAGGAAGGTCTTGGGTTCACCGAGGACGATGATGTGGGCTGGCGAGGCGCCGAGATGCCGAATTTCTCGTTTGTGGAGGAGGATGATGATGAATCGGATTAGGGCTCTTTTGCTTTTCCTCTTTCCATTGTTTTTTTTGTAGAGCAACAGACATTTTGTACACAGTAATAAAACACTTGTATTTGCACAAAGAAAGTATTTTATTTAAGATGTAATGACGTATTTGTGATTCCTGGATTGACCTAGGAATTGTTGCTAGCTTATTATTATTTTTGTGCATGTCGCATGAGCTGGGAATGCATTTGTGGTTAATGGAGGCCGAGGCAGCGGCTTTGGCAAGTTTTCTCGGCAGGTTGGGGGTGAAAGCGGCTTTGAGTTTCATGAGCGGTGGCGGGAGTGATGTCTCCTAGGACGCGTTCGCTTTGTGCTTGATAGCCACTCTTTTCGGGGTTGGCTACCTCAGGATATGTGACGGTGCTCTGTTTGATATGGCAGGCCATTGTCGGGCGGGCGAGGATATCGTTCCTTTGGTTCCAGGGGAAACCTTCCACGGTGTAGATCATCTGGTGATGAGGGACCGATTCATGCGGGGGAAGCCCCTGCTTTGCTTGCATTATGGTTGCGAGAGAGGCTTCAAACCATGCCTGAGTCTCCGGCGTCTCTTAGTCCGTGGACGTTTGCTCGGTGACCTTTTGTCTTGGACATGGATCAGTCTGCTTGGGAGAGATGGATGGCACATCTTGGTACGCATCAGATTCGTTGGTGGGTTTCCCTTTGGGGGATTGAAACTAGGAGGGCCTGTCAGGAAGGTTCCTATGTTGTCAGAGTTCCGTGTTTGCCTTGGTCCTCTTTCTGTGTTTCGTTGCTTGTTTCCCGGTAGTTTGGGATGAGGCGGGAGCCTTTGCAGGCCGGGATGACATTGCCAACGTGGAGGTAGCTTCTTTCGCATGACGGATCCTGATGCTTTTATGTATTTTACGAGGGTATGGAAGTATTCCGCTTTCCCTCTGTGGTGCTCCTTAGATGCCGGGAGAATGTTGTCTTGACCATCGAGTATCTGGATTGGTATGAGTAGCATATCGGGCGGACCCAAGTGGTTTTGGGGAGCGGGCGTGAAGCAATGCAGGGCAAGATTGTCGTCTCCGCTATAGCCTTAGGAGTGCGAAGCTTGGTCTAACCCTCGGGATGTCATGGGAGACGCTTTGTTTGACTACGGGACTCGAGTTGACGGACCGGCGGGGAGAGGTCCCCTTTTGCGGGCTCGTAGGGAGGAGATCCGAGCCGAGGCACGGGTGAACGATGCTCGAGAGCGACCGGTTCGTTTGACACGACAAGGAGGACTCCCGATCTCGGAATGAGGGAGACGAACTCGCTCATGGGGAATGAAAAAAGACTCGTTGGGGACGAGGGAGCAAAGGAAAGAGTGATGAAGGGCCAAACGCGAGTAGCATGGAATGACCTTCTGAAACACTGAGTATCCATTCATCGGCATCGCAGACACATTGATTGTTAAATGTTTTAAGTCGTCTTTTAGCATGTTGTGAGTTTGAGAGTAGACCGTGCTTGAACTCATCAAGAAGTGTTTTAACTGTGATGATTTGTGATTTACTTTTAAAGCTTTGTCGAGACGCAAAATCTCTTGCTTGCTTCTTTCCTGAGCCTTGGTGGCATCAATTTTTGGAATTTTGTGTATTCCTTAGACCGAACCAATGAAGGCTGCCTACGTTCCCCTCTTACTGAGAGGCTCATGTCTGCGTAGTTCGACCCTCTTTTGTGGAAGAAATGACTCGTAATGTACACTTGCAAGGGCGTATTTATTTTTGAAAAGGTGGGAACGGGTCCCCTTTTGTGTGAATGCCTTATTTGATGTAGGCACAAAAGAAATGCTTTTGGGTTTGACTCTTTTGAGAGAGTATGAGTACTGAAAAGCTTGTAAAAGTGTATGGAAGCCCTTGCTGACAGAAAATCAGTGTTTAGCTCTATTGTCCTATTTTGTAGAAAAAGAAGACTTGTCGAGACATCTGAAAACTTGATTTGTTCACAATGATCACTTGTTTGCTTAAAACCCTTTGTTGATGTTCGGGTTATTCAACAATTAAACCTGATATGCTTTGATTAATCACGAGGAGAAAGTCAACCGGTATCAAGGATCGAGTTGGTCTGGTGTGAAAGAAGGTTTGTGTATAGGAGAGGTCATTGATGAGATCGGGTTTGTGGATTTGTATGTGTTTATGATCGGACCATTTCTGGATGCCTACGTTCCCCTTAAGACAAGGAGCTCAGGTCGACGTAGTTCGGGTTTGAACTGTGTTTGGCTTTGGGGCCAGGGCATGAATATTTGCGCGGCCTTTGGCGAAAAGGCTCGGAAGGTTGAATGATGAGGCACAGGCCTTGAGGTGATTCCTTGACAAGTCGTATTTGACGGCAGTTTTAATGAATCCATTGCTTCTTGATCGTTGGCTCTGGGTCTTTGACCTCATTTATTTTTGTGAAGCTTCTGCTTGAGCTTTTTTTTTTTTTGTGTAGCTTCTGCTTGAGCTTCTTTTTTTTTTTTTTGTGCAGCTTCTGAGGGCGAAGGCAAGCCCCTGCTTGAACTTTCTTGATGCGCACGAGGGCGAAGGCAAGCCCCTAAATTGTTGTCGACATGGGGTCAATCTTTTGATGCTGAGTGACCTTTTGTTGTCCTTTGATGTTCCTGCCGTCGTTGACTTGGTCAAGGTGATGGTGGGGACATGTTTTGGAAAGTGTATGGCTTGATGGAGGCCTTTGTGTGGGGTATGGTAAGGTGTATGGGGAGCTACTGATTGACTTTCTCACACCAATTAATCAAAGCATTAATCATTTGTGGAATTACTTGTTGAGCAATGCAAGTGATCACATAGAACAAAACCATTTCATTAAATGTAATGTGGGGTGCAAAATAATGTCTCAAGTCTAGCAAGAAAAGAAAGAAAACTTTCGTATGGAAAATTGAAGACTTAATTACAATGTCCGAGGAGGACCTGATTGAATGAGAACAGTACTAGAACCTACGAGGTGGACTGTATGATTCTTTGATTTGCGTCTCTTTGGACTCTTCAGCAGTTCCCAAATTCATTTTGGTTAGAACATTCTCGGCAGCTTGGGCCCGATTTTTCTCTCGTTTGACAACATGCTTAAAGATTTGTTTAATGCATTGTTCATTAATGTGTCTGCGTCTTTATCAAGTGAATCATTATTAACTGTTTTGGTTAGTTAATTTATCATTTGTTAAAGTGGCAATGAGGATACTCGAAAGGTCGAACTTTTATTCGAAGCATAAAGAAGCGCAATTTTGTTACAAACACATAATCTTCAGCATAAGGCCGTCGGACGACTCGAGAGACTTAAACTTTAAACACGACGAGACTCGGGGTCTTTTTTAGAAGCTAGACTCTAGGAGACTGGGGTTAGATCAAGCTTCCAGACGATTTCTTCTTTGAGGTTGTGGGTCATGAGAAGGTAACCCCGGTTCCTCAAATGGCATTTTTGACGCGCTTGAGAAGGTCGAAAGGCTTCTCATCGATGCTTTCCCCAATTGTTGTTGGGGAATTGATTTCCGATCTTGTCTTTGGGACCGCGTGGGCATTCCAACTTTCCTTCTTCAATCAGCCTTTGGATCGCTTGTTTTAGTATGACGCAATTGTCGGTGGTGTGGCCCGGGTAGTTGTGAAAAGCGCAATGCTTGCTCATATCCACGCTTAGGTTAGGATTCCTCGGCGATAATTCTCAAGGGGCTTGAGCATGTTACGCTTCATCAACGCCTCAAACACTTGGCTTAGAGGCATTCCAAGGTTGTCGAAGTGCCGAGAACGGCTGCGTCCGGGGAGGATTGTTATTTCTCGGGCGCTTGATCGCGGCTTCCTTGGACTCCGTTCTGGATGTAGTGGACTGCTCCGGCGGCCTCCTTTCCTATGTTTGGAACAGGCGTCGAATTTGACGAGGCCGCCCTGTAGCGGTGGGAAGGAGCAAGAGTGGCTGGTGTCTTTTGTAGGCTCATCGTCTTTTCGAACTTGGTCCCGGCATTGACCATGGCACGAAGGTCGGGATAGAAGTGGTGGCTAATCAAGGCCCTCAGAGATGGTTTGAGGCAGGAATGGAAGATATCCATTTGCTCTTCTTTGGAAAGCGGATCCATTATCTCGCTAAGCTTCCAATTCCATCTTTTGTAGAACTCGCCAACGGGTTCATCATCCTTTTGCTCGGTGGCTTGCAGATCGTGGCGGTTTGTCTCCCACTCAAGGTTGGCGCGGTACTTCTCTAGGAAGATCTCGCTGATTTGGTCCCACGTGGAGCGGTTTTCTGCCTTTACATTGAGGAACCATCTTAGCGCTGTGGATTTGAGAGAATGCTGGAAGTGGTCCGCCATCTGTTGAGGGGTTGCCCCTTTGGCTCTCATACCCAGGACGTAGGTGTCGATGTGGGTTTTTGGGCATTCTGTTCCGTCAAACTTTTCCATTTCCGGCATCCTGAACTTTGGAGGGAGAGGGACCACTTTGTTCGGATCGGTAGGCAGGAGGGAGTCCTTCCGAGAACTAGCTAGCTTGCCTTGCATGTCTTTCATCTGTTCGATCAACCAAGCCATGTGAGGGTCACTGCGAGGTGGGTTACCGTTTTCGGGGACGGAAATCGAAGATGGAGGTGGATTGGGCGATGGGATCGCCATTCGGGAGTCTTGGGGAGGTAGTTGAGTGTATACCAACCCATACCCCGGGGTGTTGAAGTTGAGGCGTGATTGCCAGTCCGCTAAGGGCCGTGTTTGGGAACTGGGGAAACGATTCGTTAGCCCCAATTGGGCGTGCTAGCAGTGGCAAACTTGAGATGCTCGGGATATCCGCTCGGGATGCCCGTCCTGGTAAGAATGGGGACTTCGATTGTGATTGCGAGGCTCGTATAGAGGCAAAGGATTGAATCCTGGGGGATACCGAGATGCACCAGGATCTCGGCGGAGCTTGAGCACGTATGTGTGCTGTTGGTAATGAGCTTGATGTGCAGAGCCGGAAACCGATCGATCCGAGGCAGCATGTCGGGGCCGCTTGACCGATGCCGGAGGGGAGCTTTGAGCGAGAGCTGCTTTGCGTTGCCGGGATCTCGTAGCTTGGCGGAGGCGGGACTCCGCGATAGCTTTGAGAAACCGGGAGCCGAGGGAGTATGTCTTACGTCTTCTATGAGAACAAAGGTTCCATCGAGTTGAGGAACCGCAACTGTTCCTCGAAGACGCAAGGTGTCGACGATCCAGGCTTGCTGTTCTTCTTGGCGCTTCTTGATGGCTTCGAAGGCTCGCAGCACCTCCTCCATTGTCTGGAGGTTCCTTAGTGGTAGGGTTCCGTTTCCCTCACTGTTATCTGTTGATCCCGTCATGGGGGAGTATTGGACGGTGCGGACCGTTGAACTGGAAGGGCTATCGGACCTTGTGACCTCAATACTGAAAAGGCGGCTTCCAGGGATTCTCAACCACTCTCGGTTATTTGGAGGGGTGACGGGCAAGGTTTAGACACGGGAATGGCCTAACGGGATAGAAGGGGGAAAGCTCACGTGGCATGCGGTTTCCGTTTCTTTTATTTTACGATTTTTTTGTTGTTTTAATTTACTTAAAAACAGTATTTTCTCGAGTAATCCTAGGTAGGTTGGAAAAGATTGCTCTTCTTTTCGCAACTATGCTAGATCCCGGGTCGATGGAGACCATCCGTGCGGCTATAAGCCCCTCGTTTTGCACTTGTATTTCGACATCCGGGGTGGACGGCCCTGGGCGAGGGTCCTATAGTGCAAGCGGTTTCCACCGGCCTAAAAGAAAAATCGACCCTAAGGACCGAGCCTGTCATGTTCGTTTTGATGCGTTAGCCATGTGAATAGTGAACCGAGCCGGCCACCGAGTCAAGATCAGTCAAGAGTTCGGCATGACCTCTCTTTACCTTGCTTGCGCAAGGGATCCGTGACGTTAGGCGTTGGCCGGGTCATATCGTCATGGCCGACGTATCAAAGGCGTGATGACATGGTGTCATGCGAGCATGGATGTATATCCGGGACGGAACATCGTGTCTGAGTGTAGCTTCGAAATCAAGATCAGGTCAAGATTTTAGCATGACCTTTCATCGCTTTGCTTGCGCAAGGGATCTTGAGTTCCGAGCCTTGACTCGAGAAAATGGCCGGCATGGTATATGTATCCAGCCGTATGACACGGACCGGGTAAAACCAACCGAGTCCGGACAGAGTGTGACTCAAGACTCAAACGTGCGGGGTTGACGCTTGGCTAGGATGGGATGTTTGGAATGATCCCGTGCGCGCCCAAGAGGCCTAGGAAGACCAAACGGATCGCAACCGAGACCACTCCTGTTAAGGGTTGTAGTGTGCGGTGTATCCGAGGGCGGTGCGCATAAGTGTGCGGTGTACCGAGGCAAGGCGGCGATGTGAGTAGAGTGCGGTGTAACCGAGGCGAAGGCGCGTAGTGTGCGGTTTCTAAAATTCTTTTTCGAGTAAAACAGAAGTTTTTGAAGAATTTTAAATGTATGCACAGATGTATATTGATGCATTTTTTTTTTGTATTTTTTTTTTTTTTTTTTGTAAAATAAAACGAAGCACGTGCACACACACACAACAGCTTAAAGGAAGGGGTAAAATGAAAGTTTGACCCTCATCATCGTTTTAAAAATCTTTTGTTTTGTTTAAAAGTTTTTAAAACAAAATGTCCCCAGCAGAGTCGCCAACTGAAATTACCCGGATCCGGCTCGCGCGCGGAGCCCCGGCATCTCGCATTCGTCGCTGTTCGGGAAGTCGCCCGGATCCGAGAGGCAGCACAATCGCGCCCCGGCATCTGGCTTATTCCGTCTTAGCGTTGCGCGTTGGAGGTGTCTCGCCGTTTTGCTTTCGCATTTTGTAGAGTCGCCACGCCGTTTTTATTAAGCCCAAAACATTGAAAAAGGGCATCGCTTAAAGATAAATTTTAAACTGTTTTTGTGTGATGAGATTTTGAGTTCGGAGGTCAGATGACTCCTCGGGAAGAGAATATTAGAATATTAGAGCTCACCCGAGTCGCCTCGTAAAAACGAGTCTTTCGGATACCCCTAATATCCTTTAAAAAGTTGTGTGTGTGTGTGTGCTTTTAAAAATGCATGATGTATCGGATGTCTACATTGTATTGAAATGTATTGAAATAGAATAGGAAGGAAGCCTTACCAATGTTGGTTCGTGTCTGTCTTCCGTAGGGGAATAGTGTTTGAGGTCGGAGTAGCGTTCCGGATTGCTTCGGGGATGCCGGTTGTCCGCGGACAGAGTTTCGGCGTGAGTTGAAACTGTAGGCTGCGTTTGGGCAGAGGTTCGGCGTGCGTGAGGATCGTCGGGATCATTCGGGCAGAGGTTCGGCGTGCGTTGGAATCGTTGGTTGGATTCGGGCAGAGGTTCGGCAAGGTTTGGGATCGCCGGTTTGACTCGGAAAGAGCCGGGACACCGTGGGAAAGACCAGGCAAGGCCTCGGAGTACCACGAGGGGCCTCAGAGTACCTCGAGAGTGCCTCGGGGCAGCGCGGGAGCGTCTCGGGAGCGCTCGGAGAGGCTTCGGAGCACCTCGAGGGGGCTCGGAAGGCCTCGGAAGGATCCGAAGGGGCCGGGAATGCCTCGAAAGGTCTTAGAAGGGGAGCCAGAAGGCTTAGGGAGGAAGAGAGAAGTGGGAGGTGTGTCAAAATGAGGAGGGGGAGCCCTCTATTTATAGTAAAAATTTCGGAGCAAAGAGGTCCGTACGGACCTTCTTGGTTATCCAGAATTTTGGATTTCCTCGATTTGAGGGAATCTGCAATGATGGAGAATATTCTGGAATGATGATGTCCCCCATGCAATAAGGTCCGTACGGACCATCTTGCATGCAAAGAGGTCCGTACGGACCAACTCTGCATGGAAGTCATCATTTCTTCCGGGATTTGAGGGAATATTGTGGACTTTAAGGGGATTTAGTAATCATTGAAACAAAGAGGTCCGTACGGACCTTAATTGCTTTTCTGATTTCCTGAAAATTCCCAAAAGGTCCTTTTGTCCCTTTTTATCCCAGAAAGGCTCCTCCCTTGGTTTGTTTGGGGGTTTGAGAGGGTTTTGAGAGGGTTTTGAGTGAGAGAGGTCTCTGAGACTGCGTGGATGAGTCTACGGTGTTTCCCGTGTGTTTGAAAGGGAGTGATCCAGATTGGGGTACTTACAGGAACGTAATAACAATTGTTCAAAACAAGTATTAGTCCACTAGGTAAAGTAACTTCATAAGTTCCTACGGCTAATGCAGCAACTCTTGCTTCATTCCCCACACGTAGGTCCACTTCATCTTCCTTAAGCATCCTTCTGTTTTTTAGACCCTGCACATTTAAACAAATGTGAGTTCCACATCCGGTATCCAATACCCAAGAACTAGAAGTAGATAGGAATATATCTATAACAAAGATACCTGAAGTCAAAGCAACTCCTTTGCTCTTATTCAGTGCTTCCTTGTATTTTGCGCAGTTTCTCCTCCAATGTCCAATCTCATTGCAATGGAAGCAGACTGCGTCCTCTTGGGACTTGGGCTTAGCCTCTTTAGGCTTGGAAGCCTCTTTGGGTTTGACAACTTTTGTCTTAGGATTATCAACCTTTGCTTTTCCTTTACCCTTGAAACCCTTCCCCTTGTTAACCATCAGCACTTGATCGGTTTTCTTCTCGACAATATTGGTTTCCGCAGTGTTCAACATTTGAACTAACTCGGAAAGGTTTTTATTCATTCCACCCATGTTATAGTGCATTATGAAATTACTAAAACTTTTGGGTAATAAATTCAATATTATGTCGGTAGCCAACTCTTGGCTAATTGGAAAGCCGAGCCTTTCAAGATGCTCAATGTGGCCCTTCAACTTAAGAGCATGGGGACCAACAGCTTGTCCTTCACTCATCTTGCATGAGGTCAAGACCGTAACTGTGTTGTACCTTTCTTGCCTAGCTTGTACTTGGAACATTTCCATCAGTCAATTGTTTAGGTCAACTGTCCCCAAGTGTTCAAGATCCTTCTGAAGGTTCTTGCACATGGCGGAGAGCATGAGGTAACCAACATCTGTAGAGTCACACTTGTGCTTCAAATATTGATCCCTCACTACCCTAGTAGCATTGGCAGCAGGTTCAGGTGGAATAGGTTCCTCGAGAACGTACAATTTTTCTTCTTGCATGAGAACAATTCTCAAACTACGGATCCAATCCATATAGTTTGTACCATTCTCTTCCAACTTTTCCTTCTCAAGGACAGATCGCAGTGAAAAGTGATTATTGTTTGATGCCATTTATTCTACAAAAAGATATACATAAAATATGAACACATATAAGTAAACATATCATATGAGAAGTATAATGCATTTATATAAAATGCTCCCACTAAATTATACACCTTCAAATGCAAATAAGCATAATATACATTTAATGGGCTAAGATCCAACTTTAATTCAATTTCAAGTTTGCTATGGCAAACCGCTCAAAATTAAATTAATTATCCATAATTTCAATATGCATCTCTATGGCAAATAAGCATAAATCTCATGCGGGTCATGTCCAGTCACTTGTTCTCTAACAAGTACCCATAATTTCAATGTGCATCTCTATGCATATAATCATCGTATGATTATCCATTGACAATTATACTAATTATTCTCTTAATAATTAGGGACGAAGATTATTATAAACAAAATATACAAAACATATAATAATCGAATAATAAACATATCATATAATAATAAATAATGTCAACACATAAGTCTATCAATCATAAGCCTAGGGCATAACACTAACACTCTTCAATACTCAAACGAAGGATTATTCCTTTCACATCCATTTCCTTTCGCTTATGCTTAAGGTAGTTCTTGAAATCATTCCAAGATGGAGGCAATTTCTCAATGATTGCAGCCACTTGAAAGCTTTCACTTATGATCATACCCTCGGCATGAATCTCATGCAAAATAGTTTGAAACTCATCTACTTGAGATTTCACACTCTTGCTGTCAACCATCTTAAAATCAAGGAAACGGGCAACAATGAACTTCTTTGTTCCCGCGTCCTCAATCTTATATTTGTGTTCCAAAGAACCCCATAATTCCTTTGCAGATTTCTTCTCATTAAACACATTGTAAAGAGAATCTGAAAGCGAATTAAGGACATAGTTTTTGCACAAGTATTCCCCATGCTTCCATGTTTCAACCGCAGCCAAGGTTGTAACATCAGTTTCTCCTTCACTCACCTTTGGCATATCCTCTTTCAGATATTTTGCCAAATTCAAGGTAGTGAGGTAGAAATGCATCTTTTGTTGCCAACGTTTAAAATCGTGGCCAACAAACTTCTCGAATTTTTCCGCATGAGGGGTCGAGATATGGATCGTAGGAGGATTTGTCACAATAGTCTAGCCACTTTCGTTTCCAGTTTGGGGATTAGTTTGGGGTCCAGTTTGGGATCCAATTTGGGTCTCCACGTTGTTGTTGTTAGTCGCCATCTGAAACACAACAACTTAGTTAGTATTTTCTGTTTTAAAAAAATCTGTAATCGACTCCCTCGATTAGGGATGTCTTAAGATTGTTATAAGGTGCCGAGGAAAACAATTACAGAAAAATATAAATAAATTACAATTAAACTATAAACTGAAAATACAAAGGATAAGTTGTTGAATTTTGATGCACGAGCCCAATGAAATCACTGTCTCCTTAAGACATATTTGACCCCTCACCGAGTGTGCTTGAGTTTGCTTGGGTCGCTTGTCTCCCAGGATAGAACGTGCGGACCGGGGGAACTTTGCACCTAAAGTTTTCGGTGAGTTGAATCGTGCTTGAACTAGATCACCTCTTCTTCTATAATGCAAGCTAGGAGGCAAAAGAATGAAGCAACAAGATGCAATCAAAGAGAATGGAGGAGGAATTCAGAAAATAAGTGTATTTCTCTGCTGTGGGTTTCTCTAGTGTTCTTCCAAGTGTTTTCAAGTATTCTCTAATTGTTGTTGACAAAAAACAATTTAAACAATTTCAAAACCAAGATTAAAACAGAAAATATTGTGTTAATTATGTAATAAACAACATTATTACGAAATTAAACAATCATTAATCAGAAAATATTAGCCATAATGATTTTCCGTTTCAGTTTTATACATTTAATACTTGGCTGTTAAATGTCTGCCCAGGACCTGCTCGGCCGAGTCATGTACCTTGCTCGGCCGAGCAAGGCTTTGCCCAAATCTGCTTGGCCGAGCAAGGCATATGTCTCGACCGAGCATGGCTTTTCAGAACCTTTGTCATTCTTCCATGCTATGCTCGACCGAGTTAACAATCTGCTCGGCCGAGCACCTCAGTAAAAGTCAAAGCCATTTTTGATTTACAAAATCAAAATTTATTATCAAAAAGTGGGCCACATCCTTTGCGCATTTATATTTAATTCATCCAAAAACCATTTTGAACAAATAAATATTTTATTTCACAAACACTAAACCACTTAAGTAATTTGACAAAATTACTCTTTAAAAATTAATTCATTAATTTCCTTCGAACACGCTATTTTTCTAACAATGAGGACATCAACAACAAAAATGAGGTAAAGAGGGAAATGAAAAACAAAATACAATTCAAATTAAAATGAAAAAATGACTAAAATTTAGGAACGAAATACTCCATAAATGAAAGATGACATGTATTATGATTTATACGTGTGAGGAAATTGTGTTGTCCTTCCCTCCCCATAGTCCAATCAAATCTATATATTTATTTTATGGTGGTTAATTTAGTAATTATTCTGCCGCAAAGTAAATATAATAATTTTTATTATTATAAATAATTTTGAATATTTATTTGAATCAGAGAGAGAGAGAGAGATAGAGAGCTAATACATACAATAATATTTTTTTTGACGATGTCTCAATTTAGGAGACGAGATAAGGTTTGAACTTTACTCCTATATCAACGGTGAAATTTAACTTTATTATTGGTCTACTCCTTTAAAAATTTAAAAATTAGTAAATAATTGCATTTTCAAAATTATACTTTTTCAGACCCGTTGGCAACCATTTGGCAAATCGGAATAATGCCTCAATGCACGCGGGGTTTTAGTCTGATGGTTAGAGTTCATGGCTTCCAACCTGGAGGTCATGGGTTCGATTCCCCCACCAGTGGTTAGAGGGAATGACATTGCCCTCCCTAGCATAGCTAGGCGCCTCTGTGAAGTGCATCAAGGGGGGAGCGGTGAAATGTGTTGATCCCCTTAAAAAAAAAAAAAAAAAAAAAAAAGGAATAATGCCTCAATTTCTCAAGTCTTCTATGATCTACCGTTATAATCCCTCCATTTTGATAATTTCACATCCTGACCGTTGATTCTTCTCCTGTTTGTTCTACGCACTTTTCTACATGTGCATGTTCTATGGGATACCGCGCACGTGACGGGTGGAGATACCGGGGAAGGGATAACAAAACGGGTGGAGATACCGGGGAAGGGATAACAAAATATGTCTTTTCAAATGAAATATAGGGAATACATAACTTTTCAGGTATCAAAGCTAACTTAACAAAGACCAAATCCTAACTTTATGGACTAATCCCGCCCATTCACTGTTCATGATCAAGCTGAATGACGTGGCATTCTAGATTGAGGCATCTTTAGTCCGCGATTGACCGAGGTCTAATACTAGACTCTCGATTCCCATCAACCTTGTAGTACAAGATTTCGTACGAGATCTGACACCAGCTGAAAGACCTGTTACTGTCGCATTAAATGGAGGCTCAGACACCCATCACGCGCGTTGATGCGTTGCGCCAACTGTCGCCTGCCCTCTTATCCTCGTACAATCAAAGACATCCTATACAACACTCTCTCTTTTATTGTACTATCCAACCAGGCACGGACACGTGTACTAGGTAAAGACAAAAATCTCCAAGGGCTGAGATCCCTCCAACTGATATCTCTCTCCTACTATAAATACCATCACTTATGCTCTTGGACAAGATAAGTCACGTTGTCTAAAACTTACCACACAAACACACTAAGAAATTTCAATTCGTATTTCTCAGTTAATACTCCTTAGAGATCTTACTCTCATATCTGAGGGTATGAGCCGGTATCAATCCCGACTTGATCTATAACAGTGCTTATTCTTTGTATTGTAATCTAGTTATCAAGTTCATACTAAGTCAGTTAATTCGTTTTTAGTGAGACCCCAAAATACGTGGTATCATCGTAAACATTAGCCGAAAACAAAAGACCAAATCCTAACTTTATAAACTACGGGGCCAATAATTTTATTAAATTGAGGAAGTAGTAAGATATTCAAGAATTAAGGATGGTCACGGTTTGGGTTCAGGTTCGGGGTAAGGTTGCTCACCTCCGAAATCAACTCGTCACATCACTCACCTGAACTGAACCCGTACCGTAGGACATCAAATCTACTCCTATATCTGTCCCGACCCGCGTGGCTTCACTGATTTTTTTTCTTTTTGAAATTGCTTAGATCTCATGATTTCAGAAAAATAAAATAAATCTTTAAAAATTTGAAATTTATACAAATAACAAGCACATAATTTATGTTGTGTACAAGCAAATTGCTGGATTGACCTTGTTAAAGTAGAGTATTGATTAGAAAGCTATAAAACTTAATACTTTTCGTCTTAATTTAATTTAAGGGTTTAGGATTTGCTCAAAAAAATAGGGTAAATGGCACATTGCTATCCTTAAGTTTTATAAGATTTGCAATGTGACTACTAATGTATCAATTTTGGTAATTTCAACCATTATGTTAGGACATTGTGGCAAACTGGGATAGACTTGGATGAACGTTAAACAAATTGAACAGAAGTTGAAAGTTTCGTGTAGCTAGGAAACTTAGATCACGCAACAGGCAAAGGATGTGAGTACAGATGTGTCTCACAACTGTCCACACATCCACAGATAATGCAGCGGAATAAAACAATTAAAAGCAAATAACTCAAGAATTATTTACGCTTACTGATCTATGAGATCAGCAAACCAGGCTTACGCCCAAAAACTTTTCACTATAAAAACTTTTGTTTCTTACAAAAACAAAGAAGTGAAAAACTAAAATATGAAAATACTAAACGAGTTCTAATCACCTTCTACGATAAGAACAACTCCCTTTCCCAAGTAGGATCTATTCTAATCAAGTAAAACAAGAGAACTCTATGAAAACCTAGATGTGAGTTACGGATGTAAGCTCACAACCTAAAAACAACAATGTCGAACCGTGAAGAACAAAGGTATTTTTCTACGAAATAAATCTCTAAAGCTCTGTCTTCTCTTTGTTGATCCCTTATATTTATAGGCACCTTGGAGAAGATCTTCACGAATCCAAACTCTTCCATATGTGAGAATCCAATTCCTACAAGGAAACATAAAGCACACTCACAAAGGAATAGATTGTTAGTAGGTTAGTCCTAATATAAAACTATGTACATAAATAAAATATATTTACTTTATTTACAAAGTCCTTTTCAAAGTAGGATACTTATGAATCTTTCCATGAAAGCATAAAATCAACTTACCAAAAATTCCTCTTTGATTCGAAATAGGAAACAACTTATTTCCTAAACTAAAATCCTTTTCACAATAGGACAATATAAATCTTTCCATGAAAGTCCCAAAATCAAATCACCAAATATGCGATATTGATTCGAATAAGGAAACACATTGTTTCCTAAAAAAGCTCACGCTTTCAATCTCCCCCTATTTTGGACTTTCTGGTCAAAACTAAAGATTTATGATTTGATTACTATGACCCACATTTTCAGATTCGAAAACTCCCCCTGAATGGATGTGTGTGCAGATGTGTCAACACATCCACACAAAAACTGCATAGAACAAGTTAGTACTAAAAATTGCAGTTCAACAGATGTAAACTAAAGCAACCATTCAGCAAATGTATTTAGGGATTATAGATCAAGACTAAAACTAACAAGTAACTAAAACGAATATTAAAAGCAAACCTATTGATGTTCCAATCACCAATAAGAACAAACAGTAAAACTCCCCCTGAGTTTAAGCATCCCAAGTGAAACATCAGCAGCAACATCAAAGATAACATCAGTATCATTCTCATCCTTTTTCTTCTTCTCCCCCTTTTTGACTAGAAAGTGAAGTCACCCATTTATGGAGATCCACCTTCAAAAACCTGTAAGATTCTTGGCATGTGTCTGGGAGGCAAACAGTTGAGCATTGAGGGCAACAACTGCAACAATTTATGCATCAAAGTCTTCCACGATTGCATCAAAAGAATCTGCAGATGTGTGACAAGATGTGGCCACATCCTGACGCACATCCACAGCTTCAGCTCCATTGATTCTGCAGATTGATTAGACAGACAGAGAGAGAGAGAGAAATATATGGTGTGTGTGTGTGAGATAAAAATTGGGGTAGAGGGGAAAGAAGCACAATGAAGGATTAAAGAGATGTGACAGATGAGGCACACAATTAAACATACAACTCCCCCTTTCCAACTGAATTAAGGAATTCTTTTTCCAAAAAAGTCTCACACAGCCAAAATTTCACAAAGATCCATCAACGGCTATAACCCTTTGATATTTCCACACACACAGCGAATTGCAGAAAGAATAGGGATTAAAATAAATCAAAATTTTGCCAACGTTTTATGGTAACAAAAAATCACTTCAGCCATATCTTTTTCAACAGAATCCCTTTAAAATTGTCCAACCTTTTTAAATAAGGATTGATACACACCTTTTTCTTTCATGGGAGATATTGGAAAACAAAAACATGTTAAATCAAAGAATAAATTAAGAATGAAAATAAATTAACTAGCATATTTACAAAGCTCCTATATGTCCTAAAAATGCAGTATGCCTAGCATGATGCAAACACACAGGTGATGGAAAAATTCTCAGCTTATGGATGTGGCATAGGATGTGAGTCACATTTAGGGACACATTTAGATCACAAAAAGTCAATGAGCAATAATCCAATCTGCACAGCCTCTAGGATGCATCCACCATTTTTTTTTTGTGGATTTTTGCATTGTGAGTAGCTTTCACTTTACTTAATCCCAAAGATAGCCCTTTTTCCCAATGATCTTGTCAAGTTTGACTTCAAGTTTTCTTATGAAAATCACTTGATCACAATGGTATGGCTTCATACTAAGGGTGAAGCAGCTGTTTCTCACATATATATATTTTTTCTTTTAGCACCCACTGTGAGATACCTAGGAAGGTTATACCAAGTCATCAAAAGATAACATGGACAGGAAATACTCACAATTAAGTGATCAAAAACAATGTCAAGATGAAGACTCACAAGTGACCACACTGAGAAATTTCGTGCTAATGCATGATATTTTTTGAATTTTTATTTTGATTTTTTTTTTTTTTTTTTTTTTTTTTTTTAATCTAATATACAGATGTGTTAGAGGATGTGAGACACATTTGTGCTCACAACCTTAGATATCACACAAACCAAGAGACTTCCTCAAGGAGGAAAATCTCTCCAAAACTAATGCCTTTGTAAATATATCAGCCAATTGATTTTCAGTCCCAACAAATTCCAGACACACAGTTTTTTGTTCTACAAGATCTCTAATGAAATGATGTCTAATATCAATGTGCTTTGTTCTAGAATGTTGGACATGATTTTTTGATATGTCCAAGGCACTTTTGTTATCACAAAAAGCAGTCAAAAATTTGCTATTTAATCCATAGTCTTTTAGCATTTGATTTGGCAAAAATAACAGAGTGCAAAAACTTCCAAGGACAACATATTTAGCCTTAGCTATGAACAAGGAGACATAACTTTTTCTCCTTCTATACCAGGAATCAAGGATGTTATCAAGGTAGGAACATCGAACACAAATGTTTTTATCATAAAAAATTTCTGCCCAATCTAAGTTAATGTATCCCACAATGATAGACACAAAGCAGTAATAACATACCTTGGAGTATAAAGATGTATGACTCCATAAAGCATCCAAATAACTGTGATTTACCTTCTCATTCCTTTTGGTTTTCCTTTGATCATGCATTTCACCAACCACTTGAGAAGTGGGGTGATTTTTCTGAATTCTGAACAAAATGTCATTTGATCTATCAACAGACCCAACATGGTTTCTTTCAGAAATAACTTCTCCTTCTGAATCTGAAGAGCTGACTTCAGACTCAGTTCTTTGAGTGGATGTGTGTTCAGATGTGGGAACGGTTGTGTTCACATCCGCAGATACATCCTTCTGCACATCTGGGCACACATCTGCCTGTTTTTCCTTTGCAGTGCTTTCCGTATCTCCAACACCTATATCAGCAGATTTCCACTCCAGTTGATAACCTGAAACATCATCCTTGGCAGTTTTGAGGTTAAAATCAAGTGTATCATCAAATACAACATCAGAAAAACTTAAACAAGACAAATTGTCACAAAACTTGTAACAATTGTCAGATGATCTTAGACCAGTGAGGACACATGTGTTAGACTCGTCAAACACCTCACAAATCTTCTTATCAAACTTCACATAAAGGTCATCATCACACAGTTGACTGATGCTTATTAGGTTGGCTTTCAAGCCTTTCACATGGTACACATTGTGCAATTTTGGGAGACCCTTGACATCTAGGGTTCCTTTCCCAACAATCTTTCCTTGAGCACCTCCACCAAAATTTACTTTCCCTCCACTAATCACTTCATAGTCAAGAAGGACTGCTTGGTTTCCAGTCATGTGCCTAGAGCACCCACTATCAAAATACCAAGAGCCAGAGACAGTACTTTTGAGGGAAGAGTAAACAACATTGCAGGTGGTAATTGGTTTGGCTACCCACTGTTTAACAGTTTTCTTTTTGGGTTGCAGAGGTCTCAGATTGACTAGATGTGTGTTAGGATGTGCATACATCTTCTCACACATCTGAGGCTGTTTGAAGTTACCAGATTTTTTATCAGCCTTAAGTTTGTAACAGAAGGGCCTAATGTGACCAGGAGCTAGGCAGTAATGACAGATGTAATGCCTCTTTCTTGGTCTCTTTTCACTCAGAATGACTTTTTCTTTAAAAGCTTGTTTTTTCACACTTTTAGAGGTAGAAGCCTCACATCCCTCCTTTACAAAATTATTTTCAAAACCTATACCAATTTTGTCACGTTGACCCATGGAAAAAGCTTCTTCCATTTTCATTTTACTTTTATTTAACTTAGTAAAAGTATTATCAGCTTTTTCACATTCATTCTTGAATTTTTCAAGGTCAACTTCTCTTTTGGTCACAAGGACTTCTAGTCTTGCAATGGTATCCTTTTGAGCATCATTTTCTTTTGAAAGTACAGCTTTTTCATCTTCACAAGCAGCCAATTTATTAGAAAGAGATTTATTTACCTTAACAAGTACCTCAATCTTGTCCAATCTTTTCATCCAATCTGTATGCAGTTCCTTATAGGTTGCAACGAGTTCCTCATAGGGAATGTCCCTATCTTCATCTTCATTATCAGAATCTCCTTTTACTGTGAAACAGTTAAAGGTCTGCTCGGATGTGAGTTCGGATGTGTACACATCTGTATCCACATCCGTCTCCAGATCAGCTTTAGAAAATTCTTCTTCATTTGTATCTGCAGTATAAGCATTAAAACAGACAGAGGAAGATTCAAACGTAGAGATGTTAGCAAATACTTCATCATCCTCACTATCACTCGAAGCAGCAGTGTAACTAATTCCCCTTTTCTTAAGTGTGTTAGCACACTCATTAGCAAAGTGACCAAAGCCACGACATGCTCTACATTGCACAAAATCAGAGGATTTCTTGTTATCAAAACTTTTCTTTTTGAACCCTTCATCAGGATTATCTTCTTGTTTCTCTAAATCCTGAGAGTTCCTTTTAGGAAACTTGTTTCTCCTTTTGTTTTTCAAAATAGAATTGAACTTCTTGGTGATTACATCCATATCATCTTCCTCAAGATTAGATTCATTAATTTCAGAGGAAAGGTCAGCTATTTCCTTTGGAATGGCTGCAGAACTTTTAAGGGCAATACCTATTGCCTTGTTCTTTTGTTGAGCCTCAAGATTGAGCTCAAAAACAGTTAGAATACCAACAATTTTATCTAAACCTACTGTGTTGGTGTCGTTGGTTTCTTCAATAACAGCCACCTTAATGTTAAACCTTTCGGGCAAAGTCCTTAAGATTTTGCTTACTAATCTAGCATTTGAAATTGACTCTCCTAGGCTAGTGCATTCATTGGAGATTTCATGGATCTTAGCAGCATAGGAAACGATATCTTCAGATTCTTCCATTCGAAGGGTCTCAAACCTATCCATTAAAATTCTAAGCCTAGTAGCCTTTACACTTGGTGCTCCCTCACATTGAGTTTGCAAAATATCCCAAGCAGCTTTGGCTACACTCTCATTAGTGATAAGTTTGTACATATTCCCAGAAACATGGCTGGAAATAGCACCCATAGCTTTTGAATTATAATTAGCAGCCTGAATTTCTTCAAGAGTCCATTGCTCTTCAGGTTTTCTTTCAAAAATAGACTCACCAACACCAGACGCAGGCTTCTTCTCCACAGTAGGAGGTTGCCATGCAACAAGGATACACATCCAAGCCCTTTCATCAATACCTTTTATGTAATTACGCATCTTCGACTTCCAAAGAGAATAATTAGTGCCATCCAAGACAAGAGGCCTGTTTTGGTGATTTTGGCATTCCATAATGACTACACTTTCTGGATCAACACTCAGTAATATATCGAGAGTTGGCTCTGATACCAATTGAAAGTTTCGTGTAGCTAGGAAACTTAGATCACGCAACAGGCAAAGGATGTGAGTACAGATGTGTCTCACAACTGTCCACACATCCACAGATAATGCAGCGGAATAAAACAATTAAAAGCAAATAACTCAAGAATTATTTACGCTTACTGATCTATGAGATCAGCAAACCAGGCTTACGCCCAAAAACTTTTCACTATAAAAACTTTTGTTTCTTACAAAAACAAAGAAGTGAAAAACTAAAATATGAAAATACTAAACGAGTTCTAATCACCTTCTACGATAAGAACAACTCCCCTTTCCCAAGTAGGATCTATTCTAATCAGAAGTAAAACAAGAGAACTCTATGAAAACCTAGATGTGAGTTACGGATGTAAGCTCACAACCTAAAAACAACAATGTCGAACCGTGAAGAACAAAGGTATTTTTCTCTGAAATAAATCTCTAAAGCTCTGTCTTCTCTTTGTGCTGATCCCTTATATTTATAGGCACCTTGGAGAAGATCTTCACGAATCCAAACTCTTCCATATGTGAGAATCCAATTCCTACAAGGAAACATAAAGCACACTCACAAAGGAATAGATTGTTAGTAGGTTAGTCCTAATATAAAACTATGTACATAAATAAAATATATTTACTTTATTTACAAAGTCCTTTTCAAAGTAGGATACTTATGAATCTTTCCATGAAAGCATAAAATCAACTTACCAAAAATTCCTCTTTGATTCGAAATAGGAAACAACTTATTTCCTAAACTAAAATCCTTTTCACAATAGGACAATATAAATCTTTCCATGAAAGTCCCAAAATCAAATCACCAAATATGCGATATTGATTCGAATAAGGAAACACATTGTTTCCTAAAAAAGCTCACGCTTTCAGAAGTTAATGAAGTGAACAAAAAACTTAACAACCTTGTTTAAAAAAATTACATCATCCACTATTGCAATTCAAAATAAAAAAACATTTGTCACAGTCCTGTTAGTTATAATAACATCACACAAACTAAAAGGGTTAAATTAAATAAGTAGGTGTAACTGTTGTTAAGTTCTATGAGAAAATTTTAAATGGTGACCTTCTGCATACGATGCATGTCATCTATTACTAGACTAAATCATTATTAGATAAAGATATTTACCCAAACATTTATCATAACTTCGTTCACTTTGTTAGCTTCTGCAATTTCGTTAACATCCGTCCACTTTTTTTGATTCAGATTATCACAAATTGAGTAGCTCTGACAATTTTACCCGATAACTCATCAACCCCCACCCCAAACCCCAACCCCCACCCCGTCGGATAAAAAAAAATTTATTCATTTTAAAATTTATTTTTAACAACCCCACCCCACTCACTACTACCACCCCCTGCCCCCACCACACCCCACCCCCACCGTCGGGTAAAAAAAAAAATTATTTATTTTTGAAAATTATTTTTTCTAGCAGAGTAATTCAAAAGAAAAAAAAAAGAGTTAAGCTTATCCGGTTATCCGAGTCCACCCACCTCATTTGACCCGTATGTTAAATGGGTCGTAAAAAGTATTACTCGTCCTAACCCGTTACCCGCTTTAATCCGGTTCAAACCAATCCAACCCAGCCCAACCCGATTGCCAGGTCTAAAAGTGAGTACATAATTAGGGGTGAGCATGGTACGGGATGGTTCGGTATTACCGAAACCGGTACTATATATCTTTGGTTCTTAAAATTTTGAATCATAACAATTTGGTTACAAATGGTTCGGTTCTATCGTCTTTCGATTTCAGGATTGATCGATTTGATATTTCTTTCGGTTTCTTAACAATACTGCTCTCAAGAGTTAACAAGTCTAACAAAAATAAGTTATCAAGTTAGATCACACCGATTGACCTTTTCACGCTTTATTAAACATATATGTATCAATAAACATATACAATATTGATATAATAATATTATGCTTTCTGCATTTCTTCACATTCTAAAATCATATTATATAAATCAATTATGTTAAAAACATGACTATATAATAAGGAGAAAACTAAACTAATTGAAAAAAGAGAAAATTAGACATGTGACAAAATAAAATGAAAAACCTGAACAATAAAGTACAATACTCCCTCCGTCCCGTTCGACTTAGGACGTTTTGTCATTTTGGGCGTCCCACCCAACTTAGGACGACCCAAAATGGAAAGTTTATATTACTTTTATATTAAATGGGACCCACTTGTCATACTCACAACAATAATCCCATCACTATTTATCCCACTCATTCTCTCTCCTATTAAATTTTTCACACTCACAACACATCCTCCACTCATTCTCTCTCCTAATATTATAATAGTATTCCTTAATCCCCACACCAAATGAAAAATTCCTAAGTCGGACGGGACGGAGGGAGTACTCCCTCCGTCCCATTAGTAATGGGAAAAATACTGTAGATACGGGAATTAAGGAAAAGTGAATTATAGTGGAGGGAATAGTGAATTATAATGGTGTTGTGAGTATTAAAATAATGTAGGAGAGAGAATGAGTGGAGGGAATAGTAAAGATTCCTTTCCATTTTAGGAAGTTTGTGGTTTGTAATGGGACGACCAAAAAGGAAAGTTTGTGGTTTGTAATGGGACGGAGGGAGTATATTGTAAACGTGCAAAAAAAAAAAAAAACAAGTTATATAAACATATTATAACCCACTCACATAACCCAAGGGAATTTTTGGGGCTTAATTTCCTACCTTGGTTTCAGGGTCCTTAGGGGCCCCTCGGGGCACATCCGTGCAGTTAAGGAAGCCGCATTGCTAGGCTTGTATCCTCAGGGTGGGGAGTTCAAATCTTGGCAGGTACAAAGCTGGAGCAGCTATTTGGTGTTGTAAGAGTGATGTAAATGTCTCTTTGGCAGGAGCAGCTGGAGCAGCCATTTGGTGATGTAAGAGTGATGTAAATGCCTTGTAGGAGGGCTCCCTTGGGGCTCTGGAGTATAAGGGGTGCTGCCACCCTGACTGCATATGGCACATCCCGCGATTTACCTCCGCCAGCATACTGAGGGGCCGGTACCTGGTGGTCCAGGATTAGTCCAGCAAAATTGGGAAACCTGGGTATCAAAAAAAAAAAACCAAACAATCCTTAGTACAGTGGCGTTAGGGATGTGGATAACAATCGTTGCCGCACATTAGAGTCAGTGACGCAGCACGGAAGCAGATAAATTTCGTGATTAGCGCACTAATCACAAGAATTCTTCAAGCGAAGAATCCTCAAACACAATACTGGAATCCACCAGTAGTAATCTGAAATCCACCAGGAATAAAGAGAAAAACTCTTCAAAATTGATTAATCAAAAGTTGCGTTTAACAATGCCCTAATGATGTTTAAATACTATCTCTAAACCCTAAAATAAACCCTAAAACGAAATATCAAAACAAAGACTAAAATACCCCTAATTAAATAAACATTAAAACAGTAATAATAAAATTAAGCAAAACATCAGCATTCCTCCCGTCTTCGATGAGGCGCCCGCCCGGAGAAAGGCCATGCGGCCGCCTGGGACTCCGCAACATTGGCCTGCTTGGAACAGTTTGAGGCGCCCGCTTGGGCAAGGACGAGGCGCCCGCCTTGATTCCAGAAGAAAACCCCCCGTTGGCCACCGTCTTCTCCTGCATCAGTCAACCACTCTTCAAAAGAATTCGACCCCGAGTTCATCTCAGATGTTTGGAAACTTTCCTCCCACTTGAACAAATATTTTGAATAACTCAATGCTCTTCTCGTCCTCGGAAAGAAAAAGAATACTCTTCCGTTTCAATGAAACAAGTATTTGAAATAAATTTGTCATTTGAGCCCGAACCAACGTAAATTTTGTTCTTCTAAAAATAAAATTATGCTAGCATTGTCGACACTCATCCGGCGATCGTCTGTCTCATCTTCCCCAGGGTCAACAGTAAATACAAAATTAACGTCCCCCATGGACCCTTCCATAAACTCTCAATTAATCATTTCTTTCTCCTTCCCACGTTAAAAAATAAGAATATCATCGAATTTAAATTCTTTCGTCCAATCAATAACACCCACAACATAATCAAACATCGATGGTGTAGACCAAGTAATACCACCCACATCTTTATTCATGGGCTCGACTAGGGCATGATCATGGACCATAATATTTGTAGGAACCATAATATTTGCGGGAACAATTTCACCACATACCTGAATGATTTCGTATTTTGCACATAAATCTTCCTTTTCCTCAACCTTCTCTTCAGATTTCGCGGACTTAACTGCAACTAAATCTCCCCCGTTTGAATCTGATCCTTTCCCTTCAATCACCACTCCTTTCCCTTCAATCGGCTCGACTCGGTGGAGGCTTTCCCCGCGACGTTCTTCTTGAGCACAATTTTTGTTATTCTGCAACAAGACCATGAACTGCCCCGACGTTCTTCTTCAGCACGTTCATGGACTGCAGATCTACGCGCTTTCAGTTTCTGAATCTTGGCAGTGTAGTGATCGGCTTTGTCAGCATAAAATTTGACTTCCATCCTATGTCGCTGCCTAAGCACTCGCTCCCTTGATGCCCTATTCAGATCTCTGATTGATTTATATTTCTGCACACGTCGATCATGCTTGTCCGCTTCGTCGAGTTCTTCGTCCTCTAACGCTAGAAAATATTGTTCCTGTTGTCGAGCACGATCCAATCGACGATCTATTTCGTGAATAACCTCGTCATCAGATCTTGTTACTCGATCCCCCATAACGAATCAGTGATGAAAGACAGGTTAAGACTGCTCTGATACCAACTGACGCAGCACGGAAGAAGATAAATTTCGTGATTAGCGCACTAATCACAAGAATTCTTCAAGCGAAGAATCCTCAAACACAATACTGGAATCCACCAGCAGTAATCTGGAATCCACCAGGAATAAAGAGAAAAACCATTCAAAATTGATTAATCAAAAGCTGCGTTTAACAATGCCCTAATGATATTTAAATACTATCTCTAAACCCTAAAACAAACCCTAAAACGAAATATCAAAACAAAGACTAAAATATCCCTAATTAAATAAACATTAAAACAGTAATAATAAAATTAAGCAAAACATCAGCATTCCCCCCGTCTTCGATGATGCGCCCGCCCGGAGAAAGGCCATGCGGCCGCCTGGGACTCTGCAACATTGGCCCTGTTTGGAACAGTTTGAGGTGCCCGCTTGGGCAAGGACGAGGCGCCCGCCTTGATGCAAGAAGAAAACCCCCCTTTGGCCACCGTCTTCTCCTGCATCAATCACCCACACTTCAAAAGAACTCGATCCCGAGTTTTCGTTCGATATTTGACAAGATCCGCCCCACAAGAACAAATACTTTGAATAACTCAATGCTCTTCTCGTCCTCGGAAAGAAAAAAATACTCTTCCGTTCCAATGAAACAAGTATTTGGAATAAATTTGTCCCTTGAGCCCGAACCAACGTAAATTTTGTTCTTCCAAAAATAAAATTATGCTAGCATTATCGACACTCATCCGGTGATCGTCCGTCTCATCTTCCCCAGGGTCAACAGTAAATACAAAATTAACGTCCCCCATGGACCCTTCCATAAACTCCCAATTAATCCTTTCTTTCTCCTTCCCACGATCAAAAATAAAAATATCATCGTATTTAAATTCTTCCGTCCAATCAATAACACCCACAACATAATCAAACATCGATGGTGTAGACCAAGTAATACCACCCACATCTTTATTCATGGGCTCGACTAGAGCATGATCATGGACCATAATAATTGTAGGAACCATAATATTTGCGGGAACAATTTCACCACATACCTGAATGATTTCGTATTTTGCACCTAAATCTTCCTTTTCCTCAACCTTCTCTTCAGATTTTGCGAACTTAACTGCAACTAAATCTCCCCCGTTTGAATCTGATCCTTTCCCTTCAATCACCACTCCTTTCCCTTCAATCGGCTCGACTCGGTGGAGGCTTTCCCCGCGACGTTCTTCTTGAGCACAATTTTTGTTATTCTACAACAAGACCTTGAACTGGCCCCGACGTTCTTCTTCAGCACGTTCATGGACTGCAGATCTACGCGCTTTCAGTTTCTGAATCTTGGCAGTGTAGTGATCGGCTTTGTCAGCATAAAATTTGGCTTCCATCCTATGTCGCTGCCTAAGCACTCGCTCCCTTGACGCTCGATTCAGATCTCTGATTGATTTATATTTCTGCACAC
This sequence comes from Adenophora triphylla var. japonica, assembly GCA_022495995.1. Lineage (NCBI taxonomy): Eukaryota > Viridiplantae > Streptophyta > Magnoliopsida > Asterales > Campanulaceae > Adenophora > Adenophora triphylla. The sequence goes on from JAFEMH010000568.1 coordinate 317,392, forward strand.
GTCGATCATGCTTGTCCGCTTCGTCGAGTTCTTCTTCCTCTAACACTAGAAAATATTGTTCCTGTTGTCGAGCACGATCCAATCGAAGATCTATTTCGTGAATAACCTCGTCATTAGATCTTGTTACTTGATCCCCCATAACCAATCAGTGATGAAAAGACAGGTTAAGCCTGCTCTGATACCAACTGACGCAGCACGGAAGCACGATAGATTTCGTGATTAGCGCACTAATCACAAGAACTCTTCAAGCGAAAAATCCTCAAACACAATAACTGGAATCCACCAGCAATAATCTGAAATCCACCAGGAATAAAGAGAAAACCTCTTGAAATTAATAATATCAAAAACTACGTTTAACAATGCCCTAATGAGGTTTAAATACTATCTCTAAACCCTAAAACAAACCCTAAAACGAAATATCAAAACAAAGACTAAAATACCCCTAATTAAATAAACATTAAAACACTAATAATAAAATTAAGCAAAACATCAGCATTCCCCCCGTCTTCGATGAGGCGCCCGCCCGGAGAAAGGCCATGCGGCCGCCTGGGACTCCGCAACATTGACCCTGCTTGAAACAGTTTGAGGCGCCCGCTTGGGCAAGGACGAGGCGCCCGCCTTGATGCCAGAAGAAAACCCCCCGTTGGCCACCGTCTTCTCCTGCATCAGTTAGGGTTAGAGATTGAGACAAAGTTGAAGTAGGATTTGCACAACTACCCACTTGAAGAATACTCCCTCCGTCCCAAGAAAAGTGTCGCCATTTTAGGTTCGACACACAAATTAAGAAAAAAAGTGGAAAGAAAAAATGTTATGAGTGTAATTTAAAAAGAGAAGAGAGAATTAGTGGAGGAAATAGTAAATTTAAAATGTGTTGTGAGTGTAATAGTGTTTTAGGAAAGAGAATGAGTGGAGGGAATAGTGAGTGGGTGTAATAGAATATTAATAAAACATTTCCATTTTAGAAAAGGTGACGCTTCAAACGGGACGCCATTTTGAGTAAAAAGTGACGAATTTCCTGGAACGGAGGGAGTATGTATATTCTTCTGTAACACGTGATTGGAGATCAAAATATTGGGTACAATAATTAAGAAAAAGTAGGAGAAAGAAATAGTAAGATGATGTGTTTGTAAGTATGAAAAATAAAATAGGAGAGAGAATGAGTGAAAAAATACTAAGTTGATTGGTGTTGTAAGTATAAACGTAAATTATAAGAGAGAATGAGTGTGAAGAATCGTGTAAAAACTTAGCCATTTTGGACAGTCTCCACTCACGTGAGACAGACGAAAAATAAATAAGTTTCCACTCACGTGAAACGTAGGGAGTATATATATACAAAACAACGTCGTTTGATTTATCGGTTCGGTACAGAATATTGATTCAGTATATTAAAATTAGGGGTGTAAGTGGTTCGGTTCAAATCGCGATTCGAAACCGAACCAAACTAAACCATGCGGTTTAGTTCGGTTTTCAAGTAATCGTGGTTCGATTTGGTTTCAAAAATTGTCAAATCGTGTGGTTCGGTTTGGTCTGCGGTTTTGACCCCCAAACCACGGTTCGAGACCGCGAGACCGAACCACCAAACCGAACCAATAAACCAAACCACCAAACCGTTCAATATTATCTGTAGATATGTATATCTTTCATTTTCAAATTACATTTAGATTTGAAAATCCTTAATTCTATTCATGAATTTTAGCCCATAACCCTTTTTTCTTTAAGTTAATCTTTTTGTAATAATGTTAATTCACTATTTAGCACATACCATTACAAGTACTCAAATGACATGTTGTTATCATAAACATTGAAGCACAATTTCAAGTTGTGTTTAAATACTAAATCTTTTATGTATGTTATGTTTGGAAAATTCAAACAAACATGACAATGAATTTTGTAGTTTGAAACCATGTTCTAATTAATGGTTTAAGCAATGTTTTATTTCATGGTTTGAACTGTGGTTTGAATTGTGTAAACCGCGGTTTGAACAGTAAAATCAAACCGCGGTTCGAACCAAACCGAACAAAACGATGACGGTTTGGTTCGGTTCGATTTGAATTTTTTCATGGTTCGATTTGATTTGAGATTTTTTCAAACCGATTACTGAATTTTTTCTCAAATAATCCTTTTTTACTTTTTTATTTACCAAAATGACTCACTGTTCAAACTATTGCCCAGAATGTCCATTTTTTTTTAAAATCGCTACACCGTGTAGCGAGTTTGACTTGGGTCTGGTCAAAACTCGCTACACCGTGTAGCGAGTTTAGGGTAATTAAGTTTTGTCGTTTGAAAATTAATTAGGGCATTTAATTAACCTAAACTCGCTACACCGTGTAGCGAGTTTGGCCAGACCTAATTAAACTCGCTACACGGTGTAGCGAGTTTGGAATCCCCCTTTTTTCTTATTTTATTTAATTCTTCTCTTCTCTTCTCTTCTCTTCCTTCTTTCTATATATATATATATATAAATATATATATATATATATATATATATATATATATATATATATATATATATATATATATATATATATATATATATATATATATATATATATATTATTTACATATATATATAAAATAATAAATTAGAAAGAGGAAGTCCCCTTAAAAGTTCTCTCACTAACAGAGGTCCCAAAGGAACTTGAAAAACAATGAAGATGAATCATCTATTTATAGTAGAAGAAATATTTGAAAAATGTAGGATACATACATATATATATATATATATATATATACATATATATATATATATATATATATATATATATATATATATATATATATATATATATATATATATAATATACTCCCTCCTCCCATTACAACCCACACAGTTTGACTTTTTTATGAAGTTTGATCATATAATAATGAGAAATTAGAACATTTTGATAAAATTTTAAAAGTTGTTATTGATTTATTACTAACACTAACAATTAAAAGTTTTAAAATTTAATTATAATATATCAATTTCTCGTATTTGTATGGTCAAACTTCATAAAAAAGTCAATTTTATGGGTTGTAATGGGACAGAGGGTAGTATATATATAGAAAGAAAGAAAGAAGGAAGAGAAGAGAAGAATTAAATAAAATAAGAAAAAAAAAGGATTCCAAACTCGCTACACCGTGTAGCGAGTTTAATTAGGTTTGACCAAATTCGCTACACGGTGTAGCGAGTTTAGGTTAATTAAATGCCCTGATTAATTTCCAAACGGCCAAACTTAATTACCCTAAACTCGCTACACGGTGTAGCGAGTTTTGACAAACCCTAATCAAACTCGCTACACGGTGTAACGATTTTCAAAAAAATGGACATTCTGGGCAATAGTTTGAACAGTGAGTCATTTTGATAAATAAAAAAGTAAAAAAGAATTATTTGAGAAAAAATTCCCAATTACTAGTGATTCGGTCCGTAAATTGGCCCAAACCAAACCATTTACACCCCTAATTAAAATTATACCAAACCTGAAACCAAAACTTCGTTCCCTTTAAAATTGAGTACCGTGCACTAATGATAACCTCGATTTCGATATTTTTCTATTAGGTATTTTTGGTTTTGGCTCGGTTTTCAATTTTTTCTATTTTTCTTGCACACCCCTATACATAATGAAATATTGACAGTCACACCTAATGGGCTTTGGCCCAGTGGTACTGACGTTGCTTTGGTGGCCTTTCGAAGGGGAAGTCACCGGTTCGATTCTCCTCAAGGGGAATCTTTGTGGTTATTGTTCCTATCCTGGGTTTCAGGGTTCTTAGGAGTCCCCTGGGCACATCCATTCAGTTAAGGAAGCAGCATTGCTGGGCTTGCAACCTCAGTGTGGGGAGTTCAACTACCGCGTTGTAGGAGGGCTCCTTTGGGGCCAGGAGTATAAGGGGTGCTGCCACCCTGGCTGATTTGGGCATATCCGCAATTTACCTCCGCTAGGACACTGTGGGGCCGATAGCTAGTGGTCCAGGAAGAGTAAGTTTTGGGAGAAATCAGTTTCTCCATAAATTATAAAAAGTCCAATTTTTTTCAACTTACAAATATTTGACGAATATAAGAACAGTTTAAAAAAACAGGACTTTTTATAACTTAGGGAGAAACTAGTTTCCCCCAAAATATTGTGGTTCAGGAATAATCCGGCGAAGCTGGGGAACCTGGGTAACCAAAAAAAATAAAAAAATATTGACAGTCACAACGAATCTTCTGTAAAACTTAGTTACCTTTGAACAACATGATTGATAATGATATGGCTAACTAGGTCAAACAAAGAGAATGTGAAAATGATGAATTTTGGCTCTAGCGGAAAGCCAAAAGAGGAATAAAAGTCTCACATATAGAGGTCCAACTTAGTGACCTTTGGCAGATTTGACTTCCAGAATTATGGTATAACCCTCTCTCCTGCACTTTGTTGACCTAAATCGGATTCAGAAAATTTTGGAGGAAACTAGTTTTTTCAAATATTATAAAAAGTCTTGTTTTTTATTTTAAAAAAAAATTCTACGTGCCTTTGTTTTGATTTTTAAAACAAGACTTTTTATAATATTAGGGAGAAACTAATTTCCCCCAAAACCTACTCAATCGGATTTAGGGTTCAAGTTTTCGTGATCGAACTGATGAGTCTTTGATTTAATGACGTAGACATTTATCTTCTTTCAATTCAAAAAAGTTTGAAGTTCGAATCCCTTTTCCATTTGAATTGTCGTAATTTGGAAATATTTTTTTTTTCTGAGGCTTTTAGCTGCCTTTTTTATGCCACAATTATTTTTTAAAGCAAAATTACTATTTGAGCCCTTCAATTTTGACACATTGTTAACCTGGATCACCCAATTTTAAAAATATTGAACTTTGCCATCCAACTATAACACAGTAGACAAATAGGTCACCAAAATCTCAAAACATTTTATCTTGTAACTCAACTAACTAAAAATATGTAAATGACATAGTTTTTTGTCAATTTTTTTCGTTAATTTCTAAAATCTCATTTATACCCCTTTATAGTACCTATGAATAGCAATTTCTATTTCTATAAACATCTTTGTATTTATATAAATAAAAAGTTGTTACTAATTTGTATTTTGTATTATTTATGATTTTAAACTAAAATCTATCTAGAGATTTAAAATTTAAGATTATTATTTAAGGTTGGATTTAAAATTTTAAATAATGCCCATGGATCGCAATTTCAAAATTTATGAATATAAACATGTTCATAGAAATTGAACTAAGTAAATTATAATTCTAAAATTTAAGATTGAGGGATTTAAATGAAGATTTGTTGAAAAAAATACAAATCGAAAAAATAAATAAAAGCAGAGTCAAACTTTGAAATTGCAAATATAATTTCTCATTTCTTCAATTTGTTTTGACTTCTTGCTGGTTTTTCTTTTTTCAGTTTTAATGAAGATGTTTATATTAGAAAACTCAAAATTTGTACTTCCTACGTTATTCTTGAGCTTGTAAAAATTATCCCATTAATAAGTATCCCACCTAAATTTGCAAAATCCATTATACGTAAGATTTTATTACTTATAAAATAGTGGGGCTCGCTTGTCATACTCACCACTAACTATTTTATATCCACTTTCTTTCTCCTACCTACTATCTACACTCACAACACATCAACATCAGGGCCAGCTACTCATATGTGCAAGAAGCCTAGGCCCCAAAAGGTTCAAGCCCTCCATTTTGCCTTTTTGTCCATTCAACCCTTGAAAATTTATGAAAATATTATAACGACCACTTGAAAATTATAACTTACCTCATTATATTAAAGTGAATTCCTATGGTTAAAAAGTTTAAATACGCATATTATTATGGGGTCAAAATTTATATTTAGCACATGGCCTCTATCATAATTGAGATGGCACATTTTCACTTTTTTTTTTCTTAATGCCCATGTCTTGACAATTATTTTGTAAACTCCGGTGGGATGAGTATTTTATATGAATTATTTAAAATATGACTTGCAACCAATAATTTACAATTGAACTTTATTGATGGGTGTAATTGAGGTTTTGTAAGAAACTAAGAAATCAATTAACCAAAATTATTTTTTTGGGAAATTTATATATTTTTAGTTAGTTACGTGTCAACGTTGAATAAAATTTTAATTAATTTTTTATTTTTGATAACCTATGTGATTAATGTGTAAAATTGAGTTTGCAAGATTGAATATTTTAGAACTTGGATGATCTATTTAAATAATGTGCCAAAGTTAAGTGGCCCAAATAGATTTTGGGTTTTTTTTAAAATGTTATAATTAAAACTTAAAAATTCGTCGCCTGAGAGATTCGAACTCTCGCGGGGAAACCCCATGTACTTAGCAGGCACACGCCTTAACCACTCGGCCAAAGCGACGCTCGTTTTATCATCTCCATTTTAATTATTTACCCTAAATTTTCAGCCAAAGAATCTACCTTCATCGTTTTACATTGATTTGCTAATAAAAATTTAAAATTTGTTATAGATATACAATTTTAAATATTATCAATAACACTTTTAGATGTTCATTCGAATAATCAAATCAACCTAAAATTATTGTTGAAATTAGTTTCGCGTTAACGATAAAAATTAGGAAGATTATTTCGAAACTAAGGGAGTATCAAACATTAAGTGATTGAGTATCACTTACAAAAACTGACCTCCATCGCTAAACGCATTTTCCTGGACATTTACGGACTATAATACTGTAACGATCCGAGCCCAAAAATTTGATACGCTTCTGGTCTGCTGAGTACAAACAATTGGATCCGCTTGGCTTCTTACATGCTCACACATGAGTCCATGATGTCCGATAGTAATATTGTATAAACTTATACTCCCTCCGTCCCACTATAATTGACACCCAAGGGGTGGGTTCAAAAACCAAGGAAAAAGAATAAAATAAAAAAAATGTGTGGTGGAAAATGAAGAGAGAGAATGAGTGGGGTAAATAGTAGTGTTGGTTGAATAAATATGTGGTAGAAAATGAAGAGAGAGAATGAGTGGTGGGGTAGAGTGAATATAAAAATATAAAAACTTGGTTATTTTTGGAAGGTGTCAAGTATAGTGGGACGGCCCAAAATGGAAAGAAGTGTCAAGTATAGTGGGACGGAGGGAGTATATCACAATCAAAGTCCACATATTTACGATATGGAAAGAGGAATATCACAATTATTCCTCAGTCCAAAATTGAATCTTCTATCCAAAAGTGAATGACCCTTTTTTTTCCAAGTTAAATTACCCTTTTTTGAAACTTTCCTTCAAAATATTTACCCCTACATGTTTGTACTATCATTGACTTGTAAGTTCATTTTTAGTGACTAATCACATTTTTTTTTAATTGAAATTCTTGGTAACCAATACTCAACCACATTGAGGTTAGAGTGAAAATAGTGAAGATATTAGCATATTGTTAGTGAAAATTAAGAAAAAGTCATACATTGTTGTTACGGGTAATTCTACGATAATCATGCCTATCCCTACATTAGCATACCAGGACCATACAATCCAGTTTTTGGTTCTGCCAATTTTTCCTCAGAAATAATCGCAAAACCAAACATATTTTCCATCATCCTTCCATTATAAGACAATCTTCCTCCATATTTGAAGCCAAGAAAAAAACTAAAAAAAAAAAAAACAAATTAAACAAAAGAAAAAAGAAACTAAAGAGTAGAGAGAGACTTCAACATCCTTCCCCAGTCGATGACCACAATGTTGATGATGAGCCCTTTTCCAACTTATCGCTAATTAAGGAAGATACAAATCAACAACTAAGTGGGATTGAATTTATACAGAATTCATCGATCTGGCGGAAGGTTAAGATAATATGGAGGTGCAGAGAATACAAGCTTTGTTGTCATTGTGGTCAACTTTGCAAATAAACCGAGTTGCCCTCGTGGGTGGAAACCACACCGCCTCTAGGTTTTGCACTCGCTAAAATCTCTTTTTTGCCTAGTTACAAACCATTTCTCCCTCTCTCGCTATTTATTTTTTCTTCTTTTTTGTTGTTTAATTAATCTCTGCTTAAATATAGATTAATAGATAGAGAAAGTTTTCTTCTTTCACTTGTTCTTCAACATCTCTTTCCAATCTCGGGAATTTTTCAAAGTCTTGTTCTTTGTTAGTTCATTGCAATATTGGCATGATGGCTAGTTATATAGCTATGGATTTGGTTCAAGGGTATCGACCCAAAGGCGGCCATGAGGGCAAGGTTGGTAAGAACTTGCATGTTGGTGGGGTTTTTGGCTTGAATGGAGACACACATTTGGTGATAATAAGGTTCCCACATTCTTGGATTTTGAAATTCATGGCTAGGGCTGTTCTTTTGGCCTTTGTTATCGTTTCTCCCCTGGCTCGGATCCATGATAGGGGAATTCAGTTCCAAGTTTCACGGAGGCAATGCTTCTGATCTTGCTCAGCCTGCACCCGGTCCGGTCAAAGTTGAGACATTGCCTTTGCTTTTTCGCGATTTCACTAATGAAGGTCTATTGAGAATGGGCGATAGGGCTCTATTTGTTAGCAACGGTGACGAGGACGAGGAAGCCATTTACGATTCTCAAATCCTTCGTGCAAACGGAATGGATGTGATCTCCTATTCGGATTCAGGGCGACAGAGGTTGATCCCTGATGAGACGTTTGACTTTGCTTTTGTGCATGGCATCCATGCAAACACAAAGTTCATTGACCGAGTTGTCAAGGTAGGTGGCATCGTCGTTGTCCAGCTCAACGACAACCTTAGGGGTTCATTCAAGAAGCCCTCAAACTACAACATTGTCTACCTAAGACAATTTGATTCAACTATCATGGCCATGCGAAAAGTGAGCCACATTGCTAATGACAACAATAGACTAACTTCGCCTGCGAGGAAGCTGTTAGGCCTGACACCAGAAGCAAGGGAAGCCGCTCTAAAGAAGCTCGAGGACGTCCTCCTCGAGCCACCAAGAGCGGCCTCAGGGAAGTCAAATAGTTACCTAAAGAAAACTCGGTACCTTCCGGATCTAATGGGAGACTCCCTAGAGAGCTATCCGAGAAGGGTTTTTATCAACGTTGCAGGCGATGCGGGGTGGTTTGAGAAGCATTACCCTACAAGGAACAAGAACTTTGAGATATACGAAGTAGAGACCGTACAAGAGACGACAATGGCGGTATTGCCGTCATCGGCTAAAGAGGATGAGGCGGTGGCTTACGAAATGTCGGATTGGTTGAGGAAGACGGTGAAGGAAGAAGATTACGTGGTGATGAAGGCGGAGGCCGAGGTGGTGGAGGAGATGGTGAGGAACAGAACCCTTAAGTTGGTGGATGAGTTGTTTTTGGATTGTAGACATCATGGGATAAAGGGGAAGAAAGGTAGTAGGAGGCCTTATTGGGAATGTTTGGCTTTGTATGGAATGTTGAGGGATGAAGGTGTTGCTGTACACCAATGGTGGGGTTGAGTAGTAATAAGAGTAATTGTTAAGGACCAAAAGTTGAGAATTTTTTTATAGAAGGGTGGAGTATGGAAATTAAGAAAGAAAGAAAGGTGTGTTATTTTGTTATAGCATGTTTGTTTGCTTTTTAACTCAGTTTGATTTTGGGTTTTAGCTTTTATTTATGTTCCATATTGTCATGAGGGATGATGAACTCAACTGTATTATCAATTAATTCACTAAAGTTTATGATTTTCTAATGTAAATATGGGCTCGATTTTGTCTTCATTTCAATTATTTTGTAGTGCTTAACTTTAAAAATATATTTCAATTTTTTTGTAGTGCTTAACTTTATGAATTCAATCAAGTTAATCAAATATCCGAATGAAACTCAACCAGTGGCGGATTTATCATTTATTTTTATTTAGTGATAACTTGTGAATTCCTGGTGAGGGTTGATTTAAACATGACCAAATAATAATCCATGCTTTAAATCAAATACCAAAAATACTGCTACTAATAAAACAAATTACTCATCTTCTTTAACCAACAATTTCAATAACACACACACACACACAATCTGTGTGCTACAGAGAGGAAATTACCTAATTGCAAAGTTCACGTGCAATCCCGACGCGAGAATTCGGAACATCAAACATAATCCTAAGGTTCTGCTGCTGCAAATTCGCAATCACATTCAACACCGAGTTCACATTATTCGGCGCCGCCGCCATTGCCAAGCACGCCAACGTCCCGGAGCTACTGTGAATCAACGTATTCTCCGTCGGCAATTTCAAATCCAGTCCGGTGAATCGTAACGTCACCGTTGGAGCTACGGCTTCGTTTGTCACCGCAAAGCACGTGTCGAATGCGCCTAAGGATGTGAATGGGCCTTTGGTTTGGTTTCTGAATTCGTCTCGGATTGCGTTGTAAATGGGTTGGATGAATCGGGTTATAACCGTACCCGAATCGATGATGGTGCCCGCTCCGGTTGTTGGGTCGAATGCCAGGAGTTCTGGAGCTATGGGGATTTGGACCCGACCCACGTTTATGCCCGTGAGGTTAACGTAGTAGAGAGACGGACGATGCGGGCTTTTTAGGAGTGGGGTGGTTCGGATGGATTTGGGTTGACCGATTGGACCGAGTTTTAGTGACCCGGAGAAGTAGTAGGATTTGAAGCTGGGTAAGCAATATGAGAATATACCCAAATAATTTGACCCGGACTGCGAGAGTAATGACATGGAGCCCCGCCCGAGACCCAATAACCCTTGCGGTGGGACTGCGTTACCGGATACCGAACTAATGCATCCAAAAGCATAGTTTGGTATAACATCCTTTGCTAAGCTAAGAGAATCGTGTGACAGTGTAGCGGAAAATGATGAATCTCCACCGTATGATTGGTTGAAGGAGCACGAGGTCGTACCCGTTGCCGGGCATGAAGCTCCACGGACTTGGGTGCACTCGGATGCAGTACAATCCAATGGTGCGTAAGTGGTGGAAGCGTTGGGGGAGAACACGATATTGGAACAACCAGAGCATCCGCTGCATGGAACCCATGCAGCATCGTTGCTCGTATCCAAGACCAGGAACATGAGCTGACCCGGAGTCCCGATCTTGACCCGAGCCACGTAGTTGCCTACGTTAATGACTTGACCCGGGGCGATTGGGATGGAAGTGGTCCTTTGGGCTGAAAGGGTTGACAAGTAAGTGAGTCTTTGTGGATCTTTTGAGGCCATGTCTAGGACAGTGTTGACCCATGTTGAAGTGGGCTTGGGTGGGTTGAAGGGTGAGCATTTACCGTAGATTGGGATGATGGGGAGATCTGAGCCGTCGGATTTAGGGCTGCATGGGTCAAAAGCTGAAGATGTTGATAGAAGAGTGAAGAGGAAAGCAAAAATTGTCAAGTCCATGACTAAAGAAAAACTTAGAACTGAGCCTGATGAGTTAAGAAGCTAGAAGAGAGTGCAATATATAAAGCCATCATAGAGAATGTTGAAGTACAAAAAATGCCCATGTTTATTCTTTGTTTGTATCTGAGTGAAGGCATGGGTATATTTTGGGATTTATTAGGGTTACTATTCGGAATTTGAAACTATTACGGCCATTAGTCAGTTATTTTCATGCTCTCAATATTTAAAATTTGATCGCATCTTTTAATTTTGTGAATGAATAATTTAGATAAAGATTACAATTACGAGTCTCATTATCAGACGTCCAATTCATCATGGTCCCTATCTAATAAAGTGATATTTGTGATCAAATTTCAAACGGTTGTTGAGAAGATGAAAGTATAAAATTAATGGGAACATCAGTTCCAAGTCCTGCCATTTGCTTGTTAGAAAGAAATGGGTGGGATTTTTATTTGTAGGCCATAGAAGTGGGATGAGTTTCCAGTTTCCACAGTTCAAAACAGCTAAAAAGGAGTGGTCCAGAAGAAGAATTTCATAAGAGGCCCGTGAATCTATTTTTGCTTTGTCCTTTATCACTGGCAGATTATGAAATATACACAATTTTATTTCGAACAAAAATTAAGGAGAAAAGTATAAAAAGTGATGTATTGTGAGTTTAAATGGTAGAAATCTTCGCAAAGGTATTCGGGGAATTTGACATTGCTCCTTCCCTTCTACCTACGTTCACGCTTGCCACATCAATCCATTTTTCTTCGTTTGTGATTAAGAATGATTTGAGAATTGCGGTCGGTCACGGGGGCTAACGAAGCCTTGTAGGGATGGCTTGATTGGCCCGACCTCACATGCATAAATATTCCAATATCGCATCGCATATGATCGCCCTGTAGAATTCCTTTTGGACTTTGGCAGGGCCACAGCGCAGGGGAAATAATGGCCTACTAAAGCTCCAAAATAAATTTTGTGAAAATAATATACTTGTTGAGATATTGACAATATCTTTTCCTTTTTCATGTAATCATTGTTTTCTTATGTGATATATTTCCTCCGCCTCATCCGAAAAGGCACAAATTTCCATTTTGGACGTCCCATTTAAAAAGACACTTTCCCAAAAAGGAAAGTTTTTTTTACTATTCCACCCACTCATTCTCTCTCCTACTTTACTATTACACTCACAACATTCTCTCTCCTATTTAATTTTTCATACTCACAACATTTAAACTTTTTCTCTTTCCTACATCACTTTCCTTAATTTGCGTGCGAGATCCATTTAGTGGCTTTTCAAGCGGGACGGAGGAAGTATGTAAATTAGGTAAAATTCCTCTTCAAATAAAAAAGTAGAATATATGATTAGTATTAGTTATGATAGAATCATTCTCCAATTAGGAATTCATGTATTGGTAAAATCCTTCTACAGGTAAGAAAGTTGTGTATATATATAGGGATGTAATCAATTGTATTTTTCAAGGGAATTAAATATTATTTTCTCCTTCACACAAATTCGTTTCTTAACTATACTCCTTACGTCTCACATAAGATTTCATTTTTGCCATTTTGAATGTCCCATATAAGATTTCACTTTACTAAAATTACAAATAATCTTTATTATTCCTCCCACTTTTTCTCTTTTTTACTTTACTTTTATACTCACAACACTAATCAACTTACTATTCCCTACCCAAATTATCCCTTCTATCTCACTTTTTATATTTACAACACTTACAAATTTTGGGTGTCCCGTTGATTAATTTCACTATCTAAAATGGACAATTTATTAAGTAGTATGACAAATGGGATTCAAAAAAAAAAAAAAAATCTTATGACACATTCATGTTCTCAGATTAAAGGTATATCCAATTCCAAACAAATGCTTCAATTAATTAATACTGAAAGAAAGAGACTTGGGGATTTTGGAACAAAGGAAAATGGTTGAAAAGGGGGCCATACAGAAACAAAAGCTTTTGGGTCCTAAAAAACTCACGAGTTCTCCTTCTCCAGCTCAACATTTTGTCCTGTTTTTTGGCTGCCTGATTCTTCATCACTGCTACTCTGCTCTCTGCTACATGATGCTGTCCAGTAATAACAATTGGGCCTGGCCCAAGTCCATTAGCGAGAGAGTAACCCGTGGGCACAACAGTGGATATGACCCAAGAAAGAGATAATATCACCGGCGACCCAAAGGGGATCATAGGGAGGCGAGATATTGAATATCCCGCTAATATCCTTAAGAAAGGGGGAAATCAGGATAGTAAAAGGCGACATATTATGAGGAATACCTGCGATAAAGATTAAACGCGAGACATGATGGCAAGGCGAGATACGATAATGAGTGACCTTATCCGGCGAGAGAGGGATCCCAGTTGATACTCACCAGGGGCGGCATATAAATATCTATCAAGTGGGACCCATCAGACGGTTATGCATTGGGATTGATGATCACGTGTTAAGGGTTTACTTTATAAAGGACCAATGATATGTTGACACGTGGCAGGAGGCATGAAACGTGAGGAGGTCACATGCATGGCACGAGGATGAGGGGTATAAATAAGATGGAACAGCTTCATTTCAAGGTATGTCCATTGATACACACACCATCACCTTCAATACTGTTTACCTTCCTTCCAAGCAAACACTTATCCTCACGCCGGAGGGGCTTACGCCGGAGCCGCCCCCGGCTTAGTTAACGTTTGTGGTGTGCAGATCAGTCGGAGAAGAAGGAGCCGGAGATATCAAAGATAGACTACAACGGTGTGGTTGCTGTTGAGGAAGTTCCTGGCAACATCAATTGGTTCCGTTGCCGGGACTTATCACTTGAAAGAAGAAGGCGGCAAAGATGTCCCGAATGCATGAAATGTTGATCATTTAAAGAAGTATTACCATTGAAGTAATGAGGGTAACTTACTTATTTCATTTTTATGAAAGTTTTTTCATATTCATTTTGATGAATCTACAAACTTTTTCATCATGAAGGAAAGCCATATGTTTTATGATTCGAATAGAAGATATATATGTTGAACTTGTTTTAATTCAATGAAAGTATGAAATTTTATTCCTCATATGTGTATTGCATGGATTAAATTTTATAGTCATGTATGATTAGTCGCCAATAACATGGTAGATAAATCGCTTAAGAGTAAAGTTGCCTAAAGACAACTTCACTTTTTCGATGGGAGTATATGTGTATGGTGATATCTCGCTAAAGGCAAGAAGGCAAAGAGTTTTTGATGAATTATCAAAACAATAATTGATGAATTATTGAAATAAATGTTGAAAGTCGACGGACTATAAATGTTGAAAGTCGACGGACTATAAATGTTGAAAGTCGACGGACTATAAATGTTGAAAGTCGACGGACTATAAATGTTGAAAGTCGACGGACTATAAATGTTGAAAGTCGGCGGACTATAAATGTTGCAAGTCAATGTAAGTCGTGATAAATGATGCGAGTCAATTTATGGATGATGAAAAATGTAAGAGTAAGGATTATAAAAATGAAAGTTTCTGAATTATGAATGAGGAAAAGGTTTATCTCGCATTAAGAGCATAAACGCAAGCCGCTATGAAAGATATCATTCTCTCGATGAAATAATAAAGGGAAGGTAAGACAAAAAGAAGGAAATTATTTTAAGTATGAAGTAAAGGAAGATTAAGATATGGTTGGAGCCAGCGACAAGATGAGTCGCGCAATATGCATTATAAGTAAAGTCGCCTAAAGACGACTTCACTTTTTCGATGGGAGTATATGTGTAGGGTACCTGTCATGCAAAAGAGATTTTTGATAAACTATCAAAACAATAAGTGACGAGACAAGTAAAGCATGAAAATAAAGGGGCAAGCACAAAGGCCGCGAATATACATTGTTTATAGGCTCGCAGGCCCCAAAAGAAAAGAAAGTAAATTGTTTAGACATCATGGCAAGTTATGAAAGATTGTTTGAAGAAAGCTAAAGGTTAAAGAAAAGTTAAGCTGAGACATTGGGATCATCATTTGGTGCGGCTTGAGTTGAACTGGAAGTCGCGAGGGCCAGAGCTTTAGCGTCATCCAAAAGCTTGTGTTTATGATCGAGTAAGTCGCCCCACAAAGCAAGGGCATTTGGGTTCTTGACGGAAGGAGCAGTCCAAGGTGATTTACCCAACAGAGCATCCTCCTCAGCGAGATCTTTAAGTTCCTCAGGAGTAAAAGGAACCAAGAAGTGACCACGGCGACACACCTCACTGAAAATGGGCTCTGAACCCCAATGGGCAAGCTTCTCGATAGTAATGGCTGGAATCTCATCAACATCAGCTGCTGCGGCCCGCATGACTTGAAGGGAAGTTTGGTTTCCAATGTCAGAAATGTCATCGGTCAGTTGAGCTACGTCAGCATTAAGAGCGGTAATTTCTGCGGCTTTCCCAGTCAGCTCTTCTTTGAGCCTGGCAATCTCGTCATGTAAAGTTTGAGTGTCGGCCGCATGATTTTCTTTCAAAGCTTCATTCTCGCTCCTTAATTTGGCGGTATGCTCCTTAGCAGAATTGAGTTCGTTGTTGGCAGTGGTGAGGTCAGATTTGGTGGTGTTGAGATCAGTCAAGGTGCGGTCAAGTTGATCTTGAGAAGTAGCCAGGTCAGACTTTAGTTTGTCGCGCTCGTCCTCCAAGTTTTTGATGGTAGCTTCTCGCCGAGTGACCCGGCCCTTGAGAATATCTTTGTCGCGCTTCAAGATTTGGTTTGTGGCCTTTAAGCTCGCAGACTCATTATCAAGACGAGTATTTTGCTCGCTCATACCCATAATGGAAGATCTGAGCTGAAAAAAGTAACAAAGGAAAGTTAGAAAGTAATTGAAAATAAAGGAAATGTTAGTGAAGGGAAAAAAGAGCAACGTACCAGTGAAAAATAGAGTCCAGCCTGACAAGCAGCATGATCGGGATCCATGTGAGCGACACGCTGAACTTGGAGTTGGTCGCTAGCCCGGATCAGAGCAGAGCTGCCTAGCATGCAATCTTCCGCAGTGCGAGTTTCTTCAATCAGTCCCTTTATATGGGGGACTTTAGCAATCTCCTTGCTTAGTTCAAAAAGCCCGGCAAAATCGGTAGGCTTTGAGAAGTTTTCTTGGAGCCAGCTGGGTTGAGGAAGTGCGGACGAAGCATTTGGGTCGCGAGGAGTGGGAGGAGAGCTGGAAATGTTGGTAAGGTCGCAAACTTCCGTCTCGCGGGAAGGAGGAATCACAGCTTGATCAGGCTCATCATGGTGAGCTTCCAAAGAAGGAGAATTAACTGGGACAGGCTCAGATGGGGAAATCTCAACATCTTCTGGAAAAGGGGCGGTATTAGATAGTGGAATGACATTGGGAGCGACATTGATGGTAGAAGTTATTGAGGTAGAGATTGGCGGGATAATAGCGTCAGTAGGTGGAGAAGTTGAGACAATGGTAGAATTAGGCGGGATGACTTCTGACGGAGGTGGAGCGACACTTGTTGTGACGGAAGCGATTCTCTTTTGTCGCTTAGCTCGAGCAGCAGCATTAGTAGGCCTGGCTCTGCTTTTGGCTGTGTTCTGGGACTTTTCCAGGGCTATTTCCTCTGTGTCTTTGCCGTCAAGAGATATGGGCAAAGGAAGATTGGCAGGAAGGGCGGCAAGAGCAGCGTCGCGAGCACTTGCAAGACCTTTACGTCTGTTGTCGGTTTCAAGATTGGCAGCTTGACGACTTTCCATTGATTTCGCTCTGTGATCTAGAAAAAGAGAAAGGAGGATAAAAGTTAGAAAAACGACAATATGAATTAAATGTGAAGAAAGAGCCAAGTTTAAGAAGGAACATACAAAGAACATTATTCATGGCGGAACAGTGACGAGTACCCTTGCATGACTGGCACTCGTAAGCATATTTATTCCCTGTATGTCGCTCCCATCCATCAAAATGAACGTGGCTAAGGGGGACTCGCGGTTGAACGCGGGGCAAGTTGTCAGCAATGCCCACTTGGTTGAGTAATCCTCTATCTCGTAAAATGCCCCTCCAAGAAATGAGAGGTTGAGGAGTATTAGCAGGAGAATTTTCGGGACGAGTGGCTAAGGAGCGAATGGCGGCAATAAGGGTATTATCTCCAGCCACGGGCGCAGGCTTTGAATCAATTTGGGGATTTATAGGGTATAAATCGGCGGGGTGAGACCACCCCACACGAGAAACAATGAAAAGGGGATCGTCCATCCAGTCATGAACTTTTGTGGGAAGGGGAGTAAGGACCTTGGGACCTCTTTGGTATTGTAGAGAAAGGCGGGTTTCAATTACATCATCTTCAAGTTGGCTGGTTTGTTTGTAGCCCTTGAATAGAGTAAGCAAGGCAGTAATAGAGGGCTCTTTGCGAAGAGAGCGACAAATGACAATAAAAGAAGTAATGATTCTAAGGGCATTGGGATGAATTTCAGTGATCAGGGCTTGGGCTTTGAATAAGACTTCGCAAAGGAAAGGATCAAGAGGAATTCTAAGTCCTGCTTTGAGCTGGGAAGGGAAAACTACTATACCATCACGCATTTCTCTCAAATGAGCGAGAGATAGGTCGCCTTGATAGTCTGAAATTTGGTAAATAGAGCTATCTATGTGGTATGTTCTGTGCCAATCTGTAATGGGATTGGGAATAAGGGAACTGTTATGCGGGTGCGAGTGATGATCCCGCCTCGGCGTAGGCGGGATTGGTAAAGAGGGTACCTTCGAGGCAAGCGGAGATTTTGAACTCTTGAAGAAGAGGGATTCTTGTGAGCCGCCGCGGGAGAAGAAGCCGTTCTATCGGACATCTCGCGGATTCACCGGAAGAAGAAGAAGAAAGGGTGATTTATAATGCATCCTACGTTTGGAAAAAGGATCGGCGACACAATGGGATTCGAGATGAGTCGCTTAAATTGGGTTCATATTTGTCCTTAATAAATCGAACTAATTACGTGTGTGAAGTAAAAATACGGGACATAGGTGAAGGGGAAAGAAAGAAGCGGCCTTGGATTTCGAGAGAATCGATTATCGAAGGATCCACCCAATTCTCAACGAGTAGCCTAATAATGTCGGCCTTGGGCAATCTCGCCCAAGTGGTTCGCAGACGTCTATATAGACCGCCTGAAACCTGGCATAAACTGTATCTAACCCGCCTAGCACAAGTTTTATATCTAGCCATGAATGGAAATTTAGGAAAAATTTTATAGGGTGAAGGAATAACAAGATTCAAATACTTGGGACAAAAATATGGAAATCAAAACTAAGGGTTTAAAGAATATGAAGGGTTTCGAAAAATTACTGACGATGAGTAAAATGCAGGTCGGGAAAGATGAAGATGCACCGGAAAAGATGAACAGACGCCGGAAAAGAAGGTAGAGTCTTGAGGATTGGGAAATAATGCACCAAATCACTGCCCAGTTGGTTAGAAATGAACAAAAGAAAGGTCAAGAAACAATTTTGGGGAGAAAATCGTTGAATGAACGGTGAAAATGAGGAAGAACAGTCGGAACCAAGGTTGGGGTTTCGCCGGAGTTTGTAAGAAATCAAGTGAAGATGAAGAAGAGTAAAAAAGGGAATGAAGGAAGGGATTTGGTATTTATATGAGAGAGATTTTCAAAGAAATGATTGATGTGACGTTTGGAAAAAATTTTAAAATTTTCCCTCACAATTTGGCACAATTCCCAAATGACGGCTTGATAAGATCTAAAAGGATGCCCTGAAAGGAACACGTGTATGGATGGATATTTCAATGATAACTTCTTAAAGAAGGATTTTATGTGTCGCGGAATAATGAGGCATTGAATATAAAGTTTTTGGCGAGACCATAAATGAATCTCGCCATAAACTTAGGGGCTTCTGATCTTTGTCATTAATAACAATTGGGCCTGGCCCAAGTCCATTAGCGAGAGAGTAACCCGTGGGCACAACAGTGGATATGACCCAAGAAGGAGATAATATCACCGGCGACCCAAAGGGGATCATAGGGAGGCGAGATATTGAATATCCCGCTAATATCCTTAAGAAAGGGGGAAATCAGGATAGTAAAAGGCGACATATTATGAGGAATACCTGCGATAAAGATTAAACGCGAGACATGATGGCAAGGCGAGATACGATAATGAGTGACCTTATCCGGCGAGAGAGGGATCCCAGTTGATACTCGCGGAGGCGGCATATAAATATCTACCAAGTGGGACCCATCAGACGGTTATGCATTGGGATTGATGATCACGTGTTAAGGGTTTACTTTATAAAGGACCAATGATATGTTGACACGTGGCAGGAGGCATGAAACGTGAGGAGGTCACATGCATGGCACGAGGATGAGGGGTATAAATAAGATGGAACAGCTTCATTTCAAGGTATGTCCATTGATACACACACCATCACCTTCAATACTGTTTACCTTCCTTCCAAGCAAACACTTATCCTCACGCCGGAGGGGCTTACGCCGGAGCCGCCCCCGGCTTAGTTAACGTTTGTGGTGTGCAGATCAGTCGGAGAAGAAGGAGCCGAAGATATCAAGGATAGACTACAACGGTGTGGTTGCTGTTGAGAAAGTTCCTGGCAACATCACTACAGTAATGTCATTTCCCTTCTCACCTTGGGCCCACAACTCAACTCACAAGGTAGTCTATTCGAAAGAAAAAAAAAGAGCCATTATCAGTAAAATAATCAACATTTACTTTCATAAACAAAATGACCCACCTCCAAATAAACACTCCCTCCGCTCCCGTAATTAGTTCATCCTTTTTAGTTTGACATGCAAATTAAGGGTGGAAAAAATATTGTGAGTGTAATAGTAAAATAGGAGAGAGAATGAGTGGAGGAAATAATAAATTTGAAAAATGTTGTGAGTGTAATAGTAAAATAGGAGAGAGAATGAGTGGGTGAAATAGTAAAAAATATTTGCCAAAAAAGGAAAAGTAAAGCTTTAAATGAGACACCCAAAATGGCAAAAATTGAAGTTATTAATGAGAGGAGGGAGTATTCATGACCGTAATCAATTAAGAGAAAAAATTGAAATTTATTTTGGAAACATCATTTATTTCAGAAATAGCAACTGTCATATTAGCAAGAAAACAAAGACAAACCTGGGTATAAAAAAAAAAAAAAAAACTAGGAATCTGGGTATCAAAAAAAAGAAAACGAAGACAAACCTTAGACCAGTACTTCTTGCCATTTGGTTTCCAACAAAGACTGAAAACCTGGGTATTAAAAAAAAAAAAGACTGGAAACATGGGTATCAAAAAAAAAAAAAAGAAAAAAAAAAAAAAAAAACAAGACAAACCTTAGACCAGTACTTCTTGCCATTTGGTTTCCAACAAAGACTAACTAGGAACTCGGGTCCTGGAAGCCGACACATCAACAACAGTTCGACAAACTTTACTAAATAAGGTAACTCATGTTAGTACGTATGTTATCACAAACCGATAAAATGTACTCCCTCTATCTCTAAATGGATGTTAAAAAATGTTTCAAAATTGCTTATAATCAAGAAAAAATTTGAAACTTTTTTTAATATTCATTTTAGGACGAAGGGAGTAACATATTATTATCCGATCCAACTCATGTTACTATAATATACTCTAATATGTAACTCATGTATTATACAAGTAGCACTGCCTTGCGGTCCCATTTCGTAGGTCGCGGATCCGAATAACTAGAAGTTGATGATTCAGCTTCTGAGAAAGATAGATGTAAGAGAATAGATTGAGCTGAGTTGAGGACTGGTATTAGACCATGCTCACATGGAGCAAACAAGCATGAAATGTGAACTATGTGATGCATCCCTATATATCTGGCAACTCCTTTGATAACTAAGGCTCCGTTTGTTTAGCGTAAAACATTTTTCGGAAAATGATTTTCGGCAAAATGTTTTCCGGAAAATGAAAATATTTTTCGGAAAATAAGATAAAAATAAAGTTTACCCAATTTTCTGGTGCGAAACAAACACCGAAAAATAAGAAAAATGTTTTCCGAAAAATATTTTTCCCCAAACAAACAGAGCCTAATGTTGACTCCCATATGCCTGTTCCCCATAATTGAATCCATGCATTAAAATCTATAGTGGTGAAGTTAGGGGGTTTGGGGTTGTTGTTGTCCAATGACAGGGTATTCCAAATCTTCTCCCCGTTAGATCAAGATTTAAGGTAGGATTTTTTTCTCACATCCCCACCCCATCAATAGGGCCGTCGATATGTGTTTGGGATAGAAGATCTACAGCAACATGTTACAGCTTGGCATCTCATCCTGAAGTAACAACTTGGTAAAACAACTTGGCTGACTGTACGTTTTGCTGAATTATTATACACCAATATTTTAGGAGCTATTTTCGAAACTCCAAAGGTATTATGGACCGAGTCAAACATCACAAGAGCTATCTACAACATCTGCTTGGCAGTTCACAACGGATATCTCAATCATCATTAAACCTCCTGCGAGATTCTCGACACTAGATGGGAGATTTCATTTACTTTGTTATTTCCGTTATTTCCCTTTGTATTTAAATTGGCATAACAACACATGTACACACACTCACGGTCACAATTATAAACACTCATTGTACTCACACTCACATTCCGATCATCATACTAATAATATTTCACTATTTCGAGGTTTTATGCCGGCGAACAAGTTGTTCAAGGGCTTTCTCGTTAAATCATTTGTCTTTACATCTTGAATTTAGATTATCATACTCCATTGTGCCCAATTCTCACCTTTGAAGTTGAATTGTTTAAATTCAACCAAAACAGTTTGGCGCCGTCTGTGGAAACTTTGATCTTTTGATTATTAAAAAGATTCGAGATGTCTACCGGAATATCATCTGCTATGACTTCAACTGGAGCCACCAGCGGAGTACTAACTTCAAGCCAGAATGTTGGCTCCACTACAAGTTCGATCCAAGTTCAAGGAGGAACATCAGTGGCAACTACACAAGGAATTTCGTTGGATATCGTCTCTAGCCTGGCAAATACAATGGCGGAATTGAGACGCCCGATAATGCTGCAAACTGATACCTCCACAATGTTGATGAACAATGTTTCCAGGTTGCAACATGAGGTTTCTGCTCTTCAAGCTGGTTCGTCCGGGATGCGCCAAAATGCATCACCTAGAGCTTTCCAGAGTATAAATTCCAATGTGGGATCCAGTATGTTCTCTCCGTTCCAACCAAGGAGACTCGGCTTTGATAGGGATACATGGGCATTAACTGATAATGTGGGATTCATACCAATGACAAATGCCACCACGGACAGTGTGGTCACCAATCCTGAGGTTGTCCAGACCACCGCGGCAGCATTTGTGACCCCTATCCAAGGACCAACAGGGAGTGTTAATCCTCATGTTGATTTTAATACTTATTATCTTTGTTGCTAACCCGTCTGAGGAAATTCAGTGAACAGACAATTGTAGGAATTGAGGGAGATGGTGATGAATGTACCAGGGATCACATTGCCATACCACCAGGCTTCCCCAACATGTTATAATGAGTCACGCTTCACCCCAGCCATCGCCAACATGGTGATACCGAGGAAATTCATTGTTCCTCACATGAAGCAATATGATGGGACGACCGATCCATTGGAGCACATTGCCTTGTACCAGGAAAAGGTGGACGTGATTCACATTCCTTTGCAGTTCAAGGAAACTTGCCTTTGCTGGGGCTTCGGTTCCACCTTGTCTGGTGCAGCCTTGCGATGGCTCATCAACCAACCTCTAGGCTCTATTGGATCCTATGCTCAACTCATTAATATGTTTACTAACCAGTTTTCTTGCAACAGGGCCTTTGAGAAACTAACTAGTGATCTATACAGGATAGTCCAACAACCTGATGAATCCTTGAAAGACTATTTGAGCATATTCAACAAAGAAGCTGTTGACATCCCCAACATGGACATGTCTATAACAACGGAGGCCTTCAGGATGGGACTTAAGAAAGACTCTCCTTATTATGAGAAATTGGTGATAACTCCCTACAAGAGATTAGAGGAAGTCAGAACAAGGGCCATAAATTTCATCAGGTTGGAAAAAGACAAATTGATGCAGGAGAAAGCGAACAAGAGGAGCACCACTCCTGAGCATTCTGGTGGCAAGATAGAAATATCTCATTCTAGATCCAATAGGGGCAGACCCTACTCTAAACTCGATCACTCTAGCATTAATACTGCATCAGAGTGTTCATTAAATTGGCACGTTTTGAGTTGATCTATGGCTGGATGCATGACGTGTATGATTGGGATGGTATTGTTCAATATGCTTTTGCAACTTGAATCCAGGTTGGCTAATGCATCTGCTTCAGCATTTTCTTCTCGTGGAATCTATTCGAAAGTGAAGTCTGCAAACTGCCCAGCTAACATCTTAACATGTTGAAGATAACTTGTCATTTTAGCCTGCTTAGCTGTATAAGACCCATTAAAGTGGTTAACTAATAACAAGGAGTCACTAAATACATTAATATGCTTAATGTTTAAATTCAAAGCAGTGGTTAATCCCATAATGAGGGCCTTATACTCAGCCTCATTGTTTATTGCCTTGAACTCACAAGCTACAGCTTGAGGGATGAGGTCTCCTTGAGGTGACTTCAGGACGATTCCCAACCCTGTGCCCCTAGCGTTAGAAGCACCATCCGTGTACAGTATCCAATACCTAGGAGAGCCAATGCCTTCAAGTTGATGGACCTCGAGTTCAACCTCGGACTGCAAATTGGGACTGAAATCTGCCACAAAGTCTGCCAAGGCTTGTGACTTGATGGCAGTCCTTGCTTCATATTGTATGTCATAAGTACTAAGTTGTACTGACCATTTAGCCATCCTACCTGACATCACAGGTTTTCTCATCACGCTTTTGATAGGATAGTTAGTCTTGACAATAATAACGTGGGTTTCAAAATAATGGCATAATTTTATAGAGGCGGTAATTAAAGCAAATATTAATTTTTCAAGGTGAGAGTACCTGGTTTCTGCATCAAGTAAGGACTTACTTATGTAATATACAGGATGTTGCGTACCACCTTGTTCTCTGGCCAAGACTGCACTGACTGAAGTTTCAGATATCGCAAGGTACAGGAGCAATGGTTCTCCTTGCTCTGGTTTGGACAATAATGGCGGGGTTGTGAGATATTCCTTAAGTTGGACGATGGCCGCTTTATGTTCACTGGTCCACTGGAACATCTTGTTTTTCCTGAGCACATCGTAGAACAACCTGCATTTGTCAGAAGATTTAGAAATAAACCTGTTAAGAGCTACTTCCCTGCCTGTAAGTCTCTGCACGTCCTTAACGGTTCTGGATGACTCCAAGTTGGTGATAGCCTTGATCTGCTCAGGGCTTGCTTCTATGCCCCTCTTGGTCACCATGTAACCAAGGAATTTTTCAGCCCTAACTCCGAAATTGCATTTGGAGGGGTTGAGCTTCATGTTGAAGGCTTCTAGGATGTCAAATGCCTCTTTAAGTTGTTCAATATGATCTTCAATGTTTTTTGACTTTACCACCATGTCGTCAATGTAGACTTCCATGGTTTTTCCAAGTTAATCCTTGAACATCTTGTTCACCAACCTTTGGTAAGTTGCACCTGTATTTTTTAGTCCAAATGGCATAGCAATATAACAATATATACCTTCAGGGGTAATGAAAGCAGTGTCTTCCTGGTTTGAAGGTTCCATTTGTATTTGTTGATATCTTGAAGAAGTGTCCATGAAGGTTAGGATGTCATGACCGGCCGTTGCATCCAACAGAGAGTCAATATGAGGTAAAGGAAAGGGATCTTCCCAGCACGCTCTGTTTAAATCCGTGAAATCCACAAATACGCGCCATTTGCCATTCTTCTTTTCAACGACTACCACATTTGCCAACCACATCGGGTGATCAACTTCCCTGATCATCTTGGATTTCAGCAATCGTTTGACTTCTTCCTTTATGATCTGGTTGCGTTCATGTGTGAATTTCCTTCTTTTCTGATGGACGGGTTTTATGTTAGGATCAACGTTCAACTTGTGAGTAATGATGTCCTTGCTGATCCCCATCATGTCTTCGTGTTTCCAGGCGAACAATTAGCTCTACGTCTCAAGAACTCTACTTCATCTTCTTCAATTACATGAGGGATATCAGCTCCAAGTAGTACTTTGACATCAAGTCTGGAGGGATCAAGTTGAATTTCCTTAAGGTCATTTTCAGCCACCTCCATAACATCACGCGCCTTCTTCTTTAATTTTTATGCTTGCCTAGGGATGATGGTTGCCTTTATCGATACCTTGTAACATTCCTTTCCTGTTTGCTGGTCTCCCTTCACTTTGACAACTCCCAACGTGTTGGCAACTTGATGCATTGGTGGTAAGTTGATGGAATCGCCTTCATGTTGTGAATCCAAGGTCTCCCCAAGATTATGTTGTAAGATGACTTGCATTCAATGACACAGAATTTCACCATGGAATTTAACCCTTCAACGTAGACTGGCAACTTGATTTACCCGTAAGTATGCTTAATTCTCCACTGAACTCGACTAGAACGGATGAACTTCTAGTAACATGCTCGAGCGAAATGTCCATGCTTGCCAAGCTATCAGTGGTTACTATATTGGCGAGCTTCCATTATCAATTAGAATACGCTTAACCAAGCAGTTGGCTACTTGAAAAGATACAACAAGAGCATCATGATGTGGATCCAAGATGTCGCTCTTATCGTCTTCATCGAACGTGATTTCTTGGCTACTATCCCTTCACTGAGGGTCTTGCCGGTAAGTTCATCCTGTCTTCTTTTGAGTCCGAAGCATGGCGCTTGGCGACCGAGTAAGATGTACCACATATGTCTGATCCTCCGCTGATCATATTGACCACCTTGGTTGGAACTGGAGGAGTTGGTGGGTTCTCAGCCTGTTGCTCCTAGTTGTTGTTCCGCCCACGCTGATTACCTAGCAGATCTTTAAGGAGCCCTTTAGATAAAAGATGGCTGATTTATTTTCTTAGGGCGATTCAGTTTTCAGTGGTATGTCCAAAATCTTCATGATAGGCACACCATTTAGATTTGTCCTTCCACCCGGAAGGCTTGTCAGACTTCTTGGGCCATCTTTCCTTTTCCCACCAGGTTGTCCAGGGCGTGTATAACTCCTGCAATATCAACAGAAAAACAGTAGTCATCTATTTTTGGATATTGGGACTCATCATCATCACCATTATCATTGACAATATTAATGCTAGAGAGATCAAGTTTAGAGTAGGGTTTGCCCCTATTGGATCTAGAGTGGGATGTTTCCATCTTGCCACCAGAATGCTCAGGAGTGTCGCTCCTCTTGGCCGCTTTCTCCTGTATCAACTTGTCTTGTTCCAACCTGATGAATTTTATGGCCCTCGTTCTGACCTCTTCCAGTCTCCTGCAGGGAGTCATCAACAGTTCCTCATAATAAGGAGAATCTTTCTTAAGTCCCATCCTGAAGGCTTCCGTTGTTGTGGACATGTCCATGTTGGGGATGTCAACAGCTTCTTTATTGAACCTACTCAAATAATCTTTCAGTGACTCCTCAGGTTGTTAGACTATCCTGTACAGATCACTGGTTAGTTTCTCAAAGACCCTGTTGCAAGAAAATTGGTAAGTAAACATGTTAATAAGTTAAGAATAGGATCTGATAGAGCCTAGAGGTTGGTTGATGAGCCATTTCAAGGTGGCACCAGTCAATGTGGAACCGAAGGCCCTGCAAAGGCAAGCTTCTTTGAACTGTAAAGGAATGTGAATCACGTCCATCTTTTCCTGGTACAAGGCGACGTTCTCCAATGGATCTATCGTCCCATCATATTGTTTCATGTGTGGAATAGTGAATTTCTTTGGTATCACCATATTGGCGATGGCGGGAGTGAAGCGTGACTCATTGTAACATGTTGGGGAAGCCTGATGGTACGACAACGTGATCCCGGGCACATTCACCACCATTTCCCTTAATTCCTGTAATTATCTATTTACTGCATTTCATGCATCAGGGTTAGCAGCAGCATAATAAGTATTAAAATCAACCTGAGGGTTAACACTCCCTGTTGGTCCTTGGATAGGTGTCACAAATGTTGCCGCGGTGGTCTAGACAGCCTCAGGATTAGTAACCACACTATCTGTGGTGGCGTTAGTCATCGGTATGGATTCCACATTATCAGTCAACGTACCTGTATCCCTGTCAAAGCCGAGTCTCCTAGGTTGGAATGAACATACTGGAACCCATGTTGGGATTTATACCCTGGAAAGCTCTAGGTGATGCATTCTGGCGTGCCCCTGATGAACCAGCTTGAAGAGCGGAAACTCATGTTGCAACCTGGCAACATTGTTCATCAGCATCGTGGAAGTGTCGATTTGTAGCATCATCTGGCATCTTAATTTAGTTATTGTATTTGCTAGGCTGGAGACGACATCCAACGAAATTTCTTGTGTTGCAGCAACCGATGTTCCACCTTGAGTTCGGGTCAGACTCTTAGTGGAGCCAACATTCTAGTTTGAAGTTAGTACTACGGTGGTGGCTCCAGCTGAAGTCATAGCAGATGACATTTCGGTAGACATCTTGAATATTTTAATAATCAAAAGACCAAAGTTCCTATGGACGGCGCCAAACTGTTTTGGTCAAATTCAAGCAATTCAACTTCAAAGATGAAAATTGGGTACAATGGAATATTATAATGTAAATTCAAGATGCAAAGACAAAGGAATTAATGAGGAAATCCCTTGAACAACTCGTTCGCCGGCATAAAACCTCGGTACAATGGAATATTATTAGGAGCTATTTTTGAACTCCAAAGACGTTATATACCAAGTCAAAGAAGCTATCTACAAGCATTTACTTGCAAGATCACAACGGTTTTTGGTCAAATTCAAGCAATTCAACTTCAAAGATGAAAATTGGGCACAATGGAATATGATAATGTAAATTCAAGATGTAAAGACAAGGAATTAACGAGGAAAGCCCTTGAATAACTCGTTCGCCGGCATAAAACCTCCAAACAATGGAATATTATTAGTATGATGATGATGGAGTGTTGTCGTAAGTACAAAGAGTGTAGATGATCGTAAACGTGAGTGTGTGTATACAGGTGTTTTCTATGCTAATTTAAATACAAATGAAAATAACGGTAGCAGCAAAGTAAATGAAATCCCTCCTCTTGTGTCGAGAATCTCACGGGTTGTTGATGACTGAGGTATCCATTGTGATCTTGCAAGTAAATGCTTGTAGATAGCTCCTTTGACTTGGTCTATAACTTCTTTGGAGTTCAAAAACAGCTCCTAAAATATTGGTGCGCAATAATTCAGTATACAGTCAGCCAAGTTGTTTTACCAAGTTGTTACTTCAGGATGTAATGTCAAGTTGTTACATGTTACTGTGGATCTTTTACCCCGAACAATTGCCCCTGAATTTTTGAAACTTTCAAAAAGGGAGGTTTGAATTTTTTAAAAATTCTATCCTTAACCGCCTTTTTGTTAAATTTGGAAGATGAGACGTTTTGTTTGTTGTGTGAATCTTCAGGCGTGGATATAGGGCTCAAGTCAAGGCACGATTTTAGAAAAGAATTCGTAGATAAGGATGTTTGAAAGGATAAGTTTTCTATATGAGGAATGATAACTTGGTTTGGATGTTCAAAAAGTTTTTGAGGTTCCGCTGAAGAGCTTCTGCTTGCAGGAGTGTTCGAGGAACAAGATGTCATTTGGTGAGTTTCTTTTTTCGCTTGGACTTCTTACTTGTGTCAAGATGTTGATCTTTATTTCTGCAGCGACCCATTCAAAGCCTAGGTTTGCAGCAAAGGCCCTAGTTGCCAAGTATAAAGGAAAGGTGAAGGCTGGTGAGGATATGTTTCCGATATCCATGTTGAAAATTGGAAATAAATCGGGGATGAAGAGGAGGAGAAAAGGAAAAACGGATGCAAAGGAGACCACACCTAACGAGGATGATCTCGAAAATAAGGTAGAGTGTGTTTTTTTTTCAAGTTTTTTTTTTGAATTTGTATCTTGTTTTGATCAAAACATTTTGAATCGTCATAACAGGCGATAGCTGTAGTCAAGATGATGGTTAACGAGATCAAGTGGTGGAAAGATAAAGCTGACACTTTGCTTATGGATATAACAGAGTTTGAGGCGGATCTGAAAGTAGCTTTTGACATGCTGAAAGCGAAGGATGAAGAGATGGAGGAGGTTGGTAGGAAACACGTTAAGGAGATGGAGGTTCTCCGTGATGATTTGGTGGCTGAGGCTGCTAAATCTGTTTTCGAGGCTAGGATTGAGATAGACGTGTCCATTTTATAAACCGAACCGGTCAACCGAGAGGTTGAAAACCGGTCAAAATCGGGTCAAACCGGTCAACGGCGGTTAACCGGAACCGGCTAACCGAAACCGGTAATTGGCCGGTTCGGTTAAGGTTGAGAATTTTGAAAAGCCGGTCAATCGCCAGTTAACCGCCGGTTTTTGACTTGCTCGGCCGAGTCATATGTTTTACTCGGCCGAGCAGATCCTTCCAGTAAGTTAATTTTCAATAACGGTCATGCTAGGCCGAGTCATATGAGTTGCTCGGCCGAGCATAACGCCAGAACATGTTCCAACGGCTACTTTTTCAAAAACTAGCCGTTATTTCCAAAAACTAGCCGTTAATTTTTAGCTTGGGCAGTCAAAAATTAAAAAACAATGTTTTTTTGCCTAATTTACTAACTATAAATATCACCTCCCTCCTCTCATTTTATTTCCACATCATTTCTCTCTACTCTTTCTCTTCTACTCTCAAATATTCACATATACTCTCACCCTCATCCAATTTTCAGTTAAATATTGTCCCATTTTCAGTTAGTTTTCTAACGAAATTAGTGCTTTTCTCCATTTTCTTCCATTTTTAAGCTCCGTTTTGTTTCCAAACTTCATTTTATCTTACACAAATGGCTGAAAATCAAAGAAGAAGCAATTTAGGCAAGTCCGTTGTTGGTTCTTCCTCCCCCAACGATGATTTTGATCATCAAAATCCAAATATTCAACAAAATGATGAAGATGAACAAGTTGAAATTGAAAGTGGTAATGCTAGGAGTGGTAGGGGCAGCCGAGCTAGGGGAGGTGGTCGGGGTCGGGGACAACGACAACCCCCTAGAGAAAGAGAGCCGCAATCCGATACCTTCGCCATCCATTTCACCAAAAGAAAAATTACTGCCGAGAATGATTATAATTTTCGAGCATGTTGCAACTATTGTAATGCGACTTACGCATTCAAAAGAGGCGGAGGGCATGGGACGCTCAACGGGCATTTGGCATCAAAACATCCCGAGAAACTTGGCATTTCTGCTTCGCAAACTCAATTACAATTTCAACGTAGTTCGGGTTCGGGTGCACAAGGTTCGTCTTCCCCTTCTTCCGTCCTTTTTAAATTTGACAAGTGGGTTTATAGGGATGAACTAGCCAAATTTATTTGCGTTAAAGGCCTTCCTTTTAATTTTGCGGATTGTGATTTTTATGAAAATTTTGCTCGCCTTTCTTTGAACCCCGCCGCCACGAGAGTACCACGTACGAATCTCGTACGTGATATTACTAGAGTGGTTGAAAGATATAAAAAAGATTTAATTGGTGTTTTATCTAAATTAGAAAATAAAGTTTCAATTTGTGCCGATGGTTGGAGCGATCATTGGCAAAGAAATACTTATTTGGGCGTTACTTGCCATTGGATAGATAATTCATGGAAAATCCAAAAAAGATTAATTGCTTACAAAGATTTTGAGCCACCGCATTCCGCGAAAAATATTTGTGCGAAATTGCTTGAGATTTTTCTTGAATATGGTATTTTAAATAAAATATTTACTATTTCATTTGACAACGCAAGTGCTAATACGGCTAGTTTGCCCGATTTAATTACCGTTTGTCAACCCTCACTTGGGGGTAAGTTTTTTCATATTAGATGTTTATGTCATATAATTAATTTATGTGTTAGAGATGGTTTAGATGCATTAGAAACTTATGTTAAGCCAATTAGACGAGCTCTTCAATTTATTTCTAAAAAAAATTCTAATACAAAAAAATGGATAAGGTTTTTAAGAAGTAAAAGTGTGCCGGACAAATATTTTACTTACGATGTTCCAACTAGGTGGAATTCCACCTATAAAATGTTAAGCGACGGTTTTGCTTATAAAGATCTCCTAACGCAATTTTTTCAATTGGTTATCATGAACCTCTATTTTTCATTGGAATGCATGCATTAATTTATGTGAATTGTTAAAGATTTTTAATACCGCTACTTTGGCTTTTCCGAGAGTTTATTATCCAACTTCCGTTTTGGTGCTAGAGCATTGTATTGCAATTGTTACTATTTTTGACAATTTAAAAGATTGCCCTATTTTAAACCAATGCATTTTTAACATGAGACAAAAATGGCTTAAATATTTTGACACTATTCCGTCTCTTTTCTTGGTTGCAAAGTTATTAGATCCCCGAGTTAAATTAGATGATTTAGAGTCCATTATAACTTATTATTATATGAAATTATATTTCGATAGTGACGGTAGTTATGAACTTCCGTCAATTATTGTTAATGACACAAAAAATGATTTGGTTAACCTTTTTAATGAGTATAATGCCTTATATGGAAACACTTCTCAAAGTCAACAACATGAAGATGATTCCTCTACTTCTCAACCAAGTTATACTAATGGGGATCCATATAGTTTTTTGCAAATTTGTATAGTAAAAAATATGGTCCTTCTCGAGATTCATCTTCATCATCATCAAACCTTCCCGTGGAGTTAGAAACGTATTTCACTACAAACTTTGAATTAAATCAAGATCCAAATTCAAATGAATTTGATGTTTTACAATGGTGGTCAAGAAGGAAAGAAATTTATCCTATACTTTCCATAATTGCTAAAGAAGTATTAGCCTCTCCCGCTTCAACGGTGGCGGTTGAATTGGCATTTAGCGTTGGTGGAAATATTTTGGATGAAAGACGTTCTCAACTAACAAGTGAAAACTTGAAACATCAACTTTTACTTGGCGATTGGGTTAGAGCGGAAAAAAGGCAACAAGACATGCCTTATGATGAGGATCTATTGAATCCAAGATATCAATACGATGTCGAGGATTTCACGGAAAGTAGTGATGAATGAATGATGTTTTAGTTTAATTTTTATTTTAATTAGATTAGTTTAGACTTTAGATTAGGTTTATTTTTAATTAATTGTAATAGTTAGGTTGAGGTAAAGGCTCCTAAATGTTCCCCCTTATTTATAAAAGGGTAAGGTTGGTTGTCCCCCTCTTTGTAATTTTATTTTGATTAATAAAATTTAAGGGTACCGTCCCTTTTTTCTTTTATGTACTTTTGTTTCTTTTAAAAAAAGTTAAGTTTTCTTTCTTTCAAAATTCATAACTTTTTTTATAAACCTTTTTTCAAAAAATGTATGTAGTAAACTTAAGTCTAAAATAGTCTTATTTATCCAAAAAAAAATTGTAAAAAATTAAAAGTTAACTTTTTTCAAAAAACCGTTAACTTTTATTTCTTAAAAAATTCATAACTTTTTTTATAAACCTTTTTGCAAAAAATGTATGTAGTAAACTTAAGTTCAAAATAGTTTTATCTATCTAAAAAAAAAATTGAAAAAATAAAATTAATATACTACATACAAAGTTAACGAAAACTGTTAAAAAATTAACTGAAAAATGATATGCTCGGCCGAGCACTACTATATGACTCGGCCGAGCAACCCTCAAACCCTAAACCCTAAAAGGGTTGCTCGGCTGAGCAACACCAAAGACTCGGCCGAGCAACCCTCAAAACCCTAAACCCTAAAAGGGTTGCTCGGCCGAGCAACACCAAGGACTCGGCCGAGCAGATCCAAACCGTCAAACCGGAGGTTAACCGGATAACCGTTAAAATCGTGAACCGCCTAAACCGTAACCGGTTTATCCGGTTAGGCGGTTCGGTTCCGATTGGACTTTTCAAGGTTGAAAACCGCCGGTTGAAAACCGGCTAATCGGCGGTTTAACAAACCGGCCACCTCTAGATTGAGATGATCAAAGAATACCAAGCTGGCAAGCATACAACTTGGAATTTGGAGGAGGAATATGCAGCCTTGAATATGATTGCATGTGAAGAAACTTATGAGGTAAATTCTAGGATGAAGGATATGGAGAAGGTAGAGCAGGTTGGTGAGACCCAGGAAGGAGGAAGAGTGGATAAAGGCAAGGGTGTTGCTTTTGATTGAGGGGGTGTCTTCGTTTTCGAATAATGAATATTATTTTAGGATGTGAGATTTTATACATGTCTATTTGGACATGTTTTTGAATGTTTACGATGTTTCTCCACGTTGGATAAATTTGTGGGATGAAAAAGACGTTTGGCCTTTCATTCACGAGTTCATTTGGTAACATGTTAATGTTATAACCAAGGATTTCAACTTGAGTTCATGATTTTAACTAAGTGCAAGAGGGTAATCAATTATATACGTGACATATTGGCCCACTTACTCCTTAATTAAAACATGAAAAATGTGCGCCCAGGCGAAGGTGTAAAGAACCTTAATAACTTGAGAAATATGTAACATCTTTGAACCTTTATAAAGGCGTATACCTTTTTTCCTTAGGTGTAGATTTTGAACCCTTGTAAATTTTCCTTAGCATGCTAACCTGAAAACGGGTTGCGCAAAGGTTTGAGGTTTTTTTGACTTGACATGTTTCTCTGTATCCCTGGATCACTTTGTAGCATGCTTGCGACAAGTTGATTGTATTGTTTCGAACGTGGGTTCCAGATCATCTTGCAAAATAGAAACAGGTTAGGGTGGGTGTTAGCTTGGCTAACACCCCTCCGATGCTTAAGTCAGTAAGAGTTCGAAATATGTATATAAATTGAATAACATAATTGAAATAAAGTGTAGTGAGTCATACCTGAATTCTGGAATGGAAACGGATAAGTTCGTAACTTACATGAAGTACAACTTGAGGTGGACGGCATTCCATTTTTTGGGATCCTCACGCCGTCTAAGGTTGATAAGCTTTCCGGCTTCTGCGTCGATTAGATAAGGACCTTCCAACTTGGCTGCAAACTTACCTGCATTTGGTTCCCTTGTGTTCTGAAAAAAAATTCTTAGGACCATATCTCCCACTTGGAATCTCCTAATGCGGACATTCTTGTTGTATGACTTGGCTATCCTCTGCTGGTAGGCAGCCATCCTGACTTTAGCCATATCTCTAAGCTCATCAATAGTGTCTAAGTCTTCTGCGAGGATGAGCTCGTTGTCTTCTGGGGTTGTTAAACCATATCTGGCTGTGGGGATCGTGAATTCTACTGGGATAACAGCTTCAGTGCCGAACACCAAGGAATAGGGCATTTGCCCGGTAGCATTCTTTGGAGTGGTCCTGTCAGCCCATAGTACGAAGGGTAGTTCCTCGGCCCATCTTCCCTTCTTTTGGTCAAGTTGTTTCTTCAGGTTATTCATTATCAACTTGTTGCTGGACTCAGCTTGTCCATTTGCTTGAGGATATACCGGTGTAGACATTACCAGCTTGATTCCCCACCCTATACAGAAATCTTGAGTCTTTTTGCTAATAAACTGGGAGCCGTTGTTACATATAATCTCGGATGGGACTCTAAATCTACTGATGATGTTTCTTTTCATGAACGATATCACTTCTTTATCCCTAATCTGTACAAATGCTTTAGCTTCAATCCATTTTGAGAAGTAGTCTGTCATAGCCAACATGAATACTTTACCTCCGGGTGCTCTAGGTAACTTGCCCACTATGTCCATCCCCCATTGCATAAAGGGCCAAGGAGATAGGATGGGATGTAGTAGTTCAGCAGGTTGATGCAGGATGTTGCTGTGTCTTTGACATGCGTCACATTTCTGGACATACTTGATTGCATCCTGCCGCATGGTTGGCTAATAGTAACATGTTTTTAATGCCTTTGAAGATAGTGACTTGCCCCCAGCATGGTTACCACATTCGCCGTCAAGTAATTCTCTTAAGACCTCTTTGGCTTGTTCTGGTTCTAGGCATCTCATGTATATACCTGTAAATGATTTTCTAAACAAGACATTATTTATAAAAATAAATCTTGATACCTTGATTATGAAGGATCTTGGATTTTTACGTCAACTGGGATCGTGCCATCTTGCAAGTATTGAATTATAGGCAGTGCCAGGATGTGGAATTGTTGATAGGCAGGGTCACCGTATCAGAGTGTTCATTAAACTGACACGTTTCGAGTTGATCTATGGCTAGATGCATGACGTGTATGATTGGGATGGTATTGTTCAACATGTTTTTGCAACTTGAACCCAGGTTGGCTAATGCATCTGCTTCAGCATTTTCTTCTCGTGGAATCTGTTCGAAAGTGAAGTCTGCAAACTGCCCAGCTAACATCTTAACATGTTGAAGATAACTTGTCATTTTAGCCTGCTTAGCTATATAAGACCCATTAAAGTGGTTAACTAATAACAAGGAGTCACTAAATACATTAATATGCTTAACATTTAAATTCAAAGTAATGGTTAATCCCATAATAAAGGCCTCATACTCAGCCTCATTGTTTGTTGCCTTGAACTCACAAGCTACAACTTGAGGGATGAGGTCTCCTTGAGGTGACTTCAGGACGATTCCCAACCCTGTACCCCTAGCGTTAGAAGCACCATCCTTGTACAATATCCAATACCTAGGAGAGCCAATGCCTTCAAGTTGTTGGACCTCAAGTTCAACCTCAGGCTGCAAGTTGGGACTGAAATCTGCCACAAAATCTGCCAAGGCTTGTGACTTGATGGCAGTCCTTGTTTCATATTGTATGTCATAAGTACTAAGTTGTACTGACCATTTAGCCATCCTACCTGAAATCTCAGATTTTTTCATCACGCTTCTGATAGGATAGCTAGTCTTGACAATAATAACGTGGGTTTCAAAATAATTGCGTAAGTTTATAGAGGCGGTAATTAAAGCAAGTATTAATTTTTCAAGGTGAGAGTACCTGGTTTCTGCATCAAGTAAGGACCTACTTATGTAATATACAGGATGTTGCGTACCACCTTGTTCTCTGGCTAAGACTGCACTGACTGAAGTTTTAGATATCGCAAGGTACATGAGCAATGGTTCTACTTGCTCTGGTTTGGACAATAATGGCGGGGTTGTGAGATATTCCTTAAGTTGGATGAAGGCCGCTTCATGTTCATTGGTCCACTGGAACAACTTGTTTTTCCTGAGCACATCGTAGAACAACCTGTATTTGTCAGAAGACTTAGAGATAAACCTGTTAAGAGCTGCCACCCTGCCTGTAAGTCTCCACACGTCCTTAACGGTTCTGGGTGACTCCAAGTTGATGATAGCCTTGATCTGCTCAGGACTTGCTTCTATGCCCCTCTTGGTCACCATGTAACCAAGGAATTTTCCAGCCCTAACTCCGAAATTGCATTTAGAGGGGTTGAGCTTCATGTTGAAGGCTTCCAGGATGTCAAATGCCTCTTTAAGATGTTCAACATGATCTTCAATTTTTTTTACTTTACCACCATGTCGTCAATGTAGACTTCCATGGTTTTTCCAAGCTGATCCTTGAACATCTTGTTCACCAACCTTTGGTAAGTTGCACCTGCATTTTTTAGTCTGAATGGCATAGCAATATAATAATATATACCTTCAGGGGTAATGAAAGCACTGTCTTCATGGTTTGAAGGTTCCATTTGGATTTGTTGATATCCTGAAGAAGCGTCCATAAAGGTTAGGATGTCATGACCGGCCGTTGCATCCAACAGAGAGTCAATATGAGGTAAAGGAAAGGGATCTTTCAGGCAAGCTCTGTTTAAATCCGTGAAATCCACACATACGCGCCCTTTTCCATTCTTCTTTTCAACGGCTACCATGTTGGCTAACCATTCGGGTAATCAACTTCCCTGATCATCTTGAATTTCAGCAATCATTTGACTTCTTCCTTTATGATCTGGTTGCGTTCATGTGCGAATTTCCTTCTTTTCTGATGGACGGGTTTTATGTTACGATCAAATTTCAATTTGTGAGTAATGATGTCCTTGCTGATCCCTGTCATGTCTTCATGTTTCCAGGCGAAACAGTTAACTCTAAGTCTCAAGAACTCTACTACATCTTCTTCAATTACATGAGGGATATCAGCTCCAGGTAGTACTTTGACATCAGGTCTGGAGGGATCAAGTTGAATTACCTTAAGGTCATTTTCATCCACCTCCCGAACATCACGCGTCTTCTTCTTTAATTGCTATATCCCGGAAGGCTTGTCAGACTTCTTGGGCCATCTTGCCTTTTACCCCAGGTTGTCCATGGCGTGTATAACTCCTGCAATATCAACAGAAAAACAGTAGTCATCTATTTTTGGATATTGGGACTCATCATCATCACCATTATCATTGACAGTATTAATGCTAGAGTGATCAAGTTAAGAGTAGGGTTTGCCCCTATTGGATCTAGAATGGGATGTTTCCATCTTGCCACCAGAATGCTCAGGAGTGACGCTCCTCTTGGCCGCTTTCTCCTGCATCAACTTGTCTTCTTCCAACCTGATGAATTTTATGGCCCTCGTTCTGACCTCTTCCAGTCTCCTGCAGGGAGTCATCACCAGTTCCTCATAATAAGGAGAATCTTTCTTAAGTCCAATCCTATAGGATTCCATTTCTATGGACAGGTCCATGTTAGGGATGTCAACAACTTCTTTGTTGAACCTACTCAAATAGTCATTCAGGGACTCCTCAGGTTGTTGGACTATCCTGTACAGATCACTGGTTATTTTCTCAAAGACCCTATTGCAAGAAAATTGGTTAGTAAACATGTTAATAAGTTGAGCATAGGATCCGATAGAGCCTAGAGGTTGGTTGATGATCCATCGCAAGGCAGCACCAGTCAAGGTGGAACCGAAGCCCCTGCAAAGGCAAGCATCTTTGAACTATAAAGGAATGTGAATCACGTCCATCTTTTCCTGGTACAAGGCGATGTGCTCCAATGGATATGTCATCCCATCATATTGTTTCGTGTGTGGAACAGTGAATTTCTTTGTTATCACCATATTGGCGATGGAGGGAGTGAAGCATGACTCATTGTAACATGTTGGGGAAGCCTGATGGCACGGCAACGTGATCCCGGGCACATTCATCACCATCTCCTTTAATTCCTGTAATTGTCTATTTACGACATTTCCTGCATCAGGGTTAGCAACAACATAATAAGTATTAAAATCAACCTGAGGGTTAACACTCCCTATTGGTCCTTGGATAGGTGTCACAAATGTTGCCGCGGTGGTCTGGATAGCCTCAGGATTGGTAACCACACTATCTGTGGTGGCGTTAGTCATCGGAATCAATCCCGCATTATCAGTCAATGTCCCTGTATCCCTGTCAAAGCCGAGTCTCCTAGGTTGGAATGGGGAGAACATACTGGAACCCAGGTTGGGATTTATACCTTGGAAAGCTCTAGGTGATGCATTCTGGCGTGCCCCTGACGAACCAACTTGAAGAGAAGAAACTTCATGTTGCAACCTGGCAACGTAGTTCATCAGAATCGTGGAGGTGTTTGTTTGTAGCATCATCTGGCATCTTAATTCAGTTATTGTATTTGCTAGGCTAGAGACGACATCCGACGGAATTTCTTGTGTAGCAGCAACCGATTTTCCACCCGGAATTCGGGTCAGACTCGTAGTGGAGCCAACATTCTGGTTTGAAGTTAGTACTCTGGTAGTGGCTCCAGCTGAAGTCATAGCATATGACATTCCGGTAGACATCTTGAATATTTTTAATAATCAAAGGACCAAAGTTTTCATGGACGGCGCCAAACTGTTTTGGTCAAATTCAAGCAATTCAACTTCAAAGATGAAAATTGGGCACAATGGAATATGATAATGTAAATTCAAGATGTAAAGATAAAGGAATTAACGAGGAAAGCCCTTGAACAACTCGTTCGCGGGCATAAAACATCGGAACAATGGAATATTATTAGTATGATGATGATGGAGTGTTGTCGTAAGTACAAAGAGTGTAGATGATCGTAAACATGAGTGTGTGTATACAGGTGTTTTCTATGCTAATTTAAATACAAATGAAATTATTGGTAGCAACAAAGTAAATGAAATCCCGCCTCTTGTGCTGAGAATCTCGCAGGTTGTTGATGATTGAGGTATCCGTTGTGATCTTGCAAGTAAATTCTTGTAGATAGTTCATTTGACTTGGTCTATAACGTCTTTGGAGTTCAAAAACAGCTCCTAAAATATTGGTGCGCAATAATTCAGTGTACAGTCAGCCAAGTTGTTTTACCATGTTGTTACTTCAGGATGTAACGTCAAGTTGTTACATGTTACTGTGGATCTTTTACCCCGAACAATGATGATGAGTCAAAATATCCAAAAATAGATTACTACTGTTTTTCTATTGACATTGCAGGAGTTATACACGCCATGGACAACCTGGGTGAAAAAACAAGATGGCCCAAGAAGTCTGACAAGCCCTCCGGTTGGAAGGACAAGTCTAAATGGTGTGCCTATCATAAAGATTTTGGACATACCACTGAGAACTGCATTGCCCTAAGAAAAGAAATCAGCCATCGTTTATCTAAGGGGTTCCTCAACAAGATGAGAACCCACCATCTCCTCCAGTTCCAACCAAGGTGGTCAATATGATCAGTGGAGGGTCAGACATATGCAGTACATCTTACTCGACTGCCAAACGCCATGCTTCAGACTGAAAAGAAGACAGGTTGAACATACCAGTAAGACCATCAGTGAAGGTTAGTGGCCAAGAAATAACGTTCGACGAAGACGACAAGGGTGACATCTTGGAACTTTACAAGTAGCCAACTGCTTGGTAAAGCGTATTCTGATTGATAATGCGAGCTCCGTCAATATAGTAACAACGGAAAGCTTGGCTAGCATGGAGATTCCACTCAAACACGTTACCAGGAGCTCATCTGTTCTGGTTGGATTCAGCGGGGAAACCAAGAACACTTTCGGGGAAATCAAGTTACCAGTTTATGTTGAAGGACTGAATTCCATGGAGAAATTCTGTGTCATAGAATGCAAATCATCTTACAATATCATCTTGGGGAGACCTTGGATTTAAAACATGAAGGCAATTCCATCAACTTACCACCAATGCATCAAGTTGCCGACATGTTGGGGAGTTTTCAAAGTGAAGGGAGACCAACAAACAGCAAAAGAATAATACAAGGTGTCAATGAAGGCAACAAGCATCCCTAGGCAAGCATAGCAATTAAAGAAGAAGACACATGATGTTCTGGAGGTGGCTAAAAATGATATTAAGGAAATTCAACTTGACCCCTCCAAACTCGATGTCAAGGTTTTAGTTGGAGCTGATATCCCTCACAAAATTGAGGAAGACATGGTAGAATTATTGAGGTGTAGGGCCAACTGTTTCGCCTGGAAACACGAAGACATGACAGGGTTTAGAAAGGACATCATTACTCACAAGTTGAACATTGATCCTAACACAAAACCCGTCCATCAGAAAAGAAGGAAATTCGCACATGAATGCAACCAGATCATAAAGGAAGAAGTTAAACGATTGCTGAAATCCAAGATGATCAGGGAAGTTAATTACCCAAGGTGGTTGGCCAATGTAGTAGTCGTAGAAAAGAAGAATGGCAAATGGCGCGTAAGTGTTGATTTCACAGATTTAAACAGAGCATGCCCGAAAGATCCCTTTCCTCTACCTCATATTGATTCTCTGGTGGATGCAACGGCCGGCCACGATATCCTGACTTTCATGGATGCCTCTTCAAGATATCAACAAATTCAAATGGATTCTTCAGACCAAGAAGACACTGCCTTCATTACCCCTGAAGGTATATATTATTATATTGCTATTCCATTCGGACTGAAAAATGCAGGTGCAACTTACCAAAGGTTGGTGAACAAGATGTTCAAGGATCAACTTGGAGAAACTATGGAAGTTTACATTGACGACAAGGTGGTAAAGTCAAAACACATTGAAGATCATGTTGAACATCTTAAAGTGGCATTTGACATCTTAGAAGCCTTCAACACGAAGCTTAACCCCTCAAAATGCAATTTTGGAGTTAGGGCTGGAAAATTCCTTGGTTATATGGTGACCAAGAGGGGAATAGAAGCAAGTCCTGAGCAGATCAAGGCTATCACAAACTTGGAGTCACCCAGAACCGTTAAGGATGTAGAGAGACTTACAGGCAAGGTGGCAACTCTTAACATGTTTATCTCTAAGTTTTCCGACAAATGCAGGTTGTTCTACGATGTACTCAGGAAGAATAAGTTGTTCCAATGGACAAATGAACATGAAGCAGCCTTCATCCAACTTAAGGAGTACCTCACAACTCCACCATTGTTGTCCAAACCAGAGCAAGGACAACCCTTGTTCTTATACCTTGCGGTATCTGAAAATTCAGTCAGTGCAGTCTTGGCCAGAGAACAAAATGGTACGCAACATCCTGTATACTACATAAGTAAGTCCTTACTTGATGCAGAAACCAGATACTCTCATCTCAAAAAATTAATTTGCTTTAATTACCGCTTCTATAAAATTACGGCATTATTTTGAAATCCACGTTATTATTGTCAAGACTAACTATCCTATCAGAAGCGTGATGAGAAAACCTGAGATGTCAGGTAGGATGGCTAAATGGTCAGTATAACTCATTACTTATGACATACAATATGAATCAAGGACTGCCATCAAGTCACAAGCTTTGGCAGACTTTGTGGCAGATTTCAGTCCCAGGATGCAGCCCGAGGTTGAACTCGAGGTCCAATAACTCGAAGGCATTGGCTCTCCTAGGTATTGGACGCTATACACAGACGGTGCTTCAAACGCTAGGGGCACGGGTTTGGGAACCATCCTGAAGTCACCTCAAGGAGACCTTATTCCTCAAGATGTGGCTTGTGAGTTCAAGATAACAAACAATGAGGCTGAGTATGAGGCCCTCATTATGGGATTGACCACTGCTTTAAATTTAAACGTTAAGCATATTAATGTATTTAGTGATTCCTTGTTATTAGTTAACCACTTCAATGGATCTTATATAGCTAAGCAGGCTAAAATGACAAGTTATCTTCAACATGTTAAGATGTTAGCTGGGCAATTTGCAGACTTCACTTTCGAACAGATTCCACGAGAAGAAAATGCTGAAGCAGATGCATTAGCTAACCTGGGTTCAAGTTGCAAAAGCATGTTGAACAATACTATCCCAATCATTCACGTCATGCATCCAACCATAGATCAACTCAAAATGTGCCAATTTAATGATCACCTTGATGTAGTGACCATGCCTATCAGTAATTCTACATCATGGATGTTGCCTATAATTCAATTCTTGCATGATGGCACAATCCCAATTGGTGTGAAAAATTCAAGGTCCTTCAGAATAAAGGTATCAAGAGATAATGTCCTGTTTAGAAAATCCTTTACAGTTATATACATGAGATGCCTAGAACCAGAGCAAGCTGAAGAAGTCTTAAGAGAATTGCATGATGGTGAATGTGGCAACCATGCTGGGGGCAAATCACTATCTTCAAAGGTATTAAGAACAGGTTACTATTGGCCAACCATGCGGCAAGATGCAATCAAGTATATCCAGAAATGTGATGCATGTCAAAGACACAGCAACATCCTGCATCAACCTGCTGAACCACTACATCCCATCCTATCACCTTGGCCCTTTATGCAATGGGGGATGGACATAGTGGGCAAGCTACCAAGGGCACCCGGAGGCAAAGTATTCATGTTGACTGTGATGACTACTTCTCGAAACGGATTGAAGCTGAAGCCTTCGTACATATTAGGGATAAGGAGGTGATATCATTCATGAAAAGAAACATCATCAGTAGATTTGGAATCCCATCCAAGATTATATGTGACAATGGCTCACAATTCATTAGCAAAAAGACACAAGATTTCTATACAAGGTGGGGAATCAAGCTGATAATGTCTACACCGGTACATCCTCAAGCTAACGGACAAGCTGAGTCAAGCAACAAGTTAATAGTGAACAACCTGAAGAAACGCCTTGACCAAAAGAAGGGAAGATAGGTCGAAGAACTACCCTTGGTACTTTAGGCTGACAGAACCACCCCAAAGAATGCTACTGGACAAACACTTTATTCCTTGGTGTTCATTACTGAAGCTGTTATTCCTGTAGAATTCACGATCCCCACAGCTAGATATGGTTTAACAACCCCAGGAGACAACCAGCTCATCCTCGCAGAAGACTTAGACACTATTGATGAGCTCAGAGATATGGCAAAGGTCAGGATGGCTGCCTACCAGCAGAGGATAGCCAAGTCATACAACAAGAATGTCCGCATTAGGAGATTTCAGGTTGGGGACATGGTCCTAAGAAAAGTTTTTCAAAAC
Organism: Adenophora triphylla var. japonica; assembly: GCA_022495995.1. NCBI lineage: Eukaryota > Viridiplantae > Streptophyta > Magnoliopsida > Asterales > Campanulaceae > Adenophora > Adenophora triphylla. The sequence goes on from JAFEMH010000568.1 coordinate 360,930, forward strand.
ACGAAGGAACCAAATGCGGGTAAATTTGCAGCCAAGTGGGAAGGCCCTTATCTAATTAATGCAGAAGCTGGAAAGGGAGCGTACATCCTATCAACCTTAGACGGCGTGAGAATTTTGAGAAATTGGAATGCAGTCCACCTCAAGTTGTATTTCATGTAAGTTGCGAACTTAGTTGTTTTCGTTCCAAGGATCAGGTATGATTCACTATACTTTATTTCAATTATGTTATTTCAATTCAATTTATATATATCTCGAACTCTTACTTACTTAAGCATCGGAGGGGTATTAGCCAAGCTAACACCCACCCTAACCTGTTTCTATTTTGCAAGATGATTTGGAATCCATGTTCGAGACAATACAATCATTTTGTCCAAATCAGGTTACAAAGTAATCCAAGGAGATAGGGAAATGTGTCGGGCCATGGAAACATCAAATCTTTGCGCAACCCATTTTCAGGTTACTGCATGATGAGACAAATTTATGCCTATTCAATACCTACACTCAAGGAAAAAAGGTACACACCTTTCGAAAGGTTCAAAAATGTTACATCTTTCTCAAGTTAATAAGGTTATTTATACCTTCGCTTGGGTGCACGTTTTTCATGTTTTAGTTAAGGAGTAGGTGGGCCAATATGTCACGTACATATTGATTACCTTCTTACACTTAGTTAAAATTATGAACTCAAGTTGAAATCATTAGTTGTAACATTTAACATGTTACCAAACGAACACAAGAATGAAAGGCCAAAACATCTTTTTCATTTCATCCCACAAATTTTCCACCATGTTGTCCTAAAACATGGAGAAACATTAGAAACATTCAAAACATGTCCAAACAGACATGTACAAAACCTTACATCCTAAAAGAATATCCATTATTTGAAAGCGAGGACAAATCCCTCGCCAGAAAATATCAAACTAATAAAACCGTAAGTTGTCTTTGAAAACACCCCCTCAATCAAAAGCAACACTCTTGCCATTATCCACTCTTTCTCTTTCTTAAGTCTCACCAAACTTCTCTATCCTCTCCATATCCAACATCCTATAGTTTACCTCATAAGTTTCTTCACTTGCGATCCTTTTTAAGGCTGCATACTCCTCCTCCAGGTTCCAACTTGTGTGCTTACCAGCTTGGTATTCCTTGATCATCTCAATCCTAGCCTCGAATACTGATTTGGCAGCCTCAGCCACTAAATCATCACGGAGAATCTCCATCTCTTTAACGTGTCTCCTACCAGCTTCCTCCATCTCTTCATTCTTCACTTTCAACATGTCAAAAGCCACTTTGAGATCCGCCTCAAACTCCGTCCTATCCGTAAGCAAAGTATCGGCTTTATCTTTCCAGAACTTGATCTCTTTAACCATCATCTTGACTACAGTTACCGCCTGTTATAAAGAATCACGACGTTTTAAATCAAAACAAGAGGCATATTCAAAAAATACTTGAAATAACACCCTACCTTATTCTCAAGATCTTCCTCACTTGGTACGATCTCCTCTGCATCCATTACTCCATGTCTTCTCTTCTCTTCACCCCCATTTTGTCTCTAATTTCCAGCCTAGGCACCGGAAGCATGCCTTCTCCAATCTTCACCTTTCCCTTATACTTAGCAACTATGGCACTTGCTGCAAACCTAGGCTTTGAATGGGTCACTGCTAAAGGTCAATATATTGACACAAATAGGAAATCTAGGCGCAAAATCAAAAGAAGCTCACCAAACGACATCTTGTTCCCCAAACACTCCGGCGAAGCAGAAGATTTTCAGCGGAACCCTAAAAACTTTTTTTAAAAAATAAAATAAAACATCCAAATCGAGTTATCACTCCTAGAAAAACCTGTGTTTTCAAATATCCTTATCCACGGATTCTACTCAAATCCATGCCTTAACCTTAGCCCTAAGTCCATGCCTGAAGTCTTGCAAAACAAGCAGACGTCTCATCTTCCAAATTTAACAACTAGGCGGCTAGGGATTGAATTTTTAAAATTTAAACCTCTCTTCTGAAAACTTCAAAAATTCAAGGGCAATTGTTTGGGATAGAAGATCTATAGCAACATGTTATAGCTTGGCATCTCATCCTGGAGTAACAACTTTTGCTGACTGTACGTTTTGCTAAATTATTATACACCAAAATTTTAGGAGCTGTTTTTGAAACTCCAAAGGCGTTATGGACCAAGTCAAACATCACAAGAGCTATCTACAACATCTGATTGGCAGTTCACAATGGATATCTCAATCTTCATCAAACCTCCTGCGAGATTCTTGGCAGAAGATGGGGGATTTCATTTACTTTGTTGTTTCTGTTATTTCCCTTTGTATTTAAATTGGCATAACAGCACATGTACACACACTCACGGTCACAATTATCAACACTCATTGTACTCACACTCACATTTCGATCATCATACTAATAATATTCCACTATTTCGAGATTTTATGCCGACGAACAAGTTGTTCAAGGGCTTTCCTCGTTAAATACTTTGTCTTTACATCTTGAATTTAGATTATCATATTCCATTGTGCCCAATTCTCACCTTTGAAGTTGAATTGTTTAAATTAGACCAAAACAATATGGAAATGGTTTGTCAGGTGTTGGGGACTACAATACGCTAGCAGTGGTAGAACAAGATACCAGATATTGTACCTGTATTTAGGGATGGCTAAAAAATCCGAACCCGCCCTGAACCCAAAAAGATCCACCCCTAATATTGAAAACCCGCCAGGTTTTTGGAGGGTTTGAGTTTACCCTGCCCCGCACCGAATATATAGGAAATTACTTAAATGCCCTTACCTCTTCTCTCCCAGTTCCCAGTTATACTTAAACTTAGACATCGCCTTTTTAGAAAATTAGAATTTAGGGTTCCTTACTCTTCTCTCCCAGTTCCCAGTTAGCGCCGCACCGCATCCCGCAAGTCGTCGAATTCCCCTACAGCCGTGAGCCATCGCCATCGCCATCGCCGGTACTTCTCTCCCAGTTCCCAGTTGGCTTGTTTTTTTAGTTAATCTACAGTATGATGTTTTATATTTATTTATTTTGTTTGTTTAATGAATAGACTGCTTAGTTTTAAAATTATATGAAAGCTGGGAATTGGGTTTTATGAATTTGTTGTTATCAAGCAGTATGGTAGTGGTTAAATCCCAGTAATTTTTTTCGGGTTAAACGAGGCGGGGATCGGGTTCGGGCAAGGCATAACACGGGGCAGGGCAGGTTGGGGCAATGGTACCTCATTGTAGGGGCGGGTTTGGGAAATGAAAACCCGTCCCAAACACGCCCCATTGCCATCCCTACCTTATTGTATTTGGTATTTTAGTGTCATCGATTCAATAAACTTCACAAATAATTTTTTTCTCCAATTGCTAGAAATAGAAACGGTGTCAATATATTATATATCTTTCTATAGAAAGCCAACAACAAGTTGCCTCTTCTTGGCAACTTTTTGCAACATTGCATCATTCAAACATTGATGAATGATTGCTATCGCCTTAGAAATCTTTCTTCTTTATGACTTGAAGCGCCTCCAATCGGGTGGGGCGGAGCAACATCATGGTCGGCTTTCACGTATAACGGACCTGCTATGATAACATTTTAAAGTATTAGGTTACCATTTAAAACTAATTGGTGATAAAAAGAAGGATTTTTTTCTCAAATAATTCCATTTTAAAAATATAAATCCCAAAATAACTCACATTTAAAATTATTTTTCAAAATGACCAACTTTTTACAACTCGCTACACGGTGTAGCGAGTTCAACAAGTTACCGTTGAAACTCGCTACACCATGTAGCGAGTTTAGTTGAATTAGGGTTAATCTCATTGGTGTTTAATGGTAATTATAAGTAACCTAAACCGCTACACCATGTAGCGATTTCACTCGGTTATGAAACTCGTTACATGGTTTAGCGAGTAAACTAAAAAGTTTGACAAAGTTGATTAGGCAAGAATTGATAAGGAGTTGGCCAAGTAAGCCACAAAAGCAAATGAGATAACTAATGTAACCGGTCCTTCGACTGATGATAATAAAGTAAATGAAATCGGTGACATCACCACTAATGTGGCATCGATTGATCCTAAGAAGAAGAAATCGGTCATACACACAAAAGAAGGAGAAAAATTGGTCCTTCCTCAGTTAAGAAGAATGTGAAAGAGAACAAGTTTAAGAATCTTGGCATATGGAAGGCACTTTGATATTCATGACCAGTTGTGTAAACCATTATGCCATAATTTTGTCATATTAATAATGTAGACAAGATTGGCAGGATTCAAAATGACTAATTAAATGAATATTCAATTTTAAATATTATTTTTGTTCAAAAATTATTTTAAATATTTATTGTCGGATGTAAAAATATGAAAAGAAAAAACAAGTTGAGAGTTAATTAATTATATTTGTATGATGATTATTGGTATTTTCCCCAGGTTGAGCAAGTCGGTCACGCAACAGGTCATGCAACATGTATTGTATGATGGTTATTAGTATTTTCCCCAGATTGAGCAAGTCGGTCAAGCAACAGGTCATGCAACATGTCACACAACAGGTTTAGTAAGTCGGTCACACAACATGTTACGCAACAGGTCACACAACAGGTCAAACTTCTATTAGCTACTCCAAATTAGCAACAACAATCGATCAACACACACCCACAAATCGGTTGACATCCAAATCGGTCAACACTAATAAGTAGTAATAGCCATTACCGATTAATGCACCTAGGCTTCATTGATTACCAAATAAACGCCAATTAAATTAACCATAATTAGACTAAACTCGCTACATGATGTAGTGAGTTTCAACGGTAACATGTTGAACTCACTACACCGTGTAGCGAGTTTTTAAAAGTTGGTCATTTTGAAAAATAGTTTCAAATATGAGTTATTTTGGGATTTATATTTTTAAAATGAAATTATTTGAGAAAAAAAATCTAAAAGAAGTGACCTATGATCTTTATATATATATTATAGATAAGATTTATAAATTCCCAATGTATGATAATGTATCTGATGAGTCCGAACCTGCTGGACCGGGCCCACGCTCGGTCTGGTCCAAGGAACCTGTGACGTGGCATTCTCTAGACCGCTGGAGTCAAGACCGCGGACAGATAGACCCTTGAGGTCAAGACCGCGTTCCTCCCCGCATCATCCTTCTCTAAGACCGGAGGGATCCTGACCGCTAGATATGTGCCCGCAAGAGGTATGACCGCTCCATCCGTGCCCGCGTCAAATCCCTTTGATCGCGCCCAAGATGTTGACCGCGGGCTCATACCTGCCTCCCGGTTATCTCTCCTGCCTCCCGGGTATTGTCAAGCCTTACTGAGCACGTTAGCTTACTGGCTCTGACATGCAAGTGGCTGGCTCACTCCCATCGCATTCAATGCGGCTCAGACAGGCGCCTACTATTTCATTTAATGCGCCAAGCCATTTACACGGCTCATGTCCCTTTCAGCCATGTCCCCTTTACAGTCAATGTTTCCTCCCTGACAGGGCCAATTAGCTGCGGACATGTGTAGGTGGTCAAATACCAAAGTGCCCCTAGGGCTGATCTTATTGCTTACATCAACAAGCACCTCTCCATTGCCTATAAATAGAAGACCTTTGTCCCCTTGGGCAAGGTAAGTTAAAAAGATATTGAGTAAGCCATATTAATTTAAACCCTAAACACATACACACACTCCAAGACATTCAAACGTCTTATATATCTCAGTATTCTTACTCTCACACCCGAGGGCCTGAGTTGGAGTAACATCCAACTTTGACCTTAACGGTGCTTGTTTGTGTTGTGTTCTAGGTACAAATAAACCACCAAATATATCAAGCCAGATATCCTTGAACCGCTCTTGACCCTGAAAATCATGGCGTCATCAGTGGTTCCATTGCCGGGAACTACGACTTTCATTTGTTTTCCCGTTCAAAAATCTTTGTTTTCAGGCACACTTTGTGTCCTAAACAGTTGACTGTCAAAAGACACTTCTTTTCAGTCATTTTCTTCTTTTTTAAAGCATGTCTAAAACTTTGCAAAATGCTGGCCATTTGACCATTGAGGAAGATAACCAGGCCTCACCTTCCAATGTCAAAAAGGGTAAGGCTACAACCTCCATTTTCAACAGAATGGGGGGCACGTTCTCAGCCACAACACAGCCTCTCCCCTGGTCAGAGGGCTATACACAAACTAACCGACGAGATACGTGCTGAGAAAGCCCAAGCCCTACTAAACAACAACCCAAAAACTCCCCAAGCTCCTATAAAAAACACCGCCTTAACTACTCCACTCTCCCCAGAGCAAATCCTGAGAAGGCAAGAAATTCTGGCCTCCAAATCCAAGCTGATCGCTGAGGCCATGGCCGTCGCTGATGCTCAAATGGAGATGTTCGAGATAGAGGCCAACGACGGGCTCCAGTTCCCCCAAGGGTCACAAAGGTTCTCCCAACGAGCTCCCCCTAAATCGCTTGCTAGTCAAGCTAGGGGGCAAATCGGGTTGAACCAACCCTTGATCGCGGACAACCGGCCAGACGTAGTGTGGTGCATGTAGAGGATAGCGAGGAGGTTGGAGAAGAGGCCCAATCAAATCTATGTGCGAAGTCCAAAGCCAGACCCTTGGCTCCGGCCAAGGAGAAGGCCGTGACTCCACGGGCTAAAAAACAGAAGGTTGATAATCAGAGCCCAGAATTTATCAAGTTTATGAACGAGATGTGGGAGACCCACCAAAAGGCCGCCCAGAGGTGTGGCCGCACCATGGATGCCTTCACTGATAAGATAGCCGGGGCACCTATCCAGAAGGGCAAGCCCCCCAGATGGATACCTATGATGGCTCCAAAAATGCCAAGAGCCATATGGGACGATTTGAGGGACAAATGGCTTTATTCTCCTCGGACGAGTCCGTGATGTGCAAAGCATTGGCTGCAACTTTCACGGGCAAGGCCTTATCTTGGATGATAGCCCTCAAGCCCCGGACCATCCAATCATTCAGTCAGTTTAGAAGCATCTTCCTCAATGCCTTTGCTGGGGCAGGTGTGCCCGCTAGACCAAAGACAGACCTTGTCCGCGTCAAGCAGGCCCCAAACGAGCCTACAAAGGATTACATATCTCGATTCAGGACGGTGAGCGAGGAGATTGTGGATCTAGAGGAAGGAGACGTCAGACTATGTTTTGAGGGCAGCCTCAGCTCCTCCTTCCTCAAGATGAATTTTGCCTCCAGTCGGCCTAAAACCGTGGAAGAGATGTATGAGAGGGCCTCGGCCATTGCATCCGCCGAAGAACCCAGTGTGCCCGCTCCCCGAGCTTCAGCCAAGGAAAGGATAAGCCAAGTTCAGGAAACCACCCCAGAGCCTGCTCGCACCAACAACCAGGGCAAAAATAGAGGCCGCGGGTCGGATAAACTCCGAAAGACAGTAGATGAAACAGTTTACACCGAGCTCACCGAGCCAAGAGTGGTAATCATGAGAGCCTCCGACTTTCCTCCTCCTCCCCCAATGCTTCGAAAACCAAATGAGAGGAGTAGGGCTAAGTTCTATGAGTATCACAACGACCACGGCACTAATCGAGGACTGCTTCCAGCTGAAGCGAATAATCCAGCAAAAAATCAACGACGGGGAGCTAACCAAGTGGGTTAAAGGAAACAACAATGCCCCCAATAATAATAATCAGCAGCGGGCACGAGGCACGCGTGGCCCAGAGAGGAATGAGAGAGATCATTATGATGATGATTTGGGGGATTATGACATTAATTTCATCGGCGAGGAGTCTCCCTCCAACAAACAGCTCTCCCTCCAGATTCAAACATTGGAGAAGGTTTTCCTAATCCCCCCAATGGCTCCTGAGGAAGAGCAAGAAATAGGGTTTAAAAAGAGTGAACTTGCCTCCTCCCTATTCCACTCTACTCAGCCCCTAACTCTCCCCATGAAAATTAACCGAGCCAACATACACCGAGTTTTGATAAATACAGGCGCGGCCAGGGATATTCTCTACTACCACACGTTGGTAAGCATGAGAATGACTGAGGCTAACCTGACTCCTTATGCGGGCATGCTGGAGGGGTTCACCAACCACGCCGTGGGGGTAAAGGGGACGATTGTGTTTGAAGTAACTATTGGGGAAAAGCCCATGCAGAAGACGGCCAAAATTACTTTCATGGTGGTCGATCTTCCTTCCCAATACAATGCCATTCTCACAGAATCGCCAGCCGAATTGGGAATAGTTGCTTCCGTTCCCCACCAAAGGGTGAAATTTAACACCCCGGGCGGGGTTGCTACCATCAAGAACCAGCCCGGGAGATTCCTCCGAGCACTTGAGGAAAAGAGAAAAGTGGATAAAGGCCAGACATCCTGCCCGCAGAAAGAGGGCGAGGACAAATCAAAGAAAGGGAAGGCCCTTGCACTTGTGTAGGCACCCATTCCAATTGGCATGCTTTCTTTCCATACCACTAAGGTGGAGCTCAAGACGAGCAAAAAATCAAAAAAGTTGGCCCCGGTTGAAGGAGGTTACATTGATCAGGGAATTGAAGGAAAAATTGACCGTGAGATCATATATTCAATGGCAACGCTGACCGGAGCTCAGGTCAACCCCCCAACTATTGTCATTGACTCCTTGCACAATCGTAAAATCAGTGACCTTCAACCTACCGACGAGCTCGAGGAGGTGGTAATCAACTCCCACTTCCCCGAGCAAACTGTTAAGGTTGGGCTGGAAATTCACTGCGAGGAAAGAAGGATCCTCATCGAGTTCCTTAGAGCAAATTGTGATGTGTTCGCTTGGAGGATGGAGGATATGCAGGGAATCAGCGAGGACGTGATCCTCCATAAAATCAATGATGACCCATCCTTCAAAAACATTCACCAAAAATCAAGGTACTTCTCCCCGGAGAAAGAGATCGCGATCAAGGAAGAGGTGGAAAAATTGCTAAAAGCGGGGATAATAAAGGAGATTTCCTACCCCAAATGGCTGGCAAATGTGGTGATGGTCAAAAAGTCCAATGGCAAGTGGAGAATGTGTGTTGATTTCACCGATCTCAACAAGGCATGCCCCAAAGACTGCTTCCCTCTTCCTCGCATAGACAGATTGGTGGATTCAATAGCCGGCCACAGAGTATTGAGCTTCATTGATGCATACTCTGGCTACCATCAGATGGCTCCTGAAGATGTCCGCTCCGTAGCTTTCAACGCTGCGGGCAAGACTTACTGTTACACAATGATGCCCTTCGGGCTAAAAAACGTAGGAGCCACCTATCAGCGAATGGTCAATCTGGTCTTCAAAAATCAACTAGGCGGAAACCTTGAGGCCTACATTGATGACATGGTTATAAAGACAAAGGAAAACTCTCACGAGCTCGACGTGGAGGAAACCTTCCAAAACTTGCGCCGCAATAACATGAAACTAAACCCTCTGAAATGTGCTTTTGGGGTAAAGGCGGGCAAGTTCCTTGGATTCATGGTCAACCAGCGAGGAATAGAGGCTAATCCAGAAAAAATCCAAGCGCTGTTGGACATGAAACCTCCTGCTTGCGTGAAGGATGTACAAAAACTCAATGGTCGCATCACCGCCCTTGGCCGCTTCATCTCGCGGTCAGCAGAGAGATGCTTCCCCTTCTTCAAAACTCTAAAAGGGGGGATGAAGTCTGATGAATTTACATAGAACAATGAGTGCCATCAAGCTTTTGAAGAAGTCAAGACATACCTCGGGCAGCCCCCTCTACTCAGCAGCCCGGTGCCCGGGGAAGAACTTTTTCTGTTTTTAGCAAGCATCGATCCGCAAGAGCTGCTGTTCTTGTAAGGGAGGAGAATAACTCCCAAAAACCAGTTTATTATGTATCTAAGGCACTGTCCGCCGTAGAGGGGCGTTATCTTAATATAGAGAAGTTAGCTTACGCCTTACTTGTATCTGCTCGAAAATTAAGAGCTTACTTTTTTGCACACCCTATTACTGTACTCACTGAGGCCCCGCTTAGAAAGGTTTTACACAAACCAGAGTCTTCGGGGAGAATGCTTGCTTGGTCTATCGAACTCACTGAGTTCCAGATCACCTACTCCCCGAGAAAGACAATCAAAGCGCAAGCCTTAGTTGATTTTGTGGTAGAATCATCATTCAAATTGGCGGACAACGACCTTGGAAAAAGAAAGCGGGCAGAATCAGAAGAAGCCCCAGATAGCTCGAGCACAGAAATTATACAGCCAAGTGAGCGTCCAGAAGAAGTGTGGACTTTATTCGTGGACGGCTCTGCGAGCAAGTTAAATAGTGGAGCGGGCATACTCCTGATCGCACCTTGCGGGGAGAAATTTATGAGGGCCTTGAGATTCAAGTTCGAGGCATCAAACAATCAGGCTGAGTATGAAGCGATTATAGCGGGCATGGAATTGGCAAGAGACTTGGGAGTTCAGAATATTGAGATCAACAGTGACTCTCAGCTCATAGTTAATCAAATTAGGGGGGGTATGATACTATCAACCCAGTGCTAACTCAGTACTGTGGTCTTGCAAAAACCCTCATAAAATTTTTACCTACTATGAGCTGAACCAAGTCATGAGAGAGGATAATGTGGAAGCAGACCTCCTCTCCAGAATAACCGATCAAGAGATTGTTGACTTAGAGACAGATTGCCAGATTGAATTCACGGAGAGACCTGCTATAGATCGAATTCAAGTAAACAATATTGAGGATCAAGTAAGGGATTGGGTAGATGAAATCAAGGATTACATCGAGAAGCAAACCCTCCCTGAGGATCCAGCAAGGGCTAGAACCATTAGAACAGTGTCCGCAAAATACCTCGTTCTCGATGGGGTCAGAATGAAGGTGCAACATCGTCAGTCCGCGGTTGCTTATCCTTAGGGAAATGGCCAACCTGAGGCCGCGAACAAGCTAGTCCTGACCGCCCTTAAGAAAAACTTGGAGGGACGAGGAGGACGATGGTTGGACGAGCTCCAGACCGCATTGTGGGTTGTCCGCACCACAATAAGAAATTCTACAGGAGAAACTCCTTTCTCGCTCACGTATGGGTCAGAGGCAATGGCTCCCGTCGAGGTTGCCCTACCCTCGTACAGAGTCACATACTTCGATGAGTCTCAAAATGAGGCAAACAGAAGGTGTGACCTGGACGATCTCGAAGGAAAGAGAATGCGGGCAAATGAAAAAATGGTAAACTACAAGCAGAAGGCGAAGAAGCACCACGACAAAAGAGTAAATAGGAGGAGTTTTTAGTTGGAGATTGGGTACTCAGAAATGTGGAGGTCCAAGGGACCCAGCCCGGTTTTAACAAGCTCTCCCCGAAATGGGAGGGTCCATATGAGGTCACCAAAATAGTCAAGGAGGGCACCTACATATTGCGAACAAAGGAAGGAAAAGAGCTCAAGCACACCTGGAATAGCGATCATCTTAGAAAGTACTTCTTTTGAAATCTTTGTAATTTTTGAGAGAGTATAGACCCCTACGTATTAGCATGAAGTTGCCATCAAATTTTTGTGCAAAACTATCAAAACTATTGTAACTTTATTCCCACCAGCCTCAAAAGCTAGAGTGGATGCCCGCAAGCGGATGCGAGTAGGTTCAAGAGCCAACATATGAGCTCCTACTTACTAATGCGCAAAGATCCATTAAGATCCGCAAGACTATATGGGTACAAAGGCCATTAAGCCCGTACTCGATTGCGGGGAGGATACTCCGTCCTGCCCGCGTGACACCACCAAGAAAAAGTGGATATAGATGAACGTGGGTACAAAGGCCATGATGTCCGTACCTACGAATTCTAGTGGGGACAAAGACCTGAAGTCTGGACCCACTAAGTACGCGAAGGCCCTCGTTAGGGCCGTTACACGCATGCCTGTATGTAACAAAGGCCTACATATAAGCCCGCTTACATGATCGCCACAAGACCCTCACAAAAAACTCCAAGGGGTTTTGAATAAAGGGTCAAAAAGCGTGAACCTCCAATAAGGGGATACAGATGCCAGTGGGTTAAATGGCCTCTATGCTAAATATGCTCCTACCTACTGTTGCGTAGACAATAGCCTCACGGCCACATTCTACATGCCCTATGAAAGTAGCTTGCCTTGGCTGCTTTTAACTTATACCACAGCTCGCAAGGCTGGGAATAAGTGTAAATGGATGGGAGTGATCAAAAGAGTTTAACAAAGCCAAATAGACAAACCGGGGTTAAAGCCTCAAGGTTTGCCACAAGGCTAAACAAACGCGGTCACAGAGAAATAGGGCTGACTCTCACAAAAAGCCCAAGGGGTTTTGACTAAAGAGTTAGGAAAACTCAAAAAATGCGGGTAAAGGGCCTACTAAGCTTTTGACCGCGGAAGGAGAGTATAAAATTTAATTGTTAGTCATAGACGCTGGTAAAAGTAAGAGCAAGAATGCAAGTATCAAGGTACTCAAAAATTGCCAACACTCAAAATAGCCTACAAGACAAGCAATTAAGAGAAATAGTTAAGAAAAATGCTTCAATTCATTGATAAAAATTTACAAAGGCCCTATCAATCTATTACAACAAAGGAAAGAAAATCCTAAGCTAAAGGAGCTTTCTCCTTGGGATCTTCTGAGGCTGGAGTTGGAGAAGGCAGGCTGTTCACGAGCAGGTCCGTGATGGGATCAAAAGTGGCCTCAGCGGAGATTGGAATTGTAGCTGCCCGCTGGGGAATAAGATCACCAATTGCCGGTCCGTTGGGAAGGACGCGGGCAATGGCCTCCTCATAAGATATTGGGTCATCCCCAAATCTCAGAGTATCAATCTCTCCAATGAGAGCGGTGGCCGTAATCTCAGCAGTGGCGGGCAGAGAGGCCGCTGCGGCCATCTCAAGGCCCTTGATATCGTCCTCGGTGAAAGGGACTAGGGCATGCCCAGGCAGGCACTCCGCGTCAGTAGCAACAAGTGAGCCAATAATGGCCAACTGTTGAGCGGAGAACTTGCCCGTAGCAGCAAAATTCCTGAGCTGGGTCCGGCAGCCGGCCTCGTACTGGGCCAAATTCTCAGCAATGAGGAAGTTCTTGAATTCCTCTGAGTTCTTATACTCCTCCACCGCCTCCTTCCGAGCAGCGAGCAGCATGGCATCCCTCTCCAACTGAAACTGCCTAAGTGGGAGCAGCTGCTCGGAGAGTTCATCAACTTTGGCCTCCAAGGTGGAGACAGTGGCCTTGGATGCCTCCAACCTTTTGGCCAGCTCAGCATTCCGAGGCTCCCACTCGGCCCTCTTTCCCCGGAGCTCATTCCGCTCCCCCTTGGCCTTTTCAAGGTCCTTCTCCACATCTGCCAGACGTTCGGAGAAGTCCTTCAAATCAGCCTCCTTCTGAGCGAAGGCCTTATCCTTAGCATCCAGGAGAGAGTTCAAGGTCCCAACCCTCTCCTGTGCCTGCTCCAGCTCGTGGAGCTTGCCCGCCAAATCCTTAGTGTTGGCCTCAAGATCGGTGGACAGGCCATCGCAGCACTCCCGCAGCCTCAATACTTTATTGCAAATGATGCATGAAGATTGTATTTTGAAAAGCATAGGATGCTAATTTAGGATAAAGATATGATCTTTAATGCAAAGGATGCTTGAAAAAGGATTTCATATGCAAAGGATGCATTTTTATCATAAAGATTGGATTTTTATATGCAAAGGATGCATGAAGATGATATTTTTATGTAAAAATAGGGTTTTTAGGTGCAAAGGATGCACCTTTGATTCAAAAGATTACATCTTCAATGGCAAAGGATGCCTAATGCATGCAAAGGGGGAAAAGGGGGTATAAACATATGATCTTTAATCTACCAAGTCCCAAACAAGATAATAGCAATTATATGAAATGCAATGAGCAATTAGAATCACATAGAGCAATTAGGATGCAAGTTTAGGGCGTGAGAGGTTACCAATGGCTTCCTCTTCTTCTTTGAATGGGGCTAGGTGGAAAGGTTGATCTTGGGATCTTCAAGGAGGAGGGAGGTGGCTTCTTGGCCTTCTTCTTCACCTTCTTGGACTTCCAGCAGCTCTTGGGAGTGTTTTCTTCGTATTATGTGTGATTGATGGTATTGTTGTTGTTGTTAAAATGGGTAGAGGAGGGATCTATTTATAGGCAGTCTGGATAAGGCCAATGAAGCCGTGCGGCCAGAGACCTTGGGCTAATGCAGCCGTGCGGCATTATCCTCAGGACTCAAAGATGTTTCTAGAACCATACAAGGTGGCAAATTCTAGAAGTTTTCCCAAATTAAGAAAAACGTGTTTCTTAATTGGGAAGCTTCCCTTTCAGCCCCTATATGATTTGAAACAGGTCTCTGCAATATTTCCTAACACTAGGAAGGTCCGGGGAATTACCGAAACTTACCGAAATTGCCGGAAATTTAACCTAAGGCATGAGCCAGATTTGGGTACTTACAAATGGGTATTACTCTTTTTGCACTAAGATTTTTTCTTTCTTCTTTTTTTTTTATTGTTGTTTTATATATATATATATATATATATATATATATATATATATATATATATATATATATATATATATATATATATATATATATATTATTTTATTTTTTTAGACATAGTACCTTCGGAGCTTATCGCCATTGACTGGGTGGACAAAGGGATTGTCATCCAGGTCTGCAAGCTTCATGGCTCCTCCCGATAGTATCTTTTGTACCACATACGGGCCGATCCAAACGGGTTCCCATTTTCCCAGTGGGTTGTTTCTGGTAGGGGGCTTTACTTTCAGAACCAAGTCACCTTCTTTGATGTCCCTGGCCTTGACCTTTTTGTCAAATGCTCTGGCCATTCGCCTCTGGTAGGCTCGAGTGTGTTCCATGGCCTTGAGTCTTCTTTCGTCGAGCAGGGCCAACTCATCATGCCGACTTCGTAGCCACTCTACTTCGTTGACACTGTTTTCCAGGAGGACCCTTAATGACGGGATTTCCAATTCCACTGGCAACACTGCCTCCATCTCGTAGGTTAGGGCAAAAGGGGTTTCTCCCGTGGCTGTTCTAACAGACGTTCTATAGCCCCAGAGTGCTAGGTGTAGCTTTTCAGGCCAGTCACGACCACGGGTGGCCATTTTCCGAATGATCCGCTCGAGCGTCTTATTAGCAGCTTCCACGGCTCCATTGGCCTGAGGTCTGTACGGGGATGATTTGTGGCGAGTGACTCGACTCGACAAAGAATCTATCACAGTCCCCTTCAAAGTGTTATCCATTATCAGAAATGATCTCATTGGGCACCCCGTATCTGCATATTATGTTTTCTTTGACAAACTGGGCCACCTTCTTGGAAGTGAGGACCTTGTAGGACTTTGCCTCTATCCACTTTGTGAAGTAGTCGACTGCCACTAACACGAATTCGTGTCCATTGCTTCCTGCCGGAGCTATCTTTCCTATCACGTCAATAACCCAGGTTGCAAACGGCCAAGGAGTCGTCATGCAGTACAGGTCATGAGGCGGAAGGTGATTGAGATTGGCAAACCGTTGGCATTTGTCGCACTGTCGGACATGTTGAATGCAGTCTGTCTCCATGGAGATCAAGTAATAACCCATCCTGAGGATCACTTGCATCAGGGTTCTAGCATTCATATGAGGACCGCAGGGACCATTGTGGATTTCGGTCATCAACTCTCTGGCCCTTTCTTGGGTGACACACAGAAGGAGCGGCCCTTGGTATCGTTTCTTATAGAGATCGTTCCTCAAAATGACATAGTGGGAAGCTAACCGTTTTAGGGCTTGCAAGCTTTTGGCTTTAATGCCTTCTTTCGGTCTACCTTCTTCATCTCTAAAGGCTGACTCTCCATCTCTGAGGAACTGGTAAATCTGATTGTACCAGGGTTCCTTGATAGGCTCGGGTCCCAGGTCTATTTCGCAACAAAAAGTCGGGGCTTCTCTTCTACCCACTCTGAAGGGTTTTATGGCCTTTCCCTCGGGGATCTCTACCAGTGAGGCTAGAGTAGCTAAGGCATCTGCAAATCTGTTCTTATCCCTTGGCAGGTAATGGAAGGTCACTTCTCTGAACTGCTCAGTCAACTCCTCCATATAGGCATGATACTTTTACAGGTTAGGATCCACAGTCTTCCACTTGTTGGAGACCTGGTTGATGATCAGGGCTGAGTCTCCATAGACCTCGAGCTCCTTGACATTCCTTTCTAAGGCAGCTTCCAGACCAGCAATGCAGGCTTCATACTCGGCGACATTGTTCATGGCAGGGAAGTTCAACTTGATGGCAATTGGCGTGTGCTCATCTTTTGGGTCGACCAGTAGCATTCCTACGCCATTTCCTATTTTGTTAGCAGGCCCGTCAAAGAAAAGCTGCCATCGGCTTTCGTGCTCGACTACAAAGATCCCTTCATCTCGGGAATTGGGGTTCGTGCCCGCGGTCCTCATTACTAGGAAAGTTTGCCGGATGGTCCGACAACGCGACCCTTGATAGCCTTTCTCGTCACATAGTTGATGTCATACTCAGCCAAGAAGAAGGACCACTTTTCTAGACGCATCGAGAGGGAAGGCTTGTCAAAGATATACTTGATGGGGTCCATTTTCGAGACCAAATTCACAGGGTGGGCTTGCATGTAGTGCTTCAGCTTACCGACTACCCAAACCAGTCCTGCACAAGTCTTTTCACATGCTGAGTAATTGAGCTCACTTCCCGTAGCCTTCCACCGACAAAGTAAATGGCATTCTCTACCCGAGAGTCTTTCTTCTCCCGAGCAAGCATAGCCCCAACCGCCGTATCGTTGACAAAGTGAGATAGAGCGTAAGAGGTTTCGTCTATGCTGGGGGCATAGCACCGGAAGATGTACTAAGTACGCCTTGATTTGGTCAAAGGCATCCTGGCATTCCTCAGTCCATTCCGTGTCTACATTCTTCTTCATGAGCTTGAAGATGGGCTCGCACATAGTGGTCAACTGGTTGACAAAGCGGCTGATGTACTGCAGTTTGCCCATAAAGCTTTTGACTTCTGTCTGGGTTCGAGGTGATCTCATGTCCATAATGGCTTTGATCTTTCAGGGGTCGACTTCAATCCCTCGCTCCGTGACCATATACCCAAGAACTTTTCCCCTTGTCACTTCGAAGGTGCATTTGGCAGGGTTTAATCTCATGGAATATTGCCTCAGTCTCTCGAAGAACTTTCGCAGGTCAATAAAATGTTGTCCGTCCTCGCCTTTGGAGTGGATTATCATGTCGTCGACGTAGACCTCAATCTCCTTGTGGATCATGTCATGAAAAAGCGCGGTCGTTGCCCTCTGATAAGTAGCCCCGGCGTTCTTAAGCCCAAATGGCATCACTGTATAGCAGTACGTTCCCCACGGCGTGGTGAAGGCTGTCTTTCTTGGTCCTCCTCGACCATCTTGATCTGGTTGTAGCCAGCAAAGCCATCAACAAAGGATTTGACTTCGTAGTTGGCGGTGGCATCCACCAGAATGTCTATGTTTGGCAAGGGATAATCGTCTTTGGGGCTGGCTTTGTTTAGATCCCAGAAATCTACACAGCAGCGCACCTTCCCATTGGCCTTGGTTACAGTCACAATGTTGGATAACCATGTCGGATATTCGATGACTCTGATGAATCCTACCCGCAGTAGCTTCTCAATCTCTTCTTTGACCTGTAGGTACCATTCTGGCTTGATCTTCCTCGCTCGCTTTACCGTCTTAGCATCTCGGTGCTAGAGGGATTCTCGTGCTCTACTATCGAACCGCCTAGCCCCGCATATCCTTGTACGACCATGCAAAGACGTCCATGTATTCTCCGAGCAGATTGACCAGCATTCCCGTTCAACCCCTAGAAGAAGTTTCCAATACGTGTCTCTTTAGGTTCCTCAACAACACCTAAGTTAACACTTGTCAAAACCCCTCGGCAGCCTTGGGCCCGGTTTTCCTCTTTGTCCGTAACCCGCTTAAAGATTTCTTGGATGTATTGTTCATTTAGTGTGTTTGCATCTTGTTCAAATGATTCATTATTAACTGTTGTTAAGTTTTGAGTTAATTTATCATTTGTTAAGTTGGCGATAAGGGGATACTCAGAAAGATCTGTCATTTCATTCAAAGCAAGAGGAAAGATGACATTGGTTACATATTCATAATCCTCAGGCGTGAGGCCTTCGGATGACTCGGAGGACTGGAATTCAAAGATTGCTGACTCAACTGACTCTTGACACTACTGACTCTGGACCCTACACTACTTATTGACTCGAAGTGTTTGACGCGGGTTAGACTGGGGTTTACTCTTTCCTGCTTTTGCCACAGGAGTAGCAGGCCTTGTCAGCATTCTCATTTGGCTGTGCATCCGGTGGACAGTCATTGCCTTTGTCGACACTATTCCCATGGGGGATGTCTGACTGATCGAGCGCAATCTCCCTTCCGAATCCGACCGTATCCATTTGTACCTCTGGGGTAATAGGACCAGTTGCACTTTCGGCATCTGAGAGACAACTTTCTTCATCATAAAAATCTTCTGGCTTGTTCACCCTTCTCTCCACATTCTTCCAAACAGGGGGTTGGGACTGATCCTCATGAGCAGTAAGAGCCATCACAAACACATTATGCTCACCGTGAGTGATAAAGGGTTCCGGAGAGACTTTCATCATCATAGCTTGGCTTACTTCTGTCTCACAATCTTCATAGGTGAGCCTTTCTTCTGTAATCTTGACTACGGTCACTGGTTCAATATCACAAAAGAGAGGTCGGGCCTTAACGACATTAACGAAATCGGTTCCTATTATGGGTCCAAATTGTCCTTCCATGGCGGAGGCATCAATTTGATCTTTCCACTCTCCTTGCAATTCAGCATAAGGAACATTGAATTTCAGGATGTCTATGATCGTTGGATTCCCAAAACTGGCTGCATTTGTCTCTCCAAACTCAATCATGTTGACTCGATTGTTAGCAGGAAGAGGATTCTTGACCACATTGGGACCTCGAGGCGGTTCCAGCTTGCCTTCTTCAATCAGGCGAGAAATCAGGAACTTCAAGTAGGTACAATCATGGTGTTATGCCCATGATATTTGTGAAAGCGACAGTGCTTGGTTTCGTCAATCCTGACACTAGGGTTCTTTGGTTTCCAGTTTTCCAAAGGTCTGATGAGTCCTTCAGCTACCAAACCGTCGAAGACCTTTTCTAGTGGCATCCCAAAATCTTCAGCAGTATAGGAACGAGGCCTTGGCTTCACAGCGACTTGACCTGAATTTTGTCCGACTTTCTCATTCTGGATATAATTAACAGCGCCAACCATTTCTTTTCCTTTTACAGTGACAGATGTGGCATTCGAAACTGGTGCTTTGTAGCGGTAGGAGTTGCCTATTCCTGTGAGCGGAGCCATGTTGAAGGCATTTTCAAACTTGGTGCTGGCATTTACCATTGCCCGAAGGTTAGGATAGTAGTAATTGCTAATCTGGACCCTTAACTGAGGTTTCAAGCAAGACTGGAAGATCTCCATCTGTTCTTCTTCATTCAGAGGGGTCATCATTTCGCTAAGCTTCCAATTCCATCTCTTGTAGAATTCACTTACCGGCTCGTCTGGGCGCTGCAGAGTGCCTTGTAGGTCATTCCTGCTGGTTTCCCAATTCAGATTAGCCTTATACTTTTCCAGGAATGCTTCCTTGATCTGGTCCCAGGTGGCTCGGGCCTCTGGCTTCACATGCAGGAACCACCTAAGAGCTGAACCCTTCAATGACAATTGAAAATGGTCGGCCATTTGCTGATGTGTACAATCTTTGGCTCTCATGGCAAGAAGGTACCTTTCAATGTGAGTCCGAGGGCAATCGGTACCATTGAACTTTTCAATCTCAGGCATTCGAAATTTTGGGGGAAGAGGGACAATTTTGCTGGGATCAGTGATCTGGTATGCTGCCTTCTTGGTGCTTAGTTCCCCAAATCTCTCTTGCACGGACTTAACTTGTTCCATCAACCAAGTCATGTTGGGGTCAGGTGACGGCTTAGGATTGTTCGATCCTGGCGTGCTTATCGCATTTGGGTGGTAGGACAGTGGGTGGCACAGTGGTAGCTGGTACCATGGCTTGGGGGTCTTTAGAAGGAAAGTAAGTGTAAACTTGGCCCGGTCCCGTGTTTCCGTGAAGCTGACCGGAGGCATAGGAATTAGGCTCATAGTTACCAGGATAGGGAAAAAGATACGGAGCCTCGTGGGGTCCTGTTGGCAAGGTTGGGGGTGGAAGATCTGCTGTGGCAGGGCATAGATTGAAAAGATCACTGGATTGATTCTGAGGCCTAGAGATTGTCTGGGACGGCCCATACTGAGGAGAGGGAGTGAATCCCATGGGATAATGCAGAGGCTGCGTAACTGGGATAGCTGTGGCATTTGCTCTCTGTTGGTAGGGAACAAAGCTGGGTCTTATCTGAGGAGGCGAGGGTGTCGGGACCCTGATGGCTTGGGACATTGGAAAGGACTGAACAGGGGTAGTCCTGGGTAAGGGATCATATGTGGATGGAGGAGGGCATTGGTTATAGGCTGGGGGAGCTGAGATGGCTGCTTTTGGAGTCTCATCTTCTACCATAACCAAGGAACCGTTGGACTCAACCACTATCTGATCCCCATGACGACGGAGCGCATCAATGAGCATGGCTTGCTGTTCCTCATGGACCTTACGACTGTTTTCCAAGGCTAAGGCTAGCTCTTCTTCCCTGGTCATCTGGTTACCCAAACCACTGCTGTTCTCTGTCAAATCGGCCATTCTGACTCTCTGGACTGACAAAGCTGAGGATTCTGGCGAACTGTGTTAATGTTAGATCATGTGTTGTCATGAATGTCATCCCAAGTGTTGCAAACCAGTGTTGCCACTGGTGTTGCCAAAAGTGTTGCCGTTTGGAATTGGCGACACTGAGTTAGTTACTGTATTATTCACAAATATTAATGGGTAAATTAATGTTTATATAACAGTAGTTAGTCACCTTAAATTGAGCTTAAAATCAGCAACAGAAACAGCCCAGGCGTTAATCACGAAGAGGAGAAGAAGTTAACAAATAAACATGTGTTTATTTGTTTAATTGATGACCAAGCCAGGAGATATTTTATTCAGCTATTCTGGGGGAGAACAAGTCAGAGTACAAGGCAACCAAAGCTAAGAGGTACAAGCATGAGAAGCAAGAGAGGACTAGGTCTCCTACAATGAAGGCGAGAAGGCTATTTTGGAGGAAACAAACTCCAAGCTGTTAGCTGATCATTTGAGTAGGCTCCAAGACTTTGTGGCCTATAAATAGTGCAGTGGATCTTCATTGAAGATCATCCAATTCAGAAAACGCAAATCTGCACAAGAAAAGTAGAATTCTGCTCTCAAGTGTTGCCATTCAGTGTCGGCAACACTTTGTCCAACATTCGAATATTTCATATAGATTTTTATATTTTTGTGAGGTTTTTGAGTGTTTATTTACTGAGAGAATTCGTGTATGTTGTTCCTTATATCAGGGTTCGTTTATCATTAAGGAACAACCTCGACCTTGTATTGAATTCATATTATTAATAGAAAGGTCTTGCCTTTTAGGCACCCATCAAGTTATATATTTATATAACTTGATAAAAATTATATTCTTGTGTATTGCTTTAATTCTTCCGCTGCAAATTATATTTATTTCTATTGATTTGTGCTTTTTCTAGAATTGGTGAATGTGTTGTTGTTAGTGTCATCAACACTAAGAACAACACCCGTGAGTTTTATCTCACCTTGTGAGTTTCGTCTCATAAGTTCTTAGCCATAGACAATTTCAATTGGTATCGAGCCTAGCACTTGATATACTAAGTGTTTAGATCCTTTGTCATGGCTTATGATCCTGCAAACCCTAATCAAAAGAGATTACCGGTTTTAGACGGATCTAATTATGCTTATTGGAAGATTCGCCTACGCTCGCATATCAAATCAATTGATCTTCGGGCTTGGCGATCTATTTTAAATGGTTATTCTGTTCCAATGCTTCCTCCGGATGACGATGGTGACGTTCAAGTCAAACCTGAATTCGAGTGGACAATTGAAGAGAATAATATTGCTAGTTTCAATGAAAAGGCACTAAATACCATCTATGAATGGGTTGACATGGATATGTTCAAACTCATTCAAAATAGTCCCTCTACAAAAGATGCTTGGAATACTTTACATAGATTTTGTGAAGGAGATGGCAAATGTCAGAAACAAAGCTTAGAGGTCTCACTAGTAGATTTGAAAGATTAAGAATGGGTGAAAACGAAGACATCTCGTCTTATTTTGAAAAGTTGATTGATATTTCAAATGCTTGTCAAGTATTAGGGGAGCCTTTTACAAATAAACAACTTGTTTCAAAAGCTATTCGTACTCTTCCCGAACGTTTTAATATTAAAGTTTCAGCTATTGAAGAGGCCCATAATCTTTCAACAATGGACATCAACTCCTTAATGAGTATTTTGAAAAACTTTGAGTTGAATCTCAATGAACAAACGGAGGCTTCTAAAGGCAAGAATATTGCCTTAAAAGTCAAATCTTCGGACACATGTGTGGACGATGAAGATGAAGTCTTCGAGGAGTTAGATGAAAATACTAGTGTAGCTTTACTTGCAAAGAGATATAATTCTATGGTTAGAAAATTTAACAAAGTGCAGGTAAAGGCTAAGGACCAAACGGCCAAAATCTCTAGTTTTGTGCCAAGGAGAAGTCCTCCTCCAAATCAAAAGGATATCCCACCAAGGCGTGCATCCTCGGAAAAGATCCGGTCCGATCCTAAGTACATTGAATCTATTCAATGTCATGCTTGTTCCGGTTGGGGTCACTATGCCAATGAATGTGCTAACACCTTGAGAAAGGCGGGCAAAAACTTGTGGGTATCTCTTAGTGATGGAGAGGAGGAAGGAACGGAGAAAGAAGAACAGACGGAGCAAGTAGTCATGATGGCCACGGTAGAGGAGCTACCTTTGACTGAGAGTGTTACTTCAAGTGTCATTACAGATTTGACAACACTTGACACAACATTGGTGACTTCTTCGAGAAAGTGTTGCCCCAAGTGTCGTCCGGGAATTGGCAACACTTGGCACAACACTCAGCGGTATGATTCTTTAAATGATCTTAATTTGCATGGTTCAAGCGATTTAAATTCGGAAGAGATTATAGAGGATGATCTTGATAAAGATGAACTTATTTGTGAATTAAAAAACCTCTATAAATATCTCCTCGTGGAATGGAAAAAGGAGAATAAGATGGTGGTTTTCTTGAAAAAGGAAAATCGGGATCTTAAGAACTCCTTGACTCGGCTAGAAGCTCAACTCGGTAGGAGAGAATTGGATCTTGATAAAATCAAGGCCAAACTCAACCTAGCCGAATCCACCTTCAAAAAACTCAACACGAGTTCATCCAAATTGGATGAAATACTCAAATTGAGTAAGCCTCGAAAGTCGGTCTTGGGTTCCAAGAATCACTTGAAAGTATTACCTCTTCCTTGTTTGATGTTGAAACTAAAAATTGTTTTGTAAAAGAGCGTGTCAAGGAAAAGGGTAGCACTTCTAGTGATTCCTCGATCAATCAATGAGTGTGAATCTTGTCACAAAGCTGGACATTTAAAACCGGATTGCATTTTCCTACAAAAGAAAATGTCCGGTCTTCAAGTGTCGTCTCAAGTGTCGCCGGTTTCTCGGGGCAACACTTATGGCAACACTAGTGAACGAGAAATCCAGATTTTCAAAAAGGGTTGGTTACCCAAGGAAAAGCGAAATGCTATGTTGTTTATACGGCTTTAAGGACTAACATTGCGGGAACTTGGTACTTTGATAGTGGTTGTTCACGTCATATGGTGGTACAAAATCATTCCCTAACAGTACCAACCTATTCAAGGAGGCTCGGTGACTTATGGTGGTGGAGGCAAGAGTGAAATAGTTGGTAAAGGAACACTTTGGATATTGTTGGTTTTCCTCCTTTGAAAAATGTCTTGCACGTAGATGGTTTACTTGCTAATTTAATTAGCATTAGCCAACTATGTGATGACAATTTGGAGGTAAAATTCAATAAAAATACCCGTGAAGTGTTTGATAACACTAACTTTTGTGTCATGACTCGGAATAAGATCAAGTGATAATTGCTATCTGGTTGATAATAAATCGGTGTGCAATTTGACAAAACTTGATGATATTAGGTTATGGCATCAAAAGTTAGGTCATTCTCATTATAGAAATCTTGAGAAGATTATCAAACATAATGCCGTCAAAGGTGTTCCTAAACTAGACCTCAAAAACACCGTGATGTGTGGTGGCTGTCAAAAGGGTAAGCAAACTCGTGTTGCTCACTGGTGTTGAGCAACACAATGAGCAACACTCGGGAACAACACATTGTTTTCAGCTTCTACATATGGACTTGATGGGTCCTATTGAGGTAGAAAGCTTGGGAGGTAAGAAGTATGTTTATGTGATAGTTGATGATTTTTCTAGGTTTACATGGGTGTATTTCTTAAGAGAAAAATCTGAAACTTTTGATAAATTTACTCACTTAGTCTCTAAAATCAAAAACATGTTTTGTTCTCCTATTTTTCGAATAAGATCGGATCATGGTAGAGAATTTGAAAACATCTCCTTTTCTACTTTTTGTAGTAAAAAGGGGATACACCATGAGTTTTCGGCACCCAAAACACCACAACAAAATGGTGTTGCTTTGAAAGGAAAAATAGGACTTTAATGGAAATGGCTCGTGTTATGCTAATTGCTAGAAATATTTCTAAAGGTTTTTGGGCCGAAGCATTAAACACGGCTTGTCACACTACAAATAGAGTTTTCTTAAGACCCGGTACAACTATGACACCCTATGAGATTTTAAATGGAAAGAAACCTACGGTTCACTATTTTCATGTGTTTGGGTGTTTGTGCTACATTTTAAATGACCGGAATACTTAGGAAAACTTGATTCTAAGAGTGACAAAGCCATCTTTCTTGGCTACTCTCAAAACAGTCATGCTTATCGTGTCTATAATTTGAGGTTAAAAGTGATTCAAGAATCGGTAAATATTGAATTTAACGATTACTTGAGTGCCACAGAGAACCAAATTGATGATATACCTCGACTTTACTAGAAGAAGTCGAACAAAGGAGTGGAACCAGGAAGATCGATTCAGCCATTGCAGCCACAATTCAAGTGTTGCTCCAAGTGTCGCCCCTGAAATGGCAACACCCGAGGCAACACGGGAGAACAGAAACGGTGGCTGAAAATTACGAGCGGTGACTCGAAGGAGAAGATGGATTGGTGTACCATCAAGGCGGGAGAGATCCCCCGGCTCGAATTAGAGATTATCATCCCATTACTCAAGTAATTGGTGATGTTAATGAAGAGGTTAGAACAAGGAACAAGGAGCCGAGTTGATTACAGAGATATGGTTAGGTATGTGTGTATGTCCTCCACATACTCTCGGGTAAAACACTCTGTTTCGTTTCCTCTGTTGAACCAAAAATGTGATTGAGGCCTTAAATGATAAATTACTGGATTCAAGCTATGCAAGAAGAGCTTGAACAATTTACCCGTAACGAGGTTTGGTGTTTAGTTCCACGTCCTTTAAATACTAACATTATTGGAACTAAATGGATTTACAAAAACAAATCGATGAATTGGGTAATATTGTTCGTAATAAAGCTCGTCTTGTGGCTCAAGGCTATACACAAGTGGAAGGAATCGACTTTGACGAGACCTTTGCACTGTGGCTAGAATTGAGTCAATAAGACTTCTTCTTGCTATAGCTTGTTATCTCAAAATCACATTGCACCAAATGGATGTCAAGCGGCTTTCTTGAATGGGTACTTAGATAAAGAGATCTATGTTGAGCAACCCAAAGGGTTTGAAGACCCATTCCACCCGGACCATGTATACGAGACTTGATAAGGCCTTATATGGCTTAAAACAAGCTCCTCGTGCATGGTATGGGCGTCTAACAAGCTTCCTTCTTGAATATGGATTTGTTAGAGGAGAAGGCGATAGGACATTATTTATTCTTAGTGGAAAATAAAGAGCTTGTCATTGCTCAAATCTATGTTGATGACATAGTTTATGGTTCCACATCTAAAACATGTTTACAAAATTTTGTGGAAGCTATGACATCTACATTTGAGATGAGCATGATAGGAGAACTTAATTATTTCCTAGGATTGCAGTGAAACAATCGAATGATGGAATCTTCATCACTCGGAACAAGTATGCTAAGAGTCTCGGTGAAAAGATTTGGATTGGAGAGTGCCAAGAGCTCTAAAATACCTATGGGATCATCTCTTAAGGTAACCAAAGATCGCAGGGGAGGATATTGACCCAACTCGTATATATCCATGATAGGTAGTCTTCTTTATCTTACCGCCAATCGTCCCGATATAATGTTCGGCGTAGGTGTTTGTGCTAGATATCAATCTGCTCCTAAAATTTTTCACCTAAATGCCGGTCAAGAAAATCATCAAGTATGTGTCTGGGACAAGTGAATTGGGAATCTGTTCACCAAAGACACTAATACCAACTTAGTTGGTTTTAGTGACTCCGATTGGGCGGTGGATATAGATGACGAGAAAGAGTACTAGTGGGGGTTGTTTTTTCTTGGGTAATAATCTAGTGTCATGGTACGCCGCAAGCAAAACCGTGTTTCTCTCTCGACCGCCGAATCCGAATATGTGGCGGCAGGAGTTGTTGTTCACAACTAATATGGTTAAAACACATGCTTGATGACTATGGTCTTGATAGTAATATCTTGACCATGTATTGTGACAACTGAGTGCTATAAATATCTCCAAAAACCCCGTACAACACTCACGCACTAAGCACATTGATATCCGCCATCATTTTTTAAGAGATTTAGTAGAAAAGGAATTGATCCAAATAGAGCATATTGATACAAAACATCAACTTGCCGATATTTTGACCAAAGCCTTGGACCATGAGAGATTTTCAAGTTTGAAAAATCTCTTGGTCTATGTTTTCTATAAATCTGTTAGTGTTGGCGTCGATGTTACCAACACCGCCGCAACACTTTGTATGAAGTTGTATATTATCTTTAAAAATAAAAAAAAAAAAAAAAAAATTATAGTTTGTTTAAACCCAAATTAGGGGCATTTACTGACCTTTCTGTTCTAGTATGTGTACATTCTTAAGGTTAACATTTTTTATAAAATACCCCTTTGTGCTAAAAAGTGACAAAGTCACTCATATTGTTGTTGATATTGAAAAAGGCAAAGCTTGTGGAAATTCCCAAAGGGAATATAATGTAGTGTTTTATACTAAGTATTAGGGGCATGGAGCTCGCTACTACAGTGTACCCTACTTGAAAGGTATAAAACTTACTAATTGTAGCTTTACACTTTAATAAAAAACTCGGGGCACGGAGCTCGCTACTACGATGCTTCCTTGTAAATAAAGAAAGTGTAAAGTGTGCTTATAAATTGCCTAAGGAATGATAAGTTATATATGTTGAAAAATATCAAGGGGATTTTATTTAAAAATGTTGCCTTGTGTGTCACGCAACATTGCTAGTAACACATTAGTAGATGCTACATTAATTTTTTATTTTCTTATTTTTGTTTTTGTTAATTAAATTTTAAATTTCCAAAAGTCTATTTGCTTATATTTAGAGTTTGTGAAATTTAAAAGGTTTTTAGCAAAAATTTTTATTTTTGTCAATCTAAGTGTAATTTTGTAATATCTATTTTTTAAAATTCATCTCTTTGAATTTTGAAAAACACAATTTTATGGATATTACTAAAATTATGTTTAGTTATTATTAAAAAATTAAAAATTAAAAAAAAAATTTAAAAAAAAAAAAAAAAGGGATTTTTTTTAAAAATGGCGGATAACACTTGAGTTTGTTGGGATTTTTAGAGATAATTGGAGGATTAATTAATTTGACCTTGTCAAATCAATTAACTCTCTCCACTATTCACTCTTAAAACCCCCTCCTAAACCCTCTCTCTCTCACCGTATTCTCTCTCTCTCTAGGCGGAATCCCAAACTCTTGCCCCAGTTCTTCGTCTTCCTCATTCTTCTTCAATCTTCCATGGCTAGCCCTAAAAATACTTCCCAAATTTCGTCTCCCATGGAAATTTCGCCTCTAGCTCCCTCTAGTGTTGCCTCAAATGTCGCCGTTCCAATGGAGATATCCCCTGCGACACTTTCGGCCACACCCTCAACCTCACCCTCATTAGACATTGTTGTCTATGATCCTTCCAAAATTCCCATTCCTATTAATCTTCCAGAAGCTACCCCCTCCATAGAGCTCACCTTCGCCCCTCAAAAGAAGACCAAGAAGAGAAAGGCGGTTGATGCCTCTTCGTCTTTTAGGGGTGGAGTGCGTAGACAATCTGAGAGGATCAAAACCTTGTTCAGGTCCAAGATTCCTTCCAACACGGCTGATGATCCAGTAAATGTGGAGGATAGCTCGAGTTCTTCTCTCAACATTTCGTCCGAGGAAGGTTCGGACCCAGCTTTTAAAGAGACAAAGGAGCCCTCATCATCTTCTGATGAGGATGAAGAAAGCTTGGTTGGAAGATGAGGAAACTCTTGTCAAGCCCACCCAAAATGAAGAAGAAACAGAAAATTTCATCAAGTGTCACCCCAAGTGTTGCCGATGAAATGGCAACACCCGAAGCAACACCTGCTGCCAAGACCAAAGCACAATCAAGTTCTCCTTCGTATTCTCCTATTTCATGGCCTGAGGTACACTCTCCTAATCTCTCTCAGATACTGAAAGTCAGATTATGAGTCTTTTGGGTTTTATGAACGTCCTTTTCTTTCGGATGAATTTTATGGTGAAACAAATTTAGATAAGTTTGTTCAAGATTCTGAGAAGAAAATTCTGAATGAAAAGAATATTTATGTGACTCAATTCAAGGAGTTAGGTGTGTATCAGTTTTTGGAGGATAGGATGTTTTTGCCTACGGTGACTAAAGTGTCATCGTACATTGAAAGTGTGGTTAGGAATTTCTATGCTCATCTTAGGGATAATATTGATGATAGGAATACCCCTCATTATGGAAAGATTTTTGTTAGGGGCAATATCTATGATTTTAATCCCTTGATCATCAACAAGGCATTCGGCCTCCCTAATGTCGAAGATGAGAGTTTGGAATATGATCCTAATGCCTTAGCCACCTTTTTAACTTGGAGGGAGAATCACCATTTGGTCTCGATCACTTTAGGTCTACCCATCTCACTTCTTTGTTTAGCGTGCTCCACAAGATTTGTATAACAAATTGGCTTCCTACGACAAACGAGAACACGGTCACTTTTGAGCAAGCTAATTTGTTGTACAAACTAGGCAAGAAACAAAGAGTTAACTTTGGGAGACTTGTATTTGCTCACCTTGCTGCATGGGCTAAGAAGAAAAAGACTTCCTCCTTCATATTTCCTTCCCTTATTTTCCAAGTCCTCATGTTCCAAAACCTTAAGCCTTGGAATGGTGATAATATCTCTGAAAAGCCCGTTTATTGCGTAATTACCAAACACTTTATCAAGGTGATAGGCACATGTGGATTTACCTTGGGTTTTGGTTACAAATGCTCCTCCCGTTATCGCTCGCTACTCGTGTCGCCCCCAAGTGTCGCTCCCGAACCGGCAACACTTCCGGCAACACCGCTCTTGTTATGGTTGATGCTGCGATGATTCTTAATTTTTTCAATGGTCAAGTGAAGCACATTGACCTCGCAATTCGGGGATGGTTGGATATGCGCACCGACATGATGAAAATGGTGGATTTGATTTCTTCCAAAATAGGGGAGATAAGCCACCAAGGCGTGATGATGATGATGGAGCCGGGAATGTGTCTTTGGGCCAAGTGGGACAGCAGAGGGAGGTGAAGGAGCTGGAAATGCAGTTTAATGGTGGTTGGTTCGAATGGTTTGTGTTTTTGGTGGTTGGAAACAAAAACAATTTTATTTGTTTTATTTTGATTTGTAATGCTTAAACAAATTTTATTTCTGTTTTTTTTTTCTTTGTTTCGGCTGGAATTTTCTTCAAAACTTGGTGGATGGTTTTTGTTTAATGGTTGGTTGGTTGTTTAGAATTTAATAGTTAGTTTATTTAATTATTAAATTTCGTATTAAGGGGGAGATTTTTGTAAAGATTTTGATACTTCATTTGCTTAATGGTTGATGTTTTGGATTGAAAAATATTTCAAAACATTGCCTGAAGGTTGATGTTGCCACTATCAAAATCTCGTGGCATTTTTTGTGGTTTTAGTTAAGTTTGACTAACTGTTTTTGAAAAGATCATCACATTGGTATTTTGTGAAGAAATCAGTAACTATGGGGGAGATTGTTAATGTTAGATCATGTGTTGTCATGAATGTCATCCCAAGTGTTGCAAACCAGTGTTGCCACTGGTGTTGCCAAAAGTGTTGCCATTTGGAATTGGCGACACTGAGTTAGTTACTGTATTTTTCACAAATATTAATGGG
Source organism: Adenophora triphylla var. japonica (assembly GCA_022495995.1). NCBI lineage: Eukaryota > Viridiplantae > Streptophyta > Magnoliopsida > Asterales > Campanulaceae > Adenophora > Adenophora triphylla. The sequence goes on from JAFEMH010000568.1 coordinate 391,222, forward strand.
TAAATTAATGTTTATATAACAGTAGTTAGTCACCTTAAATTGAGCTTAAAATCGCAATGTAAACAAAGTGCGTTAATCACGAAGAGGAGAAGAAGTTAACAAATAAACATGTGTTTATTTGTTTAATTGATGACCAAGCCAGGAGATATTTTATTCAGCTATTCTGGGGGAGAACAAGTCAGAGTACAAGGCAACCAAAGCTAAGAGGTACAAGCATGAGAAGCAAGAGAGGACTAGGTCTCCTACAATGAAGGCGAGAAGGCTATTTTGGAGGAAACAAACTCCAAGCTGTTAGCTGATCATTTGAGTAGGCTCCAAGACTTTGTGGCCTATAAATAGTGCAGTGGATCTTCATTGAAGATCATCCAATTCCGTAAAACGCAAATCCGCACAAGAAAAGTAGAATTCCCGCTCTCAAGTGTTGCCATTCAGTGTCGGCAACACTTTGTCCAACACTCGAATATTTCATATAGATTTTTATATTTTTGTGAGGTTTTTGAGTGTTTATTTACTGAGAGAATTCGTGTATGTTGTTCCTTATATCAGGGTTCGTTTATCATTAAGGAACAACCTCGACCTTGTATTGAATTCATATTATTAATAGAAATGTCTTGCCTTTTAGGCACCCATCAAGTTATATATTTATATAACTTGATAAAAATTATATTCTTGTGTATTGCTTTAATTCTTCCGCTGCAAATTATATTTATTTCTATTGATTTGTGCTTTTTCTAGAATTGGTGAATGTGTTGTTGTTAGTGTCATCAACACTAAGAACAACACCCGTGAGTTTTATCTCACCTTGTGAGTTTCGTCTCATAAGTTCTTAGCCATAGACAATTTCAAACTGTCTGAGAATTCTGTGCTAACAAGCCGCTGACCCGGTATTCTCACCCACTTCTTTCTCGCTGCGGGAAAGGGATAGGAGAGGTTTAGACTCGGGGTAGGTATTTAGGCTGAAGGCTCAAGCAATATGCAAATTAAGAATCTTCCAGTTTACTTAAAACAGTGTCTTTTATTAATTTCTATTTGGTTGGAAAAGGGGTTCTGCCCTTCTTTTTCGCAACTACTCTAGATCCTGGATCAGTGGGTTCCGTCACTACGTCTATAAGCCCCTCATATTCCACCTGTATTTCGAACTCCCAGGGTGGACAGCCCCGGGCAAGGGTCCTATAGGGCATGCGGATCTCACCGACCGAGAGAGAAGAACCCTCCTAACGGGTCTAGTGGGTCATAAGAACTTTTAACGCACGAGCGATGCGGATTATAGTCAAGGCAATACCGGGAAAGTCTCGTCTTTCAGCCTTAACGGAATTTCGACAGAGTTTCGCTTGCGCGATTGACGTTTTGACTTTTCGGCAATGTCCGAGAAGATAATAAGCATGGGTCGGGCGGTAAAAGCCGGATGACACAGTGTCACATTGAACTTCGTTGCATACGCTGTGCGTGAGTCAAAGTCAAAGTCAATGCCGGGCCAAGAACTTGCCAATTTTTCCTTGTCGGAATTTCGGCAGAGCTCCGCTTGCGCGAAAGATCTTTGGATTTTTGGCACGAACTTGGTCTCGACTCTTATGCATCCCGTGCGGGTCAAGATCAAAGTCAATGCCGGAGTCAAGATTCTACCAATTTTTTCTTATCGGAATTTCGGCAGAGTTCCGCTTGCGCGAAAGATCTTGACTTTCGTTATGGACTAAGGTTTGACCTTTATGGGGATATGCAACTGGGCTGTATGACACGAACTAGACCAAAAACCAACCGAAAGTCACGGTTTTAAAAGGTGTGACACGGACTGTGCATTGGTCGACACTAGCTGTCATGGAGAGTTTGGGGTGATTTCGTGCGCGCCCGGGAGCATCGTAAGGCAGTCCGTGACTGCAACTGAACAACACCCCGGGTTTGAAGGACGTGCGTGCAAAGTGTACAAGATATATAAGGTGCGCGTAGTGTGCGGTCTCCTAAAAAATGTTCCTTTTTGAGTTAAAACAGAGATTTTCAGAAATGTGTTTTAAAAGGAATGATTTTTCGGGACGGGAGAAAAATGCAACAGTTAAGGCACATAAATTTTCTGGGAGCCTGGTCAGCTTTAGAACTGAATAGCCCCAAGCTGCCTAAGCTGCCAGATTAACCTCAAATTTATCCTGGTGGAATTGCCAATGAGGCCGCCCGGCTGGAATCCGAAGCGAATTAAGCCGTACAGTTGCATTGCTCAATTTTCCAGGTTCCAATCCTTTTCAGTTTCAGGTTGCTCCCCAAACATTTTAGGCACCTTTCAGCTCCAAAAGGCTTCTTGTTCAGTATATAGAGCATGCACAATTCCCAAGAACCAAGATGCAATGCAAGGCGAAGAAAGAAAAAGCAATCACGACAAATGAAATCCGCGACGGGAGGCTAACCCGCTCAAAGGAAAAAAGTTTTCTTTTTATATATTTTTTTTTTAAAAAGAGATACCGGTACGTGGGATTGTTAGACCACCGTTTATCCCAAGCCTCGGGTTAGGAAGCGATACTGGAAGGTTAATGGTTTCCACCTATATACCGGATATCATTTTTATTTTTTTAAAAGATGAAAGCTTTCTCCTTTGGTTTATCCCCTGCAGAGTCGCCAAACTGTGAATGTGGGGGCCCAAATATTTTTTTGTGTTTTATTTGGATTCACTCGAGTTTGAAAACATCCGATTTAATTTGAAAAACGGAGTCGCCACGCCATTTTGATTTCCTCGAAACTTTGAAAAAAAAAGAATTAGGGTCCGGAGGTTATGTTACCCCTTGGGAAGAACGTTTGGCGTTCACCCAAGGTGCCTTGCCGAAGCAAGTCTCCCAAGATTCCATTTTTTCGTGCTTGCTTGCGTGCTTTTTTGTGTGCATGTGTTGAAAAGAGGGGGGGGAATGTTCCAAGTTGTCTTCCGGACGTATAAACCATTTAGTTGGTTATCTCTCGGGATTCCTTGGATTTTTATGTGTTCGGGACTTTGATCCCATCCTCATCTTGGACTTGTGATCATCACTATTTGACCTTGGGTCATGTGTGATCGAGAGAAGGACTCTCTCTTATGGTCCAAGAGTGAGGTTCTTTAGAAAGGAATATCCTTAGCCCATCAATCCTACACCTTGAGATGATTGAGCTTTTGTAGGGACTATTATGCTCGTCTCTAGTGATAATCGGAGATATAGGGTTCAAGGCTTATTCATTTCTAAAGGGATTATGGCACCTTTAATGGAAAAAACGACGTAAAGATGGGATCTTTACATCGGTCCGTTTCAATGATGCATCAAATACCAAAGGGGACTAGGGAAAGGGTAAAGAGATTGGATCTTTATGCTCTTCCTATGCTTTTCGTGCCTTAGGAAGGTCACTAAGCAATCCTAGGAAAGAGAGATACAACCATGAGTGACATGAAGGATGCATTCTAAACTAAAAATGACATTTTTAATGAAAAAGATGACATTTTGCATGCAAAGGATGCTATTTGGATGTAAAGAAATGATTTTTAAAGCAAATGATGCAACTTTATGTGAAAAAATGATGCTTCAAGTGCAAAGAATGCAACTTTAATGCAAAGATAACATATTTAATGCAAATGATGCAACTTTATATAAAAAGATGTTATTTTGAGAGCAAATGATGCTTTTTTTCACATCACCATGTGAGAGATCCACCCTAGAATAAGCCTTTTTTGAGATCTTATTTGTTCATCCTTAGGTGGGATCCTCCATGGATCCTATGTGATAGGGGGTAAGGTGATCTACATGCTTAAAGAAAGGATCTTTAATGACAATAGCAAATACCAAACAAGTATATAAGGATATGGAGAGCAATGAGCGATATATCACATAAATACAAGGTATATTTCAAGAAAAAGGGGATGAGAGATTACCAATGGTGGTGTCCCTCTTTCTCCTTGGAGTTTGCCTAGGGAAGGACCAACTTTGGAAGGCTTTAAAGAGGAGGGAGGTGATTTTTTGACACTCTCAGCTCACTGGAATATCGTGGTGGTATTTTGGCAGAGTTTAATGCTAAAAACTGTATATCAAAATGGGTAGAGGAGGTCTCTATTTATAGGCAGTCTGGTGATAACTAATGAAGCCGTGCGGCTTGGAGTCCTAGCCTAATGCAGCCGTGCGGCATTATCCATTATGACTCAGCACCTTTCTAGAATCATGCAAGGTGGCCTTCTAGAAGGGTTTTTATACCAAAGGAAAACGTTGATTTTTAATTCCAAGTAATTCCTTCACCCCTCGTAAGGTTCGGAACAGTTCCCGAATTGCTCCTGAACTTTAGGAAAGTCCAGGAAATTGCTGAAAAACTTAACCGAAAGGCATGAGCCAGATTTGGGTACTTACACTAGGCAGCAAGTGCGAGTAGTGTGCGGTCACTAAAATTCTTTTTCTGAGTAAAACAGAGATTTTTCAGAATGTGTCTTAAAGAATTTTATGCGCAGTTCAAAAATGTAGCATGAAAATCAAATATGAACGGGAATGCACGAACATGTTATGATTTTGAAAAAAACGATACTGCAACACCTTTTGAAAAAACCATTCGAGGTTTAAAGTAACACACGCACACGAAAAACGAGGAAAGGTAAACAAAAGTTTGACCCACGGAAGGCTTTTTGAAAACAACGGTAGTTTTTGAAAAAGTATCCAAGTCCCCAGCGGAGTCGCCAACTAAAATTATCCAGATTTCGCGTGAGCGAAAGCGGTTGTCTTTCGCGGATGTTGGTGTTTGAGACCTCGCTTTCGGGAAGGAGAGGATTCGCCACGCGGTTTTGTATTTTGAGCCCAAACGTTGAAAAATGGCTTTTGTAAAAATGGTGTCATTTTTATTGATAGCAAAAACATAGGAAAAATCTTTGAAAGGGGGTGTCATTTTTATTGGTAGCAAAAACGAGGAAAAAGCTTTTTGAGTACCAGAGATTGTTAGGTTCAGAGGTCACGTTACGTTTCGGGAAGAGTATTTCGAGATCACCCAAAACGCCTCGTATGACGAGTCTTTCTACCTTTCTCGAAAATGTGTGCGTGTGTGTATGTGTTTGCATTTTGAAAATGGGGGGCTTGAATGACAAGCTTAATCTTGATTTGAATGTCAAACGTTGATTATGTGATTCCTTTTGAAAAGGCGAGCGTTTGAATGACAAACGTCGGTTTTGGAATTTTTAGGAAAAGTGACACGAGTGCTGATTTTGATCTTTTAACTTAAGTGTCAAATGTTGACTTTTAAGAAAAGAGCGTTTGAATGTCAAACGTCGGATTTTTGAGTTTGAAGATGACCGTTTGGATGCCAAACGTCACTTCGCGCGTTTTTGAAAGAGAGTTCGAATGTCGAACTTCGGTTTTGAACCGGGCATTACATTGTTAGCGATTTTACGGGAAAAAAAGCATTAAATGAGATTTGAGTATCAAATGTCGAATTTTAAGTTTGAAGATGATCGTTTGGATGACAAACGTCATTTCGCGCATTTTGAAAGAGAGTTCGAATGTCGAACTCCGGTTTTGAACCGGGCATTACATTGTTAGCGATTTTATGGGAAAAAAGCATTAAATGATATGCGATCAACGAATCATTTTTGCGACTCGGGCTTTGATAAGTAAATACTATCATGAGCTAATAGGCTCGGATATGTAAATGACAGTATTTAAAGTGCGGTATCGACGGAATCAAACGACCCGGATTTTAAAGGTGCGTTCAACGAACCAAACGGCTCGGAATTGTAAAGTTGCGTAAAGTAAATGACGATCGATGGATCAAACGATCCGGAATTTGTAAATGACATGAAAGTAAATGACGTTCAACTGATCAAACGATCCGAAATTGTAAATGACATAAAAGTAACGGGACGGGGCCGGAACGCCGTTTTAACCCGAGATTACTTCTCTTACGGGAAGAGAAGAGGATCTGGGACTAAAATGTATCAGACCCCATTGACGGTGACGTCTACATTTCAACAACGTTCGTCCGAAACGGTTGTAGCGACTAGCGCATAAACTGAGACGAAACGAGTGTTTAGGGAGAGAGAGTGTTACCTATGGCTAGGGGTTGACTCTTTTGGCTCGGGAGGTGTATACGGGATACGATTTAGTATTTGGAACGGTGTTTTGAGGTTGTAGGGGCTGTATTTGGTTGAAATACGGAGTTTTCACGTGAATCGAGGCGAAATGGGGCTCGGGAGGGGGTGAAAACTGGTTATGCCGTGGCTGTGGAGAGAAATGGAGTAAGTTTTTTTTTTTTGTTGACAGCCCTCTGTATTTATAGGTGAAATTTGCAAAAGAGTCCGGACGAACTTAGCCTGAATTTCAGGAGGTTTTGTGGTATTTTTGAAATTGGAGGGACTTGCTGGCATTTCTGGTTTGCCTGCAAAAGAGTCCGGCCGGACTTGGACGGCACCCCAGGGGTATTTTGGTCTTTTCACACTGAAATCTGATTGATGTTGACCGGAGGGTTGTGGCATGCGTGCCACGTGCCCCTGTGACTCACCAGGTCATGGATTTTCGTGTCATTATTCCCGGTTTTGTCCCTTTTTTAAATAACTGTCCGGAAAATGTCCGAAATGCCCCCGGAAAGTGCCGGAAAGTGCGTTTTTCAGGAGAAGCTGTACTTTTACGTGCGACGACGTGTGTTGAGTACGCTTTGACGTTGGGATGCACGGGGCAGTCCCGGGACGTCTCGTTGGCTTGAGAACGGGGAGCTTAACGGGTTCCGGTTAACCTGAAGCGGGCCAGTTAATGGATTCCAGTTAACTTTTAACGGATTTTGGCGATACGAATTTGGGTACTTACAACAGGTTGAGTTGAATTATGTGGAAGAATCATATCATTCAGAAAGCCATTTGGGTTTGAGAATTCGAAATGCTTGAGTAGTATATGTGATTATTTGAGCACTCAGGTAAGTATGTTTAAAATTCGGGATGAATTTTATTTAAGGGAGAGTGAGTGTCATGGCCCTAAACCTAGACACTATTTTGGCCACGTGTTGAGCACGTGGGAGTGGGGTGTATTGCCCTTATATTAAGCCTTTTATGAAAATATGAATGGTTATGTGTTTATTTGGATAATTTGAGAATTTGGATGTTATTAAATTAATTTTAATAATATAATGTCTAAATGAATAAATGAGAAATTTTGTGAGAAAGTGATAATGTTTGAATTTTGAAATAAGGGCTTTATAAAAAGTTTAAGGAGCTTTAGTGTAAATATGAAATTAAGGGGGTTGATTGTAATAACTTGGATCTTGGAGGAGCTAAAGTGTAACTTGAATATATAAATATCCAAGTTATTTCTCCAGAAGGTTACTTCCTATGGTTTCTTTCTCCTTCCTTCTCCTACGTTCCAAAAGTACTACACCTAGAAAAATCTTCCATAAATTATAACAAATCAACCGTTGATCCGTTTTTAATTCAGACTTCATATTATCACTTAGGGAAGCGAGGGGATCATTTAGAGCCGATCAAATCTTATTTTTATTTTGGCCTATTTTAGTAAGTTATTATGATTCTTTCAAAAAACTGTTCATAAAATGTATTAAGATGCTATTATGATGTTATGAATAAGTTTTGTAAAGATTGGATCATTAACTGGGTGTTGAAAATGGAAAGGAAAATGAGTTGGGTAGAACTTGAACATTTTCATGTCATGGCTTGAGAAATTGGTTTGGAAATGATAGAGTTAGTGTTTATTTATGTTATATGGCAATGAAGGGAGTATATGTAAAGGTTTAAACTTATGTATACTGATGTTTGAAGTTAGTTATGGCACTTTGCAGTTGCTGGAAATGAGGGAAATGTGTATTGGTATTGTTGCTGATGATATGCAGCAAATAATAGTGAGTTCTGGTGTTGGGCACGACTCGTGCCCTGTAGCACGAGTCGTGACCCTGGCTATCCAAGTCGTGCGGCACATGTTGCCAGGTTGGGACAAGTCGTGACCTCTTGGGGACGAATGGTTTTGGTGGGGGTGTAATAGGGCACGAGTCGTGCCCTAGGGCACGATGGAACTTTAAATGGTCCAAATGGATAATGGGAAAGGCTTTAAATATTGTCTTGAAAAGGTTTGAAAGGCAGTTGTTAAACTTGAACCAAAGTTAGTAAAACTTGGTATTTGAACATGGAACCTTTATAGAAGGTGTTTAATGTTATATTATGAACGCGTAGGGCTACTTATATGATATTGTACCCCTACGTGGTGACCTGTATAGGGTTATTGGTTCTTATAGTGCGTGAAATGTATATGGCACAATCATTGGTTTGGGCAGGAGTATCAATACCCTGTTACTGGATTATATATGTGTATTAAATATGTAGGCCTCATATGTGATACATGGTGCCTTACTTGATTATATTTACATGGTTGTTGGTTCAAATAATGTGTAAAATGTGTATTACACTATTTGCTTGGTTGGAACCTTTATAGAAAGTGTTCAACCTTAGGGCATGAATGCGTAGGGCTGCTTATATTATATTGTACCTCTACGTGGTTACCTATATGTGGTTATGGGTTTAGATGGTGTGTGAAATATATTGCACTACTTCATAGGGTTGAGCATGGATATGTAGGGCTTATATGTAATGCATTGTGCCCCTATGTGAGTGCATATTCATGGTGGATTGTGCACATAGTGTTTAAATACGTGTTGCACTATTTCATTTGTTTGAGCATGAGTATTAATACCATGTCATTGGATTGTTGTTATTCAATAGTGTTTAAATATGTGTGCACTATTGTGATTGGGTTAACATGAGTAGCAGTTCCATGTTATATGTATTGACGTCCTATGGGGTTGACTTATTTTCAAGTATCTGTTACGTGCTTGAATATGGTTATAATTGTTGATTTCTCGGGGGTATATTTCCTTATACCTGTGTCCGTTCCTCGGGGGTATATTTCTTTATACCTGTGTTCGTTCCTCGGGGGTATATGAAATACTATCACTTATAGGATTTGTTCCATAAGGTGCTTAGATTTCCTTATACCTGTGACCGCTCTCAGCTTCTATGTATATGTGCAGTCAGTTCATAAGATTGCTGATGTCTTATATCTTTCCTAGAAAATGGGTCTTATAAGACGTGAATATGCTTAAGCAGTTCACAAATGAGTGGAGTATAACTTCCACCGTAGTACTACATATGATTCAGATGGGAAAGGTAAAGAGAAGGTAACGGAATGTGTTTACCGCTTTACTAATGTGATGTGGAGCAACCTATTCATGGTTACATATTTGATATTGAGCAACTTGTGTGTGTTGCATATTATATGAGCAACATATTCATGTGTTGCATATTGTATGACTTACTGGTCAGGCGGAAAAGGTAACGTAAAGTGTTTACTGTTTTCCCAATGTGATTGTGAGCAACCTGTTTATGTGTTGCATATTGTATGGCATATTGTTGCATACATAATAACTTATTGAGATTTATTCTCACCCCTTCTCCCTTTACTGTTTTAGATTCAGCTGAGACAGGTGGACCATACCGGTGAGGCCGGGAAGGAGTTGGATCGTATTTTGGGTTGTCAGGGTATGTATATATTTGTGTGGGAGTTAGGAGTAGTTGTGGTTATTTTATACTGGGAAACTGTTATAAACATTTTCGGTATGTCGTGTTGTAATTAACCTGGAAGTTGGTTTTGTTTCAAAGTTGGCTTGTGTAAGCCTGTATAATGTGGTATTTGTAACTTAACAGGTTATGTGTTTAAAGCAGGGTTTTATATCACCTCCGGGTAGGGAGGTTATGTCGAAATTTTAAAATGTATATTTTACTTTTCAAGTGAAGTTAAGTAAAAGAAAAGAAAGTGTTTTTTTATAGAAGGTGATTTGGGACCCTCCATCCTGGGACACGAGTTTATAGGTTTCGGGAGTTGGGAGGCGCCCACAGTGTGTGTGTTGTTTTCCATTTATCAACTCTTTTCCAAACAAAAAAATAAAAAATATAATAAAAAATCTTTTTCGCAAATAATGGAATATAGTCACCCGCACACTACATCACTAGATTTAGAGCCCATTTGGTGCGATTGACGGCATCGCGGACGGTGATGTATATCGCCTACGCTTGAGCGTCTAATATCAATCCTTTCCCCTTAACGCATCATAGGTGGAACCACACTTTTTCAAGCTTACCCAACGGTTGGTTTTTGACGCAACATTTTCAAATAAACTAAAGTGAATTGTTTCAAAATTAATCATATACTTTTCATACCTATCCTAAAACCTAGCATGTGTGGGCATGTTGCCAATGCAACATGGTTTCAGTATGGACATGTCGCTCTCGTGACATGTTCTAACGAGAGATCATGCCGCTTTGTCAACGTGCACCGACGAGAGGTCATGCTGGATTTTTTCTTGAAATTCTTCAGGAATTAAGCCATCATCCTGCCCAAATTTCTCCAGAAATTTGGACTGCTTGTCCATCCCATAAATGCTTAGGTTTTATTTAGGTATTATTGCCTATTATTAATTTTTAATCAATACATTTGGTATATTTTGAATGATGTGTCCCTAGGTTCCCCTCCCTCGAGGTTTAGAATGCGAAGAATAAAGGCTTGTCCTTTTCCAACTGTTCCTAGGACTTAAAAGACACTGCTTTCTACTTGAACATTAACAAGATGCTTGCATGAGTCCATCTCCTTTCCTATTCTTCCCTCTCCCATACCTTCTCGAGATTCCTCCTCTCCTACACCTTATACACCTCTTTACCTCTACAGTTACGGCAAGTTGGGTGCGTGCTCCTATTCTCGATGCTCTTTTGGTCCGAATTCCCGAGGCGGAGGCAGTTCAAGTGTCCGAGTGGTCTTTTTCTGATTCAGAATCCAAGATGTCTGGTGCAGAGAATGTGTTGTCTAGCCAGTCTGGAGGTTCATCTGCTATGGTTCAGCTGGGTTTGAATGATTGGTCTGTGGAAGAATTGAGGGTTACTCTTGAGGCCGCCTTGGTTCGTGAGCGTGAGGCTCAATTGCTTGTCCAAGCTGCTAAGGCTCGAGAAGAGGAAGCGCATGCTAGGTTTGTGGAAGCAATGCGTGTCCGAGGGATTGCCGTCATTCATCGCGAAGATGGGTCTTATGAGGAGATCACCGATGCTAATGATACTGATTTAGGGGCGGCAATGTTTCTCCCCCGCCTGCTTATCAAACGTATGGGATGAGTGAGATGAATGTGAATTCACAAGGCAGGACTCATTCTCCAATGTCTCAGCCCATCCAAACTCAGGTTCAGGGTGTACAGTCCAATCACACTCAGGGTTAGGGACTACAGCTGAACTTTCAGGGTGGTTTTGGTGGACCACGGCCAAACTTTTATGATCTGACATCTTCCCCTATGCCTAATGCTTCCATGCTACCTCTAAATCAGTTTGGACTGCAGTTTTTGAACAACTATTAGCCTCAACCTCAGCAAGGTCTTCAAGGATTTTGGCCTCCGAGTTCCCAGTACCAAGGTAAGTATCACTTTTTCGGTAATCAGTTCACTCGAGAAGGTTTTCTACGACCTCAGTTCAATCAGTCCCAGTTTCAAGATGGATTTTCTCAGCATATGATAAGTCCATGTTTTGGTGTTGGCTCATCGCCCGTACAGCGTCCATTGGGATCAAATCAGTATCTGGGGTCACCTTCGTACCTAGTAGTCAGTGCTCCGTTTCAAAATCCTTCAGTCCAGAATGCTCAGCTTCGTCCACTATCCGGTGCGAATCAGTTTGAGTATACGTCTGCTCCGATACCGAGTTCAGTCGGCTTGTTTGATAGTAGCTTGAATGTTCCAAGTACTTTTGGTTTGCCATCAACTACTTTGCAAACAGCGTATGCTTTTGAGAATTCTCTCTTCCAGTCGGCCAGCTCTGTGCCTTCCTCGACTGTGTCTCCCACTATCCCTTAGTTTTCTAAGGTTACCCCAGAAGTCGCCATTTTGCTTGAATAAATGAAAGTGATGCAGCAGCAAATTGATAAACTGACTGTGGGATCAAGTGGACTTAGAGTGGTTGATCCAGGACAGGTGAAAGCTCTTTCGCATAAGTTTAAGATGCTGAAAATGGAGTTCGACGGGACCGCTTGCCCAAAGACCCACGTAGACACTTATGTGATGACTATTGGAGCGATGGGTTGTACTCCTGAATTTATGGCTTTGCATTTTCATCTTACTCTCAAAGGTCCTGCCTTGACTTGGTTTCTCGCCCTCAAACAGGAGAATTGTTCTACCTGGCATCAAATTACTGAGGCCTTTCTCGAAAAGTACCGTGGAAACCTCGAGTGGCGTACAACTAGAGATGACTTGGTCGGTACAATTCAGAAACATGATAAATCAATCACCGAGTTCTACAAAAGGTGGAATGCTAAGCTGAATGAGTTGTCTGAGCCAATCTTGTTGCAGGATCAAAAAGACATCTTTCTCTCGTGTGTGAAGCCGGTTCTTCGTGAAGCTATTGGAAATGGTTGGTACCCCCGATTTAAGGGAGATGGTAGGCATGGGGGCTCGTTGTGAGAATAGACTCTTCAATCTTACTCCAAATGCCAATGCCGGTAATGATAGTGGTTATCGTTACAGGGTGGCCAGTCCAGCTTCCATGGCCCCGAAAGGGAAAGAGGTAGCCAAAGACAATAGTGTCAACATCATTCAGGGAGGAAACACTGGTCAACATAGTGGTAAATTTCAACCTCGCCAGCCAAGGAAGTATGATGACTTGGGAATGACTACTGAGGAGGCGTTTAATGGTTTGGTCAAGACTGGGATGATCAAGCCCCTTGATAATTACATCCCTACTCATACCAACCCAAAGCTGGACACAAGCAAGTTTTGCCGCTACCATCAATATCCTGGCCATACCACCAATGACTGCACCCCTCTGAAGATGCTCATTCAAAAGCTTGTCGATGAGGGTAAGATTGAGAAGGCTTCTCGCCCTAACGTTGTCACCAATCCTCTTCCATGATATCAGTAGAATCCAAGGAGCCCCCATCCGAAGTTGATACAGTCAATCAGTCTTCGTAGGATCTAGATTGTCTTTCATTCCATTAATAAATGTCCCTTTTGGGTTTTGAGTCTGTGGTGTCTGTGGTTATTGTTCCTTTCAGTAATAAAAGTCTTTGTTTCTCTTCTTGCTAGACTTGAGACATTACTTGCGCACCCACATTACACTTAAATGAAATGATTTTATTCTATATGATCACTTGTGCTGCTCAACCACTAATTCAGTGAAATGATTAATATTTAGATTAATCGGAGTGAGAAAATCAATTGATATCCTTCTCAAGTTGGGGCTCATCAATTCCCCATTTCGCATTTCATATGCTCACATCTCTTTCATCATACACAGTATCTCGTTTGCTCAATGAATTTGCATTAATCTTTCACAAATAAGTTTAAGCAAGCAATGAAGATTAGTTTCGTTTAGATCATCCGGTAGGGATTGCAGCTGAAGCCTTTCACTATAGGAAAGCCATTACCTCACTCTTACCAAACAATATCCCTTCATTTCAAGATCGACATGTTTTGAAACCCCGTTTAGCCGTCTCCAGAAGAAAGAAAGCCTATCCCCTTGAGGCTCCCATAACTCACAAGAAGTTTGACCACCTCCAAGCTCAATAATGGCGGAATACAGCAATCCACACTAGGGGCTAGCAGAAGTTCTCTCTCAAAAAAAAAAAAAAACATAAAAAACAAAAGAGTCTAGTCCCTAGTGATTCTCTCAAAGCAAATAAGGATCTAGCTGTTTACTCAAAGGGAGTCTCTTGAATAATAAAGAGACAATATGGGTTTCTCCCCATCAACACCTGCCAAAACAATCCCAAACCATCCTCTCGCTTTTAGAGGATATTCCCATTACTTCCAACCAATTCCATCCATCCTCTAGCTTTCAGAGGATACTCCCATTACCCTTGACTTCGACGAAGCCAAATTTGACCCCTCATTCTTAGATGCATTGAAGATACAATCACAATCTCCTCGCCATAGAAATCCTAAACACATCCTTGAAAGCCAACCTCTCATCTTTAGAGGTTTAGTCAGCAAAAGGCCCACCCGACCTCTCACCTCAAGAGGTCATGATATAAACAAAGATCCAAATCACCCGATGGCCGATCAAAGCCTTGAAACCAAGCTACAGTTCCTACCGGATAGCAGTTTCATTCTAATATCATCAAGATCTAAATCAAATTCGAACTCCATTGCTTGCTTAAAATGGAACCTAATCCATGGTTCAAGACCATCAATCAGAAATTGTGCAAATCCAATTCATTTGACATTTCATGTGAGCATATTTCATTTCTTCTCCATAAACACATTCCGTGAGTGCCTCACTGGGGCTTCGCACCCGTGTCTTTCATTGACACTCCAAGGAGACATGTTTTTCAACTCTCCAATTCTCAAAAGATCCTCAAATTCCTCCAAGGCTCTCAAAATCTCGAATTTTCACATTCCTTCTCTTTTCAATCGGGATAAGCCCGAACTACGGCGACCTGAGCTCCTCACAATGAGGGGAACGTAGGCAACCAGAAATGGTCCGATCACAAACACATTCAAATCTCAAAAAATCCGGTCTCATCAATGGCCATCCCTTTACACAGACTCTCTTCGCAATTCACCAAATTTGATCTGTGATATCAGTTGGTTTTCTCCTCATGATTAATCAAAATGTTTGTTCATATCAAGATTAGTGGTTGAATAACCCGAACATCAATATTTTAAGCAGTGTTGTGATCATCATGAATAAAATAAGTTTTCAAATGTCTCGACAAGTCTTCTTTTTCTACATAATAGGAAAATAGAGTCAAACACTGTCTTTCTGTCAGCAGGGGCTTCCATACACTTTTCCACACCTTGTTACGCTTATACTCTCTCAAAAGAGTCAAACCCAAAGCGAGATTTTACACAAAATTGGGATTTATTCCCACTTTTCGAAAGATATGCCTCTACATGCATATATTCCCGAGTCTTTTCCAATGACTGATTGACTAAAGTTTGAAAAATGGGTGCCTCCTTGGCCACATGATGATTCTGTCTGCAATAGGGCTGTATTGGATCTCTTCAAGATGGGGCTTTGCTAAACTGTTCTCTCAGGCTCTCCCGTATCAGTATTTCTGCCAGGGCATTCTCTGCATTCACTCTGCTACTTGCCGTTTCGGGCGCGCGACACACCTTGTTCTTATCAGCCAGCAATCACCTGTTGCAATCTGTACTCTCAGGGCACGCCCTGACTTGCTTAGACTGCACCATATCAATCATCACCCATACACTTCTCAAATTTGTGAGAGAGGGTTCACAACCCATACATCATCATACATACACACATTCATCTCATAAACAATCCATCATTTACTACATACATACAATCACTATCTACAAAATCCTCACTTCATTTTCATCCTCGATTGAGATGGACTCGTGCAAACAAGATTAACAATGCATAAAATTAACAATAATTGAGTTCAAATTCATGCAAAGTGCCTAGAGTATTGTGTTTTTCCCCCACAGGGTACAATAATCAAATGATCATAATTTGATCATAGGAACTGCTCCTCAAATCAAAATCTGGACAAAGAATTCAAATCCTGCAGGTGGCATATTCTGCCTTTATCAACTTCATCAGTCTCATCTTCTTCAGACTTATCAACATCGGCTGAAGGAACTTAATGCGCCTCAATATCCAAGCAATGCTCGTCAAACTCATCAGTCTCAACGACAACAAAGTCCGTCTTGCATGACAAATCCTCAACAAAGTCCGTCTTGCACGGCAAATCATCAGCAAAGTCCGTTTGGCACGACAAATCATCAATAAAGTCCGTTTTGCACGGAAAATCATCAGCAAAGTCCGTCTTGCACGGCAAATCAACAACAAAGCCCGTCTTGCACGACAAATCATTGGCAAAAGTCCGTTTTGCACGGTAATTTAACAGCAAAGTTCGTGTTCTACCCGATAAGTGCTTCCAAAGTCATCCAATCACCAAAATGATCCTCTCGTGCGTGACCCTCGCAGGTAAGCACAACACCAGGTATGAAAACATATCTCTATCAACTACAAATCATTTTGTCTTATGCTTACTTTCTTGAGAAGTCATTGCATCTCTTTTGGGTTCGTCCTGTATCTCTTTAGGTTCGTCCTGTATCATCCTTTGGGTTCGTCCTGCAATTCTATCAAATCCACCTTTTTGCCCTTGTTAGCCTGCACTACCATTTTGCCCTTGTTGGCCTGCACTGCCATTTTGCCCTCATTGGCCTGCACTACCATTTTGCCCTTGTTGGCTTGCACTGCCATTTAGCCCATGGCATTTTCCTATATATCTCTCAAAAGCAATCTTTCGGGCGACTTCCCCTCAATAGTCAAATTCCGGGTGACTTCCCCTCAATAGTCACTTCTTCAAACTACGATCTGGCTTGATTCCCTTTTAGGGATACGTAGGAATCCTTTCTCCAAAGGTCCGGCCACTTGAACTACACGGTCACTCTTTTCCCCGGCAGTCATCGTAAGACCGAATTTTTTCTCCAGCTGAGCGATAAAGTATTTCCAACCAAGCAAGTCTGCGGTGATGAAGTGCTCCCTCAGGTTTAGACACCTTCAAATAGTCTCACTCAGGTTTAGACGCCTTCAAATAGTCTCCCTCAGGTATAGATGCCTTCAAATAGTCTCCCTCAGGTATAGACGCCTTCAAATAGTCTCACTCAGGTTTAGACGCCTTCAAATAGTCTCACTCAGGTTTAGACGCCTTCAAATAGTCTCCCTCAGGTTTAGACGCCTTCAAATAGTCTCCCTCAGGTTTAGACGCCTTCAAATAGTCTCCCATGAACTACGATCGGCTTGATTCCCGCTCGAGATACGTAGGAATCCTTTCGCTAAGGGTCCAGCCATTTGACCGCTCAGGTCTTTCCAATAAGGCATCCTATGATTTGGATCCTTATCTTTTATCGAGAACCCCACTTGCTTCGCAAGTACCATTGCCGAGGGGCTTCTGTAAGTACCCAAATTTGGCTCCTGCCTCCCAATTAAAGTTTTCTGGCAATTCCCCAAACTTTCATAAAGTTTAGGGGCAATTCGGAAACTTTCCAAGACTTTCCAAGCAAGGAAGGACCTGTCAGGAATAATGAATTTGAACAGAGCCTCGCTGGAAAGAGCCTTCTAGGCTGCCACCTTGCATGTTTCTAGAAGGAAAACGGTTATGGCTCCCTCTGTCGTGCGACGAAACGAGCCACTGGAAAATGGAATCGCAAGGTCGTGCGACAGACCTTGCCACCTCCCATGCAGCTATAAATCAGAGGCTCCTTCTCCCATTTCATGATCCCTTCTCGACTCCCTACCGTCACCCTTCTCAAATTACGCTAGGCACACACAAACTCACACCAATTCTCTCTCAATTCACCTAAATCTCACACAATTCTATCTCCCTTTCTCTCTCAATCTAATCCAATTCATAGACAATTACTTGGATCCCTGATCTCTCATTCTTTCTGATCTCAATTTGGTGCTGTAGCTGGAAGTTGAAGGTCCTTATAGCTAACTTGGTATAAGGATTGAGGATCTACAAGGGTAACTCTTGCTCTTTCCCTTTCTCTCTCTCCTTTGCTATTATTTTGCTCATCTCTATGCTAGACACCATGTTTAAGTTGGAACCTGATTAGATTTGTCATGCCATGCTCTCAGATTGCATTTAGTATGCTTTGATTTGTATGTTTATTATCATGCTTCTTCTCCTTATTTGCTTAAACGCCAAGTAGAGTGTGGATCAATCATATCCACACTCTCTTGGGTGTTCATCCCTATATTTGTGATCTTCGTGATCTGTAATCTGATATTATTTCATTACAATTGTCCATTTCCTTCCCTGTAACTAAGTTTTGTAAAATCTCTGCATATGGCATGGTGTGTCCCGCGACACACTTGGCCATTCTAGGTCCTGTGTCGTGCAACACACCTAGACCATTTACAGCAGGTTCCTTTCAGTTGTAATCTGTTCCAACTCATGTAATTGGGATGTGGCCCCCCGCACCAAGTGGCTCACAAATTGTATTTCTCTCATTTTTGTAATGAAAAGCAAAGCACATAAACACATATATTGTCTCACACAAATTGCACACACTTATGAATATTTTGGATGTTATTTTCTAGAAAGACTCGTTCGCGAGGCGTGTTGGGTGAACTCTCGGTTCTTCCCAACACGTAATCTGACCCCCGAACCCTCTCTCTGATTTCAAATGGTTTTTCAATGTTTTCCATAAAACGGCGTGGCAACTCCTTTATTTCACTTTTACATATTTCCCGTTCCATTTCCATAAAACTATAAAAAAAATCATACGGGGTATGTTCAGCGGGCAGTGCGATTTTCGGCACCTGCATCTTTGTTTCTCCCCGCATTCTCGAGCATTGGCTCACTGGAGGAAGTAGCAGTACGTCCATCAGATACCATGCTTACGATTGTGTGGGTTTCGAGGTTTAGCGTTGTCGTTTCCTGGCAATGGAGCCAAACTGATGACACAGGAAACGATCCAGATCATCCTTAGTCCAGCAATAGGTTGATCCCTAGCAAATGCGACCCGAAATCACGAAGAAACGACTAGCCGGGTTGGTCTTCGGCTAACACCCTCCGGCGTGATGATGAGATATAGTGTTATGAGCTTATATGAAACTGTATTAAACAACGTAATCTCAAAATAGCCAAGAAGACATTACCTTTTAACGTTGAATGTTGTCTGGTATATATAGTAGTGATGTAGGATCGTATCGAATCCCTTAAATCGTGAAGACAATGTAGGCGTAACGATCTCCGTGATTGTAGAAGACGATTATGGATTGGGTCGTATATAGACGCACATATATGTAGGTCGAGATCGCCTGATTATTCGAGGTCGTCCTGACTTTGTGCCTTAGCCAGATAGAAATTGTACAAGTAGATGATCTTATGTCGGATGAAGCTAGGTCGTGACCAAGGATGGTCGGAAAATGAGCTAGGTCGACTGATATTTGTCGTTAGGCCGTTGGTGTTGTAGCAATTGGATTGACCCATTTCATGGTATTGTCTTTGTAACGTCTGAAATGTTGGAATTTATTCGTTGGGCCTGACTCGTTACTTTTATTCCGTTCACTAACCATTTTTAGCAGTTCAATTTCCAGTAACTCGATTTTTAGTGATAAACTGTCGTTGTGTGTTAACTGCTAAGAAGCAAACTTATTGAACGAATTTTTGAACCCAAAAAGGAGGAGGTTGTGAATGTACTACTTATAATCAATTACCATCAATTGGTGAAATTTAGTAAGCAATAAAAAAATATAAAGTTTATCCATTTATTGTATTCTATTTAAACATACTTTCATTTATATCCCGGGTGTGAGGGCTCATCACACGTGGTGGTGTAACTGAAGTGGGTTGTGTAATAAGTGGTGTACGGATTAGGGAAATATTATTTATTAAATAACCCAAATGCCTTTGAAATTTGTGAAAAAAGTCCCCCCTCACAGCCACTCGTTTTCATTTCAATTTATGGACAAAAATGCATCTTAAGTATGTCATGTGACTGGCACATGCATACTTTTCGTTAGGTTTGTAATGAATTGTTTAAAATTATAACTGATTGCAACAAAAACAGAAATTCAACAATCAATTTGTAATAAATGCAAATTTGATAATTAATTAAAATATTTTATAAAATTCAGATAACAAAAGTTAATTTGCCCAAAGTTAGAAAGATGAAATCATCGACCTCCAAATGACACATTATGTAAACATTATGTCATTAATACAGAGTAGACGACATAAAGAGAGCTCCACTGACCGACCCGTATGCATATAATTCGAACCCAGTAACCAGTATAGACTAGAGCCATCAAAATCGAGCCCGGCCCGTGGGCCCGGTCCAGCCCGCCCGAATTTTTAAGGGCCTGGGCCTCAAATTAGGCGGCCCGAAAAAAATCGGGCCTCTTTGGCCCGGCCCGATAGGCCCGTGGGTTTAGGCGGCCCGGACATGAAAAGCCCGCAAAAGCTCGGCCCGACCCGATGAAAAGTTAACAAAGTCAACACACTAAAAAAAAAATAAAAAGCCTAGAGAACAAGCCACTGCCTGAAGCAATTGAAGCAATGAAGCCTGAACATTTAGTTTTGGCAGTTTTGCAAGCTGTGGCCTTGGCCGGCCTTGGCTTTGGCCTTGCACATATCCCACATTGATTGAAAGAGAAATAAATGGCCCTTGTTGATTCGGTGCTTGGCCGTGGCTCGGCCTTGGCCTTGCACATATCCCACATTGATTGAAAGAGAAAGAAATGTCCCTTGTTGGTTAGGCGCTCGGCCGTGGCTCGATCGTGGCCTTGACCTTGGGGAGATATCCCACATGGAAAAATAAAGAAAGTATTGCCTTGGCTATTACTATATACTCCCTCCGTCCCGGAACTTGGTTCACAAACACTGTTTGCACTGGTTTTAAGGAGGGAGTATTATATTGAAAGTGTTGTGAGTGTGAAAATAAAATAGGAGAGAGAATGAGTGGAGAGAATAGTAAATTATAATGGTGTTGTGAGTATTAAAATAATGTAGGAGAGAGAATGAGTGGAGGGAATAGTAAAGATTCCTTTCCATTTTAGGTAAGTTTTAAATGTGTGAAGTAAGTTTTGGGACGCCCAAAAGGGAAAGTGTGAAGATTATTCCGGGACGGAGGGAGTATTGAGGCTTCAGCCATGGATTGCTCTCATCTTTTGGCCATGGCGTAGTCCGGCCATTCCCTTGGCGTAGTCCGGCCGTGGCCTTGGCCAGCCTTTGCTTTGGAGATTAGAACATTGTTTTAAGTTTTAACTTTGGCCCATAGGCCCGAAGGCCCGTAGGCCCGATGTGCACAAGGGTCGGGCTCGACTTTTATTAGGCCCGTCAATATTTTGGATTGGCCCGACCTAACCCGTTATTAAGTGAAACTCGATGGGCTTGAGCCGGACTGATCCGACCCAACCCGTTTGACAACTCTAGTACTATAGACCCGTGGCGGTGGTTGAATACGGATCCGAATCTTTGACAAACGAAGACCTCACGCACCTCAATAATACCTTAGATGGAAAAACAAAATTCCTTTCCTTCATCCACCGGTTTGGTTTCTTACTTTAACCTACTTTTTTATTCCTATTTCTCTTTTTTTATTTATTTTCTACGTTCCATTTCAAATTAAATATTTACATTTTAAATTTTTTATTACAAACTATATACTTATTTTTATAAAATATTTTATTATATTAATATTAATTAGACCCATATATCACACTAACAACAATTTAATTATTATTCTTTATCTCATTTTTTCTTACTTTTTATACTCGTTTATTTTATCAATATTTTTCTTTTAATTTTTGTGCAAATAATAAATATATAATTTATATTTTCTTTCAATGTATAATGTATGTGCAAATAGTAAGTTTGTAGGAGAAGGAAGGAGTACTTTACTACCCCTTCATCTAATTTCTCTCTTTTTTTTTTTTTTAATTTCCGTATTTATACTAATACTAGTAAAAGTCCGTGTCCGAGGACACGTTTTTTTTTTTTAATTAAGCCCGTGTCCGAGGACATTTTTTTTTTTTAATTAATTTTTTTTTAATGGGCAAAATAAAACGACAACTTAAGAAGCAAGAAATTAAATTCGACACTTGCAGATCTGTTCATCAGATCGTAGCTCCCTGTTCCCATTTATACTATAGATTCCCCGTTCCCATTTATACTATAGATATTTTCCGCATTTCTCTCTCTCTCCTCTCTCTCTCTTACACACACACACACATTGTCACATTGCCCTAAAATCTCGATCTGTTCGTCTCCGTTAGTCAGAATCTTCGTAGAAAATCATTGCAATCTTAAATTCAGCTCTACAAATCGTCGTAATTTCTTACTTTATTTTTTTATATATATATATATTTATACGCGTCCATATATTTTGGGGTGGAAATTGCGAGGTTGATCGCCATCTGATGAGATAATTCAGGTTTGGGGTTTCCGATCGGTTGATTGTGGTTGTTGTTGCATGCGACGTCTTTGAAAAGACTCTATGATTGTGAAATTGTGGTTTGATTTTGCTAAATGCGTCTTGTATAAATGCTTGTTGGAGGGGATCTAGGGTTTTCTTACCTGGTCCTGGTAGTGGTTCTACTACTGTTTGTGCCGGTGATCAGCTTTGTGGTTCGTCGGAAATGGCGCTATGCCGCGGCAAGGAAGGAGGAGGTCAAGAGGCTTTTGATTTTGGCTTCAGAGGAGGCAGCTAGGGCTGAATTTGAGGATACCATTGGTTACTCTTTCGCCTCCCCACCCGTTACCGCCCCCTCCCGCCTCTACCCCGAGGCCGTTTCGTCTGTTCCGTCTAAGCCTCCGTATCAGTGTGCTGTTTGCTTTTGCCCTACCACTACACGGTGCTCCAAGTGTAAAGCTGTTCGTTACTGGTACAGTAATTCTTCACCCTGGCGTGTCAAGTTTGTTGATTTAATGGGGATTCGTGTTTTTTGTGTGTCAATTCTGTAAAATTTAGCCTTAAAATTGGATTGAACGCTATAAAATTAGGTTTCCATGAATGTCCTTGTCACAAATGTTAAATGGGATACAGATTAAGATGAAGGGAACAGAAAATGACCCATTGAACACTTTGAAAATAGGGCTGTTTATTAGGTAAACAGAAAAGAAAACTTATGGAATGGGGTTATTGATTGATTGGTCTTGAAGAAGAAAATTTTCTACGTTCTCTGCATATTTTCGATGTGAAGTCCAATTATTCTGCTTGATCACTGATATATGATTGAAATTGCTGTTTAGGAGATTTAACAGTTAATGTTGGCCCAAACATTTGGTTAGTTTCCTGCTAGGATATAAGACTGATGCTATTTAGATGTTATGTAGTATAGAGTGGTGTCGCTATAGGTTTAATGACATGGAGAGGACTTCAAATTATTTTCTTTTCTTCTCTTTTTTGGATTTTCCTGAAGGGGCTACTGTCTGATAGTGCAACCCGGGCTATGATAAATTTCCCAAAACAGGATGTGTAGGTTCCATTACCCAGTTTAACTTAAAGGAGGGAATAATGCACGTGGCAAGCATGCTAAGGCTTGCGTGTGTATGTTGGCTTGTGACGAGTAATATTCATGACAATTAATGCATTATTGAGACATGAGGAAACCCTGAGGAATATGAATATAGCCAGTTTTCTCACTGTTATTGAACCTTGTCTAGATGATTGCTTTTAAACATCATTACTTAGATTTGCTTAATTTGTCTTTATTTTTAAACAAAAACAATAAAACCTTAGTCCCAAAGTGATTTAGGGTCGGCTAACATGTATGATAGGACTCGTCAAAGCAGAGGTGAGAAAACAATGAAACAGTGGAGAGCTGGTAAAATAAATAAATAAACTGAAATTACATGAAGGAAAGAGCGCCGGTTATCCTTACCATAGTTGCTTAAGGCGATGAGATATGACGGGTCTGTTGCCTCTTGGGCGTTTGGTGAGCTGTTGTTGAAGTAACGAGTAAGGCGGTTGTCTCACTAACCTAGGAGAGAAAAGACCCTTGCGCACCATATCAAATGATTTTGCCATTCCATTGATTTTATAAAGTTTTGATGTGGCTTTTGGGAATCCATTACCTTGTTCACGTTCTTCAGGAGATGGCCGTGGTGGCCTTGAGAAGCCATGCGAAGAATACTTGGGATCTTTCACTTCAGCTCAAACTTCAAAGTAATTTAAGAGGCCATTTAGATTGCCAAAATAAGTGAATAAATGTTGGAGAAATTAATTAGACTCTCGATGAGTTAAATTGTTTCAAGATTTAATTCCATATTAATATGCCGTTGAGAGTATCATCATTTTTTAACTGGGCTCTTTCTGCTGACCAATCAGTGGATTTTTGGGCCTAATAATCTAGATGACAACATTTAAGAGTATTTTTAAATTGTTGAATATGGATTTATAATGTAAAATACAGTATCTTGTGTTTCGATAGCATGCATCCCTTTAAGATACTCATACATATGATTATAGAATTTTGTGTGCTTATGAGTTATTGCTAGTCTTTTGCTAAGGACAATATTGAATCTTCTTTTTGATTTGAGTTTAAAAGCTATTGAGTAACTAGTCTCTCTTTTGAGTTTTGATTGCTCAGTATGATGTTATGATTGATTCGTTTGTGGAATAAATGTTTCTTTTATCTTTTGTTTCTTACGGTCTTGCATGTTTCATATTATTGACATGTTAGTATGTTGTTCTGTTACCTGCAGAGTTCTCTATATTTGCATCTAGTAACATTACTATCTAAATGTTTCAGCTCTGGTAAATGCCAAATTATTCACTGGAGGCAAGGACACAAAGATGAATGCCACCCTTTTGTTAATATACATAATAAAGATGAGGTGGATGACAGTTTTGGTCCTAAGGTTGTTAAACAAGATGTTAATGACAACTACACCGACAACTATGAGACTGAAGGGTTCCAGCGAGCTAAACCTGCTGAAAGATACTCTGAGAACCCTGTGCTTTCTCGATCTAGTAATTTAGAAAGTTTGCAAAAAGATGATGGTGGTGGTAATGAGTACCCTCCTAGTGGAAAAGCAGGGGATTATACTTTTAAGTCTACTCTACGCTCACCATATGAGAGATCCTCTGCTTCCTCTGTCTGCAGTGAGTCATCTTTTGATGCTTCTGCCAGTACTTCAAGCGGATCGGATAGTTCAGGCGATTATTTCTCTGCTGGCGTGCACCCTGATGAAATTGGGACTGCAACATTTTTGGATCGCCCTATCTTGGTCAATTCTGTTGATGGTTTCACTGGTTCAGGTAATCAAACCAAGCCATATTTTCATGGACATACCCATCACCGGAAGTTACATTCACCTGGTCTTGATGGCTCTAGCGAGCCTGAGCCTTCTACCTCAGCTGGTTTTTGGGAAGGGACTATTCACTCCAGAAGGTCCAGGTCTGATATGCCTGCTGATGCTGGACGATTCAATTCCGGCAAGGCTGCTGATGAGAACAATACTGATTCTCAGGCTCCTTTAAGTTTTTCTTTCGACCGGGCTAGAAGGTCTATCCCTAGCCTCAATGTGCAAACTCTTAATGTAAACTCATGCGAAGATGGTATGAAAAGAGAGTCATCATCATCTATCCCTGAAATGTCAAGGCACAGGGATATGAATTATGATGCTGATTCATGGAAATTAAACTCAAAAAATGCTAATTCTGCTCCATCGGGTGTGACTTCTTCTCGTCCAGTTTCCGCTGTTGGAGGGCATTTACCCAGGGAAGATGCTAAAGCACTCGGTAGCTTGCCTTCCTCGAATCCTGACAGGTCGAATCGTGTGTCTAATAATAACAAGAGTAGCGCTTCATATACATTAAAACCTTCAGAAGTTGGTACATGTTCGTCCAAATCCTCTGAAGCTCATTCATCATCCTGTATCAGAAGAAGTATGACTCAAAGTGGCATTCATGAGATTCCTGCTTGTTCCTTGAAGTTGGGGGAAAATCATGGTTGCAGGACTGGATTTAAAACATCGATGTCCAAAGATGTTGACCAGCTTAAGACCTCAAAATTGTCAAGACATTACCCTTCAGGAGCAGGAAGTGAGATGGCTGGAGAATATGGTTCCAAGGTTTGGCTTGAAACTTGATGTGTTCTTTTTCTCCGATTTTTAAAATTTATTGTTCATTAAACAACAAATGACTTTCTTTTTTTACACTTGCATCAGGGTCTCTTCCCATATGAACTATTTGTTAAGCTTTTTAATTCGAAGAAGGTTGAGCTGCTCCCTTGCGGCCTTATTAATTGTGGAAACAGGTCAGTTGGAGCTGCTCCTTACTGTGACAAATTTTATTGTTTAAATTCTCTGATTTAAGAGCCAGTGTCTTGTGAAATTATATCGCTTGTGATATGAATATATTGCAACTCATGTTATGATTCTGATTCAGTTGATAGAAACTATTGATGGATAAGTCAACTTTTCTGTTTATATAGGCAGAACACAAAGCTTTTTAAATATACAGACTGCTAATATTGGGGTTGTAGAAGTGGCTCAGTGGTCGGTAGATGCATCATTTATGTTTTGTTCGTTGGGATATTAGATGTATAGCAATATTCAGTTACTTCACATAACTAGTAGCTTAATGGTGCATGAATTATTTTTGGTCAAAATAGTCTATATAGATGTAATTGTAATCTGTACATTTGGCTCATCAGTTTATTCACCATTTCTGCAATGACTCAGGTGTGATTCCTGTCTCATTATTTGATTTTGTATCATCTTGAAATCAATCTCTGCGTCTCATGTCTGCTTTCTTAATTTTTTGTGCAGCTGTTATGCTAATGCTGTGCTTCAATGCTTGGCATTTACACCACCTCTTACTGCTTATCTCCTCCAAGGACTCCACTCCAAATCATGTATGTCAATGAATCCTCCACATATGATATTTGCCGTGTTCCTCAACCAAGTATTCTCTGCTCAAGTTTCTGTACTTAATTATTCTTATCCATGTTAGGTGAAAAGAATCAATGGTGTTTCACTTGTGAATTTGAAAGTCTTGTTAGGAAGGCAAAGGATGGTAATTCTCTGCTGTCCCCCATCCGGATACTATCTCAGTTACAGAACATTGGAAGCCATCTTGGTAATGGGAGAGAAGAAGATGCACATGAATTTCTAAGGTGAATGTCCTGTTGCTCTATTAGAGCCGATTCTCCATCAACATCTATATACTTATTTTGTAAATATTTACAGGTATGCTGTTGATACTATGCAATCTGTTTGCCTCCGGGAGGCTGAGGCAAATGCATCAGGATTGGCAGAAGAAGAAACAACACTGATTGGCCTTACATTTGGGGGCTATCTCCGTTCTAAGGTAAAACTGGGATCTCTAGGTGATGTTTATTTGCAATTACACAACATATCTTGTGCACACTGATGCACACCATACGAAGCTGAGAGAAGGAACTGAGTTAGGGAGGAAAGGGAAGGAAAAATATAGAATCACATTTGTACCCTTAATGAAAGAAAAAGATAGTTTATTTTTGAGGGGTAAAATAGGTATATCAAATAAGTTTTTTTTTCCTTCCATTTCCTCCCCACTTTTGGGAAGATTGTGTAGGAGGGAAATGCTCAAAGAAAAAAATCTTCTCTTTCCCTCCATTTCCTTCCAAATAAATCTCGGGAGCAATCTTAGGAAGGAAAATATTTTAGATCTCCTCCCTTTTCCTTCCCTTTCCCCCCTTTTTAAAACTCGGGAGCACACCCTTAAACTTTGTTCTGTTATCTGCAGATAAAATGTATGAGGTGTGGAGTCAAATCTGAGCGGCATGAGAGGATGATGGATCTGACAGTTGAGATCGAAGGCGATATCAAAACCTTGGAGGAAGCTTTGAACAATTTTACCGGTACTGAGATTTTGGATGGTGATAACAAGTACCAGTGCAGCAGGTTAGTTTATATCTTGGAGATCATTGAGTATTATAAATATATCATATGCTAGCTTGCAACTTACAATTCTTTTCCTAGGAATCTCATTATCTTGCTACATTAATAATCTTTCAAGTCTTTAGATTTCCTATTGATTTCGTAGATTTTTATTTGTCTGGTGGTGTTGAGTTATTAGTTTTGTTATCTTTAGGTGCAAATCCTACGAGAAAGCTAAAAAAAAGTTGTCAGTTTTGGAGGCTCCAAATGTTCTCACTATTGCATTGAAGCGATTTCAGGTAAAACTTGAAAATTGTTGGTGGTGTTTCGGTCTTGTCTTTGTCTTCAGTTTCTTATTACTTTTATTGGCCATGTTTTTTCCAGTCTGGCAAGTTCGGAAAACTCAACAAGAAGATTCAGTTCCCTGAGATATTAAACCTGGCACCATATGTGTGTGGGACAAGTGACATGTCCCCAGTTTACCGGCTTTATGGGGTGATTGTTCATCTAGATATCATGAATGCTGCGTTTTCCGGTCACTATGTGTGCTATGTTAAGAATGTTCAGAATAAGTGGTTCAAGATTGACGACAGTACGGTACGTTCTTAATTACATTGGTTATGTTGTCATGGTTCATTTTAAATGTACCTCCTTTCTAGGTTTCACTATTGATTTACAATTTATCATATTTAGAATTTTTGTTTTTAATTTCTGCTTCATAGAAATGTGGTGCTTTTGAATAAACTCGTGCCAACAGGAGAGAATGTCGTATTTATGGAGCCTAGGATTGTACTCCTTCCGTCCCATAATGAAAGTCCCACTTGACTATTCAATATTTTAACAACATAATTTCATTTCTGTCACTACCCTTATCCTTAATTAGGTTTACTTATTAGTCAGTTACTCCCTCATTGTCCTTGGTTGCTCTTATCCTCTCCTCTCCTCTCCTCTCTCTCTCTATCTCTTCTTCCGGTTGGCATTATGGAACTTCAATGATTATAACCTAACAATTTTGGAAATGGGACTATCTTTTTGGGACAAACAAAAATGGCAAATAAAAATATCTCTATGGGACAGGGGGTATTATTTTTGAGCGGATTCTTGGATCAGTGGATTCTTGGTAGCTAAAGCATTGCCATCAAACATGTCTTTTTTGAAATCATTTAATCTGATGCTATTAATGAATTTATAGGTAAAAGAGGTGGAACTTCAGAGTGTGTTGATGAAAGGGGCATACATGCTTTTGTATGCAAGGTAAGATAGATTTGAGAAACTTTTCTTCCGAGATTCTCCTCTTTAGTTTTATGGTGAAGTAACTAACTATTCTGACTTGATCATTATATAGGTGCTCCCCACGTGCTCCAAGATCAATCAGGGAATCAATCAGGTGTTCCCTGATTCCTAACCCAAGAAAACAGAAAAGCACAAATTCTAGGTCAAGAAGTCACTCTAGAGAATCATGGGGTGATTTTTCAAGGACCAATCACGTGAATGATTATCAGAGTTCCCATCAGCCGTTCCATCGGATTTCGGATGAGGAGTCGACAAGTGACCATTCATCGTCATTTTTCTCGGAGTCGCATTCTCGCAGTACGGAGAGTAGCAACAGGGATTCTTCAAGTAGTACGGATGAGTATTTTGATCAGATATTTGGTGATGTGGATAGAGATTGGAACAACATTTGGAGGCATTCGTCAGACTCTGACACATCCTCATCCTCATCATCTTCACCATCTCCTCTGTATTCGAGACGTTCACCCCTTGCAGACTCAAATCGTTATG
The DNA here is from genome assembly GCA_022495995.1 of Adenophora triphylla var. japonica. Lineage (NCBI taxonomy): Eukaryota > Viridiplantae > Streptophyta > Magnoliopsida > Asterales > Campanulaceae > Adenophora > Adenophora triphylla. The sequence continues at coordinate 420,345 of JAFEMH010000568.1, forward strand.
CTTCGGGACATGATGATGAGAGAAGCAGGTCCAAGTTTGATTCAGGTATGGATGAGAATTGGTCGAGGTTTAGAAGGAGGAGGTGAGTAGTTCATGTTTTTTGGGATCTGACGGAAGCTGTAGAAAGTTAGGAAGTAGTAGTAGTTGTAGGGTGACAACTAACTCTGATAGATTAGGAGGCGGTGGATGGGAAACTGGCGAAAAATTGAGTAGATCCGCGAGGGGAAGATCGGACTAGGGGGGGTCGGGGGTTGGAATAAGGAGTCGGGAGTATGGATAGTTGGGGTTGGAGGGTGACTGACTAGCTGTTTGTGTATGTATGTATGTATATAGTGAAGTGATTTTGGCTTTGTTCGAAGAAGAATTGGGCCGATCAACATTTTGTCACTCTCTTCCCTTTTAATATATATAAAGCTGCTTTTATTATGATCACAGGTTTTTACTCGTCCGTTTCGAAATTATCTTTCTACTTTTTTATTATTAATATAGAGATATTTTGAAGAGTTGGTCTTATAAAAAACTAGTTTTTTTTAAGATAAGAAAAAACGTGTTTTCAAAACAAACGGTGACATTTTTGTAATTACACAAATTCGTGCCATTCCAAGCTCCGATCATCTTCTCTGGCCATCCCAAGCTCCGATCGTTCTCCGGCGTTCACTCAGTTTGAGTATTTAGTAACCTACAATTCGTGCCATAGTTCCGCCATTAATGTCCATTGTCAACTCTGCTTCGTTACATAATTGATTGGTACTTTATTGATTGGTACATAATTAATTGGAGATAATTGTGTGATTTGATTCCATAGCTCTTCGTTTTTTCGTTGGATAAACAGAATGTCCTTCAATGGTGTGGAAAAAGGGTTTAATTTTCTGAAGTTTGGGTCAATTCAACGAAGCAGTGCATGTGTAACAAAGTGCCAGTGTCAGTGTAAAAAAGTGCCAGTGTTAGTGTAATAAAGTGCCAGTGTTAGTGTATCAAAACGACACACATGGGTGAATAGCATTAGCATAGGACTCTCTGTAGTAAATTAACTCTCGTTCTTCATAGCGAATTCGTGATATTAATAAATAAATTCTTTGAATGTCTTTTTGTTTTTCTTGGTAATAAATATGGACTTTTTACAAAAAAAGTCACTGAAAAAGTCGAGATTTACAAAAAAATACTTGTAAATTCCGTTTCTACAAAATAATACTCCATTAACTATGAAATTTACAAATAACTTCACTCTCCTACCTCGGAGGGGATTATAACTTTCTGTAATTTCTCGCAGGTCCTCCTTTATAAACCTAGTTTCTCAATTTTTCATTCCAGCGGCGCATAATTTCTTTTCTCTGCGCGAGATTTCCAAGGCGATTTTTTTTCATATTTCAATTTCGCTTAAAATTTCAATCTAATCGCTGATATTGTTTGATTTCCAATTCAATCTGAGTATTTCTAAGCTCATTGTCATCGATTATCACTTTGATTTCCAGATATTTTTTCCGAATCTCAAGTAGAACAAATGTATGTTTATTTAGATTCACACATTAACTCTCATTCTTCATAGCGAATTCGTGATTTTCTGAATCATATTGCATTCGATTATAATTTGTCTGAATTTCTATAATCATTTATCACTTTTGTTTACTACTTTGTAATGTGTTTTTTTTTTTTGTTTGTTTTTTTTTGTTTTGTGTATGCAGCTTTCATCTCATTGCAATGGATTCTTTGGTATTGTTTTTGTTCAAGCATGAAGGCTTGACTGTTATAGGCAACTTTAATCAGTTTGCTTCTTATGATTCTACAGTTGAGTTTGTATGTTCACGTTGGGAGTCGTTGAATAGGAATAATCTCTCTTTGTTTTATGTTTTACCTGGGAACATAAAATGAGTACTTGATAGCGAAGATGATTACAAGAACATGGGTATAATGGTTGTGCGTAGTGGCATCAAATCTATGGATATTCAGGTTAAAAGAAAGGGTGAGCTTATTTGTGCAAATAATTCTTCAACGTCTGCCCTTTTTTGTGGAACTACATCTGAATACAGTAGCAATAATGGTTGTCTTGATCTTGCAGTGAATTTTTTCCACCATGATGAAACGGATCTGTTAACTAAGAAGTGGGCTACGGATATAAAAGGTGTTCGGCAGGTTTTCGAAGGGGGAATAACTGAGTTTCGTATCAAATTAAGAAAGTATGCTATTGAGGTTGGATTTAAGTTTAACTTTGTTGTTAATGATAAGAAACGTATTACTGCAGAATGTATTCAAAAAGTTTCTAAAGATCGTCCTTGGAGGATCCATGCCTCTATTGAGAATGCAAATGGATTTGTTTATATAAAAAAGTTTGAGTCAAATCATACATGTGGGGATGTGCATCGTAGTGGAAAAGGTGGTAGGGTAAATTCTAATGTTGTATCGGATTCCATACTTGAAATTGTTCGAGGTAAGCCATCAATTGGAGCTGCAAAAGTTTTGAAAACTCTTAAAACTAGGTTTGGACTTGATGTTACTTATAGAATTGTTTGGTATGCTCTTGAGAAAGCTAGGGAAGTAGTATTTGGAGAAGAATCCATCTCTTACGATAACCTTAGATGTTACTTTAGGAAAATGAAGCAGTTGGATCCGAGCAACAAGTTTTCCTTGAATCTGATCCCAAACTGGCCATTTTATGAGGTGTTTTGTCTCTTTTGGTGCTTGCATAAAAGGATTCCGATATTGTCGTCCTTTGTTGTTTGTTGATGGTACTTTTCTCCATGGAAAATTCAAAGGGACCCTACTTGCAGCAACAGCGAAAGACGGAAATTCTGGTATGAATTACTTGTTTTATCAGTTGTTTATATGTAATTATCAGTTGTTTTGAACTGTTTACATGAACAACTGTTAATTCCTTTTGACATGAACAACTGATAGTACTCTTATCAGTTGTTTTACATATGCATTTGTGTAACATGTTATGAAAGTACAACTGATAAGATTGAATATCAGTTGTTTTAAACTGTTTACATGCAAATTATGTCCTTCAACAGTGAACAATTGATAACTTGTTTTATCAGTTGTTTACTGAAATATCTTTTTCACATCTCCAGTCAATTTCAATGGAATTTAACATGTTTATTTTCCTATTTTCATGTATATAGGACTTTTTAACTTGGCATTTGCAATTGTTGGTGGTGAAGATACAGCAAATTGGACTTGGTTTATGGAACAACTTAAACATGTCATAGGTGAAATGGCTGTGACGTTTGTTTCGGATCGACATCAAGGTATTATTACAGCAATTAAGGCTGTCATGGCAGATTATTTTCATTCATTTTGTATGGTTCATTTGAAGAACAACTTAAAGGATAAGATGAAAGCATGTCATCTAGGGCTTAAGAAGAAGATGCGTTTTAAACTTAGTGAGTGTGCAGAAGCCCCTACAAGAGAGTTTTTCATGATTTATTAGAAAAAATGAAGGCTGAAGGTGGTACAAATGTCACTCAATTCTTGGATAACCTGCCCCCTGAAAACTATGCAAATTCATATTTTAATGGTATACGATATGGGGAAATGTCTTCCAATGCTGCTGAGTCCTTTAATGCCCAGTTCAAAGCTGGTCTTTCACTGCCTATTATGGAGCTTATAGATGAAATTCGCTTGAAGGTAATGGCGCAGATGTCAAAGCGTAGAGAAGATTCAGCTAGTTGGACCTCTACGTTGTGTCCACTCATGGATAAGAGGTACAATGAGAATATTGAGATGCGAAGACCGTGGATAGTATATGATTCTTCTAAGTTCGTGTATGAAGTACATTCTTTTCCTACAATGGTTGTTAACATTGAAGATTATACATGTACATGTGGAAAGTGGCAACAAGATGGCTTCCCTTGCGTTCATGCTTTAGCTGCTTTGCACAAAGCCACCGATAATCCAATTGAATACATTGAGCCATATTTTTATACGAGTTACTGCAGAGAGTCCTATGCTAATGCTATTCACCCATGTGTGTCGTTTTGGGGAACCACCTACTACTGAAAAACCTGTTATACTCCCCCCAGTCGTAAGGCGTCCTCCTGGAAGGCCTAGAAAGAATCGTACCCCTTCTAGGGGTGAGATTATGAAAAGAAAGATTACGTGCAATCGCTGTGGAAAAGTGGGTAACCACAATCGAAAGTCTTGCAAGGAACCTATGTAGTAATTTTGAATTTTCTTTAATACATACATTGTTAGCCATTGATGTAGTACTTTATACCGTGTTCTAAAAATACATTAATTCTTTGTTATTAATTCATTGTTATTACAGTTGTTTATTGTTTTTAATTATATTTCACATTTGTGAAAGGTCTGTTGATAGATCTTACTTGTGGTCCAGTCAACTGATAAATGTACTTATCAGTTGTTTTCTCAAACTTCTTTACCTGAAAGAACTAAAAATTAACTGATAAGTTTAATTATCAGTTATTTTATATATGTATTTGTGCAATGGGGTTAATAAACAATTGAGATTCACCAAGTATAAGTATCAGTTGTTTTTCCAAATGTCACAGAACATCAACAACACATAAAAACAACTGATAAGGTTAATTATCAGTTGTTTATAATATACACAAATAAGAGATATTCATCTCTTATTGCTCAAGCAAAAAATATAGATTGTAAATGGCAACACCAATAACATAAAAGTATATGGGATGAATTACTCAGAAATTCTAGTTTAAAACAACGTACATTAACAACTAGTAGTTATGTATCTAGGTTGCAATGACAAATTACAGTTTTCAGCCATATGCATTTGAATACCAAATATAAACTAACATTAACCAGAATTAAATGTTCCTAATATGCTCATCATCCAGAAAATCCTCAAACACTTTTGCTTGAAACTGGTTCACTTCATATTTTTCATAGCTTGTTCTGCTACACACCCTTTATTTTTAAAAACCAAAGGTTTTTCCCCAGACTTAATCCTAAATATGACATTGACATCATTAGCAGTCAAGTCTACATATTTTTTCCCAAACTTAAACTTCCCTTTCTTAGGATCAAAGCACTTAATAATGTCACGACTTGTCATATCAGATTTTCTAATTGGCATATCATTATTAATTGTTAGGGATTATAACATATTATAGAAGGGAGATTTCTTCAGCATCTGCAGCTGATTATCCCTTAACTCTAACTTCTTTATGAGCTTAAGGGTACCTTCAATGTTTGATCTATAGACAAGGCTTTTCCCAGATCTCTGTTTCTTAATTTTCTTCTTCCCTTTAACATCGCTTTTCACAACCTGTTTTTTAACCATCTAAATGAGAAATAACATGTATCAGTTTTATAATTCACAAATATGAGAACAAAAACAATTAATGATTATATGTTACACAAATGAAAATGCACAACAACTGATAAGAGTGACTATCAGTTGTTCATTTCACAAGTTATAAAACAAAAAACACTTAATCGAACAAGTGATAGTCACTCTTATCAGTTGTACTTAATCATAACATGTTACACAAAAGAAAATGCACAACAACTGATAAGAATGAATATCAGTTGTTCATCTCACAAGTGATAAAACAAAAACACTTAATCGAATAACTGATAGTCACTCTTATTAGTTGTACTTAATCATAACATGTTACACAAAAGAAAATACACAACAACTGATAAGAGTGAATATCAGTTGTTCATTTCACAAGTTATAAAATAAAAACACTTAATCGAACAAGTGATATTCACTCATATCAGTTGTACTTAATCATTACATGTTACACAAAAGAAAATGCACAACAACTGATAAGAGTGACTATCACTTGTTCATTTCACAAGTTATAAAACAAAAATACTTAATCGAATAACTGATAGTCACTCGTATCAGTTGTACTTAATCATAACATGTTACACAAATGAAAATGAACAACAACTGATAAGAGTAACTATCAGTTGTTCATTTCACAAGTGATAAAACAAAAACACTTAATCGAATAACTGCTAGTCACTCTTATCAGTTGTACTTAATCATAACATGTTACACAAAAGAAAATGCACAACAACTGATAAGAGTGAATATCAGTTGTTCATTTCACAAGTTATAAAACAAACAACTGATATTGACTCTTATCAAACAACTGATAGTCACTAAATAAACAAGTGATATTCATGTCAAAAATTTGCCTGTAAACATTTTATAACAACTGATAATTACATATATTAGTTGTTTATATGAAACTATTTGCAAAATGTGCAAAAAACATAATCATTACCTAGGTCAAAAATCGAAACACAAACAACAGAAATTGAACAAAATAACTGATAAATTACATATATCAGTTGTTTATATGTACTGTTTGTAGAAATTGAAACACATCTATCAGATGTTTGTAGAAATCGAAACACAATCAATCGAACATTTACACAAATCCAGGTCAAAATCATTTCAAACGAAGAATAGTGAAGAAATTTCAAAAAAAAAAAAATCAAAAATCAAAAATCACATTTATCAGTTGAAAATAGAAGCATTACCTTAGATTTCGTTGGAGTACTCTTAGATTTGAGATTTTTCCGGCGATTTAATCGGTAGGTATCGTCGGGAAAAATGGCGATGGAGATTGGGAGAGAAAGAAATTTCTTCAAGCCATTAATTTGATGGAGTATGTGCGTTGTGTGAGTTTTGCGTTTTGGGGAGGGATTGATTAATGGCGGTTACCAGAGAGAAATGACTTAATAGTAAAATTGAAAATATGAGTGTAGTTTATGGAAAATAAGATGTAGTTTTTTGTAAAATTAAACTTATGTGTTTTTTTTTTTTTGTAATATTGAACTTATAAAATGAGTTTTTTGTAAATGCCTCAATAAATATTATATTATGATTCAATGAGTGTGATGAGTGATGAGATTTTTATTCTTCTTAAAATTGGGTTATTTTATTAATGAATTACTTAATTTATTACAAGTGTGACACACTTCCAAAATACTAGAAATTATAATTGATGGAGTTCGAACCTCTGACATCTCATTTTGAAAAGGACATCGGATCGGATCGGACCGATGAAATTATTCAAAGTTGAATACAAGAAATATGTTGTGGGGTGGTACATAATGCATGGGATGTTGTGTGGTAGAGAAGATGTGCTGCAAAAAATGGTACACTAGAAATGGACTTTATAGATTAAAAAATAAAATAAAGTTTTAAGGACAGGACAATATTATGAGACATAGGATAGCAAAACTTATATTTTCATTTACAAATCCTTTGGGAAATTAGGAATTCAAACACTACTTCTCAATACTAAGCCTTCAGCAATCCCATCTTTAATGGAGTCATCACTTACAATTATATGGGCCGGTTTAGTATCCAGAAACTCTTGGGCCAACCCAGCCCATTCATACGTACGGCCCGTTAACCGCCCACAATCAAAAGCCCGATTATCCACAATGGCCCTCAAAGCCCTCCTTAGTGACAAAACATCTTCCTCTCCACCACTGTCCTGCCACTCCACCACTGCCGCCACCTTTGTCCGGCCGCCTATTGTCGACATCTCCACCCTCACCGCCCTCCCTCGGACCGACCGGATAGTATCCATCAATTCCCTATTCAAACTCGGGTTATCCTCGCAGCAAATGGTCATTTTTACCCTCTTTGTACCCTCTATGCCACCCTCACAATAACTAACTGTTGCTTCGTTGCACTCACTAGGTAGGGACCGCAACCACCCTTCACCACCGCCACCATCCCTGTCTCGTTTACTACGGTAAATCTCATTTAACTCTCTCAGGCGACGTACGGTCTCTCCTAGCAATGATGCCTTATCCTTCTGTTAATGAGAAATAAATAAATTACTACTACTTACATGTATGCTACAAATAAATAAACTACGTATGTATTATGTTAGTGTTTGTATGTAAACATACATACATACAAACACTAACATAGTATGTATGCATCATACATAAATAAATATATTTATGTATGATGCATGCGTATAATAAGGGACGCTTACTTTGAGGAGGTTAGGGAAGAGATGGCGGAGGGTAGCGTGGTGGGAGTTGATCCTTTGTCGTCGTTTTTGCTCGGACTTGGCGTGCTTCAATCTTTTCCATGACAATTTGGATGTAGACGATGTCCTTGATGAGTTGTTTATGATAGAATCTGATCTATCTTCCGCTGATCCGTCGTCCATCATCATCATCAACATATCTTCTTCATCATCATCATAATCATCGTCGGCAGCAAAATCAATATCCAAATGCTTGGAAATGGTTTGAAGGGTATGGAAGCCACCTTGATACATCTTCATGATTCTTTATAGCTATGCTAGTATTATAACTTAAAGAATATATAAAGAGAGAGAGAGAGAGAGAAAGAAGAGGAGGAGGAGAGAAAAAGTTAGTTGAGTAAGTTAATAAGAGATATATTTTCATTTATGGTGTATAATTAGAACGTAATTATTATTGCATTAAGTACAAAAAAAAAAAAAAAACTAAATCATCATCTAAGATACATATTTATTTTGTGGAGGGGAGGGGGTGGAATATATAAAGCTGAGTAATTGTTTGCGGTAAAAGAAACATTAATAAGAAGATTTCTAATAATATTGCAAAAATTTAATAATTATTTTATGTAACCAATTCATTTAAAAGTTTAAGCTAACGAAGAGAACATCAATAATATATATCATCCCTAACATTAACAAGTCTTTCTCATGCATACATACGTGAATTTAGTATAGAAACTGTTTTTACCATAATAATATTAATAATAATAATAATAATAATAATAATAATAATAATAATAATAATAATAATAATAATAATAATAATAATAATACTAGAGTAAAATTATGTTAGCACATTTTGTACAAATTAAATATTCATTCTATCTTACCTTCTTAAGAGATGGGAGTGGTAAAGAATTGAGAAGAGCTAACTTATGATTGTTGAGAGAGGAGGAGATGGAGCAAATAGTTGAAGTTATTTATTGTTGAGATGGGAGCTGAGAGAATATATATACTCCGTTCCACCCAAGTTCAATTTTATTGATCAATTTAGTTGAACTATGACTATTACGTCAATTTAACATTTAATCGAAGTTTAAATAATATTATTGATAATATTTTTAGCGGTATGTAAAAATACATTTCAAATTTTATTAGATAGTTATCTTTTCTAAATTTCTAATCAAAACTTAATTAAAGTGAGACTAAATTTTTGAGACGGGTGTGTGAAGTATATAAAAATGTACAAGTTATTAAATACATAAAACTGTTTTTACCAGAAGGGGAAAAAAAACAAAGGCAGGGACATTGTGTAGATGTTGGGAGTGGACCCAAAAGAAAAGGATATATCAACATCTATGTATTTTAGCTCTGCCCACATGACAATTACTCCTTTCGTCCCATAAAATCTTACCCATTTTACTATTTTGGGTGTTCCACTTTCTTAAAAAGAAATTTTTTTAATATTTTTTTATTCATGGGATCCACTTATCATACTCACATCACTTTTCAAATGAGTACAATTCTCTTCACTCATTCTCTCTCCTACCCACTCACAACTCCTACTTTAATAACATTATTTCTTATTTTCCATTCTCAACAATAAACGAATAATATTTTATGGGACGGAGGGAGTATAATAATTTAGCCCTCAGTCCTTCCTTGGTTAGTTTAAATTAGTCAACAGTCAATATGAAAGTGATCGAAAGATGGATTTTTCTTATATTTGAGGTATGGTTGGTATTTTGGGGGGTAACAAGCAGACGTGTCCAAACGGTTATAACCGCCGGTTAACGATTATAACCGCCGGTTAAAAATTTCGTTAAGTCTTAATCGTAACCTAACCGTTAACTGTGTACTAACGGTTACGGTTATACGGTTAACGGTTATACACGGTTACACGGTTATACACGGTTACACGGTTAAAAATGTGCTTTTTTTTTCTTTTCAGTTTGGTCCTTTTTTAACGGAATAGTTAACTTTTGTACTGTATAACCCCTTTTTATTTTGTTTTAATTTTTTTTTGAATAAAGAATACAATTTGAGATGTTACTTATTAATGATTTTTTTTTGGAAAAAGTTATAAAAAAAAAGTTAAGAATTTTTAAATAAATGAAATTTTAACGAAAAATGTGTTTAACAGATTTTTTTAACAGTTTTTTTTTTTTGGTTAAGCAAAGCTATTTGAGAAATATTTCTTTTAAAAAACAGTTTTTAACATTTTTTTTGAAGAAAATAGTTAACTTTTTAACAGATTTTAACTAGTTTTATAAAAAAGTTAACTTTTTATTTTTTTTTTGGATAAAGAAGACCATTTTAGACTTTTGTTTACTATATACATTTTTGCAAAAAGATATATAAAAAGTTATGAATTTTGAAAGAAATAAAACTTAACTTTTTTAAAAATAAACGAAAGTATATAAAATAAAAGGGACTGCACTTTAAATTTTATTAATTAAATAAAATTACAAAGAGGGGGACAACCAACCTTACCCTTTTATAATTAAGGTGGGACATTTAGGAGCCTTTACCTCAAAAGAAATAGTAAATATTTTATATATATATATATATATATATATATATATATATATATATATATATATATATAAATTTCAAAATTTCAAGGTTAGGCGGTTAGTTAGGCGGTTATAACCGCCTGTTAGTTAAACGGTTATAACCGCTCTGCTATAACCGCCAGGTTCTGGTTTTTGAAAACCTTAACCTTAACCTAACCGTGTAACCGCCGATTTCGGTTAAGGCGGTTACGGTTAAGGCGGTTGACGGTTATAGCCGGTTACGATTACGGTTATTAACCTCCGATTAGCCGATTCCGATTAAATTTTGGACACGTCTAGTAACAAGGAAGGAAAAGGTGCAAGTGGCCCCCGAAACCAGAAAGGGAATAGTCATAATCGATCGGTTAAAAATAGCATGGTCCCTCCCTAAAATTGCATTTGCTGGCCACCTCGTCCGTACTGTTTTTTGTTTTTTTTTTGGTTGTTGAGACAGGACAATGGTCATGGAGTGTCACAATCCAGAATCTAATTCACTTCTCTCTCTCTCTTTTCTCTCTCACTAACGAGCCTTTGCTATACTCGTAGTTAGATAGCAGTAGCAGTAGCAGTAGTAGGGGTGAAAATGGTTGGATTTAGATTGGTTTGAACAAATTTAAAAGTCAAATTGCTAGTATCGGTTTGGACTAATTTCAAATCGATCTAATCATAAAAAAAAATCAGATCGAGCTAAATTAAACCGCTATGATTCAGTTTGGTTCGGTCTAAATCGCGATTTGATTTTGCGGTTCAGATCGCGGTCCAAACCGCGATATAGACCACGGTCCAAATCGCATTTCAAACCATAATCTTTTTTTGTTAACCATTTTATAACTAATGAAACAAGTACTTAGAATAAATACGAGCATAACTTAATTACTTTGAAACCAAATCAAAATTCAAAGCTTAACCCCAGTTAATTGCATTTTATTAATAATAAAATTCACATAGTCCCACCAACTTACATCCACTGATCATTCAGCCTAAACACATTAAGTTCCTAAATTTTGAGTCATAATAAACCAGCAAAAATAGAAAAAATAAAGACTAAAATGACAGTCAAATAATAATTGGTAAACACAATGCAAAGAGAGAGAATTACCAGGAAGAGGTAGAAACTGGTGAATAAATGGCGGAGAAGACATAAAAAGAGAAGACGATTCCGATTATAACTGTAGCGTAGATCGTCAAAAACAACGACTTCGAGTTGGAGAGAATTACCAGGAAGAGGTAGAAACTGGTGAATAAATGGCGGAGAAGACATAAAAAGAGAAGACGATTCCGATTATAACTGTAGCGTAGATCGTCAAGAACAACGACTTCGAGTTGGCTAAATGACGTTGATCATCGTTGATGTCTTGATGAGAGAAACCAAAGACGACGGAGAGAAAACGGGAAGAGAGAGAAACGATTTGGAAATATTGAAAGTTCAAAGAGAGAGGCGGTGAGGTTTTGTAACTTTTGTTAATGTGTTATTTAGGGTTTTTAAAAATTAAAGGCTGCGATTAACTAAAATTTTGAGAGACGGTCAGAATTGCGGTTCCATGGTTTGGTTCATAACTCGGTTTCACGGTTCGGTTTCACGGTTTCAAATCGCGGTTCGATCTTAAACAGTTCGGTCTTAAACAGTTCGGTTTGACTTGGTTCGGATTAGGAGTGTCAAACTCCAAGCTGAACTGAACCACATGATTTTTTAATTTCTCAAACTGAACTAATTCACTTATGTCTAAAAATCGAATCAAATCACACTATTTGACTCGATTCGAATCCAAACCGCGATTTAAATCAAACCGCTGCCACCCCTAACTCGCTAACTCGCAGTAGGTGGTGTTGTTAGTTTACATGGCCGGTTGATCAAATTGTAGGCCCTAAGCGAACTCTTTTGGTTTTGATAGGGGTCCTTATTTTTTAGGTAACATTTCAAAACACATAAATTTCAAGAGATTTAATCTTAAACAAAGAATTTTTTTATACTCCTTCTGTTTCAAAATGTTTGTCCTATTTGACTTTTTTGTTAAACTTTGACCATAAATAATGACAATTTAATTGTATTCATGAAATTCTAAAAATTTCTATTGATTCATCATTAATAATATTATCAACAACAACTTTTAGAATTTCATGAACATGATTAATCTCTCATAAATTTGTGATCAAAGTTCAACATAAAAATCAAATGGGATAAACATTTTGGAACGGAGGGAGTACAATAAATCAAATTAATGAAGCGAGCAAAATATACATTATAAAGTATAGAGAATATTTCTCCCACGGACTATTCCGTACGGAATAAGGAAAAAACGCAAAAACGCACCGCAATAATAAAAAAAAAAGAAATGCAAGGAATTAGGAAACAGTCTTCTTCTACGCAGGAATTAGGAAACAGTCTTCTTCTTCTGCGCCTCTTCTTCCCATTCCCTGCTCCGCCTCTTCTTCTTCCCAAATTCCCTGCGCAAACTCTTCTTCTTCCCAAATTCCCCGCGCAAACAAACTTCTTCTTCCCAAACAGGCTTCTTCCTTGACAATCTCAACACAAACAAACGTCACTTTTCTCTGTCAGCAATTGCCTCATCTATTTGTGATTCTCCCTTCGCAGTTTCATCACACATCGGGTAATTTCTTCAAGCTCTCGCTCTCTTTTCCATTGTATGAGATTTTCGTTATACTCTTTTGATTTCAATTCTATGTGTTTTCATTTATTTTGGGACGGATGGAGTAACAATTCAAGAATTTATATTTCTTTACCAGGGTAGAGTTGTGTAAAAATGAAAAACTTGGACAATGGAGATGGGAAAAGCTTGGAAAATTTAAATAATGATGTTAATGTAGAGTTAGAATCCGGAGAAGATAATTGTACGTATACTCCTCAAGTATCAGATGAGTTGTGTCCAAAAAGAGGACAAGAATTTGAGACAATAGAAGATGTTTTCGCATTCTATAATGCTTATGCTAAAGCGGCTGGGTTTAGTATACGTGCTTGGACTGTTGGAATATTTGCATATGTGGTGTTGAAGTTCATAGTCATATTGCCTTGGTGGGTAATTGGCTTGGAATGAACGAGGCAAGGAGGATTTTCACGTACGGGTTCTTGCCGAGAGCGGCCGCGCTCAGCCCTGTGAGCGGCCGCGCTTCTCTTCCGCAGCTTCACCCCAATTTCCTGTCTTCGAGCGCGGTCGCGCAAGCCCTGAGGGCGGCCGCGCTTGTTACGGGAAAGTGAAATCCTGGGCCGAATTAAATCAGGTTTTTAGGTCTAAATTAAGCCCTAAACCTAATTTATTCCACATGTATAAATACTCTCTTCCTCCCAGCCGTTTTTGGTACTTGAATATTGAAGAGAAACACAATTCTCTTGCTTTGATTCAAAGATCAATCACTCCCGTTCATAGAGATTCGTTCGTGAGATTCAAGGCGATTGAGATAGGACCGCCGGTGACTACCTACCTGTGTGCTGCTTTGTGGTACGTAGTCCGTGATCGTTTTATCCTCGGAGAAATTTGCACATGCACTGAGTTGCACCAATTGGGGGCAATATTTTCTCTTAGGACAGTCTTCCTAAGGCGACTCGATCAAATCACGATAAGTTTTCTAACCGTTTGATTTCTTGTTTCTGTTTGTTTTTCCTGATCCTGTTCCTTGGCTTTCGGTTTTGCTATTGGCTTATTTGGTACGTTTGACTTGATCAATAAAATCCCCTACTGTTGATTAAATCTTTGTTTAATCTGTGGTGCTTATTAATTTAATTTCCAACAGTCTAAGAGAAAATAGTATTTTATTTGATCATGTCTGGTAGTTCCTCTAGCTCTCCCTTTAAGTCCCTAGTTGACACCTCCGATCTTCCGGAGAAGTTTGGTGGTAAGAACTTCAAGCGTTAGTCCGAACGCATGAAGATGCCGTCAATTAAGGGCATGCAGTATCTTTGACATCCAAATGTCCTACTCGAATGGTGATGATCCCGTTAGTGTGGCCGCGGTTAAAGCGTGGAAGGAGCAGGACGATGTTGTTCGAGGATGCATTCGTCGCCTTTGTCGAATGCACTCTTTGATGTTTATTGCTCGCTCCTCTCACTACTTTGCGTCACTGTGGGACTCTCTTTCCAAGAAGTACAAAGCACCGATGAATCCGGTGTGGAAAAGTACCAAGTGGGAAAGTTCCTGAATTATCACATGAGTGAGGGCAAGTCGGTTACCGATCAAGTGCACGAACTCCAAATCATTTTGCAATCACTCAAGAATGCTGACATGGGACTTCCTGATAAGTTCACTGTCATGGCTATCATTGAGAAGTTTCCTCGATCTTGGGGGGAATTTGGTATGACCCTCAAGCATCGTACTGGAAGCTTGTCACTCAATGAGTTGATGAATGCAATTGCGATTCAGAGGTGCATAAGGGTAACCAACCTAGTGTACTGTGGAGGCTTCTGCTAATATGATAACCGGTAAAAGCAAGTTTAAAGGAAAAGGTGTGAAAACTTCTAAGGATAAAGAAAACCATGATAAGCTTAAAGTTAAGAAAAATAACTTTAGGAAGCCAAGAGCAAAACAAAACTGCTGGAATTGTGGAGAAGGTGGACACTTTTCTAGGGACTGCCCGTCCAAGAAAGGAAAAGGACCACAAGGCTCTGGCGATGACCATCCCGTCGTCAACATGGTGTTGGGTCCGAAGGATTATGATGATCCCGACTCGACGCACCTGGAGTTGACGCTACGACCTGCAATGTTACAAAGTATGTAACTTCTTGTCCCGAACTCTTTATCGTCTATGAACCCAACGAGTGGCTAGTTGACACACGGGCAAATGTGCACGTTTGTGCCTGATAAATTGCTATTTGTGTCTTACCACTCGACCGTGGTAGATCGGTGACGATGGGGAATTCTAGTGCCGCAAAGGTGCTTGGGACTCGGACGCGTGGACCTGAGGTTTCCCAATGGGCGCATTCTTACCTTGCATCGAGTGTATCACGTTCGACATTCGTCGCAACATTATTAGTGGTTCTAGTCTAGTTAGGGAAGGATTTGAGATTTCATTTAAGTGTAATAAGGTTATTATTTTGGATTCTGTAGTTTTGTGGGGAAAGGTTATTCCTCGGATGGTTTATTTAAAATTAGAGTTGAAACTGATGTTTGTTCGCACAACAATAATTTTAGTTCTATTGATTATCCTGTTTCTTATTCCATTGAATCTTCAAATGTTTGGCATGGTCGTTTAGGACATATTAATTATGATTACGTGAAAAGAATGATGAATTTAGATATTATTCCTAAACATGCTATTGATAAAAGTTCTAAATGTCATGTATGTGTTGAAGCTAAATCTACAAAAGGTCCGTTTAAAACGGTTGTGAGAAATTCGAAATTCTAGATTTAGTTCATACTGATATTTGTGAATTTAATGGTGTGTTGACCAAAGACAAAAAGAAATACTTTCTCACCTTTATTGATGATGCTAGTAGATACTGTTATGTGTTCTTGCTTAATTCTAAGGATGAAGCATTAGATAAATTCATTATATTTAAGAACGAAGCAGAAACACAAACCGGCAAGAAACTTAAACGGTTAAGGTCTGATAGAGGAGGTGAATATGAGTCTAACCCCTTCATGTATTATTGCCAAGAAAACGGAATAGTACATGAAGAGACTCCTCCCTATACTCCTCAATCAAATGGTATTGCTGAACGTAAGAATAGAACCCTTGCGATATGATTAACGGTTTACTCATAAGTTCGGATTGCCCAAATATATGTGGGGAGAGGCTTTGAATACGGCTTGCCATATTCGAATAGAGTCCCTCCTAAGCATAGAAAGGAAAGTCCGTTTGAACTTTGGAGAGGTCGACAGCTAGCTTGAAACACTTAAAAGTGTGGGGTGCCTTGCAAAGGTACTTGTACCCGCACACAAAAGGAAGAAGCTTGGACCTAAAACTGTTGATGCTATCTTTATAGGTTATTCGAAACAAGTTATGCATTGAGATTTCTTATTATAAAATCTGAAATTTCGGCATAGATGTGAACTCTATAGTTGAAGTTACGTGAAGCAACATTTTTTGAGGATGTGTTTCCTATGAAAGACGGACTTCCTAAAGAATCCAACCCGACCACTAATTCCATTCCCGCTCAAGTAGAGGAGCTAACGAATGTGGGGTTGATTCTAGTGCAACTCATTCCCGACGATGAGATTGAACCAAGAAGGAGCAAACGGGCAAGGACCACCAAGGACTTTGGAAGTGATTTCATCACTTACAATGTCGAGGGTGATCCTCTAACCTTCAAAGCTGCTATGGCTACTTCGATGCCAAGCGGTGGAAGGATGCTTTGTTAAGAGTGAGATGGATTCTATTGTCTCTAATGGGACATGGGAATTGGTCGATCTCCCTCCTGGTTGTAGCACGATAGGATGTAAGTGGGTCTTCAAAAGGAAACTGAAACCGGATGGAACCGTTGACAAGTTTAAGGCTAGGTTAGTGGCTAAGGGATTCAAGCAAATGGAGGGAATAGACTATTTCGATACCTATTCGCCGGTTGCTAGAATGACTACAATCCGAATGCTTATCGCATTGGCCTCGTATATGATCTTCCTATCCATCGGATGGATGTTAAGACCGCCTTCTTGCATGGCGATCTAGAGGAAGAAATTTATATGGATCAACCCGAAGGTTTTGAGGCCTCGGCAATGAGAGAAAGGTTTGTAAACTTGTTAAGTCCTTGTATGGATCAAACAAGCCCCTAGCGATGGCATGAGAAATTTGATAAAATTGTCTCATCGTTTGGCTTTGTTACTAATGAGTTTGATAAGTGTGTCTATAGCAAGAGTATTGGTTATAGTAGTATTGTCTTATGTCTGTATGTCGATGATATTCTGTTATTTGGAATTGATATGAGGATCATTAATACTACTAAGGAATTCTTGAAAAGTAAGTTTGAGATGAAAGATATGGGAGTAGCTAGTGTGATTCTTGGCCTTAAGTTGACTCGTTCAACTAGTGGCATAACCATATCGCAGCCTCATTATACCGAAAGTGTAATTGAGAAATTTGGTTATAAGAATTGCAAAGTAGCTAAGACTCCATATGATCCTTCACCGCACTTACTAAGAATGAAAGTGGAGTACCGATGGCTCGGTTGAGATATTCTCAAATTATTGGAAGTTTGATGTATCTTGCCAATTGCACTAGACCGTATATTTCATACTCGGTTACTAGGTTGGCTAGATATACTCAATGTCCAAATAAAGCACATTGGGAAGCTCTTGATAGAGTTCTCAAGTACTTGAAGGGAACGATTTCCCTTGGGCCGCATTACGGTAGATATCCTTCGTGCTTGAAGGGTATAGTGATGCAAGCCGGATTGCCTTTAACTCCGGAGTTATGGCCGTATGCGGGGTATGTTTTCACCTTAGGCGGAGGCTGCAGTCGCTTGGAGGTCGACCAAACAAACTCGTTGTCTAGGTCTACTTTTGAGGCCGAATTAGTTGCCCTTGACACTACCGGATTGGAAGCCGAATGGCTTCGAGGACTTATGTCGAGTTGCCCACGGTCGGTAAGCCCATGCCTCGTTATCTCGTACATTGTGACAACACCTGCCACAATTGAGAAATTGAAAAGTGTCAAGTACAACTCGTAAAACTAGAAGACACATCCAAATTAGATTAAAATCTATAAGGGATCTTGTGTCTCGGAAGGTGATAGCTGTTGATTATGTTGGTACCAAGGATAACACATGATCCTTTAACCAAAGGGCTAGAATTTGCTCTTGTTCGAAATCTAGGTTGGGGATGGGGTGAACCCCGTCTCGACTCAAACGCGTGAGCAACCCAATCTACCTCGAGTGGAGATCCCACAAAGGAGATTCAATGTGGTAATAACAAGTCATGGGGTGAGTCGGAGCACCAAATAATAGATTGACATTTTATATGTCCGAGTCTATCCCCCGAATAGCCTAGAGGTGCTCATTGCTTTGCTAATTTAGTAAAAGTTTGGAACTTTGAATGGGATCAAGTCTTTTAGACAAGATGTTAGCGATACATCTTCCGAGATGCCCACTAAGTGAGTGTTGTTGTTGGCCGCAACTAGAGGAATTTGGGTTATTCCTTGAAAGCACTCATGATAGAGGATCGGGACGTATGGCTTATAAGCGTCAAGTGTTCGATAGAGGGCCTATCATAGCTTTTGTCGTGTTTGTTACCAGCAAAGGCCTCTACATCCAAAGGCATCAGATTCAAGACACCCGTTCATCTGGTCCTGTGGAGGTTTGCGTTGGATAACATAGGTAGTGGTTCAAGCCGGAAGGTACCACTATTGAAAGCATGGCAATGGACAATCTGTACACGTCATATTTCTATGAACTTGTGGGGGATTGTTGGAATATTTGCATATGTGGTGTTGAAGTTCATAGTCATATTGCCTTGGTGGGTAATTGGCTTGGAATGAACGAGGCAAGGAGGATTTTCACGTCTGGGTTGCTGCCTTCGAGAGCGGCCGCGCTCAGCCCTGTGAGCGGCCGCGCTTCTCTTCCGCAGCTTCACCCCAATTTCCTGTCTTCGAGCGCGGTCGCGCAAGCCCTGAGGGCGGCCGCGCTTGTTACGGGAAAGTGAAATCCTGGGCCGAATTAAATCAGGTTTTTAGGTCTAAATTAAGCCCTAAACCTAATTTATTCCACATGTATAAATACTCTCTTCCTCCCAGCCGTTTTTGGTACTTGAATATTGAAGAGAAACACAATTCTCTTGCTTTGATTCAAAGATCAATCACTCCCGTTCATAGAGATTCGTTCGTGAGATTCAAGGCGATTGAGATAGGACCGCCGGTGACTACCTACCTGTGTGCTGCTTTGTGGTACGTAGTCCGTGATCGTTTATCCTCGGAGAAATTTGCCCGTACCCGAGTTGCACCAATCGGGGCAATATTTTCTCTTAGGACAGTCTTCCTAAGGCGACTCGATCAAATCACGATAAGTTTTCTAACCGTTTGATTTCTTGTTTCTGTTTGTTTTTCCTGATCCTGTTCCTTGGCTTTCGGTTTTGCTATTGGCTTATTTGGTACGTTTGACTTGATCAATAAAATCCCCTACTGTTGATTAAATCTTTGTTTAATCTGTGGTGCTTATTAATTTAATTTCCAACTTGGACTACTAAGAAAGAGAAAGAAAGTGACATAATAAAGAGGAAGGAGTTTGTTTGTTATAAAGAAGGAAAATCTTCAAGAGTTGTTGAAGTTGGAAAGAAAAGGCGTCGGGAAAGTATAGGTGAGGATTGTAAAGCAAAACTTGCAGTTTTAAGGTCAAACTCCTCCGATAAATATATTGTTACAGTTTTTAAAGAGGGGCATAGCCACCGATTATCATCACCAAGTAAGGTTCACCTTTTAAGGTCTCATCGTAAAGTTTCAGCTGCAACAAAGTCTTTAGCAAAGCAGATGTCTATGGCGAATATACCACAACATCAACAATTTAGTTTTCTTGAAGTGCAATGTGGAGGTTTAGAAAATATTGGGTGTACACAGAGAGATTTGTATAATCATCAAAGGGATATGCGTGTTGATACGAAGGAACACGATGGTGAGATGTTCCATGAGTACTTGAAATTGGAACAAGCCAGGAATCCATCATTTACTTTTAAAATTGAGGCCGATGAAGAACAAAAGATAACCCAGTGTTTTTTGTCTGATTCTACATCAAGGCGAGCTTACAAGTTTTTTGGTGATGTTTTAATATTTGATACTACTTATAATACGAATAGGTATGGTTTAATTTTTGCACCAATTATGGGGGATAACAATCACGGTCAAACAATTATTTTTGGTTGTGGTTTTTTGAATCACGAGAGCGTTGATGATTTCATTTGGCTATTTAATCAATTTTTGGAAAGTATGCCCGGTGATGCTCCGAAGATGATTATTACCGATCAAGACCCAAAGAATGAATACGATTTCCTATTGTTCTTCCAAATACATTTCATAGGTATTGTAGTTGGCATATTTTAATGAAGTTTTCAGAGAAAATTGATGCAGTCAAGTATAATAAATACAGAGAAGAGTTTTCGAATTGCATTTGGAATTCTGAGAGCCCGGAAGAATTTGACTTACAATGGGAAAGTATTATTATTAAAAGTGGGTTAGGGGAGAATAAATGGTTGGGAGAGATGTATAAAATTCGATCAAGATGGATTCCCGCATATGTTAATAATGTCTTTTCAGCAAATATGTCAAGTAGCCAACGAAATTTGAAAGTGGTCATTCATTTTTCAAGAAATTTGTCTCAAAAGGCAATTCATTGGTAGATTTTATGATACAGTTTGGCAGGGGACTTTTACGACAACGTCAAGACGAGTTGATGGAGGATCACAAAGATTCAATTGAGAAACCTAAAATTAGAATACAGCAAGATTTTTTGGTGCAAATGGTTGATATTTACACGCATAGTATGTATTACAAGTTTGAGAAAGAATTTGAACGCAGCCTTAACTATAAGATCCATCTTGTTAAAGAAACCGACAAGCATCGTGTTTATCATATTCAAAGAAAGATAATCGAAGCATGTAAAGTTCGTGAACTTGTTTACGAAAAAGACTTGGATTATGTTTCATGTGGTTGTAAAAAGTTTGAAAGCGCTGGAATACCATGTCGGCATATCATAGCATATTTGATGAAAATTGATGATGTTGAGTTGTTGCCAGAGAAATACATTTTGAAAAGGTCACTACTAGAATAAATTATATTAAGAACGGACAAAATCGTTTCTAAATGTACAAAGTCGTCCCTATTTTTCTATTTGGGGATCAACATTTTGGTTGCCAATTTTTGGTTGCTAAAATTGACCAAGACTGTTCGTCCCCATTTTGGAACCACCTGTTGGTTGCTATATGAGTAGGTCGTCCCCATTTAAGGATCAACAAATGGTCACCAATTTTAAATTTGACACAAACAGTTCATCCCTATTTTTTTCGTCCCTAAAATGTTCGCCCCCAACTGATGGTTTCCATTTTTAAATTTAGGGACCATCTCTTAATTTCCAAATCCGGAAAAAAAATTAGTAAATATAATTATTTTTAAAACATTTATATTTACTAATTATATATATATATATATATATATATATATATATATATATATATATATATATATATATATATATATATATATATATATATTAACAATAATGAGAAATATCACAAAATAAAATTAATCGAACAATAAACTAAGCTTTTATAAAAACAAAATACATTTATTAATTCAAAATGTAAAGAATTTACTTTTGAAATGGAAGAATTGATGACCGAGATGGGTTACATAGCTCAGTGAAGTGAAAAAAATTGTGATGAAGCCCCTTTTTGAAATGGAAGAAATGATGACCATCAGTGAAGTGAAGACAAGAAAATGATGAAGACTTTTTGTAATGGAAAAATGTAAAGAATTTACTTTTGAAATGGAAGAAATGATGACCATTCAATATTCATTTTTTAAGACAAAAAAAGAGATGACCTGTGGGTATTCTTCAAGCATTCTTTGAACATCTTCAGAGACCATCCACAATATGGTGTTGGCAAAGCCGCTTCTTCAATCGGAACCGAAATCAGTTCGTCAAGCAATTTTTGAACATCATCAGGGACCGCCCACAATCCTTTCTCTGCAATGACGGTCTCTTTTCGAAGAACACCATAGTAATAGGGCTCAGTAAGACCATAGTAAATCGGCAAAGCAAAATCTTCTTCTGGGTTGGAATCACAAATAACAGAGAGATCGACAGTGGAAGCCCTCAAATCAAAGCCATTTTTTCCAATTGACGGAGAATCCATATGATTTGAGTGGAAATAGGTCGATTTGAGTGGAAACCCACCTTTGTTCACTGGGCAATGGAGTTGGAGACGAGAGAGAGAAAAAAAGGGTTGGAAATTTGGAATTGATTCTCTAGTCACCTGGGTTTTTCTTCATCGGCAATGGAGATCCATGGAGTCGGCGATGAGAGAGACGAAGGGTTAATTGGGATTCTAGAATGACCTGGGTGTTTTGTTTTGATTTTATATCTTGGTTAGAATAAGTGGGTGATTAGTGGTAGGTTTGTAAGTTAAGTCTAATTATTGGTTTAATTAAGCAATTGTTAAGTCAGTAATTTAAAATATATTGGTTGGTTAAAGAGTGGTTTTTTTGTAAATATATCAACTTGTAGTGGCATATGTATAAAAGTCACTGTTCAAAACTTTCCATTTTAGGAAAAGGACTCTTACTCTGGGACGGATCAAAAAGGAAAATAGGACCCTTACTCTGGGACGGAGGGAGTAGCAAATAATATTGTGCATTATGGAGACATTCTGGCGGTCCCTAATTTTAATATGCTTGTCCCTATTTAGCTACCAACATTGGCCATTCCCATTTGCCCTAAGTTGTCAGTCCCTACTTCAATTTATTCTTGTAAATTGGTCTCTATTTTGTTGTTGGTCTTCATTTGATATCAAATATTATTGTGCATCATGGGGACATTCTGGCGATCCCTAATTTTAATATGTTTGTCCCTATTTAGCTACCAACCTTGGTCATTCCCATTTTCTCCAAGTTGTCCGTCCCTATTTTAATTTATTCTAGTAGTGGGTGGACCAAGTCTGCAAAATTGGAAATAGTGGTGGATGATAAAGGCGTGAATATAGAAGAGGATAAATCTTATGTTTTGATGCGAAGTCAATTTATGCAAATGTCATTGGATTTAGTTGACACGGCCCTAGCACACGAAGAAACAAGAAAGATATTGGCAGATGGACTCCGTAGCATTAAGGAGCAGATTGCCCGATTTCATGGTAATTCAATTGGAAGTAATCTGATTGGTAGCAATCCAATACGAACCGGTAGTAGTATTCATGGTTCATGTAATACTAATACTGAAAGAAGCTATAATGAACCGGATCTAGTGCGAGCAAAGGGGTGTGGGAAAAGACTTAAAGGAGGGAAAAAGAAGGCATTAGCAACTTCGAAAAATGGCAAAAGCAGACGTTGCCATGGTTGTGGTAAAGTGGGCCAATCACATGATAAACGAAATTGTCCGATACGTGCCAATCCGTAAGTAATTTTTTATTTTCTACTATGTTGTCCTATTGTGTTGAAATTGAATTATGCAACCTAATAATTTTTCTTTCTATTATTATAGGTTGTCTACAGGCGAGGAGGAAGATGGGAATGGATCTTCAACAGAAGATGGGGATGATATAGACTCATAGTTGTATTTTTATTGTTTTAGTATTTTTTTAGTTGTGGTGATGTCTTAAACGGAAGTTTTGTATTTCTTTATACAAGTGTTAGTTTTGGTTCATTTGTGGATTTTTGTTTCTTTCTGAAGATATATTTTCTGAAGATATATTTTTTGGGTATTGGTTCAATAATCTGATGCTTTTTCAAGTGAAATCTGTTATGGTTTGGTAATTTTATTATTTTTAGGGTTAATTCATATGCTGATGTTATTGGTTCAATAATCTGATGCTTTTGGGTATTGGTTCAATAATCTGATGCAACATAATGAAGCATCAGTAACCATATGTTGATGTTATATTGGTTCTGTTCAAAGTCCCTCTATTCTTTATTGTTCAAAGTCCCTCAAAATGTGAAGCATCAGTAACCATAAGTTAAACTCAAACTGTTCTTTATTGATTATGAAAAGTAAAGAAATATACATGAGGGGGACAACCAATCACCATTGTGAATTGGAGCCTAAACCTCAACTCTAAACTATTACAATTCTGAATGAGGCATATATATCTATCCTTATCCTTGTACACCTTATACACAAAACCAATATACCAAGAGTCGCATCAAGTCTGCACGTTATTGGTGTGATAACCCTTCCAGTGTCATGTTCTGCTGAAGCAATGGGATTTGAACAAATTTGGATTTTCTTCTTTGGGCCTTCAACAACAGGAAGACCTCCAATGTGGTTATCTTTCATGTGCTTGAATGCTTCCAGTATGAGATCGTTACTTTGAACTGTGATAACCTGACAACAACATGAGGAAAAAGGATGAAGTCAGTTGACAACTGAAAAGATGTCCCAAACAGCTGATAAATACTCACATTCTGATTGTATTTGGAGCAATGAAGCAAAAATCAAGAACAAAGTAAGTCCCCCCACTGAAGCTGCAATTGACTGAAGTTGTTTTGGATAGGCAGCCATAGTTACATGATCTTTAGGGAACCAATAGATTGTTTTAAGAATCGCAAAGGACAATGGCAATTTCACTACAATATTAGTACCCTCCAAATCACCTTCTTGAACATCCATTCCGACAAATAAACTATAAAACAAATTGAAGTTTCACTTAATTGAGTGACCATGCTCTACTACTGAAATAATAATCCTGCAACGCAAAAAAAAGAAGATGGAAGTATTCAAGCAAGTCATTTAACAGTACCTAAAATCTCAATAATCCTCACATTCCCCTTTGCCACAATTTAAATAGCAACAAATTTCTAGTAACTCAATCAAAGCAGTACTTGCTCAATTCAATCAGAATTCACATAGGATTGCAAATTTAACTAAAGAGAAAGGTCCAATTTGAAAGAAAGCAGTACTTGCTCATTACCAAGAAATCAAATTTATCGTTTTGGAATCTTCCACTCAAACAATTCCACTTTCGATTGAAAGAGGGTGAGAATCAAAGATGTAATAAAGAAGATACCTAAACGAAGAATCCCAATTTGAATTGCAAGATCAAAACACGACCAAAATCACAGATGAAGATGACCGCTAGGTTGAAGAAATACTACATGAACTGTAAGAGCGACGATCTAGCTACCCATTTCGATTGAGAGAGGGTGAGAATCAAAGATGAAAGATGAAAGATGAAAGAAAGAAGATGTCGCAGGGGAGACGGAAAACAGATCGCAGAAACGCCGCTCGTTGTATTTGAGGAGTGAGA
Source organism: Adenophora triphylla var. japonica (assembly GCA_022495995.1). NCBI lineage: Eukaryota > Viridiplantae > Streptophyta > Magnoliopsida > Asterales > Campanulaceae > Adenophora > Adenophora triphylla. The sequence continues at coordinate 445,734 of JAFEMH010000568.1, forward strand.
GAGAGAGAGAGAAAGAATAAAGAGAGTTGTTATATAAACCCGTAAAATTGTTGAGTAAACCCGTATCATTTAACTCACCCCAAAAAATAAAAACAAACCCCCCACTTTTCCCATTATACCCCACCCACACCCACACCCACACTCACACCCACACCCACACCCACCCAATTAACTCTCATTTACTCCCTCCCTCTCACTCATCCTCACCCACAACCAAACCTAGACAGAGAAAGAGAAAGAAAGACGTGAAACGCAGAGAGAGAGAAGAAAGGAAAACGCTGAGAAGAGAGAGAGAGAGAGAGAGAGAGAAAGAAGAAGAAGAAGCAAAACCTAGGTAGAAGAAGAAGAAGAACAAGCAAATTCAACCCCAATTCAAGATTCAAGATGTCAAACCTAGGGAAATCAGGTAATTATTCTTTCTTCAATCGAAATTACTTTAGTTTTGCTTCATTTTGAGAGAATCTCATTGTGATTTTTGAAAAATTTCGAAAATGGGTTTTGAAGGGTTCGGCCACTACTTGGCCGATTTATTACACAAATTCGGCCACACCCTACCGAAAACACTCAAAATTTCGGCCACCCCCGCCGAACCTCAAGCCAATTTTTCGGCCACCCCTACCGAACCGGCTCAATTTTTTCGCCACCCCTACCGAACCGCTTCATATTTTTCGGCCACTACAGCAAAGTTTTTCATTGATTGCATTGTATCAATTTCATGTTTTTTAATCCATCTATTCATCAAAATTTGGACATTTCACTCCTTTTATTAAGAACTAGGTTCAATGTCAATGCATGTTAGATTTCTCAGGCCTTTGTTGAATTTTGATGATGCATTTGTGTATATATGAGTGCCCTACATGATTTGGACTGTAGGAGGGATTGATTTGGGTAGCCAAACGCAAGTTTGTGCATGATTCTCTACTATGCACGCCAAGTGTTCGATGAAATGCTCCAATGAAAAATTTCTTCTATTTTCTTGGAATTTTTGGCATGGGCGATCTTTGACAATCTTTCTTTCTTATATATGCATTGTTCTTTCTTTCTTATATATGCATTGTTTTTGATATGATATGTTATAAAATGTATTACGAGTTTGATTTTTGTATGTTTTCATTGCAGTTAAGCAAATGTTTACAAGGAGAAAGCGTCCAACTGCTTCCGAAAGGAGTGAAAAAGTAGCCGCACGTACTCAAGGGCAAACTTCACGTAACCAAGAGCCGGTTGAGGATTTAACCGTTGATCCTCGCTTGTCGGTCTACAATGAGCCTATGGAAACCTCACCCTGAGCCTCGGATAGACTTTATTCCGGCTCAAAATGATAGTGACCAGGAAGATGAACGGGAATACGAGCCTAAGGTGAGGAAGATGAGCGGAAGGCGAGGAAGATGAGGATGATGATGATGATGAGGATGATGAGGAGGGAGGTGGGGAGGTAACGTCTTATCCCGGTGGGCCTAGGTACAAAACATTACTCCTTTCCTATGAAACCCATATTGCTAAATCAATTTGGGAGGGTAAAGATGATAGGATTTTAAAATGTATTAATCATATAGGTAAATTGAAAAATGGGAATTGGACTTGAATAAAGTGTCGAGCCGGTTCAAATGCTTATCATTAATTCCGGTCTCTTGAGCTTAGTTAATGGAAGTGGAGCGTATGACAACGTAGATAAAACGTTGGTCAACGCTTGTTGAGCGATGGCATCCGAAACTAATAGTTTCCATATGCCATTTGGAGAGATGACCATCACTTTGGAGGATGTGTCTTGTCTTACATTGCTTCAGGTGTCAGGTCTTCCCTTATTTGACAATCCCGTTTATGCTACTCAGCCACCTCAAAATAAGGTTTGTGAGGTTTTGGGAGTGACCAAAAAAATTGCTAAAGATGGAATTCCTGCCAAGGGGGCATTGGTCAATTTAGAATGGCTTAGATTGAAGTTCTCCCCTCAGTTGTACTCCTCAGACCCCCGAAAAGTCATGCATGCTTTGCTAAGGCATATCTTTTATATTTATTGGGGTGCACAATCTTTTCTGATAAGACCGGGACATGTGTCAACGCTAGCTATCTAGATTTTTTGAGAGATGATGAGGCAATAGGGAATTATGCTTGGGGAGCCGGAGCGTTAGCTTTTTTGTACCGGCAACTAGGAAAAGGATCTAGGTTTAACTGCCATCAGATTTCCGAGCACTTAACCTTGTTGGAGGCTTGGGTTTATGAGAGGTTTCCTGCGTTTAGGAACGGTTTCAACAACTACTATCTACCCAATTTGCCGCTCACATTGAAGTGGCTACCACCTCGGGCTCAACCAGCGACAGTTGCCTCCGTGCAAGTGAAGAGGCAACATATTGATATTATTCAGACACGGATGTAAGTATTATTTTTTTAGTAATAATTTTCACATGTATTTTTGTTTTCTTAAATGAAACTATATTAATATTTTTTATGTTTTTATTGTAGGTGATTTGGGCCTTGCCGTATATGTCGGTATCCGTTCTACACATCCTTTTCCTAGAGTCGCGCTATACCAAGGTGCTATAGTTGCCGGTAATGTGGTGGAACCACATCTTCCCGACCGGGTATTGCGACAGTTTGGGTACATGCAGACAATACCTCACCCTCCACTTGGTCTTGGGATGGCGAGAGGAGATAAGAAGTCTCTAATGGGGTGGATCATGTTTGCCCAGTCATTCTTTGACTGGAAGGGGAATTGCCTCGATAAACGCAAGTTACCGGGATGTAGAGTGCCTCAACATGCTTCAGATGATTATCTGCAATGGTACTCTGAATATTCACACCCCATTGTGCACCCCATTACTGAGCGGTCTCACGCTGTCAGGAGGCTATGGACGTCATGTTTAAAGCATTGGCAGAAACTCAAACTCAAACCCCAGCGCGGACATCAACTTCTCAAGTTGGTAGAAGACGACAATAGATATGCAGTTTTGGTTTTTTTTTGAACAATTATTTTTGGTATTGTATTTGAACAATTATTTTTGGTTTATGGAGTAATTGGTGTATGAACAATTATTTTTGAAGTAATTGGTTTATGGAGTAATTGGTGTATGGTTTTATATTTCATGTTTTATGGTTTATGGTTTTATGGTTTATGGTTTATGGTTTTATGTGTATGGGGGGGTGATTGGTTGGTGTATGGATTTATGGTTTGTATATATATGTTTGTATGGTTGATGGTTGCAGCATAGACGAGTCGGGGACGTGCCCTGGTTAGTGCAGAATAGAGCAAGGACATGTCGAAAAACTGGAAAAATTTCGGCCAGTACTGACCGAACCAGTAGAGAAGTTCGGCCAGTACTGACCGAAAACCTTGGATCTGTTCGGCCACTACTGGCCGAGACCTAGAATAAGCTTGTTTTTTTTTTTTTTTGGGAACCGTTCACGAAAAAACATTGCTACGTGTTCTAAACATTGGCTGAAATTTTGAAATTTTTTTTTGCCTTAGTTACAATGGTTCGGCCGGATCTTGTGGAATGTTCTTTGTATTTTCGGCCGCATCGACCGAACTGCTCTAATTTTCGGCCATTCATCGCCGAACCGTTTCCAAAATTTCGGCCACACCTGGCCGAACCATGGCATGATGATTTGTTCGTGGGTTTTGTTGTTTGGTTGATGTAGAATGGAATTTAGGATGTTATCTTTGTTGGTCTTTACAATTTTTTGGGTTGTGTTGATTTAATTTAATTTAAAGTTAGTTAAATTTAGTTAAATTTAGTTAATAAAAATGGAATTTAATAATAAATGAAAATTATTTAAAGATATGTAACACCACAAATCATAATATTTAACATAAATAAAACTATTTAATATCAATTACATATGTTGATGTTTCGGGTACTTGTATTAATCGAGTTTGATAAAAATCTAGCCATCCGGTTGCACATTCAGCTCGACAATCATACCATTTGTATGGTACTGGTGGCAATGGACATCCTTCCTTCAACTTGGCATGAATGTAATGATTGTTGTTGACGTAGCATATACAAATCAATTTTGGGTTATGTGGCATTGATTTTCGTAGAGGAAGGAAGGTCAATGACAAGGTGTTACTCAAAGTCACCAACGCAACGTCGAATGCATTTGCAACAGCGTAACCCATTTCTGCAGAGTCAAACCAATTTTCTTCTCCGCATGGTCCATCAAACCAGTGGATAGCCGAAAGGACTTTATCCACCCTATCCTCGGCCATGAATAACTCGGCATACAACTCTTGATTTCCCAAAACCTCCTGATATAACTCTCCCCGAACCCATCGCCAATCATTTGAATCACGGCCAAGTAACTCCGCAATACACCTAAGCCACAATTCCCATCACTCCGCACATCAATTGTTTTCTCAATATAATCATGCATGAAAACCGGTAGTTGATTAAGATATTTGATTGCATGTTGACTTTTTCGACGAACGGGCTATAAGATAAATTCAAAAAAGAAAAATTAAACATAAATAAAATTATTTCATGATATAAAAGTTTAACTGAATAATATAAATAGTTTTGAGGTTACCTGTAACTTGGCTTTTGCAGATAACATCGGAGACCCTTGATTTGCATCGGTGTTGAATAACACTTGGTCCTGCATGGCCTCCACGTACTCAAATGCGCTAGGATCCCGCTTCGTGGATTTGAGGAACTTAGCACTCTTTGCTTTAGGACGACCCTTGTTATTTGTTTTAGCTACCGAGTTCATTGGCCATTGTTGTTGCGGGATGACAAATCTCGGTCAATCTCCGAACAATCAAATTCTTTCCCTAAGTGACGTGGAGCTGCCTCAAATCTTAAATCAAGGGTATTGCGAATCTCATTGTACCGATTTCGAATCTCTTCTTCAATATCATCATCGAAACTCATGATCGATAGGATATCTAGCTTACGCCAAAATGCATGAACTTTATCAAGTGGGATGGGCGAGTTGAATTGCATGAACTGTGCAAGCTCATGTGGACAAGGGAGCCCGCATGCCGATCTCACCGCACACCCACACAACAATGGATCTCGGCTACCATCATATAGAGAATCCAGTGAGTTGAAAATCAAATCCAATGCATTTATGGACACCATGCCTCTAACCTCACTCCATAGCGATGACTTGAATTTGTGTTGAACCACAGTCCTGCTTTTCTCAAATGAGGCAATGATTGCAATATGGGAGCATTCGATGAGTTTATGAATTTGTTTCCAACATGTCTCAAATGCTCCCTGGCTCGATCCAAGTTGTTTCTTCAATAAGGCATGTTGACTCTCCACCCTAACATAGGTTACGCAATTTATTAGCATATAATTAACAAAACATCAAAACATATGACATAAACATAAAGTTCCCCCGATATACCTGTTTGTAGTCAAGTTGTCAAAGTGCATAACATGGTTTGTCCAACACGAGACAAATCTTTCTTTGTAAGGCACAATCCACTGGTTCAGGACATAATTGACCGCATCGGGATATTGACTGAAATCTTCTGATAATCGCCGTAAATAGTCATCAAACGATGCCTCCGTATCAGCCTTGACCATTACATTCCAATGAAGAATGAACGCCTCCCAAATCTCTTGCATATCAAACATTTTCTTGCATTTTGCTAGAATATTCCTATTGATATGCCATCGACAGAGCAAATGAGTTGTCGTTGGGAACGTCTCACGAATTGCATTCATTAAGGCAAGCTCCCTATCGGTCACGATAACATTGGGAAGACATGATCGATCCATCAAAGATTTCAGCACTTCGCATGCCCACGTGTAGTTTTCTTCTTTCTCAGCCTCTAGGTATACACCAGCAATTAAGAAGGTCATTTTGGTTGAAGTCACGCCCACAATCTCAAGCAAAGGTAAGTTGTACCTATTTGTCTTGTAAGTGCAATCCATGAACAAGACGTATGGAAATGCCTTCATCAATTCAATGCTTTTCGGATGAGCAAAGAATATCTCCTTAATGACATTCGTATTCTCGCATTGCCGATATTCGAAGTGATAAGCATGCTCGGTCAATTTAAACATGAGAGTACATTGGATTTGAGAACGACCCGCACGCTCAGTTGCCCTGTTCTTCACTCGCGCATTATAAATAGTCCGTATTATGGACTCATTTTCCGGAAATTTCTCTTTTAATCCATGTAAAATATCCTTCGGTAGGCTATTTGCATGTGACAATTCTATCACGTACTCCTCCTCTCGATTTCAAGAATCTGGCATAAGAGTGACCCAACATGGATTCGCAAATAGGATGATTGTGAAAGCCACAAACCACTTTTAATTGCCATTCACCATCAACCGTGACTTGTCTGGCGTTCAACTGAAACTTACAACCGCATTTCTTTGTTCCGCTCTCTCTATTTTTCTTTTTTTTTTCCCAATTCCAATATTTCAAGGTTGGCAGTTCCTTGAGAGGACAGAGAGATTGGTTTTTCCTTGTATACACCCCGATCACAAACAAGCGTCATTCGAGGAGCGGAATTACGGCTCCCGTTATCCGACCGACCAACTACGATGACAAATCCATGCTCTTTCCCCTTTCTACGCACCCATTCAAACATTATTTTTTTGTCTCGAAAAAACAAGGGCATTGTGAATTCTGGAGTGTAGTCTCGCAAAACAAGGGCATTGTTGTCACCCAGGGGATACTGAAACAATTAAATAAAACAATAAGGGAGGTGTAAGCAGAAAAATAAGGGTTCGGCCAGTGATGGCCGAATTTTCGTCGACGGTTCGGCTGGGTGTGGCCGAAATAGTTAAAATATTCGGTCACTACTGGCCGAAATATTCAAATATTCGGTCACTACTGGCCGAAAAATAGCCCAGATTCGGCAAACCAGAGCCGAAAATTTTTAAAATTTCGGCCGGGTGTGGCCGAACCATAGCTTATTTTCGGCCGGGGTTGGCCGAACCTGAACAAATATTCGGTCACTACTGGCCGAATTCTAGCTACGAAACAGAAATGACATTTTTAACAAATTTAAAGGTTAGAAAACTTACATTATCATTCGATGGTAGAGCTAGAGGATCCATGATGAGCTGCTGAATCTCTTGTCTTGGAACACAAATGTGTATGAATTTATTTTTTTTGGAGAGGAAGAGGAAGGTAAGGGAGGAGGTAATTTTTTAAGGAGTAAAAAAAGAAAGAAGAAGTGAATAAGTAAAGAGGTGAAAATTGATGAGGGAGGGAGGGGAAGGTGGGTAAAATTGATGAGGGAGGGGGGAAGGTGGTGAAAATCAAATACGGGTGTACTCAACAATTTTACGGGTTTATTTAACATTAGTAAATGAGGGGATAGATTTAGGGATATTTTTGTCATTTCACTCGATGACATTTTTGAAGTTTCCAACTTACGGGTTTACTCAACAATTTTACGGGTTTATATAACAATTCTCAAGAATAAAAACGCTTAATCTTACTCGGTGCGTACGGATAAGTCCGTAGGAGATAGGGGCTGATAAAGTATAAATTAAATTATATTAGTAACGATATTTAAGGTATTTTGCAATTAAATGGATTGACTTGGACAATTGGCATTGAAAATTGGGTTGGATTAACATTTTTGTATTGAGATCATTGCAAAGAATTCAATCAATAATATATGTATTACTATCTCTGTAGTTCCACTTTTTTTTTTTTAACACGAAATATACTTTGAGAAATAATTTTAAATTAATTTGATTATCCTAACAAAAAATTTAAAATTGTTTATGATACACCATTATATTTATATCAACAACAATTTTTAGATATTCATTAGAATAATTAAATTAACCTGAAATTATTACTCAAAATACATTTGTATTAACATAAAAAAATAGGACTCTTAATCTGCAACAGAGGGTAAATTTATAGCTATAATTGCAAACGATTCATATAAAAATTGAAGTAATATTTAAAAATTATAAAAAGAGAGAGAAATGTTTCAAGAAGAAAATCCAAACAAAAATTTCAAAAATAAATGATGCATAAAAAGTAAATAAATGAACTAGCATTAAAAATTGTTGTTGAAAGTTTCGTGTAGCTAGGAAACATAATCAACTCAACAGATCACGGATGTGAGTACAGATGTGACACACAACTGTCCACACATCCACAAATAAAGCAGCTGAATAAAAAGTAAAACACAAGAATTATAATGTTTACTGGTTTAATCCAGCAAACAAGGTTTACGCCCAAAAATTTTTCACTATTAAAAATTGTGTTGTTTACAAAAACACGAATTAGTGAAAACTAAAATACGAAAATACTAAACAAGTTCTAATCACATTCTACGACAAGAACATTCTCCCTTGCCTAAGTAGATCCTATTCTAATCAGAAATAAAACAATGAACTTGATGAAAACCTAGATGTGAGTTCGGATGTAAGACACAACCTTCACTCACAACCTAAATTGACAATATGAAAAAGTGAAGAACAACCGTGTATTGTCTTTCAAATTCACTCCAAATCCGTGTCTTCTCTTTGTGCTGATCACTTGTATTTATATGCACTTTGAGAAGATCTTCACGAATCCAATACCTTCTATATGTGAGTTTTCCAATTCCTACAAGAAAACATAAAGCACACTCACAAGAAAAAATATTTTGTTAGTAGGTTAGTTCTAATATAAGTATATGCACATAAATAAAAGATATTTACAATATTAACAATTATAAAACTTTCCATGAAAGTCCCAAAATCAACTTACCAAATATATGACATTGATTCGAAAATAGGAAACAAATTGTTTCCTAAAAACTCACTATTTCAATCTCCCCCTATTTTGGACTTTCTGGTCAAAACCAAAGATTTATGATTTAGATAATCATGACCAACATTTTCAGATTTGAAAACTCCCCTTGAATGGATGTGTGTGCAGATGTGTCAATACATCTACACAAAACTGCATAGAACAGGTTAGAACTAAAAACTGCAGTTCAACAAATATAACCAAACAACCATTCAACATCATGTTTAGAATTACAGACCAAAGTTTTAAACTAACAAAATACTAAAAGCAAAAATTAAGATTGTTATGAGAACCACCACAGAACCACAGATTAAAACAAAAAAATAATTAGCTTCAGCTCCCCCTGATTTCATACATCCCAGCTTCTCCATGATGAATAGTCAGCAGCAGCTGTAAACACAGAATCATCAGCACCAACATCAGCACTAACACCAGCAGCATATTCATCTCCCCTTTTTTGACTAGAAAGTGTATAATGCAATCTCTTAAGTCTATCCCTTAGAGCTTTGAGATTATTGGCATGAGATTGGGAGGCACTACAAGAAACAGCAATATTAGGGTCGGCAGTTTACCGTCCTAAATGTCCATTTTTCCGTCCCTAATACTATTTAGGTCGGCCTTTAGGTCGGGAGACAGGGGTCCTAAATAACATGCGACTCTAAAAGTTTTAGGACCCCCGTCACCGTCTCAAATACCTTATTTAGGTCGGGATTTTGCCGACCCTAATATTTTTTTTTTGGAAACTTTTTGGAGCCAAATAGTTTTTGGTACCGGTTGTTAGGGACGAGATTGTCGACCCAAATAATATTTGGCGCCTAACATTTTTTTGGAGGGAAATTATTAGGGACCATGTCGCCCGACCCAAATATATTTTTGCGCCAAAATCACATTTTTTGTGGGAAAGTAATTAGGTCGGATATAGACGACCCAAATAAAATTTTGTGTCAAAATGTGAATATTTACCATTAATCTTCTACTAATTATATATATACACATGCATACATTATACTTGTAAATATATCAAATTATAATTGTAAATATATCAAAAGGCCCTGACAATAAGAAAGTAATACATTAATTAAATTTAATCAACCACATCATCTAAATAAAAAGTTAACTTTCATCAAAAGGATTCAATACTCCTTTTAAAATAATTTGATCTAAAACTATTCTCTAAGTAAGTCAAATCATTCATATTGCATACTGCATACGTGGAACGTGCTCCCCCAAAACATTGTTGCTGATATCATTCCTCCATCACGCTCCCTCGATCTTCACAAAATCGTACATTGATGGAGATAACTTGTAGGAATCTCGAGAAAAGACAATGACTGGAACTTCAACCAAATCTGTTATTTCATGAAAAATAATGATGGGTTGTTAGCTAGCTGAAGAACAAAGCAATCTGTAAGAAAAAGAAAAAAAGAAAAAAGTAATAAACAAAAGAGCAACCAAGAAATTGAGATTTACATCACAGCCAACATTAGCAAAAAGAATTTGGACGGAGAAAGAAAGAAAACCTTGAGGCCGGGGCGGGTGATCACGAGTTTGACATTTTCAAAGAAAGAGGATGGCCCTCTTTAAATAGTAATCAGAAGTTACAGACATCCCTTAATAAGTTTACATTTTTAAGCTTTAAGCTTTGAAGAGCACATAATAGAAAGAGCCATCTTGAGGGAAGCTTTAAGCTTTGAAGAGCCTCCCAAAAGACTAATGACTCACATTTCTCCCATCAGCTTCAACAGTAAGAGTTTATGACAAAAATACCATGGGAACAAACCTCATTACAAAGCATCTTCCTGGTGCACTTTCTTCTGTGCACCATATAAGCACACAAATGATCCATCAATAAATCTCTCCCAATCATGTATGCATCTTTTAAACCAGATAGATAATACACAGTTAACACCTTTTTTCCAATTAATAAAAGAAGAATGGACAAAAGATTTCGATGCTAGCCTAATGGATTATTCACAGTAGTGAATTCCAATAGGATTGCTCTACAGAAAAGAACTGCCCGGGCTAAGAATCATGACTCAAGTATTTCAGGTTAGTAACATAAGCAGGGTTGCTTTGTTGTATCCCTCACTGTTTGGTTTCGTGCCCCACAATCAGCTCAACGGCACTTGCCAAAACTAGCAAAGGTATCAAAACACAAACTTCCCACAGTCAGACAAGGACTGGGATTCAACAAGCACTAGCACTGAAACTCTAGAACCCAATGTAGCCAACCGCTGTGATAGTCTCTACTTTAGAGAAAATATATGCTACTTTTCTATTTCTAACCATTTGGTTGGATATCTGTTTATTTTAAAACCTCTAAATGCACAAATACGTGTTCTGTTTAGCATGTTTTAAAAGAAATTTCGACCAACCAAAAAGTGTAGGCATAATAACCATCCCTCTTTATAATTCCTTTATGGAGCCTCCTATATATATATTATGAAATTTTGACCAACCAAACAGTGTAGGTATAAGAACCATCCCTCTTTACAATTCCTTCCCACCACTTTATTTCTCAACCTCCTTTGTTTTTCATGATTTCACCCCAACTGAAAATTAAAACAGGGTTTGCACAATCATATTGAGGTGAAATTCACAATACATATACAAATTGAGAAACATCAGTAGCAAAAGAAGACAAAAGAGAGATAGATTACCTAGATGCTTCACCTCGAAGTGCTGCACAATCATATTGAGGTGAAATTTGGACATTCATTTGGGGACGGATGGAGTAGAAGTTTAGCATAGCCAAGACTGCCATGACTGACCAGATATATATATGACTAGAATAACAACAAGCAGATCTTCTTAATTACCTCGAAGTGCTGCACGCTTATTGGAGTGTTCACTGTGAGCATCTTTCAATGCTTCATCAAGTAACCTCAAGAAGAACTCTTTAGGCACACCTCCATAGTTTAGAAGTAAAATCAAATTTTTTGATAGACTGGCTTTCCTTGGCTTATGACTAAAACATGAATAGTAACCATTCATTGTGACCTACTAACTGAAATCTAACAGGAAATCATCAGCTGAAAATACCTCACTGCAACGATTTCCAATGACTCAAAAGATTCTGTATCTTTCTATTGAGAAGAAGGGTTCCCTTGACAGCGCGACCCTTGTGGTATAAGCGACACTGGATTAGCAAAGGCTGCAAAAAAAATAAAAATTAAAACAATTATATCAAGGACCACATAAGTGACGCATGAAAAAGCTAAAACTGGAGTATAATAACTATTTTGTATTAATGATAATAACTAAGAAAAACATATACAGGTGAAGATTGCAAGTTACCGGTTCTCTACAGAAAGCTTCTCCCCTGCTCTGTCCCAATGACAACTCCTCAAAAAGCCCCTGAGGGTATCAAGAAACAAGTTAAAATTGGAACATATGTTCAACCAATGAATGACGCTAGCAGGAGACTACCCAAGGAATCGGAAAAGAAATCTCGCAGTAAATCAAACATATTTGCGACAAATTGCCTAACCTGGAATAAAGATTAGTTGATTCTGCATTTAGGCTAATGTTACATAGTCAACATATTATATATAGATCGTTGCATTTACTAAATTCTGGGAAAATCTCATAGGAACATGTTGTCAGTGACTCTAATTCCTGGCTAAAATTTTACACTTGACTTGTTTACATGGTGAAATTGGTGTTCTCATGGATTATTTATGCATTTATTCACTGAGCAACAAATAAAATGATTACTTGATTGAAAAATAATAATGATAAACAAGGATGTCATAAAACATGTTTCTATCTACAGCAAATCAGCATCAACCAGTTAAAGATTAAAGTGCGACTGTCTCAAGGTAGGCGAATGAATATGCAGTAAAAAGCACTAGCCCTTTAGTACTCGAGTTTTGACTATTCATTAGAACACTAGAAGAAAATTACAATAGTCATAAAGTCTAGCAATTCTAAAGTCCTTCCCATATATCCATTCATAATTAACCATTATGAGTATGAATCAATAGTTAAACCTCAAGATTTCCATCCTTCAAGAACTTCGCATTTTGAAATTCTGCCGGGCACATCAGTGCAAGATCTTTTGATATAAACCCTGTTCCGTCTGTATGAATTAGTGGTTGACCATCTTCATCATTGAAAACACACCCATATTCATCCTGCAATTGGAATTTGGAAAGAATCATTAGGATCCCAAACAAATAATAATCGTTTCCTCTCTATTTGGACAAATAGCATTTCAAAATACAGTGAAAAGAAGCGAAAACTTGTACACAGCATGAAATGTCTGGTATTTGTACAACATCAACCGATTTAAGAACTACTGGATGCTTTATCGTCTGTGATAGGATCAAGGAAAATCTGCAATCCAGGAAACAGTTAATGGGGAGAAAAAAATAAAGTGAAAATAGGAGAAATCAAAATAGTACCAACCTAGCCATGTACTTGACCATACTAGATACCATATGCACGTGCATGAAAAGACACCTTGTTTGGTGGACTGTCTTTTGGGACAAAAAGTAAAGGTATTTCACGTCACACAAACTAAAGATTCTCTTCTAATAAAATAGCATTTGACATCCCACAAGTTCTGATTTTTCTTTGTCTCTTTGCCTTTTGTGTTCTCCACTTTGCCTTCATCTTTAAAAACTGAGATACAGGATAGCCGAACCATGAATTAAGTTCTCACAATTGCATTTATATCACAAAATGAATGCACAGGTGCATGAAGATTACTAGTTACCATAGTAAATATTTTACTAGTATAGCATAGAAATAAAATTATTTAGGGACTACGGCTTTGTTGTTGTTGTAGCAGAGGAAGACAATTCCTAAAAAAAATCCACATGACCTCTAAAATTGTAACGACCCGAGCTTAAAGCCCGACCCGCTATGTAAGCACCACACACCCACTAAACACCTCCTCATTTCTTAATATGCATTGATAGGAATCAGTAATAAAAATACTTCAGGGGACATGACCGACTGGAACATAATTTCTTAATATGCTGAATTAGCGATTTGAAATATGCTTGTTTGAAATTGTCTTTGTACCACATACAATGGGAAAAAAACACCACATTCATAGATCAAAACCAATTCATTGAACATGTTAAAGGAGAAAATTGAAAATTAAAACAGGGTTTGCACAATCATATTGAGATGAAATTCACAATACATATACAAATCGAGAAACATTAGTAGCAAAAGAAGACAAAGAGAGATAGATTACCTAGATGCTTCACTCAAAGATTAAATCAACCCAACTGAGTACAAAATTATGCCGACAAGACCATAGCCAGAATACACGAACAGTACCAGAGCAGAATTACGCGAACAAGAAGTCACCTAACAGCCGCAAAGAGGAAGAAATCAATTAGCTAGGGTTTACAGTAGTAGATTTAGGTTAGGGCGTTGAGAAACGTCGACGAGGGGAATTGGTGGAGGTTTCAGACGGTCAATATCGCCGACGTTACGCCGAAGCCGGCGAAGAAAGTGGTGGAGGAGAAGAAAAAGAAGAAGAAAGTAGAAAAAGCATTATCGGTGGAATTGAAAGGTCCGGAATTGAATTCAATTCCGAAATCTGAACCGAGCGGCCGATTGCTCCTGAAATTGAATTAGATTTAAACCTACTGACCTTGTAAATGGAGTCAGCGTGGTCGGCGTGGTTACCCGTTCAGCTATAGAGAGAAAACGACGGACGTCGTGGTTAATCAGAGGAAACCATGGAGAGGGAGACGTGGGTTTTGGGGTTTTTCTTTTTTCATTATTTATAATAATTTTTGGTAAAAGTAAGGACTTTGATCCAATGGGCTGTCCCTAAATTTTAAATCATTAAGATTTTTGCAGTCAGTCTCATTTAACTGGTAATAGGGACTATTCATTTTGTCCGACCCAAAAAATCTAGTCCCTAAAAGTATCTTTTTTTGTAGTGAGGCTTACATTTGATCTTTTAGAGCTGTGGTGAGAGCTTCAGCAGTAGCAATTTTAGCATCCATATTTTGTATTTGAGCTTCAAAGGGATCCACAGATGCGTGGCGGGATGTGCCCACATCTGGCATAGAAATTTCTGGAACAACTCCCAAAGGGAGATCAACAAATCTTTACTTTTCATCCAGCAGGGTTTTGGATTCCTTAAACAATTCAAACTTGCTAATCCTTGCTTCACCCTTTTCTGGTTTCACTCCTTGGGCAACTAAAATTTGGGAGATGAGAGAAGGGTAGGGAAGGGACCATTTCTTAGAAGGGGATTCACAATACCCACAAATCTTCCTAAAGATAAACTCTACAAATTTGATATTTTTCTTGGCACCCAACCTATATGTAAATCTGCTTGCACCCTAGTCACAGATGTCTTATTGTTGGAGGGGCAGAGGTTGGCAGTTAAGATGCAGTGGAGAAAACAATAAAGAGAGGTAAGAGATCCACTTCCTAAATCCTTAGGATTTATGGGCCAAGAGGTTATCTTCCCATGAGTAAGAGTGGATACAATTTTTTCTTCAGAAACATCACAAGGCTGATCATACCCTTCCTCTAGTCCTAGAAAATCATTGATAACTGAGGGTGAAAAATGGATGAACTTTCCTCTAACATACACTATATAGAACATGGTGTTGGGTTTTGGGGTTACAAACGCAGCGAAAAATTAACAAATAACAACAAAACCCTAGCCCTTAGATCCGTCTAGCATGAAGAGATCTATAAACCATGAAATAGAATTACATACCTCGAATGCGATGGAGTTTAACAAAGTAGATCTCAAATTCAAGCCTTGAACTTTGATGTCGAATCTTCTAAGTTTCTTCTTCGAACTTGGTGATGAAATCAACAATGGAGCTTAAAGCTTTAGGAGATAAAGCAACCCCTCTCTAATGGTGATCCACACGCGAACGAACCAAGAACTCTTCTTGTAGGATTGCTAGATGATCCTCTTGATTATTGAATCTATATTAAATAATCAAAGCCAAAACTATGGAAGCCTTTTGATTCAAAATCAAAATCACAATCTAAAGTTTCATAAACCTAGAACAATGATATATGTGAGAGAGAGAGGGATAATTTTTGGCTGCACACGGATTTCTATTTATACATAGGTATAAATCCCTAACAATTAGGGTTAAATCCTTGTCAAACACAAAAACCTCATCAGCCAAGGAAACACGTACGAACAGGCTAAGTTTGTCGCGCGGTGTATCATGCCATTGGCTAATTCTGTCGCGCGGTACCTCGAGCCAGTAAATCAGTTTGCCAGATCAATGGGGCACGAGTCGTGCCTGAGGGCACGAATCGTGAGCACGACTCATCCCACAGGGCACGAGTCATCCCCAATGATGTCCAATTGAACATGAGTCATGGTCCATGTTAAGTCATTCCGTTCAATATTTTCTCGATTCCGAATATGTTGATAATCCAAATGCATTTGATCTCCATCAAATCACTTGAGTGTGGCCACACATTTCATCAACATCATTCATCGAGGGGCCCAAGCAAACATCTCTCTTCATAAGAGGGACAAATCCCATCTTGACTTATCATTCTTCCCTACATGAATTCAATCATGCTAACATAGCCCTTATTGCTATCCGATTAAAGATAGTGTTAGACTATATCAAACACGATCTTCATCATGTGGAAGACGATGATAATCTCAGGTACAAAGGATTCAATAACACGACTATCATGAGATTTAATCAGGACAACAGACCATGTCATAAATCTCATAAGTAGGTCATGTCCAATACTTGTTCTCTAGCAATTATCCATAAGTGTAATGCGCATCTCCATACATATAATCATCTCCATGATTATCCATTACCAACTTATACTAGTTGTTCACAACAACTAGGGACGCAGTTCAATATAATAAACATGCAAACATATAATGAATAGAATAAACACGCTCTATAATAAATGATAAAGATGATACATAACGGTTCAAGTTAAACATAACTATAGCCTAGGGCATTACACCAACACATGGGGGATGAGGGTTTATCCAATCCTTTGGTTAGATTAGCATAGAATTCATGCAAAAGCTTGGGAAGGAAAGGGATTGGATGATTAACACTCAAAAATAGACCTCTCTCCTCAAAAAATTTATCTAAGCCCAATTTGGAGAATGTCTCCCTGTCTCTCTTCATTTCTAAAATGAAAGCTTTATTCACAATTTGACCATGCCTATCAGAGGCATCAGCAGATAAAAACTTGAAGGAAATGGGGGTTAGGGCAGTAAAGGTAGAGAGGGATTTAGAAATACCCTTTTGAGCAGTCAGCCTAGAAGATGTGCGCTTGGATGTGTACACATTTGCAGGCACATCCTTTTGAGGAGAGGGCACCTTTTCAGGTTCAGCTTCCGTTTCTTCATCAAAAGGCTCATCAAGTGTTTGGTCTTCTTTTTCATGATCAAGCTCATCACGACCAAGCTTGTAGTTCTCATCTGCAGGAGTGTCATCAGATTCATAGCTTTCTTCAGATTGTTCTTCTTCAACAATGGGTTCAAGTCCATCTTCAGCCACCTTTTTCTTCCCTTTTAGTTCAATGAGCAAGTTGGCCAGTTGCTCCTCATCTTTATCAGTTGGAGGGGCTGCACTTTTTTGGACATTTGGATTCCTAGTCCTTGTCAGCTGAGGCACTTCTTCTTCCTCTTCTTCATAAAAAAAAAATAGCTGTGGTTGGTTTACCACTTGATTTCTTCAAATTTTTGGCTTTATCAGCCACATATAGCTTTCGAACCCTATGAGATCTTCTCACATTCCTGGGAGGAGGGGGTTTAATAATGATTCCTTTTGGTTTGGAAGTAGGTAGCTTCCTTTTCTTGGTGAGGGGAGTGACCAAAGAGGGAACATGGGCCACAACTGGTGGAATCACAGTGGGTTGAGAAACAGGAGAGGGAGGAGGAGTAGGGATTATTGGAGATGAGGGAGCAACATATGGTTCCAATGGATGAGTATTAGAAGGAGGTACCTCCATTGAAGAATCAAATGATGGAGATGAAGGGGGTACCTCGACGAAAAAGCTAGGTTTAGCTGGTTGATCAGAAATGGGGATATCAGTTATTGCAACAGAAATCGGTTGAACATCCATTACATCTTCCTCGTGAATTGCATTAAAAGGCTCCATTGATTCTGCAAAATTGGTTAGGTCATTGCAGTGTGTGTGTGAGAGAAATTATGGGAGAAGGGAGCAAGGATTTAACAAGGGTTTAAGGGGATGGGACTTATGTGAGGCTACATAAATACTCACAGCTCCCCCTTTCCAACTAAATTGAGAATTCATTCTCCAAATAGGTCTCAGAAAACAGAAATACCAGAAAGATCCCACAACGACTATAAACCTTTGAGATCACCACACACAACAGAATCACAAAAAATTAGGGATTGAGAGATATCAAAATATTGCATACCTTTTATGACAACAAACAAACTTCAGCCATATCTTTTCCACAGAATTCATTTTGAAATTGTCCTTCCTTTTCCAATAAGGATTGATACACACCTTTCTTTTCATGGGAGATTTTGGAAATCAAAAACATGTTAAATCAAAGAATAAATTAACAATGAAAATAAATTAGAGAATATTTACAAAGCATCTTATATGACCTAATATGCAGAATGTCTATCATGATGCAACACACAGGTGAAGGAAAAAATCTTAGTTTCAGATGTGGCATATGATGTGAGTCACATTTGGGGACATATTTAGATCATAAAAAGTTAATGAGCAATAATCTAATCTGCACAACCTCTAGGATGCATCCACCCATTTTTTATTGTTTTATTTTGCATTTTGAGTAGCTTTCACATTTCTTATTTCTAAAAGATAGCCCTTATTCCCTATGATCTTTTCAAGTTTGATTTCAAACTTTCTTTTGAGAATCACTTGATCACAATGGTTTGGCTTCATACAAATGGGTGAAGCAGCTGTCTCTCATTGATTTAAAGCACCCACTATCAGACATCTAAGAAAATTATATCGAGTTATCAAAAGACAACATGAACAAGAAATGCCCACAATTATGTGATCAGAAAATGTCAAAGATGTGAGACTCACAAGTGACCAGACTGAGATATTTCGTGCAGATCCATATAATAATTTTTTTCTTCAGTTAGATAAATATACAGATGTGTTAGTGGATGTGAGCACATTTGTACTTACAACCTTAAATATCACACAAGCCAAGAGACTTCCTCAAGGAGGAAAAACTCTCCAAATCTAATGCCTTTATAAATATATCAGCCAATTGCTTTACAGTCCTAACAAATTCCAGACACAGTTTTTTGTTCTACAAGATCCCTAATGAAATGGTGTCTAATATCAATGTGTTTTGTTCTAGAATGTTGGACAGAATTTTTAGATATGTCTAATGTCACGACCCTAATCCTAGGTTCTATTTTGAGTCATGCTTAATTATATATTTAAAGTGCATTTCCTTCATTTATATGTTTTACAATTATTTGGTAGCCATTATATGTTAGTTAGTATTTCATAACTTATATGCTATTTTAAATATATGAATAAAATAAAAATAATTATTTAATGTGTAAATGGAAATATTAGGAGAGAGAGTAGTGAATTGATAATATTGGAAAATTTATTAAACATTTCATTGTAATCTTCAAGGTGCTTAAGTGTAAGAAGTATAACTTCAAGGTTTTAGTTCTTGAAAGTGTTTAAAAGTTTGAGGAGCCTTAATGTAAGTTCTTATGTTTATCTCCATGATTGAATAATGAAGGAGCTTTCATTTTAACAAGAAAACCTTTCTCACCAAAACCTTGGTCCCAATTCCAAACCCTAACCTTTCTACTTAAAATTCTCCAAATAATTCTAGAAAAATCCCTTCGACGATCCGTTCGTTCTGTTGTGATCGGGAGAAGAAGGAGCACAAATCCATCCGATTATAGTTTTTCAAGTTTTAAATTAATTTCAAGTAAGTTGTTATATTTTCCTTTCCAATTCATGTTCATGTAGGATTGAAAGTGATATTTTGGTTGAATAATTATTTTATGATGTTTTGGACCAAATTTGCTTGAGTTTTGAAAATATGGAAATGGTGAAGTGGCTTTGGTTTATTTGAAAATTGGTGTTGGTTGTGGTTTGAAATGGTAAGTTGGTTTTGGCTAACTTGGAAATGATTTTGGTGTGTGTGTTGAAATGGTAAAAATGGTTTTGGATTATTCGAAATGGGGTTGAGGTAATATTGGTTTGCATGGAACTGAAGTTGGAGAGTAGAATGGTTGTTTAAGTTGGAAAAATGAAGTGGTAAAGATTCATTTGAGAGTGCTGATGTTTCAGCTCTATTTTTGAAATTCTGCTGAGGGCACGAGTCATGCCCTATGGCACGAGTCGTTCCTAGTAGTCGTGCCCAGTCGTGCCTTGTTTTTGGACGACTGTATCAGAGGGGGTGTTTAAGGGTCCCCAGGGCACGAGTTGTGCCCTACCCTGTTTTGCTGAACTGTTTTCAAAGCAATGTAAGTCTAATTTTATAACATAGATTTCAACCAATTGAACACTAGGATCAAAGTACAACATATGAACAACAACATGAAGTCTTTACATTCCAATTATGATAAGTGGAAGATGTTTAAATGTTTGGTTAAAGTAGGTTGGAACCATTGAACCTAACTTGTTTATTATCATCATATGATTGAAATTACATCCTTGAATGGTTATTATACGTGTGTATACTTATGTGTTGCACCTCCTACATTGGTTTGACATCTTTACGATGGGCTTGATTAGGGTTCCCTACTTTGGAATCTTACGTTGATTGAATTGGTTCAAGGATGGTTTAGCCTTAGTGCTACTTGTGATTGATACTTATTATCACTTTGCTATCATTTTGATATGCTATATTGGTATGATTTCCTACTTTGGAATCATCGTTTATTGTAAGCAAGTAGTTAGTACTGTGCTTCTGTTTAAAGTCCAACTGGTACTTGATTGTTGGGCAGTGTTATGGGATTATAATGGCACCGAGCCGAGTTCGTTATAATCCATACACTGGGTTCCGGAATCGCTTCTTCAGCTGTTGATGCTGCTCAGATCGTGATATCCTTTTGAGGATGAAACCTTGGCTCAGTATCCTTCTAAGTGTTATATTAGTGCACTTATGTGTTATATGTATATATATATCTTTCTTGGTTTGATAAGAATGTGATATATATATATATATATATATATATATATATATATATATATATATATATATATATATATATATATATATATATATATATATATATATATATATATATGATTGATGTTATATGCTTCCTAATGTGATTGCATATCATATTGTTGCATATATAATAACTTGCTGAGATTTTTCTCACCCCATCCTTTTATTGCTTTCTTAGATAGAGCCGAGCCAGGGGCTAGAGCACGTTGAGCATCGAGAGGGCTCTTAATTGGGATTATTTTGAGAAAGGTATTTTGTAAGGTTACATTATGTAAATGTATAACCTTGGGGTAGTATCCTAGACTTGATGTTGTCCTTATTTTGCAACTTCTTAAGGATTGTAAATTTTTTTCAATTTGGGAACTAGGTTCCTTAGTTTGTAAAGAACTTTGTTTGTGGTTTGTAAATGTTTTGGAAGTTGAATGGTTTGTGATTGAAAGTTCTTTACATTAATTAGGTTTTTGAAAATGATAAAGTTTAGAAAGGACATTTTGAAAAGTTTTAAAAATAAAGGCGTCTTCAGAGCGTGTCCCGGCGTGTGGCCAAGTAGGTCCACGGTTCTAGGCACGTCAGTTGGTATCAGAGCCTTAGGTTTAGATAGTCTAGAGTGACTACGTGACCTAGGAGGGTAGTATTGATCGAGTGAGTAACATTAAATGTTTTATGCAGGTGCTCAATTGATATGGCAGGAGTTGAGGGTGTTCCGAACGGACCTTTAGGCCGTGGTAATGTCAGGGAAGAGACCCGAGACATGTTACAAGGAATGTTTGAGGCGGCTATGAAGGTAATGAATGACCAAAGACAACAAGGAGAGCAAGCAGCGCCAATAGTGGGATTAGATCACTTTTTGAAGTTAAAGCCTATTGGTTATGATGGGGAGTCGGATGTGGCAAAGGCGAAAAGATGGATTGAGGCCATGGAGAATATCTTTCAGGTGTTGAGATGTATCGAGGATGAATGGGTCAGGTTTGCGACTTACAAGTTTTCGGGTGCGGCTGAACATTGGTGGAGAACTCTAAAGGCAAGTTGGGATGAGGTCCATGTTTCGTACACTTGGGAGAATTTTATCAGAAAGTTCAAAGAGCATTTTATTCCTTCCGTAGATCAAGATAAGAAAGAGATGGAGTTTCTCAATCTGGAGCAGAATTCTATGACCGTGGTGCAATATGTAGCCAAGTTTATGGAGTTATCACGATAATGCACTCATTTGGTGGAAACCGAGGAGAGAAATTCTATGAGGTTTGTTCGGGGGCTGAAGACAATGATCTGAATGCCGTTAGTGGGCCACAAGTTTCAGATTTTTCAAGATGCCGTGGATCGGGCATAATATGTTGAGCATGATGTAGAAGAACATAAAAGGAAATCGAAAGGGGTTAGTACGGGAAGGCAAGGAGGACAGAGTAGACCACAACAACAAGGTCAAGATAATCGAGGAGGGCAAGGATCAACATTTCATTTTAGAGGGCAGCCACAAGGTCAATCAAGTGTTAGAAGGCCGGGTTTTATTTCGGGGAATGTACCAAAGAAAATTTGTCCTTATTGTCAGAAGGAGGGGCACGTAGAGGAGAATTATTGGAAGAAATAAGGGAAATGTTTGGGTTGTGGGCAGTTGGGGCATTTTCAGAGAGATCGTCCAAAGCCAAAGAAACAACCATCCGCGAGTAGCTGCGAGACTTCTCAAGGTCAGAAGAGGGATTCTACAGGGAGGCCTAAGGTTCAGGGTCGGGTCATTGCGGTGAATCAACAATAGGTGGCAGATTCCTCCAATGTCATCGGAGGTACTATTTTTATAGCAAGTATTAGAGCACGTGCACTAATAGACCCTGGTTCATCTCATTCTTATGTGTCCATGCATTTTGCATCGAAATTGCATGTTTCTATGGAGTCTATGCCTTATGTGCTAGAAGTGTCAACTCCGATGGGAGAGTGTTTGGTAACCAATGAGGTGTTACGTGCCTGTGATGTACATATTTGTGATCATGTGTTACCTGATGACTTGGTAGTGTTGCCTATGCATGATTTTGATGTTATTTTGGGTATGGATTCGCTAAGCAAATATTATGCTTTAGTCGATTGTCATAAGAAGGTTGTTACCTTTTCAGTCCCGATTATGCCTAAGTTTGTTTTTGAGGCTATTCCTTCAGTTGGGACTCTTCATGTCATTTCTTATGTGAAAGCTAGGAAGTTATTGCTTCGGGGTTGTACGGGATTCTTAGTTAGTGTCTTTGATACTACTAAGGTGTTGCCTGAATTTAGGGAGGTGCCGATAGTTAAGGAGTTTTCGGATGTGTTCTCTTCTGAATATGTGATGCCTCTGGAGAGGGAGATAGAGTTTGGGATTGATTTGCTTTCGGGTACAGCTCCAATATCCAAGGCACCTTATAGAATGGCCCCAGCTGAATTGAAAGAGTTGAAGGCTCAGTTGCAAGAGTTGCTTGATCGGGGGTTCATCCGACCGAGTGTCTCGCCGTGGGGAGCTCCGATATTATTTGTTAGGAAGAAAGATGGGTCATTGAGATTGTGCATTGATTACCGGCAGTTGAACCAAGTAACGGTGAATTTTTTTTGAAGGTGCGACAGTCTTTTCTAAGCTTGATTTGAGAAGCGGGTACCTTCAGCTGAAAGTTCGTCCTGAGGATGTTTCTAAGACAGCTTTTCGTACTCGGTATGGACATTTTGAATTCCTTGTTATGCCTTTTGGGTTAACGAATGCTCCAGTGTTGTGGTGTTCATTGATGATATTTTGGTCTATTCCAAGTCTCGGGAGGAGCCTGAACAACACTTGCGAATGGTTTTGACGGTGCTCCGAGAGAAGCAGTTGTTTGCCAAATTCAGTAAGTGTGCATTTTGGCTTGAGGAGGTTTCTTTCTTGGGCCATGTTGTGTCAAAGAACGGAATTTCAGTTGATCCTTCCAAGATTAGAGCCGTGGTTAGTTGGAAGAGGCCAGAAACAGTCACCGAGATTCGAAGTTTTCTGGGGTTAGCCGGGTATTATAGAAGATTCATCAAAGGGTTTTCAAAGATTTCTACTCCGTTGACTCAGTTGACTTGGAAGAATATACCATTTGTGTGGAATGAGAAGTGTCAAGCGAGTTTCGAGGAATTGAAGAAGAGGTTGACCTCGACACCTGTCCTTGTTTTGCCAGATGGGAATGATGGGTTGGTGATTTATTGTGATGCCTCGAAGGAAGGTTTGGGATGTGTATTGATACAAAATGGGAAGGTTATTGCGTATGCCTCGAGGAAGCTGACTTCTTGTGAGCAGAACTACCCGACACATGATATGGAGCTTGTAGCTATCATCTTCGCCTTGCATAAATGGAAACATTATCTTTACGGAGCACAGTTTGAGATTTTCACGGATCACAAAAGTTTGAAATACCTTTTCTCGCAAAAAGTGTTGAACAATAGGCAGCGGAGATGGATGGAACTCTTGAAGGATTATGATTGTACTATTTCCTATCACCCGGGCAAAGCAAATGTGGTGGCGGATGCTATCAGTAGGAAATCTTATGTCGCTTCATTGATGGTTCGGGAATGGAAGATGTTGGAGGATGCTTGAGATTGGTGTCCCCGAGAGTCGAGGCATGGAGCTATCTTTGCAAGCATGAGTGCCTTACCAAGATTGATTCAACAAATCAAGGAGGGTCAAAAGGGTAATTTAGAGTTGAAGAAAATTTTGGATAAGAGCGTGGATGGAAACTATAAGGCGCTCTCTCTTAGTCCCGATGGAGTGTTGTCATTTAGAGGCCGACTGTGTGTGCCAAATCTTAAAGAGGTAAAGCGCCAAGTTCTAGATGAAGGCCATAAGTCCAAGTATACCATTCACCCCGGGAGTACGAAGATATACCAAAATTTGAAACAACATTTTTTGTGGAATAACATGAAGAGGGAAATAGCGGATTATGTGTCAAAGTGTTTGACGTGTCAGCAAGTGAAAGCGGAACATCAAAGATCCGCCGGGTTGCTTCAGCCATTAGAGATTCCAGAATGAAAGTGGGAGCATATTACTATGGATTTTGTCACGGGATTGCCTCGTACGAGTAGAAAGCATGATGTCGTTTGGGTGATCGTGGATCGATTGACGAAGTCTGCTCATTTCCTACCGATTGACATTAGTTATTCGATGGAGAGGCTTGCCAAGTTATATATTCAGGAGATAGTAAGATTGCATGGGGTTCCGGTTAGCATTGTATCAGATCGGGATCCTAGATTTACTTCTAGATTTTGGCAAGCGTTGCAAAAGGCTTTGGGGTCAGAGTAGAGATTCAGTACAGCATTCCATCCTCAGACTGATGGCCAATTCGAGAGGACAATTCAGATTCTTGAAGATATGTTACGAACTTGTTCAGTTGACTTCTCGAATTCTTGGGACGTTCATTTGCCTCTTGTTGAGTTTTCTTACAACAGTAGTTATCAATCAAGTATTGAGATGGCACCTTATGAAGAATTGTACGGAAGGAAGTGTAGGTCTTCAATTTGTTGGGATGAAGTTGGTGAAGCTAAGATTTGGGGTATTGATATAGTTCGGGATTCAGTCGAGAAAGTCAAGATTATTCGAAACCGATTGATTACGGCCCAGAGTAGACAGAAAAGCTATGCGGATCATAGGAGATGAGACCTTGAGTTCCAGAAGGGAGACCTTGTGTTCTTGAGAGTTTCACCTAAAGTGGGGATTAAGAGGTATGGCAAGAAGGGTAAGTTAGCTTCGAGGTTCATAGGTCCTTTTGAGATTTTGGAAAGGGTTGGAAATCTTGCGTATCATCTTGATTTACCTTCATCTCTTGGGAAAATGCATAGAGTGTTCCATGTGTCCATGCTTCGGAAGTATGTTTATGATCTTTCTCAAGTTATTGATACCAAGGTGCAAGAACTGAGAAATAAGAGTATTCCTCTTGTGAGAGTTTTTTGGAGGAATCATGACGTGGAAGAGTCTACTTGGGAGCTCCGGGAAGAGATGGAGCGGAAATACCCTTGGCTATTTGACCTTCTAGGTAAGTAAGTAAAATTCGGGCCGAATATTCTTTTAGGGGAGTGAATGTCACGACCCTAATTATAGGTTCTATTTTGAGTCATGCTTAATTATATATTTAGAGTGCATTTCCTTCATTTATATGTTTTGCAATTATTTGGTAGCCATTATATGTTAGTTAGTATTTCATAACTTATATGCTATTTTAAATATATGAATAAAATAAAAATAATTATTTAATGTGTAAATGGAAATATTAGGAGAGAGAGAGTAGTGAATTGATAATATTGAAAAATTTATGAAACATTTCATTGTAATCTTCAAGGTGCTTAAGTGTAAGAAGTATAACTTCAAGGTTTTAGTTGTTGAAAGTGTTTAAAAGTTTGAGGAGCCTTAATGTAAGTTCTTATGTTTATCACCATGATTGAATAATGAAGGAGCTTTCATTTTAACAAGAAAACCTTTCTCACCAAAACCTTGGTCCCAATTCCAAACCCTAACCTTTCTACTTAAAATTCTCCAAATAATTCTAGAAAAATCCCTTCGACTATCCGTTCGTTCTGTTGTGATCGAGTCGTGCCCTACCCTGTTTTGTTGAACTGTTTTCAAAGCAATGTAAGTCTAATTTTATAACATAGATTTCAACCAATTAAACACTAGGATCAAAGTACAGCATATGAACAACAACATGAAGTCTTTACATTCCAATTATGATAAGTGGAAGATGTTTAAATGTTTGGTTAAAGTAGGTTGGAACCATTGAACCTAACTTGTTTATTATCATCATATGATTGAAATTACATCCTTGAATGGTTATTATACGTGTGTATACCTTATGTGTTGCACCTCCTACATTGGTTTGACATCTTTATGATGGGCATGATTAGGGTTCCCTACTTTGGAATCCTACGTTGATTGAATTGGTTCAAGGATGGTTTAGCTTTAGTGCTACTTGTGATTGATACTTGTTATCACTTTGCTATCATTTTTATATGCTATATTGGTATGATTCCCTACTTTGGAATCATCGTTTATTGTAAGCAAGTAGTTAGTACTGTACTTCTGTTTAAAGTTCAGCTGGTACTTGATTGTTGGGCAGTGTTATGGGATTATAATGGCACCGAGCCGAGTTCGTTATAATCCATACATTGGGTTCCCAGGTTGCCCATCCATTGGCCATGGTTTGGGTAGTGGGCTAGCTCCCCTTTTTAGGGTGTAGTCTAGTTGCACATTGGGTTTGACTTTGTGTCAGTGTTTCCGTTTGTTGTTACTATGATTGGGTTCCAGAATCGCTTCTTCAGCTGTTGATGTTGCTCAGATCGTGATATCCTTTTGAGGATGAAACCTTGGCTCAGTATCCTTCTAAGTGTTATATTAGTGCACGTATGTGTTATATGTATCTATATATCTTTCTTGGTTTGATAAGAATGTGATATATATATATATATATATATATATATATATATATATATATATATATATATATATATATATATATATATATATATATATATATGATTGATGTTATATGCTTCCTAATGTGATTGCATATAATAACTTGCTGAGATTTTTCTCACCCCGTCCTTTTATTGCTTTCTTAAATAGAGCCGAGCCAGGGGGTAGAGCATGTTGAGCACCGAGAGGGCGCCTAGTTGGGATTATTTTGAGAAAGGTATTTTGTAAGGTTACATTATGTAAATGTATAACCTTGGGGTAGTATCCTAGACTTGATGTTGTCCTTATTTTGCAACTTCTTAAGGCTTGTAAATATTTTTCAATTTGGAAACTAGGTTCCTTGGTTGTGGTTTGTAAATGTTTTGGAAGTTGAATGGTTTGTGATTGAAAGTTCTTTACATTAATCAGGTTTTTGAAAATGATAAAGTTTAGAAAGGACATTTCGAAAAGTTTCAAAAATAAAAGCGTCTCCAGAGCGTGTCCCGGCGTGTGGCCAAGTAGGTCCACGGTTCGGGGCGCGTCATCTAAGGCACTTTTGTTATCACAAAAAGCATTCAAGATTTTGCTATTCAATCCATAGTCTTTCAGAATTTGATTCATCCACATCAGTTGTGTGCAGCAACTTCCAAGGGCTACATATTCAGCCTCTGCAGTGGATAAGGACACAAAATTTTGCTTCCTACTGTACCAAGAAACCAGGTTGTTCCCTAGGTAGAAGCATCCACCTGTAGTACTCTTCCTATCATCATTATTGCCAGACCAATCTGAGTCAGTATAGCCAACCAAGTTTGTGTTTGTCTCCTTGGAATAGTGCAATCCTAGGTTTACAGTCCAACTTACATATCTGATTATTCTTTTCAAGGCTTTAAGATGGGAAACCTTTGGGTTAGCTTGATATATGGCACAGAGACACACACTATACATAATGTCTGGCTGACTCGCAGTGAGGTATAGCAAACTTCCTATCATGCTTCTGTACAGGGTCTGGTCAACATTCTCAGCATCTGAGTCATGGTAAAGCTTTTGGGAAGATCCCATTGGTGTTTTGAGTTGTGAGAAGTGTTCAAGGTCAAACTTTTTCACAAGATTCTTGGCATATTTGGACTGAGAGATGAACATCCCTTCTTTGAATTGCTTTATCTGTAGGCCTAGAAAATATTTCAACTCTTCTACCATACTCATCTCAAATGTGTAGGTCATGCTTTCCACAAAATCAGTTAGCATAGAATCAGAATTTGATCCAAACACAATATCATCCACATAGATCTGAGCCACAAGAATCTCCTTTTTATTTTTCCTCACAAACAAGATTTTATCCACCTCACCTCTCTTGAATCCTAGATGAAGCAAGTGGTCAGTCAACCTACCATACCAAGCTCTAGGAGCCTATTTCAACCCATACAGAGCTTTCTTCAGTTTGTACACATGGTTAGGAAATTTGGAGTCCTCAAAACCTTTAGGTTGTTTCACATAGGCTTCCTCATTCAATACCCCATTTAGAAAGGCACTCTTAACATCCATTTGATGAAGAGTAAGCTTGAGTTAGCAAGCAATTGCCAACAAAAGTCTAATGGACTCAATTCTTGCAACAAGAGCAAAGGTTTTCTCAAAATCAATTCCTTCAGTTTAAGTATACCCTTGAGCAACTAGCTTAGCCTTATTCCTAGTAATCACTCCCTTCTAATCAGTTTTATTTTTGAAAAACCATTTGGTTCCTATGACATTTCCATGAGAGGGCCTAGGGACAAGGGTTCAAACATCATTCTTTTATAATTGATTCAACTCTTCTTGCATGGCAAGAATCCAGTCAGCATCTTTCAATGCTTCAGTAATATTTTTAGGTTCAATCTTGGAAACAAAACAGCAAAAACTTACCTGGGAGTATGCTGATGAGCAACTCCACGAACCAGCAAGCTCTCTGTAGTTTACCTTTTCTTTCTGTCTGGTTCTCACTTGAGCATGCACATATCCCACAACTTGTGAAGTGGGGTAATTTTTCTGGATTTTAGAAGGAATGTCCCTTGATCTATCCACACACCTATCCACATTGGAGCATCATCCCTATTAGATTCAGAGGAACTATCCTCAGTTTCAGGATTTTGAGAGGATGTGGGAGCAGATGTGGGTTCAGATGTGGAAGCAAATGTGTCTACATCCTTGGTCACATCTTTTACTGCCCTATCATTTGTTTCAGTTCTGGCAGCCTCTGTTTGTTCCACAGTACCTGTTTATGTATTTTTCCAGTCCAGTAAGCAACCTGAAACATCATCCTCAGCAGTCTTGAGGTTAAGATCAAGTGAGTCATCAAAAACAACATTGGCAGATTCCATAATGGTTTTTGTTTTTAGATTAAAAACCCTATAAGCTCTACTGTTAGTGGAATATCCCATAAAAATTTATTTATCACTCTTTGAATCAAATTTGGACAAGTACTCCCTATCATTCAGAATGTAGCATATACACTAAAACACATGAAAATATTTTAGAGTGGGTTTCTTGCCAAGAAGGATTTGATATGGTGTAACTGTGCTTCCAATTCTTAGGAACACTCTATTTCCAATGTGACAGGCAGTATTCAAAGCTTCTGCCCAAAATTTCTTGGACAGATTTTTGGAACTCAGCATAACCCTAGCCATTTCTTGCAAAGTTCTATTCTTTCTTTCTGCAATTCCATTTTGTTGAGGAGTGATAGGTGCAGAAAATTCATGAGTGATTCCTTTAGAGTTACAGAAGGCAGTAAACATTGAGTTCTCATATTCAGTGCCATGGTCAGATCTAATCCTCACAACCTTAAGACCATAAAGATTCCAAAACCTTTTGTATCAGTTTTTGAACTCCCCTATAGTTTCTGATTTTTCCCTTAAGAATATCACCCATGTGTACCTAGAATAGTCATCAACACACACAAAAGCATACTTTTTCCTACCAAAGCTTTCTACTTCAATAGGTCCCATCAAGTCAGTATGTATCAACTCCAAACACCTAGATGTGGAGCATTGGACCTTTTTGTGTAGGGCTTTTGTTTGTTTTCCCTTTTGACATGAACCACAGACATCAGTGTTCTTGAAGTTCAGCTTAGGGAGGTCCTTTACAACTTCAAACCTTTGAAGTTCCTTCTATTTTACTGGTGCTAACATGCCCTAGTTTTTGGTGTCGCATATTGACATCATTAGCTTTGGAGCTCAGGCAAGAAAGATTGTCACCAAATTGATAACAATTATCAACAGACCTAGGAACAGTAAACACACACACACTTATTATCTTTATCAAATACTTCACACAAGTGTTTATCAAATTTCACATAGAGGTCAACATCGCATAGCTGACTGATGCTAATCAGGTTGGCTTTCAAGCCTTCCACATGGTAAAAATTGTGTAATTTTGAGAGACCCTTAACATCTAGGGTTCCTTTCCCAACAATTTTTCCTTTAGCACCACCACCAAAATTCACCTTCCCCCCACAGATTAACTCATAGTCTATTAGAACAGCTTGGTTCCCAGTCATGCACCTAGAGAACCCACCATCAAAATACCAAGAACCAGAGACACTGCTTTTGAGGGAAGAGTAAACAACATTGCAGGTAGCATTTGGTTTGGCCACCCACTTAGTTTCAGCTTTCTTTTTGTGGTGCAGAGGTCTCAGATTACTTGGATGTGTGTTCGGATGTGTACACATCTTCTCACACATTTGAGACTGATTAACATAACCAGTCCTTTTATTAGCTTTTAATATAACAGAATGGTCTAATGTGCCCAGGAGCAAGGCAATAATGACAGATGTAGTGCCTTCTCCTTGGCCTTTTCTCACTCAAAAATGATTTTTCTTTTAAAATTGATTTTTTCACACTTTTTGAAGTAGAAGTCTCACATCCCTCCTTTACAAATTTGTCTTTTTCAAAGCCCATACCAGTT
This sequence comes from Adenophora triphylla var. japonica, assembly GCA_022495995.1. Classification (NCBI taxonomy): domain Eukaryota; kingdom Viridiplantae; phylum Streptophyta; class Magnoliopsida; order Asterales; family Campanulaceae; genus Adenophora; species Adenophora triphylla. The sequence goes on from JAFEMH010000568.1 coordinate 476,948, forward strand.
TTATTAAGTTAACCCATAGAAATAGCTTCATCAAGTTTCATTTTACTTTTGTTTAACTTGGTAAATGTACTCTTAGCTTGTTCACACTCATTTTTAAATTTTTCAAGCTCAACTTCTCTTTTGGTCATCAAAACTTCAAGTTTGGCAATGGTATCTTTTTTATCATCATTTTCTTTTGAAAGTCTGATTTTTTTCATCTTCACAAGCAACTAATTTATCTTAAAGAGACTTATTTACTTTAGAAAGTACCTCAATTTTGTCCATCATCTTCAACTAATCAGCTTGCAGTTCTTTATATGTTGCAAAGAGTTCCTCATAGGGTATGTACCTATCCTCATCATCAGAATCTCCTTTTTACAGAGAAGTAGTTTAGAGTTAGACCAGATGAATGTTCAAATGTGTCTGAGGATGTGTCCACATTTGAGATCACATCCACATCTCTCTCAAGAGCTCTTTCTTTAATTCCTACAAAATTTGCATTGAACACAGACAGACAGTTTATCATGGATATGTTAGCAATTTCCTCTTCATCCTCACTATCACTTAGGGAAGCAGTTAAGCTCATCTCTTTCTTTTTGAGTGTGTTAGCACACTCATTGGCATAGTGACCAAAGCCACGACATGCCTTACATTGCACAGAATCAGAGGATTGTTTATTCTCAAAGTTTGGCCTTTTAAACCCATTCTCAGTGCTAGTTTTTGGTCTTTCAACAGCACTGGGAGCAGGCCTATTGGGGAATTTACTCATTCTCTTGTTTTTCAACATAGAGCTGAATTTTTTAGAGATAAGAGCCACATCCTCTTCCTCAAGATTAGACTTATCAATTTCAGAGGACAGTTCCACAAGCTCTGTTGAAACAGCACCAGCACTTTTGAGGGCAAGGCTTATGGACTTGTTCTTTTCATGAGCTTCAAGATTCAGCTCAAACACAGTAAAAATTCCCATTATTTTATCTAAACCTACTACGTTGGTGACATTAGTTTTCTTCTCTATAACAGCCACTTTTATATTGAACTTCACGGGTAAGGTCCTCAAAATCTTACTCACAAGTCTGGCATTAGAGATTGATTCTCCCAGACTGGTACATTCATTAGAAATTTCATTGATTTTAGCAGCATAAGATATTATGTCTTCTGTCTCTTCCATTCTATGTATTTCAAACCTATCCATTAAAATTCTAAGCCTGGTAGCCTTTACACTTGGAATCCCCTCACATTGCATCTGTAAGATATCCCAAGCATTATTTGCAATGCTTTCATTAGTGATGAGTTTGTACATATTTCCAGAAATATGGCTGAAAATAGCACCCATTGCTTTCGAATTATAATTAGCAGCATGTATTTCATCAAGAGTCCACCTTTCTTCAGGCTTTCTCTCAAAAAGAGATTCACCAACACCTGATTCAGGTCTTTTCTCCACAGTAGGAGGTTGCCAGGCCACAAGAATACACATCCAGCCCCTTTCATCAATGTCTTTGATGTAATTACGCATTTTAGACTTCCAAAGAGAGTAATTTGTGCCATCCAAGACTGGAGGCCTGTTTTGATGATTTTGGCATTCCATTATGACTACACTTTCTGGATCAACAATCAGTAATATTTCGAGAGTTAGCTCTGATGCCAATTGAAAGTTTCGTGTAGCTAGAAAACCTAGTCAACTCAACAGATCACGGATGTGAGTACAGATGTGACACACAACTGTCCACACATCCACAAATAAAGCAGTGGAATAAAAATTAAAGTACAAGAATTATAACGTTTACTGGTTTTGATCCCAGTAAATAAGGCTAACGCTCAAAAACTTTTCACTATTAAAAACTGTGTTGTTTACAAAAACACGAATTAGTGAAAACTAAAATACGAAAATACTAAACAAGTTCTAATCACCTTCTACGACAAGAACAGTCCCCCTTTCCCAAGTAGATCATATTCTAATCAGAAATAAAACAAAGAACTTGATGAAAATCTAGATGTGAGTTCGGATGTAAGACACAACCTTTACTCACAACCTAAATTGACAATATGAAAACGTGAAGAACAACTGTGTATTGTCTTTCAAAATCACTCCAAAGCCGTGTCTTCTCTTTGTGCTGATCTCTTGTATTTATTTGCACATTGAGAAGATCTTCACGAATCCAACACCTTCCATATGTGAGTTTTCCAATTCCTACAAGAAAACATAAAGCACACTCACTAGGAAAGATATTTTGTTAGTAGGTTAGTCCTAATATAAGTGTATGTACATAAATAAAAGATATTTACAATATTAACAATTATAAAACTTTTCATGAAAGTCCCAAAATCAACTTACCAAATACTCCCTCCGTCCCACAACAAGTGACACACTTTGCTATTTTGGGCGTCCCACTGATAAGTCACACTTCCTAAAATGGCAAAGAATCTTTACTATTCCCTCCACTCATTCTCTCTCCTATATTATTTTAATACTCACAACACTATTATAATTTACTATTCTCTCCACTCATTCTCTCTCCTACTCAACTATCTACACTCACAACACATCAACCTTTTCACTTTTTCCTTAATTTCCGTGCGGAACAGTAACTGTGTCACTTATTACGGAACGGAGGGAGTATATGACATTGATTCGAAAATAGGAAACAAATTATTTCCTAAAAATTCACTCTTTCAATTGTAAGAAGAAAAAAAAATTGAAAAATGAACTAGAAGGAAAACCAGAAAATAAAGAAATGGGAAACAAAAACCTAGAGGAAGTTCAACACAAGTAAAGAATGGGGAAAAAATAAGTGCAAGGAGGAATCAAACTCTGGCCAGGTGGAAAACAAACACCACCTAAAAAGGTTTCGTTTGTTTCAACGTAAAATGTTTTTCGGAAAATAATTTTCTGTAAAATATTTTTCGAAAAATGAAGATGTTTTCCGAAAAATGAAGATGTTTTTTTGGAAAAAGAAGATGTTTTCCGAAAAATTGAGATAAACGTGTTTTCGACTGTTTGATAAGAAAAATGTTTTTCGAAAAATATTTTCATGTGCTTAATGAAAATATTTTTCGATAAAAACACAATTTGAAATAAATTGAAAGAGGTTGGGTGGGGAGTTGTTAAAAATAAATTTAAAATGATTATTTTTTTTTATCCAACAGGGGGATTGGGTGGGGGTGGGGGGGCATGGGGTGGTGGGGTGGAGAGTGAGGTGGGGAGTTGTTAAAAATAAATTTAAAATGATTAATTTTTTTTTTTGACCAATCAATGGGGGGTGGGGTGGGGTGGGGGGGACTTGGGGTGGTGGGGTGGGGAGTGAGGTGGGGAGTTGTTAAAAATAAATTTAAAATGATTAAATTTGTTTTGGTTTATTGAACCATCTTAAAAAATTATATACTCCCTCCGTTTCGGCAGAAGCTTCCCACTTTTTTCAAATCACGCAAATTAAGAAAATGGGTGGGAAGAAAAAATGTTGTGAATTAGGAGAGAGAATTAGTGGAGGAAATAGTAAACTTGAAAAGTGTTGTGAGTGTATTAGTGAATTAGAAGAGAGAATGAGTGGAGAAAATAGTAAAGATTCTTTGCCCAAAAAGGAAAGTGAAAGCTTTTAACGGGACACCCAAAATGGCAAAATGGGAAGCTTCGACTGGGACGGAGGGAGTATATATACATACTAGTAAAAGTCCATGTCCGAGGACACGTGGCATTTTTTTAATTAAAGTGAGGGCAAAATGAGAAAGGGACAACTTAGTGAGGGTAAAATGGAAAAAAAACTTTTGGCACTATTCATACAACTATTCATCCCACTTCCCTCATTTATACTATAGATAAAGTGAGGGCAAAATGGGAAAGGGACAACTTAGTGAGGGTAAAATGGAAAAAAAAAACTTTTGGCACTATTCATACAACTATTCATCCCACTTCCCTCATTTATATATATACTAGCCTAAGCCCGTGTCCAAGGCCACGTTTTTTGTTTTTTTTTTTTAATTTTTTTTAATTTAATTTTTTTTTTAAGGGCAAAATGAAAAAGAGACAAAAAAGTGAGGGCAAAATGAGGAATTCCCCCCTTGGAACTGTTCAAAGAACTGTTCATAGGGGGGGTTGCATTTATACTATATACTGTATATATAATGTGTTAATCATTTCGTGAATAGAGCATAAATGGAAGAGAATAGAATGAGGAAGTAGAATGTTGTACCTTGTGAAATATGAGTTGTACATGAAGGGCATCATTTTTCGAAAAATGTTTTACTTAGAAAAAATTTGTAAGTCATTTTACCTAGAAAGAGCGTAAATTGTTTTCCAGAAAACGTTTTCTCCATTTTTCGGAAAACAACCAAACACCGAAAAATGGGGAAAACATTTTCCGAAAAACAACCAAACACCGAAAAATGGGGAAAACGTTTTCCGAAAAAACAATCAAACACAGGAAAACAAGTTATTTTACGGAAAACATTTTTCGAAAAATGTTTTACGTCGAAACAAACGGAGCCTAAGCCTCCGTTTGTTCGATAGAAAATGTTTTCGGAAAACAATTTCCTAAATTTTCGGTGTTGGTTAAACATCGAAAAATGGAAAAATATTTTTCAAAAAATATTTTCTCCACTTTTCTAAATAAAATGACTTACGAATTTTTTCTAATTAAAACATTTTCCAGAAAATGGTAACAGCCTCTCTCACACACACCTAACTTTCAATACACACCCCACATTATCCACCCCTACCCCATCCCCTTAAAAAAATTATTTATATTAAAATTATTTTTTAAAATTCTTCCCCCCCCCCCCCACCACCCCCACCACCCACCACCGTCGCATAATAAAAAAATAATTATTTTAAATTTATTTTTAACAATTCCCCACCCCCACCACCTCAAGATCAAAAAATATTTTTTTTTCTATTCATTTTAAAATTATATTTAAACAACTCCCCACTCTCAATCATTTTTTTATTCATATTAAAATTATTTTTTAATAACCCCCACCACCTCCCCCACCCCCCACCAAACTACCCACCCACCAACCACCAACCTCCCTTCCACGGTCGAACTTTTTTTTACTCATAATTAAATTAATTTATTTTTTAACAACTTCCCCACTCAATCCCACTCCCCTACTCTCGGCTACCCACCCTACCCCCCCCTCCCCCTCACACTCTCGACTACCCACCCTACCCTACCATCATCTTACCATTTACATTTCCCCCACCACCCTACCCTACCCCTACCCTACCCCACACCCTACCCTACCATCATCTTACCATTTACATTTCCTCCACCATCCTACCCTACCCCTACCTAACCCTACCCTGTCCCACACTTACCCATCTCACCCCTACTAATCCCTAGAGCCGTCAAGTTGGGACGGTCCTGTCGGGACGTTCCGTCCCGCCATACAAATGGGACGGGATGGGACGGAATATTTTAGTCCCGTCCCGTTTCGTTCCGTCTCGTCCCGTTCCTGTCGCGGGACAACATAGCGTGATCTTACCCATCCTGTCCCGTCCCGTGTACCGTAAGCTTTGCTGTAATACCAATGCTCATCTAAACTCTTTTTTTTTCATGGGTGAGTTGTATGGGTTGCCAGGTCAAGTTGTCAATTTAATACTCCCTCCGTCCCTAAATGTTTGTTCCATTTGACTTTTCAAACATTTTAATTTAGTGATTTTGAAGCTTTAATTTTGGTTATTTTTAGAACGCTTTGAAAATTATTGATAATATACACCGCCGTTATGTAATACTCCGTTCCTAAATGTTACAAGTTTTGAAAATTTAGTGATTTTGAAGCTTTAATTTTGGAAATGAGACTAACTTTTTGGGACAAAGGAAAAGAGTAAATGGGACAAACATTTAGGGACGGAGGGAGTATACATGAATGTGTGTATTTGTTTTAGTTGAACCTAAGGTATTTGTATTGATTTCTTTTCTTTCCCTTGCAGCTGTGCCTTCCAGTTTCTTAGAGCAGCTACATCTATTGTTTATGCAGACAGCACCAAGGCCTGCCCCTGTGGTTGCTTCATCTTTAGTTGTGCAACCTTCTTCAGTTAGCCAGCAGACAACTACAACAGCATCACCTTTTCAAATCGTTAACAACTCGGCTGCACTTTTCTCAAGCAACTCCACCCGACCACCACCTAACATCAACCCTATAACCCCTAGTCAACGCTTATCCCTCCTAGTCAACGGGTCTTCCATTGTCACGCGGGATCCCGCGTCCCGCAAATGGGACGGGATGGGACGGAGTATTTTAGTCCCGTCCCGTTTTGTCCCGTCCCGTCTCGTCCCGTTCCCGTCGTGGGATAACATAATTTCGTCCCGTCACGTTCTGTATTCCCGAATTGACAGCTCTACTAATCCCCACCTCCTATTCTACCACCACACCTCCATAACCCTATCCCACCCTATCTCTTTCAACTTATATTAAATTTTTGTTTTTATTGAAAAATATTTTTATTAAACACATAAAATATTTTTCGAAAAATATTTTACTTAACAAACAGTCGAAAACATGTTTATGTCACTTTTCGGAAAACATTTTCATTTTTCGAAAAAAATTTCACAGGAAATCATTTTCCGTAAGTCGTTTTACGCGAAACAAACGGAACCTAAGTATCCTACGGCTATTCCCATGACCACTGAACCGGTACGACTTTTGTGAAAAAATAGAGATATATTATATGCTCCCTCTATTCATTCTGAGGCACAACGTTTCATTCGAAAAGGTACAAAATTGATTTTGCGCGAAAATCAAGGTTCTAAAAAGCGCTAGGCGGATGCTAGGCGGCGGGGCCGGGCCTAGCGCCTAGGCGGGGACTAGTCGGGATTAGTTGGGACATAGGCGGGGGTTAGAACTAGGCGTTGGAGAGGGGCCTAGCGCCTAGGCGGGGCCTAGGCACCCTTAGGCGGAGTCTTTTAGAACACTGGCGAAAATTAAGGAGGGTGTATAGCGGAGTAAGTATTGTAAATATAAAAAGTGAGGTAGGAGAGAGAATGTGGGGTATGGAATAATAAGTGGATAGTTATTGTGAGTATAACAAATAGGTCACATAAATAAAAAAGTATTAAAAGCTTTCCATATTGCAAGCGTGTCTTTTTAAATGAAACACTCAAAATTGAATTTTGTCCTTTTGGAGTAGGACGGATGAAGTATACAATAAAAATTAAAAATTTGAGGCCCCAAAAATAGCTAAAATTTTGGGGGCCGAAACGATTGTTCATGGGCACCGGTCCTGTTTGTTTAAGTGTTAAGTACCGAAAATCTAAGGAGCCTCTAAACATCGGAGGTTAAAGATTTAAATCACGAGAGAATTAATCCTGCATTACACAACTTGTTCTAGCAAGCACAATATTTGTTGACAATTGTTGGTTCTCATCACTTGTTTGTCTAATAAATAGGCCACCCTCTCTCTCAAGAACAAAAATAATTGAGACGCAGGTAATAAGATTATAAGATTTTACTCCCTCCTTCCCGGCTCAATTGGTCCCTTGGTTTATTTTACGATTTTTAAGAAAAATGAATAAAGTGGGTAAAAATTAGAGGAGAGAGAATGTAAAAGTTAAATGTGTGGTAGGGAATAGGAGAGAGAATGAGTGGGAGGAATAATAAGTTAATGATTGGTTTTTTGGATATAATGAATGATTTTTTTGTAAATATATGGAGATGATAAGGGTATAAATATATGAAAAAATTTACATTTAAGGAATGGATCAATTAAGGTGGAACGTCCTAAAAAGGAAAGTGGATCAATTGAGATGGGACGGATGTAGTACAATTTAAGAGAGCCGAGGAATGTTGTTATAGATTTAAATCACAGACAACTTGCTCTCCCTCAGTTCCAAAATCAATGTCCAAATTTGCTCTTCATCTGAAGAAATTTTGACCATTAACTTTGGGACGGAGGTAGTGAAAAAAAAAAACTGAAAAATAAAATGAGCTATCCCTTTCAACCTGGTACCGGTAAATAAAGTTGAAGGAAAAGGCAAAGAGACAGGTTGAACTAACAAGGAAAATGTGGGATACCTTTTATGAGGCAATGGTATCACACACACCTTTCAACCAAGACTGTTTTTTTTACTGGGCCCCATATCAATACACAAACATCACTATCTGTCTACTAGGGTTGTAAATCAGATACTTTTGTCCAGTTTTGATTTTTTTTTTTTTGTTAAGCTTCAATTGAGGTTATAAACAAGCTTAAGGTTAACTGATAAACTTTTTTCAGCTCATTCAGCTGGAGCATTATTGGTCTTTTTACACAATACAGTAAAAGTGACTGGCTAGTTTCATACACATCTAACTGGTCCAGATACATGGATAGGAGGCAGAATTGTGACGGAATAAGGTAATGGTGGGTTTGGCAGCGCAATTCCATGTTTCGGGTTTGGATTTCGAGTCAAATGAAACACTAAATGTCATGAGCATGGGGAATCATAGCATTAGAAATGATCTGCTGTGTGTGTGTGTGTGTGGGGGGGGGGGGTTATTATTATTTGTTCTTCTGGTTAACAAGTTAAAGAAACTCATGCAAGCTTCTTTCAAAACTATAAACATTCAGATTCTATAAAATAAAAACATTACGTTGATGAGTAGAAAAAAGGGTTGGCATAATTTAAAATTTTAATTCTGATCATTAGTTCAAAAGAGAGGTTGTTTCAAGTACATTAATTCTCTACTGACCACTAGCAAACATCAACCACCTAGACTCTGTACAGCTACTTCCAGCTCCAATCTTGTTGCTAACCATGTTATGCTTGTAAAACTTCAGAAGAAAATGGGCTGACTAACCTTGACCAAAACGAATAGTAAAAGTCCATAGAAGACCCCAGGGCATGGTAACCTCAGGGCCTTTATTCACACGGAACTGAACTAGGAGAATTGAATTCATTTTGACAGAACGGAGATCCTGCTGGAACTGTCAATCCAAGGTTCTTCATAACTTTCTCTTTTCGTTCACTTAATATTTGGGATCTTCCCGCTGAAGTTGTTGCCTGAGACAGTATTTCAAACTTCTTAGTGTGTGGCATTTCAAAGAAAAAACACAGATCAGAGAATAGATATAATTGAGTCATGCAAAAAAGGGATTTTTATTATTTATTTTTTTTGTAGGAGTAAGCGCTCACAGATTCAGGGGTATTTGGTTCAAGTTCCTTCTCTTCCCCGTTCTTTCTCTTTTTGGTACTTGCTTTTTCAGGCTTTTGTGGTAGTAAGTTGCTTTTCTTCACCTCGGTTGGCTTTCTCGAAGAAACCCTTTTCTGAAAACAAGATTGCCCAAAAACACATGCAAAAGCATAATTCACAATAATATCAAGAAGGCAATATGAATTAAGCCATTTGAGTTCAGAAATATTGAGAGAATTAACAAAGCAACTCACAGGAGTTTCACTGTCAAACAACTTCTTTCTAGAACCACGTCGCTTTGTTCCTTCGTTATTTCTTAGGGAGTTTCCTTGACTATTAGCTGCTACTTCATGCGGAAAAAAAAAGTAAGTTCTACCGAGTTCATGGCTTGATCAGCTTACATAATAAGATATATGATCACATGATTATCTCAGAAAATCAGAATTGAAGATGGAGAACCAAGTTTGTCAGACAGGTTGTGAATGTGTTTAGCATATATGAACTGCTTCTAAACTGAAAATCTACTTGCACTTGTCCCTATGTTCAAATAATTACTTGCACTCCCACTTCTCTCTATAAGAAGCTTGCTCATAACTACTCAACTTCTAACAAATTCCAAAAAAAAAAAAAAATGGAATTAACTAGAGGTTCTGATGAATAGCCAGCCACCAATTCAGTTTCAACGTTCCTTCATTAACCATAAAAGAAGCTCAACTGGGATTCTAGGCTTCATGGAAAATATAAATCATATGCAACACAAAGAAGAATAAGGATGAAAAAGGAGAATGAATCATGAAGAAACTAGCACACCTTTCGATTTTGATCCTTGTCGAATTGATTTACCAGATTTGAGGCGAGAGATATCCTGCAGTCATATTCAATTTTCAATAATAAAACAAACAATTAACAAGCATCAGAAACTAGTCCATCCTATTTTTTTACATTTGTTACTTATACATAAATCAGAAGGTAAGAGAAATTACCTCCTCCAGAGACTTAGCGAAAATTGCATCATAATTTCCGTTATATTCCTTCAGTACCTGAAATTTTGAAATCAACAATTACAATGAGCAGGAAAATAATATTAAGAACTGAGGTAAAAGAAGAATTAAGTTTTCCCACGAGATCGCTAGCTTCAGAAAATTCAAGTAGAAAAAGGAACTCACTTTCTCGAACTCCTCACGGCATTTATTACACGCATACAAGCTGCCGGAAGAGAACAAGAACGTCGAGAATTAGGAATGCACTAATCAGGTTGGTAAACACAATAAACAATCAGGCATGATCACTTACTACTTATAGCTACCATACAATCGAACAAGAATGTCACCACTTGATTTCTTGCTTGGTTTGTTCAAGTCACTCACGGCTTTTTCATCAACAACCTATACACTTAAATGAGTAAATACTATAATTGTAGGAAACAATCAAATCATGTAGAGTCAAGAAGGTTGCTTGAGAGCAGACCTGTGAAGGCCACCACGAGGATCCATGAATCTTGACCCATATTAAATCCCCTAAAGAAATCTCTTTGCTTAGTGGATTATTTGCAGCTTCCTCTACAGCTTCTTTTCGAACATTATTTTTGTTATCTGCCTGGGCTTGGTCTTCCATGCTTCTTGAAGTGTTCAATGATCTTATCTGGTGAAGTGCATCAAAATATTACACACATCAGATAGTGCCAAGAAAAAAACACTCAATATAGTCCATCAGATTTGTCATTTAAATCTGGCAAAAAAAAAAAACATACAGCACTGCCCTCCCTATCAGGAGAAAAAAAATATAAAATAATATGTGGTCTTAGTTATAGGTCTTTTATCGAGTAAATAATATTACTCCCTCCGTCCCAAAATGAATGTCCAAAAAAATCAAATTTGCTCTTGATCAAAAGCATATCAATTTTTTTGGACATTCATTTTGGGACGAAGGGAGTACTTGTTAAACCAAATTTCTAGAGATTTCATCCAATGTAAGAGCTAACTGAGTGGCGCACTTTCTAACAACAAGGTAATACACAAGCTTCACCCTTGGTGAGCGTTTGGGTTCGAACCCTCTCCTCGCCTCCTGGTGTGGGACACCGTAAAAAAAATAGTCACAGATTACTATGATTATGCTCATTGACAGACATGTAGAGGGATAAGTGCCTAACATGTTTAGGGTTAGGGTATCCCACTCAAATCTCATCATCTCTTCTCTTAAAACAGCATTTTGAAAAGATTCCGCCATTAAGCCCTACCTAATATCTTGGTCCAAATTTTTCATTACAAGACACAATCTTTCAAAATTTTGAGCTGTTGAGGCATTTACTCATCATAGCATGACCCATATGGAAAAATAAAAAATTTCTCCAATAAGGATAACGATTAGTCACATTCATAAATACAAACATCGAGAATCAAAAATTACAAAACGAAGATTACATAGATGTTAAAAATTGGACCATAATTGGAAACTAAGAAGACAACAATGAATTAACGACTTACAATAAGAAGAAATCCCTCTTTTAGAAAGATATTAGGGTTTGGTTTCCGGTTCCGATTCTGTTGTTCTTGAGAAGTGAAGCTGGCGCTGAACTGGGTTTTGATGATCGATCGATCGATAAATCAATCAAATCAGTAGTCTCTCATTTTCTCTAATCTCCATTGGGCCGTCTGATTTCCCCAGCTGCTGCAGAAGAGTCTAGGTCCGATAAGTTGGACGAGTGAATTTCACTGTTGCCCCCGCCCCTTAGGTTTTTGCCCAATTTCAATATCTACCCTTTTATGATTATAACTAAAAGTAAAAATTATTAAAGAAAGAAATAAAGTTACAATTTTATGAAAAATCAATTTCTCCTAATGATTACATTTTTTTTTATGATTTCTATATAATTAAATAAAAAATCACCAGGCCGGGTTTAAAAAACAGCTTCAGCTTCTTAGAACTCCCAAAAAAACTAGTAGTAATTTCTAGAGACCCTAAATTTTTACCCAATCCATTTAATGGTAGATCCAATCACCCCTATCAAATGGTCAAAATTTTCTTCTCTCGGACTTAATTTACAACAAGATACAAGATTATTTTCTTCTATTTAATTAGTAATACTTAAATGAATTTTGATTTTTTTTTCAAATCCGCATTTGATTAAAAACAAATTTGAAAAAATAATATCGGCATTCATTTAGTGACAAATGGATTGATTAATATCACTTACTTTTTCACAGGGCTCCCGTAAAAATTAGCTTAGTAGAATCTCAAATTTCATCATAAATATCAATAAAATAGCTTAGAATCCCAAATTTCATTGTACCGACCCTAAAAATCACCATAACCACCTACCACTGGCATCGTACTGACCCTGAAAATCACCATAACTACCTACTGGCATCGACTTTGTTTATAAGCTAAAGCAAGAAGTGTCATATTTTGATGACCTTAAATTAAGTATGAGGAAAATTTTAATTAATTTTTTTAAAAAATATTTCTTTCTTTGGTCCAAAATACTTATAAAAAATAAAAAAATAAGGGTTTTACCAATTTTTAAGAAGTAGAATTAACACGCACCCTTTGACCTGTATTCACACTTGACCTTTGCAAGAACGTGAACTCTCCTCTCACCTCTTCTTGGCTCTCTTATACTGTTTCTGTTTATGTGTATTGTTTGTATTTCTAGTTTTTTTTTTTTTTTTTTTTTTTTTTTTTTTTTGTGTGTGTTTTTACTTGGACTCGTTGTAATATTATCAAAAATGATTCATTGTTACCTAATGGGCCTTGGCCCAGTGATATTATGGTGGCATTTCGAAGGGGAGGTCACCGGTTTGATTCCCCCAAGGAAAATCTTTGTGGTTTAATTCCTACCTTGGGTTTCAGGCTCCTTAGGAGTCCCCCGGGGCACATCCGTGCAGTTAAGAAAGCAGCACTGCTGGGCTTGCAACCTCAGTGTGGGGAGTTCAAATCTTGGCAGGAGCACTGGAGCAGCCATTTGGTGTTATGTAATTGCCTCGGCAGGAGCAGCTGGAGCAGCCATTTGGTGTTGTAAGAGTGTCCATTTGGTGTTATGTAATTGTCTCGGCAGGAGCAGCTGGAGCAGTCATTTGGTGTTGTAAGAGTGTAAATCCCTTGTAGGAGGGCTCCCTTGGGGCCAGGAGTATAAGGGGTGCTGCCACCCTGGCTGCATAGGACACATCCCGCGATTTACCTCCGCCAGCATATTGAGGGACCGGTACCTGGTGATCCAGGATTGATCCGGCAAAGCTGGAGAATCTGGGTAATAAAAAAAAAAAAAAGATTCATTGTTAGATATTGAATGATTAGAATGATGATGAATGATTAGCTAGTTATGTCTAAGTGTTGCTTGAGTTCATTTGAAGAAGCTGAGGTACTTGTATTTTACGAGTTTTAGAGGAATTGAAAAAGTGTTTTGACTTTCTTAAAGAGTTAATGTTAGGTTAATGTTAAAGGGCTCGTACCTTAGGCTTGTGGGCGAGATAAAAAATTCATAAAATTTCATGGCATATTGAAATATTCATGAAAATTTATTGTTGCTTAAAAACCAAACTACCCTGCCATTTTAAAAGAAGAGAAACCAAACTTTCAAGAAATCATATCTTCTACTCGTCTGCTCCTATACGTTAAGATATAAGACAACTTCATAATGTAAGAAAATTGGAAAAGCTCATTATCAATTTAGAAAGAGTACTTGAGAAGAGAAGCTCTTGTACACAAGATTTCGTCGAAGTAGAGAAAAAATTGTTGAGTTTTAGAAGGAAATTTGATTTGAGCTTACAATGATGTGTGAGCTTTTAAAAATACTATGGCTTTTTATGAAGAATGGTTTTAGATAAGGGCATTGAGGAATTATTCCAATTAGATTGAAGTAAGTTAGAGTAATTGTCTTAAAAATGAAATTCAATATTTTTTTTCTCGTCCTGATTTAAAGTTTTTAATTTGACTTTGCATGCTTATTAAAAAATTAAAACATATAGTCAAAAATAGTAATGGGTTAATAACATAATTCTCCAAAACGCTATTTATAAATCAAGTGAAAACTAGATAAATAAGTAATAATTTTTTAAGATTATATAAACTTTATGTAGATAAAATTGTCTAAAACAATACTCCCTCCGTTCCAGCCCACTTAGGAAATTTTGAAATGACACGGGAATTAAGAAATATTATTATAGTATTAGGAGAGAGAATGAGTGAAAAAAGTGTTGTGAGTGTAAAAAATTAAATAAGAGAGAGAATGAGTGGATGGAATAGTAATTATAATGGTGTTGTGAGTATTAAAATAATGTAGGAGAGAGAATGAGTGAAGAGAATAGTGATTTAAGGTTTCCATTTTGGGAATTCTTAAGTGAAGTGGGACGCCCAAAATGAAAAGTTTTCTTTAGTTTAGTGAGGTGGGGCGGAGGGAGTATTTATATTTTGTCATTTATAAAATAGAATAAAGCAGCTAATTTCAATTGAAAATACCTAAACCCTTTCCAACACCGAGTTAGACGACCAAACCAAACCCTTCTACAATAGGCGGTCTTCTCCTCGCGCGGGCTCACTGACTGAAGGTGAGACTCATCCTGTTCTCCATTTTCAACCTTTTGATTTCTCAATTGATGAATTTTCAGGGTTTTCCTTTGTTTTACAGTTTCATTTTGTTTAAATTTAGATTTTTAGGGTTCCAATCATCCAATGTGTGTCTGTGTGTAAATGCCTCCTTCTGTGCGCACATATGGGGCCATTTGTTCCATGTTTTAGATTTGATAATATTGTTAACTTGTTCTTCTTATCTGTCTCTAATTGAAAATTTGATTTATGGTTTTAAATATTATATATTTGAATTTGGGGTTACCTAACTTACCTTGTTTTAGAAATTTATTCTTTATCTTGTTGCTAAATCACACAATCCTCTCTTTCTCCAGAGCTTTTCATGGTTGTCCTGCATATGGGTTTTCAATATTTTATCTATTTATGATTTAACTTAAAATCTGGGGTACTGATAATTTAGCTGAATGAAGATGCTAATATTTTGTATGTGTGTTGCAGCTTGTTTAAAGTTAGTAGCTTACGTTGAACAACTACCGTTGGATACCTTATTCTAAGATCCATTTTCTTTCGTTCAAGCAGTTTGATGATACATTGTTGTGTTTGTCATTAATGAAAGTATTTTATTTTATTTAGAATTTGAGAGGGATTTGATCTGCGTACTTAAAGCACCTAAATCCATGTGAGTGATTTTTCAATGAGATAGCTGCGAATATTGATATTACATTTCTGGTGCGGATAATCGACACGGATTGAGATTTGGGTTATTAGCCCCGCACTATTTTGTGGAACTGAATGGTGAGATGCTAAGAAGATGAGTGTAGCAGAAATGCAAATGCTGAATCACTGATATGAGTACAGCGGTGGACTTAGGACAAAATGTAAGTGATTGCACTAATTACATTTGAACATACCAAAAGTGTCGAATTGGGCCAAGCAAGTAAAGCCCAATCACAAGCAACCTTGGCCATCACATTCTCAATGAGGCTGACCCAATCAGAACAAGGCCCAAAGCCCATCTCTTGTATCGATCGACTAAGCCCGTGGTCCGAGCCTACCGAGTCCCGACCTAACTTAGTGGACCTCGTGATCCAAATCACAATTCGGGTACGAACCATGCTGCACTCGACGGTCGGGTCGACCATTCCACAGTGGCGACCTCGACCTAAACCCAAGCAAAGTGACTGACGACACTTGTCACGTATTTGGTTGAACAATTCTCACAACTACATCCCTACAAATCGGGGACCGTTATAGACACGTGCCCGCTGACCCAAGTAACCGCCGCTATAATCTCGGAGGACATGCCGCCTCCCAAAAATACATCACTCTTGCTTATAAATACGTCATCGCTACCAAACGGTGAAAGGTAAGCTGCCATTTTGTATTACGAGTTCATTATTCAATACATTTTGAGCTATATACAAGCTGTGATCTTACTCTGCGCCCAGCGTCTTCGCAGGAGACACGTCCGGCTAGTCGTGGGTTGTTTTGGTCGAGCCGAGTGATCGGTCTGCCACGTGGAGGAAGATTGATAAGCACAATTCTG
This sequence comes from Adenophora triphylla var. japonica, assembly GCA_022495995.1. Classification (NCBI taxonomy): domain Eukaryota; kingdom Viridiplantae; phylum Streptophyta; class Magnoliopsida; order Asterales; family Campanulaceae; genus Adenophora; species Adenophora triphylla. The sequence continues at coordinate 493,098 of JAFEMH010000568.1, forward strand.
CGGCATCGGTTTGGTTCCATTCGCAGAATCGTCTTGAGCTTGACCTTAAAAATTTTAACAACCTACTTCTGATGGTGACTTCGGACGGACACGTATCGAGGCTTCGCTTGGGCGTGAAGAAGTGAGCAACAACAACAACAACAACTAATGCAAATGCAAATGCTGAAAACTTGAATTTGCCTCCTCCCCCAAATCGTCCTCGTGGTAGAGCCACGCGCTCTACCGGTGTCGTTGATGGCGGGGTTTGCACAGACACGAGGAGAGGCAAAGGCGCGTGGATGGGCGAGCTCCCGCCTCTAAACGTCCCATTGCTCGGGTGAACGTTGGAAACGAGGGCGAGTCCTCCAGCCACCACTATGAGCGAAGGAGATGATGTTAGAAAGGGCCCGGATTTTGGGTGACTTAATAGCTATGGAAGAGCGGAAGCGAGGCCGATGTACGCTACGAAAGAATGGATCGTACTCGGGTCTCAATGGACTGACAATTTAGGAGTATGAGGCCGAATGAAGGTGTGGGACGAGAATGGAGACAACGGGATAGTTCGAGAGCCCTCTTATCGTACGGAGTGCCGAGTAACGACTGAGGGCCGGCCTCAGTAGAAGCGAGAGCCAAAAGAGAGGCTCAATCGGTTGAGGACTCGGTAACAGACCAACGAAAAGCAGGCGTGTTTCGCCGGCCCGAAGCAGATCGGGGATCTCGAAAGAGACGGGAATGGGCGCAGTCGCCTATAAGAGAGGAGAGGCGCAGTCGCCACTTGGATATGACGAGGCGCGGTCGCCGTACATCTGTTCTTGAGAGGCGCGAGTCGCCTCAAAGTAACGAGGCATAGATCCCCGATCGAGATCGAGAGAGGGCCAATTCCCGTAGAGACGGGAGGAGTAGAGCGGTGACTCCTCCCGGGAGTGAAGGCCGGAGATCGAATGCTGTTCCCCCTCCCGGGAGATGAAAGAGCCGTCTGAGGAATGGGCTGTTGATGAAAAAGAAGTTCGAACGATGGGAGGAGGAGAAGAAAAAGGAGATTGGAAAGGTTGAGCAGAATTGACTTTACTCTTCGACCATTCTCCCAAAGAAATCGAGAGATAGTCGACCTCCTCCTACCTTGAGTGCCTCTTACGGAGAAATATTCGGGATCCGCAATCTGAAGAGTCACATCTGACATCGGAGGCCACTATGTGCTTTGTCGCCCAGTAAAGAAGATGACAACGTGTAAGCTTCTCCTAGCACGCTTCTTGGGCGGCGTTAACTTGGTTGATGGTTTGGGTGCGATAGCATCACCCACTTGGACGGGCTTCGGGACGAAAGTTCTTAGATCGCTTCTCGGCTGCGGGAGCTCGGAAGACGGCATCGCGGCTGAATAACTTGGTGCGGGCGAAGAATGAAAGCTCGATGAGCTACTTCACCAAGATTCAAAGAAATGGTGGATAAGATAGAGGAAGCATCGCTGATAGGGAGGTCATCAAGTGCTTCCAGAAACAGTATTTCTTCGAGGCATGGACTACGAGCTCGCGATCGGACGGTGGCAAACTCGACAGGAGTTGTTCGAAAAGGTGTATAATGTCGCCCTAGGCGAGGAAAGGAAGGAGAAGAAGAGTGGTAAGAGCCACAGGTGGAGGCCGCGATGACAAGAAGGACTCAGCAGCAAGAATGGAGAGAGCAATAAGAACGGAAAGAAACGAGAACTAGGGCAACGAGAGAAAGTGCCGAGGCATTCGCTCCCCTACGGTGAGTCGAGCAGAGATAATGAATCTTTGTCGAGCTAGCCCCCTGTCCCAATGAACCCAGGCGACAAATTGGGGGACAAATAGCAAATATTGTGACTACCACGAAAGCTGGGCATCTCGCGGAAGGGCTTGGGGTTAAAGCGTATCATCCGAAGAATGGTCGACCGGGGAGACTCGCGCTTTATGTGAAGAGGCCTCGAGTGGAGGAGGTGATCGACGGCGAGGTGGGCCAGCATGGACCTAGAAACGGCTGGGCTGGACTGGGGGTCATCATTTGAACAAGCAGCAAGCAAGGCCATTAACGCAGAATATTCCATTTCGATAAAGCTCGCATGTGCCTCGAGGAGAGAAATCGAGAGATGAGGCAATCGAGCTTCTACCCCCGCGAATTGGCAAGCTAATATGGCGGCTAGGGAGCAAGTTCTCGTCATCCCGAGGTCTCGCCAGAGACGGATGTACGACGAAGCGGACTCTTAGTCGGCGGGGGCTGCGAGGATGTGTTGTTTTACAAAACTTTCGAGGAGATGGAGTCTTAATGACGAACGGTTGGAAAGATATGATGGTAGGTTGGAAGGCTTCACCAACCATCGAGTTGATGCTAAAGGCCGAGATAGTGCTCGACGTCGACTAGGCCGGCGCCCCTCAGGGTTGTCTCAAAGGTACAATTTATTGTGATTGATGTAAATAGTGACTATGCCGCCGTCCTTGGAATTCTGGACAGTCGCTCTTGGGTGGTAGCCTCGATTCCTCGCGGCGAGTAAGTTCCCCACACTGTGGAGTGGGTTGCGTCTGAGCGCGGCTCGAGCTACTGGATCATGTTACAGAGAAAGAAGGAAAAGGGAGCTAGAAATTGAGGCTAGCGATGGTTACTTGAAGTTGTCCCCGGTCGATCACCAAAACTACTCGACTATCAGCAATCACCGGGTCGTGGAAAAGTCGACCTATCGCTCAAATGACAAGGTCATGCTTGAGTCGACACGTCGCTCTAACACTGCGAGGTCGATTCGGATGTAGTTATGGTCGATCGAGTCCACATAGAGCAACTATGCCTCCCGGATCGACAATAACTCGGGGGCCGCCACCACCCGAGGTTGCGAGATAAACTCGATGATATGATAGCGAGAGGAAGCTCCGCATTTGGGAGGCGAAGAAAGGCAAAAGGTCAGGGAAATTATAGTAGAAACTCTGCAGTTCAGAGATGGACCAGAGTTAGAAGCTGTAGATGAGCTGGAGTCAATCATCACCAACTCTTCCTACCCCAGACCAAAAAATTCAAATTGGAAAGCGGTTATCGGTTGAGGAGCGGCGAAATCATCGAAGCTACTCGAAGAAAGCAAATGATGTCTTCGCGTGGAGAGTAGAGGGCATGAGGGAATCAAGGAGGAGGTCGGCTGTTCAGACTTGAAGTCAACCCGGCCAGTAAAACCTAGACCTCAAAAGTTGAGAAGTTTTGCTCGTGACAAGGAAGAGGCTATCGGAGGTGAGGTACGAAACTTTTAAGTGCGGGTATAATCAAGGAGGCCGTTCATACAACATGGGCGTGGCCAACGTGGTCGTGGTGAAGAAATCGAAGCGGCAAATGGCGGATGTGTGTCGACTTCGCGACCTTGAACCTTGCATGTCGAAGGACGGCTATCCTCTCCCGAGAATCGACAAGCTAGTCGATTCCATTCTTAACAGCTCCACCCTCGGTTTCCTCGACAGCTTATTCGGGGTACCACCGGATCAAAATGCGTAAGGGACGATATAGTCGAGACGGCATTTGGCGGTGGAGGCATCTCTTTGCTACAATATGATGCCTTTTGGATTGAAGAATGCGGGAGCAACCTATCAGCGCATGGTGAACAAGGTCTTTGCTTCTCAATTGGCCGAAACATGGAGGCTACGTTGATGATATGGTCATAAAAACTAAGGCTGGACGTCGCGTGGTCGACTTAAAAGAAACATTCGCCAACTTGAGAGCAAACGACATGAAGCTCAATCTAGCAAGTGTGTATTTGGAGTAGGCTGGCTGGAAAGTTCTTGGGATTCGTGGTATCTCGAAAGAAGCGTAGCCCAGAAAGTGAATCGAGAGAGAAGATAAAGGCTTTAGTAGACATGAAGGCTCCTACCGGTGTCGAAGAGATGCGGCGACTTAACGGAAGGGTAGCGGCTCTTGGTCGCTTCATATCAAAATCGGCGAAAGGTCTCTCCCTTCTTGAAAGCATTGAGGGGACGAAAAGCTTTGAATGGACGGCCGAATGTCATTCGTCGTTCCAACAATTGAAAGACTATCTCGCTACTCCACCTCTCTTGAGTAGCCAGACCCTTTGGAGAGACCTTGTTTGTATACACATGCATGGGAGACAAGTCGATTCTTTGCGGTATTGATTAGAGAGGATGAAGGGCTTCAGAAGCACTGTGTACTATATCAAGCAAAGCATTATCGAGATGTGGAAAGCAGGTATTACAACGGCTGAGAAAGTCGCTTATGCTCTAGTCGTAGCTTCAAGAAAGTTACGGGCTTATTTTACGCTCATCCGATCGTGGTTCTTACAATGCCCCTTTAAGAAAAATACCTGCACAAGCCGGAGAGTTCAGGTCGACTACTCAATTGGTCGAATTGCCTCACTGAATTTGACATGAGCACGACCTCGAAAGGCGTTGAAGGCTCAAGCTCTAGGCGGCTTCTTGAGTCGAGCTTACGTTCGCGAGGAGGATGACGAGCGGCGAGCTCCGAAGAAAAGGGCAAAGGGAAAGAGCCAGAGTCACAAGTCGCCGTCGCTCTGCCGTCGATTGTTGGAAGGTCTATTCGGACGGGTCGGCAACCAAAAATGTCGGTGGAGGCTGGAATTGTCTTGGTCGAGCCAGTGCAGGGGCTTTGTTTACGAGGAATCGCTAAGGTTCAAATTTGACGCTTCCAACAACCAGGCGAATATGAAGCCTTGATTGCGGCTACTCCGAGTATCTTTAAGTGTTTTGGAGCGACTAAGATCATGGCCTCTTGTGACTCACAATTGATAGTCGGCCGAGGTCGAGGCGAGTACGAAGTGCTCGGTTCTACTCTCATCAAATACTTTGCGACCTGGTGAAGGAACTAATAAAGGACTTAGAATTGCAGGAGATTCAAAGGATTGGAAGAGAAGATAACGAGTGGCGATCTCCTTTCGAAACTGGCTACTTCGGATGAGCCACGTGGCGAGCCTATCTCCTTCCTCGAAAATCCGGCTTATGAGAGGGTAAAAATTCATTGCATAGATGATCCCTCGAAATTGGACTCGGGAGAAGTGTTGGATCGAGGAAATGAAAGCATACTTAGAAAATGGCGAGGCTGCCAGAGGACGAGAAGAAGGCTCGAGCTATCAAAAAGAAAGCCCAGAGATATGTCATTCAAGGAGGCGACACATTCGGGAGAAGATCTTATACTCGGCCGTTGCTAAAGTGCATCCATCCCCAAGAGGCCGCCCTATTGATACACGAAGTGCATAGTGGAATTTGTGGTGGACACCGGGGCCGGGACTCTTGCGACAAGTTAATCGCTTTGGGATACTACGGCACATGAGGCGACACTCACAACTTTGTTCGGCAATGTGACCGATGCCAAAGGTTTGCCCAACCTTCCCCATGTGCCTACAACAGAGCGAGACTCCTGTGATCGCGGCTTGGCCATTTGATATGTGGGGCGTCGACACGATTGGACCACTTCCACTCACTTGAGGAAGCTGATACGTAATTGTGGCCGTAGATTACTTCACCAAATGGGTTGAGGCCGAACCATTAGCTCGTATCACGAGAGGAAAATGCTATCAATTTCATTCATGATTTTATTTGGTGTCGATTTGGTTTTCCTCGAGCCGTAGTATCGGACAACGGACTGCAATTCTCGAGCTTTCGAAGCGAGAGATGAGCAGTGGGAATCAAGCATTGGCAATCTTCGTCGCCTACCCTCAAGGAAATGGGCAAGGCGAAGCGGCGAACAAACTTGTCTATCAGCGCTCGAGACGGGACTCGTAGGTCGACGCAACAACCGGTTGGACGAACTCCCGCTTGCTCTTTGGGCGATTCGCACGACCACTCGAGGGCTACGGGAAACCCCTTTCGCTCTCACATATGGATCGAGGCCATGGCACCCGAGCTCGAGATTCCCATTGCTAGAGTGACTTTCTTCAATCGGGAGCAAAATGATAACAACGAGATTGATCGACTGGATCTAATCGATGAGAAGCGAGACAAACGGCTTACCTCCGAATGGTCAACTACAAGCAACGGCTGAACTAAGAGTTACCACGACAAGAAGGGTTAAAGCAAGGTCATTCCGGGTTGGAGATTATGTGTTAAGAAAGATTGAAGCAACGGGTAGAAGGACCCGGCGAGAACAAACTATCTCCTAATTGGGAAGGTCCATATGTGGTTACTCGAGTCGTCAAAGAAGGAACCTACATGATAGCTCATCCCGGAGGTGACGAGTTGAAACATCCTTGGCATGCTACTCACCTCATCAAATACTACTTCTAGTTTCAATTTCAAAGTTCAAGTTTATGTTAAAACTAGTTTCGAATTGATGTAAAGCATGATTCCCACTTCAATGAAAAGAGCAGTTTACTCGATCAAACATAGTGTTACATTAATATCAACAAGCTCGACTCTTAGTCAGCTTCGTTCCAACAAAGCTCGATTCTAAATCAGCTTTGTTCATTGAACAAGTCCGACTCTTAGTCGACTTTGTTCTAATGAGCTCGACTCTTAGTCAGTTCATCTTAACTCGACTCCTAGTCAGTTCATCTTAGCTCGATTCTAAATCAGCTTTGTTCATTTAACAAGTCCGACTCTTAGTCGACTTCGTTCCAACTAACTCGACTCCTAGTCAGTTCATCTTAGCTCGATTCTAAATCAGCTTTGTTCATTTAACAAGTCCGACTCTTAGTCGACTTCGTTCCAACTAACTCGATTCTTAATCAGTTCAAAGGGTGAACAGGTTCGACTTATGGTCAATCTCGTTCACAAAAAAGTTAATCAAGTCTAAGGTCGACTGCACCAACAAGATCAAGTCGCCTCTAGGCTCAAATTAACTCATTTATATTATCGACATCTAGCTCGACATATAATATGGAATGAAAAGCATACAACATTCTAGAAACAAAAGTCAGCTATGATAGACATAAGTCTCCCAAAACGGGCAAAGACTTAAACATAATTAATTTACAAAAATATTTTGCCTCCCGAAAATTGGGCGAGGCATTCGAATAATGTTAAAGCCAAAAACAAAAATATTGTTTGGAACTTGTTCATTACAAATTTAACTAAACGTTTAGAGTCTGGCGGACGTCGGCTTGGTCGTCGGTAGCGGCTCGACCCTCTTCATCTCCTTGTTGTTGAGGGCTCGAGGTTTACCCGACTCGAGAAGACACGATGGTCGAACTCGCCCTCCTCCTCCATGTCCTCCTGCTCATCCATATCGGCAAGCTCTTGTAAAGCTATGTCAAAGGTCGGGGGCCGGCTACTGGAGCTACCCGAGGCTCACAATGCTCCTCTTTATCTTCTCGGGCAATGTGGGCTAGGTCATCCTCATTATAAGGCACCAATGAATGGCCCCCTCTATTGCCATGTCATATTGAGGAGTGCATATGCCCATTGAGCGAGCTCTGGTCCAAGGAAACTCCCGAATCGTGGGGTCGACTAAGGCTCGACGAGCCATGTGACGTTTGCCCAGTTCCGGGGGAATCCCTAGCTTTAGCGATGATAGAATCGAAGTATTCGTCTCCCTCTTTAAAGCGATCAACGGCTTTCTTACCGGCGGCCTTGAGATCCTCGCTTCCATATAGCTCAGCGGCATTGTGCTCCTCGTTCGGCTTGGTCAAAAAGGAGTCTCTCTCTTGAAGGATCGAGAAACTTGTGGCCGGCTCCTTCTTGGCCTTATCAAGCTCCAGACGATCGGCATCTCTCTCTTTAGTCAATTCATCAACCCGCGCGTTGGAGGCCTTCGAGATCCTCTAAGGCTTTATCCTTCTCCGCCTTTGTATCGATCTGCGAAGCTTGCATCATAGGAGGCGTCCAGATCGTTGTGTGCCTCCTTGAGATCGTTGAAAGCACAGGTCTTCTTGGACAAGTCTTTAAGGGCTGCCTCTCCCTTTCAATGGAGGCCCTCCAAGAGCTTTTGGCTGCTCGATCATGGTAAGATTACGCATTCCGGAGAAAACAAAGAAGTGTTAGCTCGAGACTTAAGTTGGTCGAGTAAAAGAATAAGCGACTAAAATGAAAATGGAAGTAAAGACTTACCTCATGATGAGCAAGTCCGGCTCGAGCGAGAACTCCTCGGGCGCCATTCCCTTGTCGGCAAATTGGGCTAGCGAGCTCACATCTACGGCTCTCCTCACAATGACTTGACCCAAATTCATACCGGATAGGAGCGACTCATGCGATTAATTCCCTCTAAAGAGGGGACATCACTCAATCTCCGCATCATCTCTTCGAGATTCTTGGATGGGATGGGAGGAAGGTGGAGGAGATGGAAGAGTTTGGCTAGAGGAAACGTCCTTACCACTTTCCGGATCTCGGCCTCTTCCTTGTGTTCAGAGCTTGATCATCAACCTCCTCCATGACATCATCCTCGATCTCCACCACATTCAAAGGGATTGATCCCGCTATATTAGCTCCAGAGGTATCCATGTTGACCTCCTGAATTGGGTCGGAGCTCGGGGTTGCTTTCGCCGACCTGGATGACTCGGCGCCTCCATGCGGCACTCGCGGATTGGGTACCACTCGGCAATGCGATCTTCTTCTTCTACCCCTTCCATTGGCACCATCCCTATGTTGTCTTTGGCAAGCAAGTAGTCCTAATCGTGGCTTCCCTGCACTGTGAGCTCGAGCGTTGGCTTTCCGTGGTCCTTCTTTGATTTCTTCCTGTCTGCCACCGCGTATGCGGCCCATGTTAGCCTCTTGTTCAGAGTCAGGGCTGCAACAAAGATTCAAGTGGACAAGTGTTAAATCGACATACGAATAAAAGTTCTATGTACGAGCTAAAGGTTCAATGTACGAACTAAAAGTTCTACATACGAGCAAAAAGTTCTATATACGAGCAGAAAATTCTATGTGTGAACCCAAGATGACCGACTCGATTATCCTATGAGCGAGTTAATTATAGGCGAGCTAATCATTCTACACATGAAACTCGTGCACGAGCTAGCTATGTACGAAAGTCAAGTTCAACCTATAACCGACTCACCCAAGACAAATGCTACATACAAGAAAATTACATATACTTACAAGCATCCCTATAGAGGACGAGTAAAGAGAAGGGTGAATAAAGAAATCTTACCACCAAAGATGCTCCCGTTGGTTTTGCGGTAGTCTTTGCTTTTCTTACAAAGTTGGCACATATCTCCAAACTTACCCAAGTGATGAGTTATCCAAATGTGGTATATTTGACCCCTCAACACAGAATAAGAGGCTCTACCCCTCCATCTCCGTGCATCATTCCGGCCCGCCATAAAGTTGTATTTAGTGGTGAGCAAACTCTCCCAGTGATGGGCCTTTTCTCAACTAACCTACATAAGGTTTTGTACATAGCTAAGATGCCAAGACGGCTCCCAAAATCTCCCTCATCTACGGCTTCGGTCTCATCATCGGGCAATGGAAATTCCCGTCCTAACCTACTCTCTACCACTACCACGTGCGAGTTCCAACCACTCGTGCTTATTGGGGAGGTTAGTAAAGAGTTTGGGAGATTTGGGTTTAGAAGGGGTACCGATACTCATATCCTCCCCACCGTATTTGATGGTAAAATTCCTTGAACACCCTCATGCAAGGTTCATACCCCAAGAACACCGCACACCATAGCAAAACACACAAGGACCCTACAGCATTGGCTCCGAGTTGAAGGAAGGGCATTGGCACACTCCAAAAATTCATTTATGAATGGATCAAGGGCAACCTAAGACCAGAACGAACCGACCATAGAAGAATGCTACCTTAGTGGCATACGTGGTAAAGGACGACCTGAATAGCTTCAAGAATTCCTTCCGAGTGTAAATAGTAACCCCTGTAATCCTCCTTACTCACCCCACGTAAATCCCATATCATGCTATACCTAGAGGGCGTGTTCTTGTTGCCTCGTAATGGCCCTTTGGGAACATAGCCCCTCTCATTCTTGCCTCGGCACCACATTGGACCCAAAGGCGTCGACGATTCGAGGACCCGAAGAAGTTGAGGCGGCATTTCCTTCTTGAGTCGCCATATCTCGTACAAGCAAAAGAGGAAGCAGGGAGTCGCCCTATGATCAAGTTCGCCGACCTACCTAAGGGCGACCTAGACTCCCCGGAAAACCTATCCTATTTCTAAGAAAGGAGGGCTTTTGGACGTCCCTAACATAAAACAAGGTAATATGGTCAAGCGGTTCATGGAATAAATGAAAAGCGACAACAGTTGAGTCGTCAATCACCACATTTTCAATTTCTCCTACAACGGGCAGCCCTATCTCACCGTAATTCAAACCCCAACTGGTCAAAATGGAAGCACATTCATCCAGGGAACATAACTCTCCACTCACCGTTCACATTCTTACATGCCCTACGGTTAACAGTGCAGTAGCCATACCAGGCCCCAGGTTCGCAACTAAAGGTCCTAGCCATGGCGGAAATGAAAAACAGTGCACAACATTAAAGCCCTAGAACAAAAATACAAGGGAAATACCTTAATTGATCAAGAAAGGGAGTTCGTTCTTTGAAGCCGAGAAATGAGTTTAAGTTCTACTGCAATTCCGTGATTGTCGCCGGAGAAGAGGAGATTGAAGACGGTAAGAATTCGTATTCGAGAAGAATTACAGTATTTATATTTTCCTAAATTTGGAAAGGGAAAAGAAAATCAAAATTGATTTTCCAAAATTAAAAGCCGAAACGGTTTTCGAGAAGGAGTTCCAAGCGTCAGAGTAGCAATGATGACAAAATTCGGCGCTCCTTCATCTCCAACCGTCCGTCACCAACGATCAGGATGTTGCCACGTCATCACGGTCGACCTACTTCAAAGACAAGTATCGAGCTTCGAGTAAAGCAATTTTTGGCAAAGAAATCTTCTTAACTTCCAAGTCGACGAAGTCAACTCGAAAGTTGGGGGCCACTGAACATACCAAAAGTGTCGAATTGGGCCAAGCAAGTAAAGCCCAATCACAAGCAACCTTGGCCATCACATTCTCAATGAGGCTGACCCAATCAGAACAAGGCCCAAAGCCCATCTCTTGTATCAGTCGACTAAGCCGATGGTCCGAGCCTACTGTGTCCCGACCTAACTTAGTCCGACCTCATGATCCAAATCACAATTCGGGTACGAACCATGCTCTACTCGACAGTCAGGTCGACCATTCCACGAGTGGCGACCTCGACCTAAACCAACAAGTGACGACCTGACACTTGTCGGCGTATTTGGTTGAACAATTCTCACAACTACATCCCTACAAATCAGGGACCGTTATAGACACGTGCCCATGACCAAGTAACCGCCGCTATAATCTCGGAGGACATGCCGCCTCCCCCAAAATACATCACTCTTGCCTATAAATACTTCATCACTACCAAACGGTGAAAGGTAACTGCCATTTTGTATTCTGAGTTCATTATTCAATACATTTTGAGCTATATACAACTGTGATCTTACTCTCACGCCCGAGCGTCTTCGCCGGAGACACGTCCGGCTAGTCGTGGGTTCTGTTTTCAGGTCAAGGAGCCAGGTGATCAGTCCTGCCACGTGGAGGAAGATTGATAAGCACAATTCCTGCAGCATCAACATTATATGAAAATTGCCCCGTGCGGAGTGCGACGTGAAATGGCGAGAGGGGAATGGAGTGAAGCGTCGAGCCTTTGAGGATTTTGTGAGTCTGTAACTTGTTTTTCTTTTTTCCTGACAGAACAATGTGAGTCTATGATTTGTGTTTTCTGCGGTGTGTGAGGCTGAGAGTTAGGGTGTGCAGTTAGCTACAGGATTTTAAAAAAGTGTTTTTTAAGGCAAAATTGGGAGTAAGTTGGTGCACTGCCACCCATTTGACATGCTATAAGTCCGCTGTATCAGCATATGATAAAATTAGAAAATATGGAATTCATTAGGAACAAAATCCTAAGATAGTGAAAGTTGCATCTATGAGAGAAGATTGCTGGGGACAGTCTGGAGACTCGATAGACCAAAACAACATGGACATTAGCAATAAAGAAATACTCCCTCCGTCCCCAAATGAATGATCCAAAGAAGTATAAATTTGTTCGTGATCAAGAGAAAATTTGAAAAAACTTTGGTCATTCATTTTGGGACAAATGTAGTATATGATGAATCAGTGGTGTTGGTGATGACCTTGTGATCAAATTAAATTGGTAGAAGAGGATTCATGTCGCCAACCTAAGTGATTGCGACTAAGGCTATATTGAGTTGAGTTGTTTATCGAGTGTTTGATCAACAGCTAAACTAAAGAAATAGGATTTTGAGAAAAAGTAATTTTAATAGTTTTTAGCTCCCTTTTCTCAGCAAACCATTACCCATATTTACGAAAGTTTTGACTCTAATTGAGTTTTATAATCATTTTGATAGGTGGTGTTGGGATCTTTCTCAACAAGAGGGTGGATTTGGAGTTAAAACATCTAACAAAATGGTGGATTGGTGGTGGTCGGCATTGGGGGCAGTGCCTGCAGTAGTGGCAGGGCAAGCTCTAAGGATGAAGAAAAGGCGAGCAGATGAAGAGAAGTTGAAGAGCGTCCGTGGCCGCGAGAAAAGCTCAGACGATATATTTGTTTGCGAAAGAGTGTGCACTTCTAAGAGGATGTTGAAGAAAGTTGGTGCGTTTTCTAAAGACCCAATGCCTGATACGTGTGTTACTGTGTGTGGTGTTTCTGAGCTTGATGCCTGTGCTGATGCTTGTGCTCGAACCGTTTGTGTTAACCAACATCAAGTGCCGAATTGGAATGATATATGTCTTAAGAGGTGTCAAAGTGAGTGCCTGAAGCTCTCAAATGCTAACTGATAATATGTCTTGGTAGCCTTCACTGTAACTTGTCTTTTTATCGGTTTATTTGGGCCTATAATGACAAGATGAAATGTTTAATTGCTTCATTTGAATTGTTAGAATGTCATTTAGTCTGACATTGTTTTTGTTTAATTTTTTGAGTTTATCTCTGTTTATTGTACAAGGTAGATTGGAGATTATTCTACTTGCGACGATCTTTGAAATACTCTCATTGCAAAGTTAAACATCACCATGTACTCATTCCCGTTCCAAAATACTTTCTTCGTTCCAGTTGTAAATATAAAAAATAATACTCCGTATAAGAGAGAATGTGGGATAGAAAGTTGTAATTAGATAGTTATTGTGAATATGCATTTGGGGAGTGCATGAGACACTCAAATTGGAATTTTGTCTGTTTTTTTTTGAGTGGAATGGAGGAAGTAAATGTTTTAAAAAACATGGTCAAACTGCTCATTTACTCACCTAAGTTTTCACTTTTTTTCCAATATGCTCACTTATATAAATTTTGGTACAATGTCCTCACCCAAGTACATAATTTTTCCAATGCTCTCAGAGTTCGTCTCTATTGTGGAGTGACCTAAATCAGTTAAAAAACTAATGATTTCGTCAATGGAGTGAGAGCATTGAAAAAATTATTTACTTAGGTAAGGACATTGAACAAAAATTTATATGAGTAGGTTTTGGGGGAAACTAGTTTCTCCCTAACATTATAAAAAGTCTTGTTTTAAAAATCGAAACAAAGGCACGTACAATTTTTTTTTAAAATAAAAAACAAGACTTTTTATAATATTTGGGGAAACTAGTTTCCCCCAAAATTTTCTGAATTTATATAAGTGAGCACGTTGGAAAAAAAGTGAAAACTTAGGTGAGTAAAGAAACAGTTTGACCTTTTAGTAATTAAAAATATGAAGAAAAGAAATAATGTAAGCTAGCATGAGTAGCTAAACCAACACAACAAAAAAAATACTATCTTTAAACCTCTTCTCTTTCAGACTTTCACTGTAACCTTGAGCAAGATTAGAGTGATCTGACACTGACAGCAGCAAACCAGAACTAATAAATCAGGCAAGTCAAGATGACACACTCACTCAAGGCATTCTCTTATGCAGATGCAAAATAAAAACCATGCCATAATTGAAAATCCAGTACCGAATTCAATTCCGATAAACCTATATGAACTTCATCCATCGTCAAATTCCATTTTCGCAACTACTAACAAAATTAATAAATGCCATACAACAATAGGAGTAAAATAACTTGTTTTAAGCAAGCAAGTGAAGAAGTCTGTATCATTTGCTTAAAGAAGCTCTAGCGTGTGTGTGTGTGTGAAGGATGATGCTTATCCTCGAATACCATCAAAGCTCAAAATAACGCAACCAGTCCATGAACATAACAACAGTAATTTCAATGGGGAACAATGCTTCATCTTCCAAAATTTCTTTAGTAGTATCCCTCCATCCCAAAGAGTAGTAGAACATCAACTTGGAAACGCTCAAATCATAATCCTGCAAATTATAAGTTACAACTTACAAACAAAATCTACAATGCAGTCAGGTTTTTATAGAACAGATTAAAATCTACTAACATGATGATAACAATAACAATACTTGCCTACGTAATTTTATCACCCCCCACAGACCTCCATTTTCTTCCTCCAAGCCCTTGATCCACCCATGTTTCCAGCTATGAATTTTGATGCTAATCTTGATTCTTGACCTAGAAAACCCTAGTTTCGCTTAGGGATTTTTCCTCGGCCTACCCCTCTTCTTTCCGGCTGAACTAACAGTTGGGGTTCTTCTTGGAGTTGGAATTGCATTTACAGGAACAGCAGTAGGAATTGAATTTGCTTGCGGAACCTCATACAAACCCTCACCGGCTCCCATCGGAGTGCCGCCATTGGATGGACCCCAATTGTTCCCTGTAGAAGGGGGAAACATCGGAGGGATGGGATTAGGCAGGTTTCCCGTAACATTCTTTCCATCCTCCGTCGAGAAACTCATCGGGAAGAAACCCCATGAACAGTAGTACGCATCCTTCCCCGGCACCGTGGGCGGTAGCGTCTCAATCACAACTGCCTGAAAAGCGCGTTCACAATTCTGACATCTCAAACAACATCCCACATACACCTTAGGGTACTCGTATAAGTTGTAACAATACGGGCACGCAGTCCATATGTTGGTAGATCTCGACCGCGGCGTTGCCGCCGGAGACGGACCGTTCCGACGTACCGGTAATTTATCCTGTGGAGGCTGATTTGATCCCTGGTTCCTCGAGAAAGCTAGATCTACTTTAGAGAAGACGAAAAACTCACCATCGTACTGAGCTTTCCTCGACGAGTCTGACAGTACGTTCCAGGCATCGGCAACGAGCTTGAAAGCGGCATCGGCGTACGGATACTTGTTCTTGTCGGGATGGAGGAGGAGAGCTAGACGGCGGTACTGCCTCTTTATGACCTCGATGTCGTCGAAACGGCGGTCAAGCTGGAGGACGGCGTACCAATCGGGTTGACTGTTGGTCCGTTTTTCGGCGGCGATAAGGACGTCGACAATGGCTAAGATCTGATCGGAGCCATCGAGGAGGGGCTCAGTTTCCTGAGCCAAGACGGCGAAATCGCGGCAGCCGTTCAGATCTCTACTTTGAAGTAGCTTATCGGCGATGCCGAGCAGGCGTTCGGCTTCGGCCCTGCTGGTTTGCTGCATCTCTGCCGGAATAGTTACCGTGGGTTAGGGTTCGTGGTTGGTCTGAACAAGAGACGAGAAAACGATGGGCAAAATGGGTTTGTACTATACTGATTTCCTTACAAAATAAAATGATATTATCTCATCTCCGATTTAAAGTTCATATTTTTTTTAAATATTTTTCTTTTTAATAATTACGTTTCAATTTAAATTTTTATATTTGCTTTATTTTCAAATAATAAATTGTATTTTAGACAAGATAAGAGTTGGTCTTATAAAAAACTAGCTTTTCTTCTCAGAAAAACGTGTTTTCAAAAGCCAAGCTCAAAATAAACGGTTGCAATTTTGTAATTACCGACAACCATGCTCAAAATAAACGTGACATTTTTGTAATTACCTAACATGATAAATGCCAAAGTTAATATTACAAATGACCAAAGTGATTTCATACCGGCATTTTATAAACATGAAACCTGCACTTTTACACGGCGCTTTTATATACATGAACCGACACTCTTCACACCTGGGCACTTTTATATACATAGACTGGCATTTGAAAACACATTTACTGGCACTCAATAATGCATATACTGGCACTCAAAAACACTGATAATTATTTTTGCTGATATTCAAAAAAAACATGAACTGGCATTCAAAAAAACATGGACTGGCATTCAAAATTACAAGAACTGGCATTCAAAAAATACATTGGCACTCGCTACACAATTTACTGGCACTCTATTATACACTAACTGGCACTCCAAAATACATGGACTGGCACTCCAAAACACATACACTGGCATCTAATTACCCAGTCCACCAATGCATCAAATTCTCAAACTGGCACTCAAATTAACATGTCCTGGCACTCGAAAAAACAAAGACTGGCATTCAAAATCAATTAAACTGGGCATTCAAAATCAAACAATCCTCAAAAATCCAATTTATCAATCCTCTGTTCGAGTGACAGCCATCGTGCTTCATTGAAGCTAGCGATCACCTTCAGCCGCCTCCACCGTCTTCTAAATTGTCCGCCGTCTCCGGCAATAGAAGTTGGAGAGATCGAGAGTAGACGGTGAGGATTGTTGATGGGGTGGAATTGGCGATTGATTGGATCTGGGGAGAAGGCAATTGGGATAGAGGGAGGTAACCGTTTGAGGGAGGATTGGTGTTGGGTTGTTTTCCGGTGAGGGAGAGCTAGGTTAGGGAGGAGCTTAGGGACGGACGGCAATGGAGAATTTGGTTCTCTGCGTATAGAGAGAGAGAGGGGACAGAGAGAATGTAATTTCCGTATAGAGAGAGAAAGAGAGAGTTAGAGAGACTCTTTGTGTTTCTGTGTGTTATCTGTGCGAAGGGCGAAGGGGAGGGTACTCAGGGTTAACGTAAAACACGTTTTTTCGTAAGCTTTGAAAAAACGCGTTTTTTATAAGTTTTTGGCAATTTATCTTAACAAAATTCAATAATTATATAAAATTAAATACTTACCAACCTTCTTTTTACGTACTTAAATTATAAATAGTGTTTTGAACAATAATATTTTCCCGACTTGATTTTTTTTAATCTATTTTACATTATTTTCTTAATCTTTCATGTAAAGTCAAAAAGTGAACATTAATCTGACTTTGACTATATGTGATGAAGGCCAAAATGGGCCTTACCCGTGGACAAGCCCGTTGGCCCGCAGCCCGCAGCCCATTAAGCCCGTTTCCCTTTGCCCGTGGACAAGCCCGTGTCCGGCCCGCCTTAATTCACGGTACAGGCCCGGCCGAGATTTTTGGGCGACGGACGGGCCAAGCCCGCGGGCTTCCAAGGCCCGTTTCCCTTATGTCCGTTTGGCCCCCCCTTTTTTTTTTTTATTTATATTTAACATTTGGATAAATATCAACAATAGCTTAGTGTCCAGGTGGTAAGTAACACCAAAACCTACCATTTCACCCGGTTTCGAATCCCCCTACCCCATTTCATATTTTGTAAAAAAAAAAAGAGGGGAAATCCGTTTGGCCCGTGGATCCTTGGATCCGGGCCAAACGGGCGGGCCTCACATCGGGTTCAAACACGGGCCGGGCCGGGCTAAAGCCCGTTAACACACACGGATGGGCCGGGCGAAGCCCGTTTCACCGTTTGGCTTGTGCTTGGCGGGCCAGGCCGGGCCGGGTAGCCCGTGTGGGCATCATCAACTATATGTATGAAAATGAAGTTAGTTTTATGCATTTTAAAATTATTATTAATAATAGTTTTATTGGTAAAAAATAACAATTTTGTAAGGGATGAGTTTAGGGTCGTAAACGAGTCGAGTCGAGTTCTAACGAGTTTTTTGTGTTTGAGCTCGAGCTCGTTTGATAGTTATCGAGTTCGAGTTCAATCGGTGGTTCGATCTCGAGCTCAATCGAGTTCGAGTTGTTCGCGAGCTACTAGCGAGCTTCTCGAGTCGATCTCGATTTCGAGCTTAAACGATTCGAGTTCGAGTTTGAGCTTTTTTTGGAAATAAATTTTTGAGCTTAACGAGTTTATTTCGAGTTCGAGTTGTTATCGAACTCGAGTTCAAACGAGTCAAACTCGAGTTTTGGGCCTTTTTTACATAATATACTTTAATTTGTTTAGTTTTTTTTTTTTTTTTGAGATTTTTACCAATAAGCCCCTATTAGAAGGTGAAATTTATAAAAAAAAACACTACATTTCATATTCTACCTTAGGGTCCATAAGTTAAAATCCATTTTACCAATAAACCCTTAGCTTCTTTTAAAATAATTCATAACCATTTAAATGACGAAACTACCCTCTCTCTGCTCTTTCTCTCTCTATGCGCAATTGCGTTTCTGGCTTTCTCTACAATTGACAATTGACGATGCCGCAATTGGCTTTCTCTCTCTGCAATTGACGATGTGCAATTGACGAGCTCCGGCGGGTGTTCCAGATGTTCGATCGAGAATGGAGTTGAAGAAGGCAACACAATCATCACTATGATGAAGATTGATTTTAGTGGACTTGAATCGACCCAGTGCTCAACACCAGAATCATTACAATGTATTCCACCGGTGGTCTCCCTTTTGATTCTCGGTTGGTCTTCGAGTAGTTACAGGACAAGAATTTATAACAATGGAATACGTTAATTAGTGGGTACACTCAGAATGAGCATTGGGTTGATGCCATTTCTATGTTTCTTGATTTGATATTTTGACGGATCATACACCTGATCACTTCACTTTGCCTTGTGTAATTAAAGCTAGTTCGTGGCTTTTGGATTCGGGTTTGGGACAAGGTGTTCATGGGATGGTAGTGAAGATGGGTTTGGTTTCGGATGTATTTGTTGGTAATGCTTTGATAGCTATGTATGGGAAATGGGGCTTTGTGGAAGAAGCAGTTAAGGTGTTCGATAATGTGAGGACCCCAACCCGGAACCTACACATGTCCCGAGCTAGAGCGTCCTCAAAACTAACCCAACTTACTAAACTTTTAAAACTTTGATATAACTTTCAAACATAACAAACTTAACATAACCATTTCAAAACAACTCCACTACTCTCCACATTGGGGGAAGAGTGGACCAACTTTGAAAATACTAAACTGTTTTAGTTACAAAAGATTTTGGTTCTAACGTAGAAATTAAAGTTCATAATTACAAACTCCTTGAAGGAATTACCAAAATACACTTTCTACGCCAACCTAAACGTACCCCGACAATTCCCAAAAGATTACTTCCAAACTCCTCTCCGTCCTTACTGTGTCGGTCCACCTGTCTCGGGATCTAAAAACATTAAAGGGAGAGGGGTGAGAATAAATCTCAGCAAGCTATTATGAATGCAGCAATATGCCAAGTAAGATGCCACACATAACAAGTCGCATATAACACATTGGAAAAGCTGTAAACACCTTTCATTACCTTGGTTTACCTTTTCCCGTCTTAACAATAGTCGTACAACATTGGATATAATATTCCAATCTTAGGTAAGCTGCTTAAGCAATACTCACATCTTATAAGACCCATTTTTCAGGGAACCAGATAAGATAGTAGCAACTCTGTAAGGCTTTTGG
The DNA here is from genome assembly GCA_022495995.1 of Adenophora triphylla var. japonica. NCBI lineage: Eukaryota > Viridiplantae > Streptophyta > Magnoliopsida > Asterales > Campanulaceae > Adenophora > Adenophora triphylla. Next base: position 512,507 of record JAFEMH010000568.1, read on the forward strand.
CTCAATACAGATGCTATACCCCGACTTGTGGCCACAGGAGGGGACGGTCACAGATATAACATAATCCGATCACATTAGGTCACACTTCCATAATTGATCGTATTATGTTATACCCCCAACATCAGCTGATTTACAAATTATCAAGCACATAATAATTACTTGAAACATAATCCACAAAGGGAATAAGCAATATAGCAACATGGTAAAATATACTCATGTTCAACCCATATCATAGTGCAACATTTATGTAGTACACTAAACATAGCAAAATCCACGAATATGTACTCAAGTAAAGTAATAAATCATCAATAGCTCAACATACATAGACAATATTCAATAATACATGGTCTCTATAAGGATCCAAGTTAACTTTGCCAAGTTGGGGTCATATTACTTAAGTGGCCCAAAGCTCTACTTTAATCTAGGTTAAAAGGATTGATTCATATCCAAATTGGATCAGGTTCTATTAATTTATAATGGTTAGGAATCATGCCACTAAGTTATTGGTAAAATCAGCAAGAAAATAACTAAGGAGTGTCTGGCATGATGGGCGACCGCCCTAGCCACTTGGGCGACCGCCCAAGTGGGATTGGAAAAGGGAACCAAACCGCTGTAGGGTTGGGCGACCGCACAGGATTACCTGGGCGACCGCCCAAGAGGATTTCTTAAGGGAGGCTACCTTCTGGTCACATGGGCGGCCGCTCAAGCCCCCCATGGGCGACCGCCCAAGACCGATTCCAGCCTTGCCCAGATTTCAATTCCTTTTTGTCTATGTTCTTTCCCCTTTTATAATCCTTCCTTAATTCCATGATCACCAAAAGAATTTCCTAACCTAACAAACCTCATCCTAAATCATTTAAACCCAAATTAACCTAACCTAGATTATTTTCCACAAGATTTTCAACCAATCTCACCAACACATTACAAGTTAAATCTTCTAAAACTAACTCCACCCATTTCTTACACCATAAATCCACTTCTATGACATTAACATATTCCTATGTCATATACCAATTTGCCAACTTCAAAGAGGTTTCCAAACATCAAATAACCCTCATAGCAACAAGAATAACAATAAAGAGTTCATGAGCATTTAATGAAGGGAAATGTCATAATAACTCACCTTAGCAATTACAAGATGGAATGAGGATTTTCTTGGCTTGATCAACTCCCCTAGTTGCCCCAATCACAAAAGTACACTTGGCTTTGAAAATGAAGTAGAATTGGACTTAGTAGGATCTTGGGAGGTGAGGCTTTCAATGGAGAGTATCCATGGAAATGATAAGAGAGAAGGAGAGAATGATGAGGAAGGAAAGAAGGAGGATGGAGGAGTGAGGGGGAAGTATGGGGGTATGGGTAGTCTTTGACTAAAGAGGGGGAAGGAGAGGGAATTAGGGGAATGCCCCCCCCCCCATGCTTCAAAAACTCTTCCAATCAATTTAAAATAATCCTCCCAATTCATAATATTTTATTTGTCCATTTTATTACCACTCCACCCTATTATTTTATTTATTTTCAATTATTTTGATTCAACCCGATACTTTAATTTACTTTCATTTTATCCCTAGGCTTTAGAATTATCTCCTAACCATTTCAACTGAACATAATATTAAAGGCATATAATAAGCACATAAAGTTAACCTTAATATTAAAAGCATATAATATGATACTAAATTTAGTGCCTAGGGTTAGGGTCGTTATACTCACTCCCCCTTAAAGAAAATTCGTCCCGAATTTAGAAAGACTTACTTGGACGCTCAAACAACCAAGGGTATTTCGCTCTCATCTCCGACTCTAGCTCCCACGTTGCTTCCTCAACGGTGTGATTCTTCCATAGGACCTTCACTATCGGAATACTCTTAGTCCTCAACTCCTTAACCTGGAACTTTAGGACTCTCAACGGTTCTTCCACATACGACATATCCGCTTGAACATCATCGGGGGGAGAACTCAAAATATGAGAGGGGTCATGACAATACTTTCTCAACATAGAAACATGAAACACATCATGGAGTAAGGAAAATGAGGGAGGTAACGCCAACCGGTAAGCCAAATCCCCAATCTTCTCTAGAATTTCAAACGGACCAACGAACCTCGGAGCCAATTTACCCTTATTACCAAACCTTTTAATTCTCGTCCTCGGAGAGACCTTTAAGAATACAAAGTCACCAACCTGAAAAGATAAATCCCGTCTTCTATTGTCGGCGTAGCTTTTCTGTCTACTCTGAGCCGTCTTCAATCTATCCCGAATCACCTTGATCTTTTCCGTAGAATCTCTAACCAAATCCGGGCCCCAAAGTCTCGCTTCACCAACCTCGTCCCAACACATCGGAGATCGACACTTCCTACCATACAACGCCTCATACGGAGCCATCTCAATGCTAGACTGATAACTGTTGTTGTAGGCAAACTCCACTAACGGTAGATGATCCTCCCAAGACAGTTGGAAATCCATCACACAAGCCCGTAACATATCCTTAAGTATCTGAATAGTTCTCTCGGACTGACCGTCGGTTTGAGGATGAAATGCCGTACTAAAACACAATTTAGAACCCAAGGCGTCATGCAATGCTCTCCAAAATTTGGAAGTAAATCTCGGATCCCTATCGGAAACAATACTAACCGGAACCCCGTGAAGTCTCACAATCTCCTTCATATATAACTGAGCTAACTTTTCTAACGAAAACTTGGTTGATACCGGAAGAAAATGAGCCGACTTTGTCAATCTATCCACAATAACCCAAATAGCATCCATCTTCTTCGCGGTAAGAGGCAAACCCGAAACAAAATCCATCGAGATCCCTTCCCATTTCCATTACGGAATATCCAATGGTTGAAGTAGTCCCGCCGGTCTTTGATGTTCTGCCTTGATTTGTTGACAAGTTAGACACTTAGAAACATAATCCGCAATTTCTCTTTTCATACCATTCCACCAATACCCACGCTTCAAGTCTTGATACATTTTGGTACTACCCGGATGAATCGCAAACTTGGACTTATGACCATCCTCTAAAACCCGCCTCTTGATTTCCGGTGATGAAGGAACGCAAATTCTCCCTTGGAAGGTTAAAATCCCATCTCTATTCAACGCAAATTCCCCGGCTTTCCCATCTTGCACTTGATCTAAAATTTTCTTCAACTCCGGATCACTTTGTTGAGCTTCCTTCAACTCTCCATACAATGTAGGAACGACTCGCACATTCGCAAGTAATACTTCACTTCTCAACTCTTGGGTACTCAAAGCTGTCACATAAGCCTTTCGGCTAATCGCGTCCGCCACCACATTGGCCTTCCCCGGATGATAAGAAATTACACAATCAAAATCCTTCAAGAACTCAAGCCATCTCCTTTGTCGGTTGTTCAACTCCTTTTGGGTAAACAAATATTTCAAACTCTTATGGTCGGTGAATATCTCAAATTTCGCACCATAAAGGTAATGCTTCCACTTATGCAACGCAAACACGATCGCCGCCAATTCCATATCATGAGTAGGGTAATTATGTTCCGCCGGTGATAACTTCCTAGAGGCATATGCAATAACTTTACCATTTTGCATTAATACACATCCCAAACCCGCATTCGAGGCATCACTATAGATCACAAAATTCTCACAACCATCCGGAAGGGTAAGAATAGGAGCCGTCGTCAACCTCTTCTTCAACTCATTAAAACTTTCTTCACATTTAGAATCCCTGATAGGCTTAATCGCACGCCTACAAATTACTACAAGGACTCCTAAAAATGTAGATAGCGGAAGTCCAGGATCGATCTCAGGGAACAGTATTGATTACGAACTAGTCACGGACAAATGGGGGGATTTGTTTGTTTTTGAATTACTTTCTAAGGACAGAAATTAAACTAATTAAGAGTAAAAACAATGATTTGGAAACACTTCAGATTTGATTTCAATCCCCACCTAATTATGCAATTATCATTGATATCTCTTTTCAATGTCACCCTATTCACCTGATCACGAGATATATTTCAATCTCTGTTTCTTCTTTCAGAGTAGTTACTAGCAGTGGCACACTCACTAGAAACCCTAATTAATAAATTAATCTAACTGGCACAGTCTAGATCGCAGAATTAATTGATGAACGATTTAAGAAACTAAGATCAAAAACGCTTTCTACAATTATTTCATATAGATAATCGTCTAATTTTACCCACTTAACAATTTACCATGGCACATGCATAAATCGAAAAGATGCTACTTATGAATTCCTACACTGGCACAGTAATAGAGAATTCTAGCAAAGATTCATAAATGTAATAAATGAATTGATCAAGTTCACAAACCCTAATTATAAATCTAAAATTAACACGAGTAAAATTATGAATAGAGATAAACAATTAGAAAAGAAAATACCTCAAATTGATAATTAGGGGTTTAGAAAATCAAATCCAAAGCAAAAGAGCTTAAGCTTCCATGGATGTCTCAAGCTTTCTCTAGAAAAATAATAAAAGATGGAACCCTAAAATAATATTCTTAAGGAGTTTATATACTCCTCTCCTTCTAAATAAACTAAAAACTAAAAACTAATAATAATAATAATAATAAGGAAAGGAAAAAAAAAGAAAAGTAAAATAACATTAATTCCAAAATTAACTCCTTCAGCATTGGGTCACTCCATGGCTTGCCTCGGTCCATGCGCTATTTCCCTTGGTCAACTCATTCACATGCCTTCAATTCCAATGCAACACACGTGCACAGCAGCAACAAAAATTGAAATTGTATTTCTTGATTTCTACTTTGGTCACCGACTTTCAGCTTCTCGCCTTTTGGTCACTGAAGTTTCCACATTGTTGCACTTTGGTCTCCTCCGTTGTAGCTCAAAACCAATATCTCAAATTACAATAGAAATACCAATAATAATTTTCCTATTACAATGTTTCCTCACTGATACAAAATATAGCAATTTAACTAAAATAAATACAATATATAACCAAATTGCTATAAAATGTCTAGAATAAAAGAGGAATTACCATAGCTAAAAACCAACCTATCAAATTCCCCCACGCTTAGACCTTTTACTCGTCCCTGAGTAATATCCTATCCCCACTCTAAGCACCGGTCTAATCAGCGTAGCATGGGAGGAAAATGATCCCTAATCTCCTCTAAACCACCAATCAAAAATCAACAAACTCAAATAGCTCAATCAACGTACTCGGAGAATGGAACTCCGCTCCTTATCACTCCCACAATAACAATGGTATCAATGGCCTTAGCTCGATCCCAACTTCAAATATGCAAAAATGGGACATCCAAGCTAAGGCCCACACAACAAAAAGCTAGGGGGAACTACAATGTCCTAAGCTTCCCCCACGCTATCTCACACTACAACTCCCTCAAAAATGAAGTCAATGCCCAAGCAAAGACTTACCTCGTTCAATTCACCAACACCCCTTATAACACCAAAAAGAATTACGAGGATTTTCTATCCTAACGCCTCTAACCGAGCCTCCTACACCAAATATGAAAATCCTAACCCGAGACTCCTATCCTCCCTTATGTCTCCTCACCGGTGATATACATGATATGAAAGTGTTTCACTCACTCACCTTTTTCCTAGGTGCCGTTTCCGGTTTTCACCCAGACTCTCGATTTTTCATCATTTTTTTTTTTCATTTTTTTTTTCATTTTTTTTTTTTAAACGAAAATAAAACTGCATATACAACAACAAACATGTACCCCACCCCCCTCACTAAATCATGCATAGTCCCATATGCATCACAAAAGTATAAAATAAGTAAGATAGGGGTAGGGATACCTCTCGGCACTACTGTGGCGGCCTGAACTGGTAGTCCCACGGACCATGCGAACTGGAACTGCTCGCTGGGAATGGCCACCTCTGCCATCTCCCGTCATCATACTGTGGTGCCATGCGCACCATATAATCATGAAGCTGATCCTGACGATCCATAGTAATGGCAAACTGCATATCCATACGGGCCATCAAACGATCCACGCCACTATCACCAAGACTCGCAGCCCCAGAACCAATGCCCTCAGTCTCCTCCATATAATCATCATCATCATCGTCGTCGTCCTCCTCAACATATTCTGCTTCTTCCTCCACCTGCTCTTCAACAATTCTAACGTTCATTCCTCTAACCTCCCTCTTATTGCTTTCCAGAGAGTCTCGAGAAATGGGCCTAATTATCTTCACCTTGTCACCCCCAAAATTCCACTGCACCCCCGCAGCTTTTACCAACCCGGCAATCAATGATGGGTACGGAAATCCATTCCGTTTATTCTCTCCCACAGCTTGCATATTATCTGAAATGATGTGGCCCAAAGAAATCTGTCCTCCGTTGATAATTAAATGAATCAATAATGCATGCTTCCACGGAACTTTCACATGCTGCGCTGTCGGGAGGATCCTATAGCATACCAATTTATTCACCCCCTTTGCCACTAGATTAAACTGCGTCTCACTCACAAACTTGGGCGAACCATCCGGGTTGTAGGTCCATTGGAGTCGATTACCCTCCAACGTTCTCACCACATCATCAAAATACATTCGCCAATCCCCAGTTGTTGCTTTAAAATACTCACATTCCTCCCGTTTCACTCTAGGGAGCCCGTAGAATTTATTGATATCCTCACTCCTGAATTTAATTGTCTTCCCCCTCACAAAAGAATGCTCACGGTCCATGGGGATTTTATTCATATTTGAGTAAAATTCTTTCACAATCAAACTGTTACCCTCCTCCATCGGCTCGTCACAAAACTTTTGCCATTTTCGAGTCCCAAACTTAGGAATAAGCCCGAATGATCTAATGTTAAATTGCCTCTCCGCAATTATGGCTCTATCAGTATGGAAGTAAAAATAATTTTGGGACATGTAGTAGTTGAACCTCGAGGAATCGTGGGGATCCTCACAACGGAGACGGGTTCCGAGGGGCGGGGGAGGTAAACTAGATGAACTTTCATCAACCCTTTGCTTTTTCTTACCTCCCTTTTTGGATTGCTCATTCGTTTTACCCATTTTAAACAATATATCAATCACCCAAACAACAAATAACCACCAACTCTCCAACCAAAACTAAATTTGCAATCCAATTAAAATAGAAGGAAGGAAGTAGTTTGAACCTTTCAATATTGGTGGAAAATCTGTCCGGAAAACACACAGGACTCGCCGGAAAATTCGAACTTGCCGGAATCTGCAAACCTTTCGCCGGAAAACCCAAACAAGCCGCCGGATTCTTCAAGGGTTGAAATTGAAACCGCCCGGAATTGCACAATACTCGGCTAATCTGAAGGTTTAGGGTGAGGGGAAGGATATTTGTGAAGGGGTGTAATGAGGATTTAGGGCGAGAGAGGGAGACTTGGCTGGAATTAATGGGGGTGGTCGGCCGGATTTTGGAGAGGTTTGGCCGGATTTTGGAACAGGTAGGCTTAGGGTGAGGGGATGGTGGTTCTTGGAGGAATGGTGTCGGGATTTGAGGTGGAAAGAGGGGATTTCGCCGGATTGAATAGGGATTCTTTGGCCGGAATTTTAGAGGGTTTAGAGAGAGGATAGAGAAGAGAAGAGAGAACGGGTAGGCTGAGTGTTTATTTTATGGGGGAAACAGGATTCATCTTCCTTAATAACTTGGACCCAAACCAACACCCACCAAATCCCATTTATTGGACAACCCGACCCGCATCTTCAGCTTTCATTTGCCCGATCCACACTTGCCGGGTTCGCGAGGCGGGCGCCCGGAATTGAGTGAGGCGTGCGCCTCATTTACAGAATCTTGGGCTTTGGAGAATAAACTTGAGGCGGGCGCACAGGCTGGGACGAAGCGGCCGCATCGTTGGCCGAGAGTTTGGCTTGGAATTGCTCAAATTGAAGCGGGCGCCTGATAATAATGGGGCGGGCGCCTCATACTGCTTTTTGGGGGCCTTGCAACGCCGGCTTGAGGCGGGCGCACGTGCTTGGTTGAGGCGGCCGCTACACAGGCCGAAGATTGGGCTCTTTCCTTGGTGTATGAGGCGGGCGCCTGGACCCTCTTGGGGCGGCCGCCTGGAATTAAAGGATTTTTTTTTTTTTTTTTTTTTTTTTAAAGAACACAGGCCCCAATGATTTTTGCTCCTTTCTCCCTTGCTCACCCTGCACAAAACCACCAAGAAAATACCTTTAGCAGCACCTGTACTAAACATAAATAAAAATACAAAAAAATTAAAAACATAATGTACAGAAAAATCAGTAATAAGCAAATAATCCCGGGTTGCCTCCCGGTTAGCCGCCCGTCTTTAACGTCTTTAGCTAGACCAAACGCCGGGAAAGCCCCCGGCTAGCATCAACTTTTAAAGTCTTTGACAAGACTCGAACCTACGCTTATCAAACATATACCGGGTCTTGGAGATCAATTTCCTCCAAACTCGCGGTATTCACCACTTCATTTTCAAAATACGGTTTTAACCGTTGACCATTCACTTTGAAGCCTTTGTCCTCATTAGGACTTGAGATTACCACTGTACCAAGCGGGGACACCTCCCTCACCACATAAGGACCGGTCCACCGGGACCTCAACTTGCCCGGAAACAAACGAAGACGGGAATTAAAAAGAAGGACCTTTTGACCCACCTTAAAGTCCTTTGTAATTATCATTTTATCATGCCAAATCTTCGCTCGCTCCTTATAAAGGAGGTTGTTCTCATACGCATCCCTCCTAATCTCATCCAATTCACTCAAATGCAATTTTTGCTCCTCACCGGAACCCTCCAAATTCAAGTTGAACTTTTTGATCGCCCAATAGGCTTTGTGTTCAAGCTCAACCGGCAAATGGCAAGGTTTACCAAACACCAACCGATATGGTGACATACCAATCGGTGTCTTGTATGCAGTCCGGTAAGCCCACAACACATCATCAAGCCTTTGACTCCAATCCTTTCTATTCGGGTTCACAGTTTTTTCAAGGATGGATTTTATCTCTCTATTAGATACCTCGGCTTGGCCATTTGTTTGGGGGTGATAAGCAGTCGACACCTTATGGGTGATGTGATATTTCTTGACAAGAGCTTCGACTGTCTTATTGCAAAAATGCGTCCCCCTGTCACTTATAATGGCCCTTGGCATCCCAAACCGACACAGAATATTGCTCCTAAGGAAGTTGACCACTACTTTTGAATCATCGGTGCGTGTAGGGATGGCTTCCACCCATTTGGACACATAGTCAACCGCAAGTAAAATGTACACAAACCCACAAGAATTAGGGAACGGACCCATAAAGTCTATCCCCCATACATCAAAGATTTCACAATTCACAATAAGGGTTTGTGGCATTTCATTACGGCGCCCAATATTACCAACCCTTTGGCACCTATCACACGACTGACAAAAAGTGACCGCATCCCGGAACAAAGTTGGCCAAAAGAAGCCACAATCCAAGACTTTCCTAGCGGTCTTTTTCGCACCAAAATGACCACCACACGCCTGCTCATGACAGAATTTAAGAACAGAAGACACCTCACTGTCGGGAATACACCTCCGAATGACTTGGTCGGCACAATGCCTCCACAAGTTGGGCTCATCCCACACATAATATTTGGCATCACTACGAACTTTGTCTCTTTTCGATTTTGACATCCCCGGAGGGAATCTATTAGAGACGAGAAAATTGACCAAGTCCGCATACCAAGGAGCCATAGAATTAACTGCCCAAAGAACCTCATCAGGAAACTCACCCCGAATTGGGGCTTGTTTATAAGGCTTGTCCTCCTCCATTACAAGGCGACTCAAATGATCGGCAACTAAATTTTCAGCCCCCTTTTTGTCCTTTACTTCTATATCAAACTCACTCAATAAGAGAATCCACCGAATGAGTCTCGGTTTAGCCTCTTTTTTAGACATCAAGTATTTTAGAGCAGCGTGGTCGGTGTAAACAATGATTTTAGTGCCCAACAAGTAGGACCTAAATTTTTCTAGTGCAAAGACCACCGCTAACATCTCCTTTTCTGTGGTGGAGTAATTTCTTTGTGCCCCATTCAAAGTCATCGACGCATAATAGATCACATGCGAGGCACGCTCCACTTTTTGACCCAAAACCGCCCCCACGGCATAATCACTAGCATCACACATGATCTCAAAGGGACGAGACCAATCGGGTGCTTGAATAATGGGGGTGGTTGTCAACCTAGACTTCAATTCATTAAAAGATTGCTTGCAATTATCATCAAAATTAAATCAACCTCTTTTTGCAACAGAGAGCATAGAGGTGAAGCAATCTTTGAGAAGTCCTTTATAAACCTCCGGTAAAACCCGGCATGACCAAGAAACGACCGGACTTCACGCACGTTGGTAGGGTAAGGAAGTGAAGAAATGACATCAATCTTAGCTTTGTCAACTTCAATACCCTTTTTCGACACAACATGACCTAACACAATGCCTTGCTCGACCATAAAATGACATTTTTCAAAATTTAGGACCAAATTTGTTTCAATGCATCTATCCAACACTAGTCCTAAATGAGCAAGGCATTTATCAAACGAGTCTCCATGGACAGTGAAGTCATCCATGAAAACTTCCATAAACTTTTCCACAAAATCGGAGAATATACTCATCATGCACCGTTGAAAAGTTCCAGGTGCATTACACAATCCAAATGGCATTCTCCGATAGGCAAAAGTGCCGAAGGGGCAAGAAAATGTAGTTTTCTCTTGGTCTTCCGGGGCTATAGGTATTTGAAAATACCCGGAAAAACCATCAAGAAAACAAAAATACGCCCTTCCGGCTAACCTTTCCAACATCTGATCAATAAAGGGGAGGGGGAAGTGATCTTTAAGAGTTACCTCATTCAAGCGTCGGAGGTCAATGCATACGCGAATCCCCGTTTGCTCCCGGGTTGGAACCAACTCTCCCTTCTGATTGCGGGATACTGTGATTCCGCCCCTCTTGGGCACACACTGTGTGGGGCTCACCCACTTACTGTCAGAGATGGGATAGATGATCCCCATCTGTAGTAGCTTCAGGACCTCCTTCTTTACCGCCTCCATCATTGGCGGGTTAAGTCTCCGCTGCGGTTGTCTCACTGGCTTCGCACCCTCCTCTAGGTTGATCCGGTGCATACACAAAGATGGACTAATGCCCTTGAGATCAGCAATAGTCCAACCAATAGCAGATTTTCGCTCCCGAATCACCTCAATCAACCTCTTCTCTTGATCCTCAGTCAAACTGCTAGAAATCACTACCGGAAGCGTCTCTCCCTCACCTAAATAAACATACTTAAGGTGCTCAGGGAGAACCTTCAGCTCAAGCTCCGGTGCCTTCTCTATAGATGGAACAAGCTTCTCCACCGGAACCTCTAACTTCATGTAACCACGACCCGGTTCTGTAGCAAACATAGCACTCTCTGTAAGACCCATAACTGCTTCCTTCAACGAATCTGAGATGTCAAAATCCAAGCTAGCATACCCCAAAGCATTCTCTAATGCGGTCTTGAGATCATCATCTCCACTAGACACCTCAAATACCTCCTCTACCAATGGCTCGATCACGTCAATGAAACACAGTGACTCTGAATCCTTAGGGTATTTCATAGAGTCAAAGATATTGAACTCCATTACTTGGCCATCAAATTCCATTGTCAAGGAACCATTAGCCACATCAAGTTTTGTCCTCGCAGTCGACATAAAAGGCCTCCCCAACAGTATGGGAGCCTTGGGATCCGTCTCCATTTCTAGCACATAGAAATCTGCGGGAAATATCATCTTCCCCACTCTAACAAGAACATCCTCTACCAATCCTTTCGGGTAGGCATTCGACCTATCCGCTAGCTGTATCACAACTCTGGTATCCTGCAGTGGTCCCAACCTAAGAGTTTCAAACAACGAATAGGGCATGACGTTGATTGAAGCCCCCAAGTCTAACATCGCCTTATTCTCGGAAGCATCCCCCAAGCTAACTGGAATCACGAACATCCCTGGGTCACTGCACTTCTTAGGCAATTTCCGCTGATACACTGCAGATACGTGCTCACTAACCTTACCCTTCTTCATGCTCCTCTCCTTTTGATTCCTCTTCAGCGTACACAACTCTTTCAAGAACTTCGCATACCTCGGGACAGTCTGAAGAAGGTCCAAGAAAGGAATATTAACCTCCAACCTCTTGAAGGTATCATAAATCGCCTTGTCAGGCTCTGGCTTTCGATGCTCTTTCAATGCCTCGGGGAATGGAACCTCAGGCTCATAAACAGGAGCCTTAACCTGCAGTGCAACTTCACGTACGATCGGGTGCCTTCATGCGGCTCTGAAATCTCAACCTCAATCTCCGGTTCCTCTGCTACAACCCTGTCCTGCAGCTCCTTACCACTGCGAAGAGTGATCGCACATGCATTCTGCTTGGGATTCGGTTCAGTCTGTGATGGCAACTTTCCCGAATTCTGAGCCTCCAACCTACCCACAGCATCTGCTATCTGCCCCATCTGTCTCTCCAGACCACTAATACTCGTATCGGTACTCTGCTTATACTGCTGAAACCCGCTAGATAAAGTGGTCATGCTCTGAGCCAGCGTACGGAACATATCTTCTGTAGACTGTCCCTGCTTTCTTCTTCTTCTTGCGGCTGTTGTGTGGCTGCATCGGTGGCCTGAACGGCATGGGCTGAACGGCGAGAAAACCCGCGGATTACCGGGCTGATTCCCGAAGCTGCTGTTCTGTGCCCCACTCGGATTAGACCAACTGAACCCTGGGTGATTCTTCCAGTTCGGGTTGTAAGTATTCTGTCTCTGCTGCGCAAACCCGACTGCATTCACATCTGCATACTCACCCGTTTGCAATGTTGGACACGAATCCGTAGGGTGAGTCACATCGTAACAAATACCACATTGTTTAGGCGGCTGTCCCAACATCATCGCCTTCATCATACTTTTGATGTCCTCGACATCAGTTTTAAGTTGATCCGCCACCCCACTACTGGACCCAGCTGCATTAACCTGTCTGACACTTGACCTCATACCATGTGTCCGGGTACTCTTCGCTAGCTCGTCCAATAATTTCTGAGCTTCCGCAGTAGTCTTGTTCAGTATGCTACCCCCACATGAAGAGTCAACCATTCGCTTGTCCTGATCAGTAAGTCCTCCGTGGAAATACATAATCAGCTGATCAGCATCATACCCATGGTAGGGACAACTCCGAGTAAGAGTGTGAAACCTGTTGTAGTAGTCATAATATGACTCATCCCCCTTCTGCTCCATATTGCTTATGTCCCGTTTCATGACATTTATTTGATTAACCGGGAAGAATTCATCCAAGAACGCCTCTTTCAACATCTGCCAGGTAGTAATGCTGTTCGGGGCCAGGTGATAATACCATACGTTGGCCCTGTCCTTCAATGTGAAAGAGAAAGCTCGGAGCAGAAGCTGCTCAATTGGGAGGTCCGCCGGCTTCATACTGTTGCAGACTTGCACAAACTGGGAAACATGCTGATTCGGGTTTTCACCGGGTAGCCCACTGAAGCTAGGCAATTGATTTAGAAGTCCCGGTTTCAACTCAAATGTGATTCCCGCCGGCAATGCAGGAAAAGTAACTGCCTGCGGTTGCTCCGTCCAGTTTGGAGCAGTTTTCTCCCTAAGTGTACCTGTATTTGCTCTGTCCCCCGTCTCTGTCTCCCAACAATTATAGTTCAACCTCCTGTTTGCTTTACGTCCTTTCCTGAAAGAACGTTCTATTTCTGAATCAAGAGGCACAAGTAAATTATTAGTAGAACGGGTGTGCACCATGCACGGTTACACACCACAGGGGGGAAAGCAAGGTAAAACACTTAGCAGATAGCGCAAATACTAAAACAAAAGAAATAAAAAAAAATAAAAATAAAAAGAAATAGATTAAGAAAAGAATAAGATCGTAAACAATTACACCGTTCCCTGGCAACGGCGCCAAAATTTGATAGGCTTAATCGCACGCCTACAAATTACTACAAGGACTCCTAAAAATGTAGATAGCGGAAGTCCAGGATCGATCTCAGGGAACAGTATTGATTACGAACTAGTCACGGACAAATGGGGGGATTTGTTTGTTTTTGAATTACTTTCTAAGGACAGAAATTAAACTAATTAAGAGTAAAAACAATGATTTGGAAACACTTCAGATTTGATTTCAATCCCCACCTAATTATGCAATTATCATTGATATCTCTTTTCAATGTCACCCTATTCACCTGATCACGAGATATATTTCAATCTCTGTTTCTTCTTTCAGAGTAGTTACTAGCAGTGGCACACTCACTAGAAACCCTAATTAATAAATTAATCTAACTGGCACAGTCTAGATCGCAGAATTAATTGATGAACGATTTAAGAAACTAAGATCAAAAACGCTTTCTACAATTATTTCATATAGATAATCGTCTAATTTTACCCACTTAACAATTTACCATGGCACATGCATAAATCGAAAAGATGCTACTTATGAATTCCTACACTGGCACAGTAATAGAGAATTCTAGCAAAGATTCATAAACAGAATAAATGAATTGATCAAGTTCACAAACCCTAATTATAAATCTAAAATTAACACGAGTAAAATTATGAATAGAGATAAACAATTAGAAAAGAAAATACCTCAAATTGATAAATAGGGGTTTAGAAAATCAAATCCAAAGCCAAAGAGTTAAGCTTCCATGGAAGTTCTCAAGCTTTCTCTAGAAAAATAATAAAAGATGGAACCCTAAAATAATATTCTTAAGGAGTTTATATACTCCTCTCCTTCTAAATAAACTAAAAACTAAAAACTAATAATAATAATAATAATAAGGAAAGGAAAAAAAAAGAAAAGTAAAATAACATTAATTCCAAAATTAACTCCTTCAGCATTGGGTCACTCCATGGCTTGCCTCGGTCCATGCGCTATTTCCCTTGGTCAACTCATTCACATGCCTTCAATTCCAATGCAACACACGTGCACAGCAGCAACAAAAATTGAAATTGTATTTCTTGATTTCTACTTTGGTCACCGACTTTCAGCTTCTCGCCTTTTGGTCACTGAAGTTTCCACATTGTTGCACTTTGGTCTCCTCCGTTGTAGCTCAAAACCAATATCTCAAATTACAATAGAAATACCAATAATAATTTTCCTATTACAATGTTTCCTCACTGATACAAAATATAGCAATTTAACTAAAATAAATACAATATATAACCAAATTGCTATAAAATGTCTAGAATAAAAGAGGAATTACCATAGCTAAAAACCAACCTATCAATCCCATACAAATGATACATCCTTCCGAGTCAACCTAGTCAATGGAGTAGCAATCCGAGAAAACCCTTCAATGAACCTCCGATAATACCCCGCCAAACCAAGAAAACTACGAACCTCAGTCACAGTCGAAGGTTGCTTCCAATTAACCACAGCTTCAATTTTCGAAGGATCCACGAAAATTCCCTAACTCGACACTACATGCCCCAAGAAAGAAATCCGCTCAAGCCAAAACTCGCACTTACTGAACTTGGCGTACAACTGTTTCTCCCGAAGAACTGACAAGACAATCATCAAATGCTTTTCATGCTCTTCCCGGGACTTAGAATAAACAAGAATGTCATCTATGAATACCACCACAAAGCTATCAAGATAGGGCTTGAAAATACGGTTCATCATATCCATAAACACAGCTGGAGCATTAGTCAACCCGAAAGGCATCACCACAAACTCATAATGACCATATCTTGTTCGGAAAGCTGTCTTGGCAATGTCATCCGGTCTAATCTTCAACTGATGGTATCCGCTTCTCAAGTCAAGTTTTGAGTAGATAACGAAACCTTGGAGATGGTCAAACAAATCATCTATATGCGGAAGAGGATACTTATTCTTTATGGTGGCTTGGTTCAACAAACGATAATCAATACATAATCAAGGTACCATCCTTCTTCCTAACAAACAGAACCGGTGCTCCCCACGGAGACACACTTGGGCGTATAAAACCCCGGTCTAGCAATTCTTGCAATTGGACCTTCAACTCTTTTAACTCGGGTGTAGCCATTCTATAGGGTGCTTTAGAGATAGGGGCGGTACCCGGCACTAAGTCAATACAAAACTCTACCTCACGATCCGGAGGCATAGAGTACTCACTAGAAAACACGTCACTAAATTCATTCACAACCGGAACATGAGCTAACTCGGGGGACTTCTTATTGGAATCTACCACATAAGCCAAGTAACCCGCACACCCCTCAGATAGCATCTTTCTAGCCTTTAAAGCAGAAATAACATGTAAACCGAACATAGATTTGTCCACATCAAATATAAAAGTAGGCACATCAGGCATAGCAAATGAGACTCGCTTTCTACGACAGTCTACCATAGCATGACACTGACTCAACCAATCCATCCCAAGGATCACATCAAAGTCACGGATTGGTTACTCGACCAAATCCACCGGCAATACATGCCCACATATAGTCACATCACAACCACGATATATCAAAGAAGATGCAAGACACTCTCCCATAGGAGTAGAGACCTCCAACACATAAGGCATAGATTCAGGCAATTTATGCAATGAAAATGCAAAATGAGATGCCACAAATGAATGGGAAGACCCGGGATCTATAAAAATGCAGGCCTTAACCCCCGAGACAGGGACTATACCTCTAATGACGGCATTGGGATCGACCTCTCCTCTACCCAAGGCGAACACTCGACCTTGCACTCTATCTTTGGGCTTCCCGTCTACATCTCTCTTCACACCACTACCTTGTCCCCCTTGACCACTACCCGAAGCTTGCTTCTTTTGCCACTTGGGACAATTCCTCCGAAAATGGCCTGTCGCCCTACTCTCTAAACATCGGCCTTGCTTGCTCCAACACTTGTCCTCCGAATGCTCTGGCTTCTTGCAATATCCACACAATGTACCAAACTGTCCGGAAGTCGCACGGTTGGTAGGAGCCACCACGAATCCTCCTCTACCTGCTCCCGGAGCTGCTGTCCTTGGTTGTCCTCTATTATGCTCCGAACCTTGACCTTGGAATCTATTTCTGTTTCCGCCTTCAGATTTACCATGATGCTCCTCTATATCATTCTCAATACGATACGCCATATTCACGGCCGCTTGGAAGTTGGCGAAGTCATGAGTCAATAACTGCTTCCGGAACTCCACCCTTAAGCCTTTCACGAATCGGTAGATCCGCCTCTCTTCCTCCGGTATCAAATGGGGACAATATCGGGCTAACTCCGTAAACTTGGCTGAATACTGTGCTATAGTCATCGTCCCTTGCTCCAATTTCAGAAATTCAACCTCCTTCTTATCTCTCGTAACCATCAGAATGAAGTGATCCCGAAACTTGCGTGTGAAATTTTCCCAAGTCTGCGGTGTCAAATCCCGATCCCAACCATCCTTCACTACCTGCCACCAGTGCTCAGCGGGTCCTTCCAACTTGAAAACAGCGCATCTTACCTTTTCTGCATCCGAACTCTCCATTGCCGCAAAAATCTTATTCATAGCTTCCAACCATCTTTCCGCCTTCGCCGAATCCGGATCTCCGTTGAAGCTAGGAGGAGACATCTTCAAGAACTTCTCTAGAACATGGTGCCCTTGCCTACCTTCGGGTTGTTGTTGTCCCCTACCTTGATTCTGGTTTGCCATATTCTGAAGAAACACTCGGAACATATCCATTATTTCGGCATTCAGATTACCAACATTGCCCAAAGCCCGATCCTGATCTCCATCATTACCCGCCATTAGTACAAACTCCTGCATTAAACACTCGACGTCAGTTATCACACACTCTCACTCAGCTAGACTCTACCCGAGAACTCTAACCAGGCTCTGATACCAACTGTGAGGACCCCAACCCGGAACCTACACGTGTCCCGAGCTAGAGCGTCCTCAAAACTAACCCAACTTACTAAACTTTTAAAACTTTGATATAACTTTCAAACATAACAAACTTAACATAACCATTTCAAAACAACTCCACTACTCTCCACATTGGGGGAAGAGTGGACCAACTTTGAAAATACTAAACTGTTTTAGTTACAAAAGATTGTGGTTCTAACGTAGAAATTAAAGTTCATAATTACAAACTCCATGAAGGAATTACCAAAATACACATTCTACGCCAACCTAAACGTACCCCGACAATTCCCAAAAGATTACTTCCAAACTCCTCTCCGTCCTTACTGTGTCGGTCCACCTGTCTCGGGATCTAAAAATATTAAAGGGAGAGGGGTGAGAATAAATCTCAGCAAGCTATTATGAATGCAGCAATATGCCAAATAAGATGCCACACATAACAAGTCGCATATAACACATTGGAAAAGCTGTAAACACCTTTCATTACCTTGGTTTACCTTTTCCCGTCTGAATAATAGTCGTACAACATTGGATATAATATTCCAATCTTAGGTGAGCTGCTTAAGCAATACTCACATCTTAACCCATTTTTCAGGGAACCAGATAAGATAGTAGCAACTCTGTAAGGCTTTTGGCTCAATACAGATGCTATACCCCGACCTGTGGCCACAGGAGGGGACGGTCACAGATATAACATAATTCGATCACATTAGGTCACACTTCCATAATTGATCGTATTATGTTATACCCCCAACATCAGCTGATTTACAAATTATCAAGCACATAATAGTTACTTGAAACATAATCCACAAAGGGAATAAGCAATATAGCAACATGGTAAAATATACTCATGTTCAACCCATATCATAGTGCAACATTTATGTAGTACACTAAACATAGCAAAATCCACGAATATGTACTCAAGTAAAGTAATAAAGCATCAATAGCTCAACATACATAGACAATATTCAATAATACATGGTCTCTATAAGGATCCAAGTTAACTTTGCCATGTTGGGGTCATATTACTTAAGTGGCCCAAATCTCTACTTTAATCTAGGTTAAAAGGATTGATTCATATCCGAATTGGATCAGGTTCTATTAATTTATAATGGTTAGGAATAATGCCACTAAGTTATTGGTAAAATCAGCAAGAAAATAACTAAGGAGGGTCTGGCACCATGGGCGACCGCCCTAGCCACTTGGGCGACCGCCCAAGTGGGATTGGAAAAGGGAACCAAACCGCTGTAGGGATGGGCGACCGCACAGGATTACCTGGGCGACCGCCCAAGAGGATTTCTTAAGGGAGGCCACCTTATGGTCACATGGGCGACCGCTCAAGCCCCCCATGGGCGACCGCCCAAGACCGATTCCAGCCTTGCCCATATTTCAATTCCTTTTTGCCTATGTTCTTTTCCCTTTTATAATCCTTCCTTAATTCCATGATCACCAAAAGAATTCCCTAACCTAACAAACCTCATCCTAAATCATTTAAACCCAAATTAACCTAACCTAGATTATTTTCCACAAGATTTTCAACCCATCTCACCAACACATTACAAGTTAAATCTTCTAAAACTAACTCCACCCATTTCTTACACCATAAATCCACTTCTATGACATTAACATATTCCTATGTCATATACCAATTTCCCAACTTCAAAGAGGCTTCCAAACATCAAATAACCCTCATAACAACAAGAACAACAATAAAGAGTTCATGAGCATTTAATGAAGGGAAAGGTCATAATAACTCACCTTAGCAATTACAAGATGGAATGAGGATTTTCTTGGCTTGATCAACTCCCCTAGTTGCCCCAATCACAAAAGTACACTTGGCTTAGAAAATGGAGTAGAATTGGACTTAGTAAGATCTTGGGAGGTGAGGCTTTCAATGGAGAGTATCCATGGAAAATGATAAGAGAGAAGGAGAGAATGATGAGGAAGGAAAGAAGGAGGATGGAGGAGTGAGGGGGAAGTATGGGGGTATGGGTAGTCTTTGACTAAAGAGGGGGAAGGAGAGGGAATTAGGGGAATGCCCCCCCCCCATGCTTCAAAAACTCTTCCAATCAATTTAAAATAACCCTCCCAACCCATAATATTTTATTTGTCCATTTTATTACCACTCCACCCTATTACTTTATTTATTTTCAATTATTTTGATTCAACCCGATACTTTAATTTACTTTCATTTTATCCCTAGGCTTTAGAATTATCTCCTAACCATTTCAACTGAACATAATATTAAAGGCATATAATAAGCACATAAAGTTAACCTTAATATTAAAAGCATATAATATGATACTAAATTTAGTGCCTAGGGTTAGGGTCGTTACAGATAATATGCCCAAGAGGAACTTAGTTTCTTGGAATTCAATGGCTTCTTGTTTTTCAGATAACAGACTTTATAAAGAGAATTTTGACTTGTTTGAGGAGATTTTAGGTGATAAACAAGGTTTGATACCAGACGTAGCAACACTGGTGACAATATTACCAACTTGTGCAGAAGAAAGGGATGTTTTAGTGGGATGAATGGTGCATGCTTGGGCTGTCAAATTGGGGATGGATCAGGATTGCAGGGTAAGGAATGTGTTTATTGGATATGTATTCAAAATCTGGATCTCTGTTGGAAGCTCGGTTTCATTTTGATAAGAATGATTTGAAAAATGTTGTTTCATGGAATTCCATCATTGGGACTTATTCTAGAGAAGGTGATGTAAGTCAAGTATCTGAACTCTTGCAGAAGATGCAAAGGAGGGGATGAAAACAGACATGGTCACCATATTGAATATGTTGCAAGTTTTTATAGACAACTCGGAGGTGTTGAGGGTAAAAGAACTTCATGGATATTCAATCAGGCATGGTCTTGAATGGGATGAGCTGTTTAGTGCTTTTATTGCTGCCTATGCAAAATGTGGGTCATCTCTAAGTTCTGCTGAGAATGTCTTTTTCGGGATGAAAAATAAGACTTGAGTTCTTGGAATGCACTTATTGCTGGCTGTGCACAAAATGGTGAGCCTTCAAAGTCTGTAAACTTTTACCAACAAATGACAAATTCTGGTTTCAGTCCTAGTCCTGACTTGTGTAGCATTAGTAGCCTCCTTCTAGCTTGTGCTGAGCTGCAGTCTCTAAAGTATGGGAAAGAGGTTCACGGGTTTGTGCTTAGAAATGATTTAGAATCTAATTCGTTTATTGCTATTTCACTACCTTTACTTTATGGTCACTGTAAGAAACCATCATCCACAAGGATTTTATTTGATCAGATTGGCTTTAATGTACTTTCTGGTTGTTATTTGATGACTCTTATCATAGAATTGAAGAGGTATACTACCTACATAAAATAATAATACAATTTTTTGTAACAAAATCAATTTATAACTGAGAATTCTATTTCACATTAATGTTCTATTAATTTTCACAGCTGTTCATCCTTATGCATTGTTTGTGAAATAACTGTGATGTGTATTTCACATTTTTATATAACTATGAAATAGACTTCTCAGTTTATAAATGTGAAAATTATTATACAGTTATTTTAAATCAAAACTGTGAAATATACTTCTCAGTTTATAAATGTGAAAATCATTATACAGTTATTTTACATCAAAACTGTGAAATATACTTCTCAGTTTATAAATGTGAAAACCATTATACAGTTATTTTACATCAAAACTGTGAAATGGACTTCTCAGTTTATAAATGTGAAAATCATTATACAGTTATTTTACATCAAAACTGTGAAATATACTTCTCAGTTTATAAATGTAAAAACCATTATACAGTTATTTTACATCAAAACTGTGAAATAGACTTCTCAGATTATAAATGTGATACAGTTATTTTACATCAAAACCGTGAAATAGACTTCTCAGTTTATAAATATGAAAACCATTATACAGTTATTTTACATCAAAACTGTGAAATAGACTTCTCAATTTATAAATGTGAAAACCATTATACAGTTATTTTACATTAAAACTGTGAAATTGACTTCTCAGTTTATAATTGTGAAAATTATTATACAGTTTTATACTCATGTGTGAACAAATGATAAATGATTTTCTCAATTTTTTACAAGTGAAAAATAATTTTATTTTATTTATAAAATTTAAAATGTATGATGAGTAAACTTGTTTGATTCGTCTTGGCGATGCGATTAAAATAGTGATTTCAGATTATTTTTTCGACTTTTAGATTTTGAGATATTGTATTTTAAAAATTTAAGAGAAAAAGGAAGAGAGAGAAAAGGAGAGAGAAAGAAAATAGATAAGAAGAAAAGTTTCAGCGCATGGTCTCATAGCAATAGCAGCGTTTAGTCCGTGCTAGTATGAGGGGGAGGCAATTTGGTCCAGAAAAATTTGAGGGACTTTTTGACTGTTTTAATAATGTTAGTCCTTAAAGGTAGTTTTTATTTGGCTGAGGGACTATTTGGTCAAAGTCTCTTTTTTTTCTAACTTTTTTATATAATTTTTTGAAAAAACTTTCCCAGCTAAAAAACGTCCAAAACAGTTTTCTTTATCCAAAAAAAATATATAATATGTATATATGTGTGTGTGTGTGTGAAATCAATGTATAAAATAAAAAATCAAGTTACTGACGAGCTTCACGAGTCGAGTTCGAATTGATCACAAACAATGAAAAATTCGAGTTTTTATTGAGTTTATCGAGTCGAGCTCGAGTCGAGTTCGAAATGAGCTTTGTTGAGCTCACGAGTCGAGCCTGTTCGACTCGAAAATTTCACGAGTTACAATTCTTGTTCGAGCTCGAGCTCAAGCTTCAACTCGAGCTCAATCGAGTCGAGTTTTTTCAAGTCAAGCTCGAGTCGAGTTCGAGCTGCTCGGTTCGTATAACAGTCCTATATGAGTTATTGTCACTACAATATTAATAATTCGTTATATTGTTTATTTATATTGTTTATTGATTGACATAATTATCCTTTCTTTGATGATGTTTGAGGATTTAATGATATTTTAGAAATATATATTCTCAATCCTATTTAAAATTATACACTTTGAGTTTAACACGAGAATTAATGAAAAATGTTAGTGAAGTATGTATTATAAGTATGAAAAGTGAGGTAGAAGAGAAAGTGAAATAGAAAATATAAGTGAAAAGTTGTTGTGATTGTAAAAGAGTCTCATTGATTAAAAAAGTATTACTCTCTCCTACTTAAATGAATGTGCACATTTCATTTAGGAGACATTTTAAAAATATTACCTTTTGTACAATTAAATAGCAAAGATCTCGTTTTCTACTTTCCAAACATTTAATTTTGGGAAAAATACAAAAAACCCTCTATTAAAAACTTTCAAATTCAAAAAACCCAATAAATAATTCTTATGTCTAAAAACCCTAATATTAGAAATTCAATACCATAAAGTCCAAAATTTAACGGTTTAGCCAATGTTATTAGATTTGAGAAGTCATATTACTTCAAACATGATTTTTATTTCAATTATGAGATTACAAAGATAAAATTTATCAATCTTAAGCAATTATAGAATAAAAATATTCAAAATATAATACTTTTAATATTAATAAAATTGTCGGACTAACATAGTAATAATTTCAATAGTAATTCTAAAAAATAATAATGATAGTGCTAATTTTTAGATTCTTTAATCATCTTTTTATCTATTATTTTATAATTTTATTACGAAATTTAATAATTACATTATATAAGCATGATTTTCTAAAAATAATTAGACATGGTATCATAAATTTATCTTTTTATTATTTTTTATCTCATAATAAAAATAATATTTTGTATTATTATTAATTATAATTATTTATCAATATATGATAAATTTTAAATACTTAACATGTCACAACTTTAAAAAAAAATTCATCTACATAAAAGCTTCAAACTTAAAGAAAAAGTTAAATCGTTAAATTTTGGGCTTTTTAATATTAAATATATAATTTTAATTATTTGTTGAGTTTTTTGTATATGAATGTTTTTTATAGGAAGTTTCTGGTATTTTTCCCTTTAATTTTGCAAGTATAAATTGCCCGTTTGTTTCTGTTTATTTTGTGTGGTTTATTGCTTTTGGCTTTAATTAAGCTATAATCGGAGTGTTCGTTTTCATTTACAAGCCATAAGCTCACAAGTAAGGTATAACCTAGTTATAATATAAATAAGCAAAAGCCAAAAAGCCATTAAAATACTGTTTTTTACTACTTATCTTATCAATAGATCCCGAGTTCAAATACTAGGGGTGTAAGTGGTTCGTTGCAAACCACGGTTCGGAATCGAACCAAACTAAATCACGCAGTTTAGTTCAATTTTCGAGCAATAGTGGTTTAGTTCGGTTCCAAAAATTGTCAAACCGTGTGGTTCAGTTTGGTATGCGGTCTGCTCCCTCCAAACCACGGTTCAAGACAGCGAGACCGAACCACCAAATCGAAAAGATAAACCAAATCATCAAACCGTTCATTATTAACCGTAGATATGTATATCTTTCATATCCACCTCACATTTAGATTTGAAAACCTCTAATTATATTAATGGATTTAAGCCCATAATCCTTTTTTCTTTTGGTTAATCTTCGTGTAATAATGTTAATTTACTTTCTAAAACATACCATTACAATTACTCAAATGGCTTGTTATTATTATAAACATTGAAGCACAATTTCATTTAAATTTTGAAGTTTTACATTCAAATACCCATGTTTGGTCTATGTTATAGATTTGGCTAATAAATGAATATTAGTTTACCATTCAAATGTTTGATCACATATCTATGGGTAAGGGTAATGTATTTTTATTTTTATTTTATTTTAACAACATGATTGTAATGGTAACAATTTTTTTCTAACTTAATTTAAAAAAAAAACTAATTAAATTTTTGTTTTGTAAAAAACTCAAAGAATCTGATATTACATACTCTATTTTTTACAATTTTTAATTCCATGAAAATATCTATTTTGAACTTTACATAAATCTTATTGGTATAAAAGTTCAAAATATCTATTTTGAACTTTACATAAATCTGATATTTCATGATCAATTTTTTTTTAAAAAAGTTACTATACCAAGAAAAATTAATAACTATAAAAAATATTTGGTTTGAAGTATAAAAGAAATGTCAAGAATATTTGGAGCCGAAAATTCCTTCTCAAATTAAAAGATTCATAATATATTTTGTTATTTACATTTTTTTTAGCAATTAGATATTAGTGGTATAAGTTGAGGAGTTAAGAAAGAGAGGTGGAGAGAAAGGGAGGGAATGAGAGAGAGAGTGGATAAAGATGAACTATAGAGTATTAGTATTGAAAATTTATCTGTTTTAACTAAATAATGACACCGATAAGGTTTCTAGTCCATATTTCTTAGGAATGGTCATCAGAAACCCACCATTTTTTGTTGGAATCAGATGACATTAAATAACGAAAATTTGATACCTAGGGAGAACGGATTCACAAACCCTTATCTGATATAATGGATTAATCAAACAAAGTTAAGTGATATACAGGAATCGAATACTCGTTCCTTGACTTGGATTCCTATGCACCAAACGAGGCCTTATGGTCTATCAATAAATAATAATCTCATCAAAGTATTAAATCCGTTATAATATTCCTGGTTTAAAATAAATTTTATTTTGAAATCTAAAAATTGGTTCAAAATATTTATCGTTTGATCTTAAAGCTTTTAGAATTCAATTTTACCTTACATTGAAACTTGTATCATTGCATTGATTATATTTTTTTAGTAAAGTACTCCCTCCGTTTTATTCGACTTAAAATTTTCTCTCACAGCACAGGAATTAAAAAATATTATTATAATAATAGGAGAGATAATGAGTATAAAAGATATTGTGAGTATAAAAAATAAATTTGGAGAGAGAATGAGTGGGAGAAACAGTAAGAGAATTGTTGTTGTGAGTATGACAAGTTGATCTCATTAAATTTAAAAATAATATAAATTTGCCATTTTGAGATGTACTAAATCGAATAAAACACAAAAAATGACAAATTATCCTAAATCGAATGAAATGGGGGGAGTAATACATAGATAAAAATAATTAATAAGGATAACTTTGATATTTACTTTATCAAATTGTTGTAATGATTACATTTTTAAAATACTACTTTCTTAAAAAATAAAAAATTTATTCTTTCTCCTGAATTTACTCTAAATCAAATTTTGTTACATATGCAATACAATGATTAAATACAATGTTCCAAAATTTGGTGAGGGTTAAAAAAGTTACCAAATTTGATGCATTCCTTAACTCCAAACCAAATTTTGGAATCTATTCATTTAACTATTTAACTATTGAAGATACTAACTGCTTTACATACTTTCTCCTTTCCAATCTAGATGCATACTTTGATTTTTTATGTATGGAGGAAATATTATATTGAAAGTGTTGTGAGTGTGAAAATAAAATAGGAGAGAGAATGAGTGAAGAAAATAGTAAATTATAATGGTGTTATGAGTATTAAAATAATGTAGGAGGGAGAATGAGTGGAAGGAATAGTAAAGATTCCTTTCCATTTTAAAAAATGTGCACATAGATTTGGGAAGCCCAAAATGAAAAGTGTGCACTTGAGTTGGGGACGGAGGGAGTATATATCAAATACTCCCTCCGTCCCAATCTAAATGTCCTAAAATGGGTTCGGCGCGGGAATTAAGGAAAGTGAGGTAGGAAAGAGAAAAAGTTTAAATGTTGTGAGTATGAAAAATTAAATAGGAGAGAGAATGAGTGGGAGGAATAATTAGGAGAGAGAATGTTGTGAGTGTAAAAGTAAAGTAGGAGAGAGAATGAGTGGGGTAGGAAGAGTATAAAAATAATAAAAAGTTTCCATTTTGGGATTGAGACATTTTAAGTGGGACGCCCAAAAAGGAAATTTGAGACGTTTAGATTGGGACGGAGGTAGTAATTTCCTTTTCATAAATAAATAAATATACATTTTTTCCTTTATCACTTTTCAACTTCTTATTTTTAAGCCCACTTGTGACTCTAGGCACTTTTTTAATCACATTTTATTTAATTTTAATTATTAAAATTATTTAATCAATTAAAATATTACAAATGTGAAATAAATATAAACAATATGAAATAAAGATTTGAGTCATTAATTTGATACTATCTATTGGAGATGTTAGTAGCTTTTACATATGAATCAAAATTTTATTTTTATACCTAATATTGAAGAAGATAATTTGATACCATGTGAATAGTGTCCATAGTTATTAAAATTTGATTTTGATACCTACTCCCCCGTCTTATTACAAAAGGCACCAAATTGGTTTTGTACAAAAAATAAGAAAATTGTATAGTGAACTAAGTGTTGTAAGTATGAAAAGTAAGGTACGAGAGAGAAAGTGAGTAGAGAATAGTAAGCGTATATATAATATGAGTATGACAAGTGAGTAAAAAAAATAAACAAGTATTAAAAAAATTCTTCTGAAATTTGTGATTTTTATAATGGGACATTAAAATGAGATATTTATACATTTTGTAATGAGACGGAGAAAATATGTCTTATCTCTATGTTGGAGATGCCCTTAGGGGTGTACTTTCTTGGAATAATGAACATTGTCCTATTTCTATGTTTATTTATCTCAAATAATTAATGTATTTTTAAAATTGGGATATTAAAGTGTATGAACTTCCAAAACTATCAAGTTACATCATTATATTTTCATGATTTTTTATGTTAGTAAAATATATTATGAAAATGAGAAAATTATCGATGGATCCTTCATCACAAGTCAAAAAATCAATTAAGATAAGGATTTTGAAATTTAACCAACTAGTCCGGCATCATAATCAAAATTCCACCTAGTCCTTCGCTACCCAAACTACCCCTTATCCAAAAATAAAAAACCATCCTCTCTCTCATGCTCTTCTCTCACTTTCTCTTTCTCCCCGCTGCCGAAAGAGGCGCTGTTACGATGAAAACCCTGTATCGGGACAGACCGAATCAGCGAGTTGCCGGAGGTACTAATCCTTAACATTCTCAGTCAATTACCTATCAAGCACGCTGTGAGTGAATTTGTATTATGGTGGAAAGAGAAATCGATTTCGGAGAGAAAGAGTAGAAGTTGAAGTGGTCGTTGGTGGAGAGGTGGGCTGAAGGAGGAGTTGAACACGGTGGTTGATGGAGACATAGTGGCCGGAGGAGGTGGGGTGAGTAGCTTGAACTAATTGGTGGTGGCGCTTGACTGGCGACGGTGGAGCTGCTGAAGTAATTTATGGCTCTCTCTTTAAACATAATGGAAATGATAAAATGAGGGTGAAATTGTCTGATGATCAAGGATAAAGATTGAAAACTTGAAATGGTTGGATACAATTGTTAGCATTGTTTCTTTTATATATAAAAAACAAGGTTATGATAGTATAAATATAAGTGAGAAAATAAAGTAATTTTTTTTAAAAAAATTGACACATTATTTCTTTTCTTTTATATATATAAAATTATTTTTTATATCAAATAATCTCATAAAATTCAAAAATAAAGGTCGTAAAAGACTAAAAATAACTGTAAACATAACTAAAAACAACTGTGAACTTAATAAATATGTCAAAATAATTTTATAAAATTGCAAAAATAGAGGCCCTAAAAGAATAAAAACAACTGTGAACATAACAAATATGTCAAATAACTCATAATATTGTAGAGGACATAAAGGACTAAAACCACTATGAACTTAACAAAAAGTAACAGTGAACTTAAGTAAAAACAACTGTTAACACAACAAATATGTCAAATAATCTCATAAAATTACAAAAATAGAGGCCATAAAGGACTAAAACAACTGTGAACTTAACAAAAAACAACAGTGAACTTAATAAATAGGTCAAATAATCTCATAAAATTGTAAAAATAAAGGCTATAAAAGACTAAAAATAACTATGAACTTAACTAAAATAACTGTGAACTTAACTAAAAAAATATGTGAATTAAGTAAATAATAGTCATTTTCATGCAGAAATTATGAATTTAGCTAAAACAACTGTGAACTTTTCTTAATTGTTATTGGAACAAATGTAAAAAATAACTATGAACTTAACAAAAACAACTGTGAACTTGTAACAACTGTGAACTTAATAAATATGTCAAATAATCTCGTAAATTTGCTCTAAATTATATGTTGATTATGCTAGTTTGATTCGTTTTGACGATAAGAATAATACAATGGTCTCAGGTTTTTTTTTTTTTAAATTTTAGATCTTAAAATATTTCATTTTAAAATTTTGGGAGGAGAAAAAAAAATGAAAAATCAGGGGGAGAAAGGGACAGCTACACAGCTGTCCCTTTTATGTCGCATGGTGTGCCTTTATAAAAAATGGGGTGTCATTATAAAGCGTGGACCTGATGGAATTTCTTCAAAATGTGTGTCCTTGGTGATTTTTTATATTAGGATGAGGGCTATTTGATAATTGCCCCTATTAAAATATTTAAATAGTCAAATAAAATGATTATTTTTGAATGCACGAAGAATTTCTTTTTCTAGTACAAAAGTACTCACTTTTACTTTTTATTTTTGAGAAGGAAACATTGATTTATGTCCACAAATTACTGAAATCATACCCTATTTAATTATGTCTGTGGATTTCATTTTATATTAATTCTGCAAAAAAGGAAAAAATAAAAATCTTGTATAGCAACAGACGGTATGATATAAGAAAAGGGAAATTTACCGCTAGGTCCTTTATCCTAAGTCAATCAATCAATTAATACAATGACTTTTTTACTTTAACCAGCTAATCCACAATCGAAATAAATATTCCACCACGTCCCTCGCTTAATAAAACCTCTTCCCTCATATACACGACACATAGTAAACACATTTCCCCCCTCCGTCTGTCCCTTTCTCTCTCTACACTCCCACCGCCGGTGATATGTCCGTTCTTCTCACATATCTCGCCTCCGTCTCGCCATTAACGGCCAAAAAACTCAAACTTCGTCCACTCACGCTGGTGAAGAATCTCAGATCTATCTCTGTTCGAGTAACTTGAGCCTTCCTTCTTCTCCGACCCACGGTGATAGATCTCACGAACATTGAAGCTTTGTTCCGACGGCTCACTCCGATGAATAGTCTTCAGATTACGGGATCAATTGAATTTATAAAATGGAATGGGTTGTAGTACACAACTTGATTTAATTGGATTCTTAGTGTTTGAATGTTGTCACATTTTCATATAGACTCAATTAATGTTTCCATCGTTGTTTATAGGTATAGGTAAAAATAATACAATTGGAGTTGATTTTACTGGATTTAACTGGTTTGATTTGATAGTGGAAGCTAAAAATGGGCGGAAACATCCTTTTATCAAGCTGTTGTAGATAATTTACTGGGAAAAGGAAATGTCCATCTCTCATGTAATGAAAAATGCATTTAATTTTTTATTTTTATTTTTGGGAAAAGAGGAGGTGGTTGTTGTTGTTGTTTAGACTAGGTTGACTCCCGTGTTGTTGTTGTTTAGACTAGGTTGACTCCCGTGCGATGCACAGACAGTTAATAATGAATAACTTATCGAAATCGAAATAAATACAAATGATAATAGAGATGTTTGTATATATTGTAAAACAATTATTTGAAAATTATATTTTCAATACAAATATCAGATTGAATGACACTAAAATAAATCTAGTGATACATCCGTGCGGTGCACAGGGAATTAAAATGCTTAAGAAGACGAAAATTAAATAAAATGACTAAATGAGAAAAATATTTTTATAAATTATGAAATACAGCTTTAAAAGACAACATTGTCAGAGCAACTTTCGAAAGAGGAAGGAAGATCATCATTACATATCAATATATTCAAATCATTGTGATTGTATTGAAAACGACATATGACATAGCATCAATTTAAAAGAAGGCCAACAATGAATAAATATTGAGCTTTGAAATTTATTAATAGTCATAGTATAAAAGGAATGCAATAATACAAATACCTTGAAATCCAATCGGCCAATGAACGGACACCAAGTGTCCCATTTAAATAAAAAAAATTAAAAAAAATCACCGACGTAGACGCGATTCTGTACGCGCGTGTATGGCACGCGCCACTTTTCAGCCAAAAATCTATAATTAAATAACCCTATATACTTTATTTAATATGCTACAAAGCTTTTTTGTTAAAAAAATAAATAAATTGTATGAGATATCAAGCTAAAATAAACACAATAACCATATTATCTCATCCCACTTATTAAATAGTAACTGAAACCCACATTCATCACACTCCCCAATATATATATACTAGCCTAAGCCCGTGTCCAAGGCCACGTTTTTTGTTTTATTTGTTTTTTTTTTAATTAATTTTTTTTTATGGACAAAATGGGAAAGAGACCAAATAGTGAGGGCAAAATGGGAAATTCCCCCATTGAAACTGTTCAAAGAACTGTTCATGAGGGAGTTCCCATTTATACTATAGATATTTATACTATATATATATATATATATATATATATATATATATATATATATATATATATATAGTATATATATTTCGTCCCATTAATAACTTCACCTTTTGCCATTTTGGGTGTCCCATTTAAAGCTCCACCTTTTTTTTTTTGGCAAAGAATCTTTACTATTTTCTCAACTCATTCTCTCTCCTACATTATTTTAATACTCACAACACCATTATAATTTATTATTCCCTCCACTCATTCTCTCTCCTATTTTCAAATTTCTCTCTCCTATTTTCAAATTACACTCACAACATTTTTTCTTCCCACCCATTTTCTTAATTTGCATGCCAGAGCCAAAATGGTGAACTAAATAATGGGACGGAGGGAGTATTAAATAACCCTATATACTTTATAAATACACAATAATTTTGTTCATAAAAATTCAACACCATTTCAACTCATCATCCTTTATCCTACAACTTTTGTTTTATTTTAAATTCTTTTTTTTTGTGATTAGTGAAATTATTATTATTATTATTATCATTTATAATTAAAAATAAATAATTAACACATAATTAATTTTCACTAAAAAGATATTGAAAAATAAAAATGGGAAATTAACAAAGGATAATTAAGAAATTTATATTTAAAAAAGACGATTTTTTTTCTGTGTCTAAATCAAATGAAAGAAGTCTCTATTTAAAAAGAGAAAAAAATTATGAATTTTGGTGTAATTTTTTTTTTAAAAAAATTAATTTATTATAAAATATTTGAGGTCAAAGAAATGGGGAGAAAAAATTATGAAATAAAACCAGACAATGAGCAGGTGACACGTGGATTTTCGATTATTTTCAATTATGCCATTAATGGAAATTATCAAGTTGCACTTTAAAGATTGGTCGACACGTGTCGAGAAATTAAAAAAAAAACCTCGCGACACGCCCAATTTTGCCCTATAACAGATTGTCACGTGTATATTCAGCCTTCTTATTTACAATTTTGCCACGACGTGAAATGTCCAAATTGCTCTTCAATGTCAAGTAAAGCAACCATTTATTACCCCATTGTAATTGTATGACTATTATCAATATAAGTAACTATCTCCATTTGACATAATTTCCAAGCCCAACATTAAATGGTAAAGAAAGCAATACTACATAAGTACATATATATTAAAAAAAATGATAAAATTATAAAAATTAGAAAACAATAAAATAGAAATAAAACAAACATCATAAGGAAAATGCATTTCTCTATATACAATTCTATAGTATTTTATCATTAAATAAATTTAAAAAAAAAACACGAACATGTTTATCACATACGAAATAAGTTATTGAAATCAGAAAAAAAAAGGTTAAGATTGAAAATCTAGTAAAAAAATTGATATTTTATTTCTTTTGAATAAAGAGATTTTTTTTTAAATAAAAACAAAAGATTTGATCATACCAAGAGGATAGTACAGTTATCTAATAAAAATTGATATCATTCTTTTTCAAATGGAAACTTTCCATTAACTCATTCTCGTACAGTAAAAAAATTATGTCATAGTTATTTACATTAACTCATTATGAACATAATTATGATATTTATTTTCAATTTAACTTATTAAATTTTGAGAAGAAAAATAAAAATACTAACAATTTCATTAAATTAAATAAATTTCCCCAAGCCCGTCACTTCCTCATCAAACCCAACCCACTTTTTTCTCTCCCTATTTTAAAATGCCAATTTCTACTATCTTTATTTCTTATAATATTGACATACCCTTCAATCAAAATTATAAAAATGATGGCCATCTTTCCCGATATTCATCTTTATAAAAACACAATTTTTTAAGACGAATAGAAATATCGAAAAATTTATTAATAATTTATTTACTATGCGTCAATGATTTTTTTTTTAAAAAAAAAATTAAATAAATCATTTGATATATCGAACTAAAATTCACACAATATTGAGATACTTATGATATTTATTTTCAATTTAACTTATACAATTTTGAGAAGAAAAATAAAAATACTAACAATTTCATTAAATTAAATAAATTTCCCCAAGCCCGTAACTTCCTCATCAAACCCAACCCACTTTTTTCTCTCCCTATTTTAAAATACCAATTTCTACTATCTTTATTTCTTATAATATTGACATACCCTTCAATCAAAATTATAAAAATGATGGCCATCTTTCCCGATATTCGTCTTTATAAATACACAATTTTTTAAGACAAATAGAAATATCGACAAATTTATTAATAATTTATTTACTATGCGTCAATGATTTTTTTTTTTTAAAAAAGTAAATAAATCGTTTGATGTATCGAACTAAAATGCACACAATAACCATATTACCTCATCTGTATTATTTTATCATCAAAAATATTTAAATAAAACAGACTAATATGTTTATCACATACGAAATAAGTTATTGAAATCAGAAAAAAAGGTGAAGATTGAAAATCTAGTAAAAAAAAATTTATATTTTATTTATTTGTGATAAAGAAATTTTTTGAAATGAAAACAAAAGATTTGGTCATACCAAAAGGAGAGTACAATTATATAATAAAAATTAATAGTATTCTTTTTCAAATGTAAACTTTCTATAAACTCATGCTCGTACATCTAAAAAATTATGTCATATTTATTGACATAAACTTATTATGAACATAATTATGATATTTATTTTCAATCAAACTTATTTAATTTTGAGAAGAAAATAAAAATCCTAATAATACTAACAATTTCGTTAAATGAAAAAAAAAATTCCCTAAACCCTTCACTTCCTCATCAAACCCAACCCACTTCTTCCTCTCTCTATTTTAAATTACCAATTTAAACTATCTTTATTTCTTATAATATTGACATACACTTTTATCAAAATTTTAAAAATCATGACCATCTTTCCCGATATTTGTCTTAATAAATGCACAATTATTTTAGACGAATAGAAAATTCGACAAATTTAGTAATACTTATTTAATATGCTTCAATGATTTTGTTTTAAAAAAACTTAAATAAATTGTTTGATATATCGTACTAAATTAAACACAATAACCATATTATCACATCCCACTTATTAAATAGAAACCAAAATTCACATTCATCACACTCTCCCATATATATATATATATATATATATTATTATTATTATTATTATACTAAATAACCATATATACTTTATAAATATACAATGGTTTTGTTTATAAAAATTTAACACCATTACAACTCATCATTTCATATCCCACCACTTCTATTTTATTTTATATTTTATATTTTTAGTATTACTTAAATAATAATAATTATTATTATTATCATTTATAAATAAAAATAAATACTTCACACTTAATTAATTTTCACTAAAAAGATATAAAAAATTTAAAAACGAAAATTAACAAAGGATAATTACGAAATTTATACTCCCTCCGTCCCACCCGAAGCGTCACTTTTTACCCAAAAAGGTGTCCCGTTTAAAGCGTCACCCTTTCCTAAAAAGGAAATATTTTATTAATATTCTATTACCCATCCACTATTCTCTCCACTAATTCTCTCTCCTCTACACTCACAACACTTTTTAAATTCACTATTTCCTCCACTAATTCTCTCTCCTATTTTCAAATTATACTCACAACATTTTTTCTTCCCACACTTTTCCTTAATTTGCATGCCACCCCTAAAATGGCGACACTTCTACTGGGACGGAGGGAGTATTTAAAAAAGAGGATTATTTTTTTGTGTCCAAATCAAATAAAAATAGTCTCTATTTAAAGAAAAAAAACTTACGAATTTTGGTGTAAAAATTT
Source organism: Adenophora triphylla var. japonica (assembly GCA_022495995.1). Classification (NCBI taxonomy): domain Eukaryota; kingdom Viridiplantae; phylum Streptophyta; class Magnoliopsida; order Asterales; family Campanulaceae; genus Adenophora; species Adenophora triphylla. Next base: position 547,465 of record JAFEMH010000568.1, read on the forward strand.
TTTTTTTAAAAAATAATTTATTATAAAATAATTTAGGTAAAAGAAATGGGTGAGAAAAAAAAACCAAAAATCAACCAGCGAATAGGAGGTCGCCAAGTGTCCCACCAAAAAAAAAAAAAAACCAATTCAGCATCCGGGAAGCTATCCACGCGCCGTTGTCGGCGCGTGAATACACGCGCCTGGTAAATGACGGAAACGCCCTTCACCACAATGTCGACACGTGTCGAAATTAATTAAAAAAAAACAAAAAAAACCCTCCAATCACATTTCGCCACGTCGAATTTTGGCCTTGTTATTTGCCTATTTGCCACCGGATGAAATGTCCAAAATGCCCCTTGAAGTCCAAACAATTACCAAGATCTTGTTATTATATATATATAGATTACCTTAAGCATTTTTTTTTGATATTTTGGTGGAACTGTAGATCACCTTAAGCTATTAACAACGGTGAACTTAAACAATTGTGAAATTAAGTAATACAACTGTGAACTTAACAAATATGTCAAATAAATTTCATAAAATTATAAAAATAGAGGCAATAAAGATTAAAAACAACCGTGAATTTAAATAAAACAACTGTGAACTTAACTATAAACAACAATAAACTTAACAAATATGTCAAATGATCTTATAAAATTGCAAAACAATAGCGGCCATAAAAGAATAAAACAATGAACTTAACTAAAACAAATACGAACTTAACAAATATGTCAATAAATCTCATAAAATTTGCAAAATGAAGGCAATAAAGACTAGAATAACTATAAAACAACTATGAACTTAACAAATATGTCAAATAATCACAAAAAAATTACAAAAAATATTAAATAAAGACCATAAAAAAATAAAACAACTGTGAACTTAACAAATATGTCTATAAATCTCATAAAATTTGCAAAAATGAAGGCAATAAAGACTAGAAACAACTATGAACTTAACTAAAACAACTGTGAACTTAACAAATATGTCATATAATCTCATAAAATTGCAAAAATAGAGGTCGTAAAGGACTAAAACAACTGTGAACTTAATAAAAAATAACAGTGAACTTAAGTAAAAACAACTGTAAACATAACAAATATTTCAAATAATCTCATAAAATTGCAAAAATAGAGGCCATAAAGACTAAAACAATGTGAAATTAACAAAAAACAACAGTGAACTTAACAAATAGGTCAAATAATCTCATAAAATTGAAAAAAATAAAGACTATAAAATACTAAAAACAACTGTGAACTTAACTAAAACAACTATGAATTTAACTAAAAAAATCTGTGAATTAAATAAATAATAGTCATTTTCATGCAGAAATTATGAGTTTAGCTAAAACAACTGTGAACTTCTCTTAATTGTTATTAGAACAAATGTAAAAAACAACTGTGAACTTATCAAAAACAACTGTGAACTTGTAAAAAATGTGAACTTCTCAAATTTGCTCCAGATTATATGTTGATGCTACTAGTTTGATTCGTATTGACGATATGAACACAACAGTGGTTTCAAATTTATTTTTTGATTTCTAGATCTTAAGATATTTCATTTTAAAGTTTTGAGGGGAAAATAAAAAGAAAGAGTGAGAAAGAAAGAGGAGAGAGAAAATAACATAGAGCTGAAATTCTTCACGCACGTTCGTCCATGTCATTTAATTGAGTGGCACAAGTGTAATTTTCATCAATTTATCAAGGACACGCGTGTCCATCTTTAAGTCAGGGACCTGATGGTCGAATTCCAAATTCCATGGCCAAGCTGGTTGAATTCATTAGAATCAGGGACCAATCAGTAATTGCCCCATAAGAAAATGTTTATTTTTTCATGTAACAAACATTTTGAAAATGTTTACCTTTATAAAATTTAATGAGAAATAGTATTGTTGGTTTTGGTGCCATCTAAATTGCGGATGCCTAAATTAGGGGATTAAACAAGCAAATTTGAAATTTCTGACACAGACGAGGGGAGCGACCGCGCGGCATGTGGCGGGCGACTGCGCCAAATTTATGGACAAAGGGAGAGATCATGCCCAATTCGGGGCAATCGTACACTGGCTTTTGGGATGATAGGGCGATCGCGCCCTCAGCAGGGGCGATCGCACCCTATGCCGGTTTTGGGCTTTCCTGCGGCATAATTTGGCTAATGGTGTAAAACCATGTAGGGTTAGGAGTAGGGAATATAAATAGAGCCTACCCCCAACCATGTTTGTAGAGTTGATTTTGCTCATATGTTTCTGTAGATCTAGGGTTTGCACAAACTGGAATTATTTGCCAATAATTCATGCATTAGATTAGAGATTGTAATCGGTTGATTTTCAGAAAATAATAATATTCTCTCCCTCTGTTCGGGAACGTAGCCAAGTTGGTGAAACACGTATATCTGTGTGTTGTGTGATTGTTGATTATTTTTTATCTTTTACATATACTCTGTTATAACAAGCTGGAATCAGATCCGGTCAGGTTAAACCCGCAGCAAAAGAATACGGGATCAGGAATTGAATCACCGGTAGACAAATTTAATAGGAAAAATAGTTTTTATTTTTGGCAAATCAAGATGAAAGCCTTGTTGAGAGACAAGGGCTTGTGGGCTCCAATGGCTGCTGCAATCGAGGATCGTCATGATCCAAAGGGCAAAGCAGAAGCCGTTCCCACCGAAATTGCTTTTTGGCTTGCATTGGAAGATATGTATTTGACACGATCATTGACCAACAAGCTATATCTGAAGTAGAGACTATATTCTCTCCTAATGGAGGAAGGTACGCCCATTAGGGATCAACTAGATAGATTTACATCTTTATTAATTAAACTGCGTAATATAGATGCTAAGGTTACTGATAAGTATGCTGCATTAATGCTTCTTGTTTCTTTGTCTTTATCATATGAACACTACGTTGACTCTAGTATCAGTGGTAAAGAGACGGTGACTCTAGAGGAGGTGAAATCCTCGCATAATACTAAAGAGTTACGTCGTAAGGCAAGCGGTAATAGTGGTACATATAATCAGACGACATGTTTGGTTGCGAAAGGCAGCAGGGGTTCTAGCAGTAAACAGAAGAAGAAAAAGTCTTCTGGCAAGAGGGGCTCGAAACCTGATGAAGTTTGTAATTACTTCAAAGGGAAGGGACATTAGAAGACAGATTGTCCTAGGAAGAAGCGAAGCGAGCCTCCAAATCGCAATGAATCTAATGCTACTGCAGTTGATACTAACAACTTTGATGGGGATTATGCTGTAGTGATAGAAGAATCTGCAAATAGTCGAATGCATGGATTTTTGATTCTAGATATTCTTATCATATCAGTCTGAGGAGATAGTGGTTTATAACTTATGAGCAGGTAGATGGTGGTAATATTCATATGGCCAACAATGTTACTTGCAAGGTGGTTGGTATTGGCTCTATCAAGCTGCAGACTCATGATGGTAAATTCTGCACTTTGAACGATGTGAGGCATCTTCCACAGATAACGAAAAACCTGATATCTCTTAGTCAGCTCGATAGTAAAGGGTATAGTTTCAAAGGTAAAGATGGAGCAGTTTATGTCTGCAAAGTTTCTGAAGTGATTTTGAGAGGCATTAAACGGGGCTCCTTGTATTTCCTACAAGGAAGGACGCTTTTTGGGTTAGTATTGGTTGCATAATCTAAAGTGGTCAAGGAGGATATAACCAAGTTGTGGCATATTAGGCTTAGGCACATGAGCATTAGATGGATGCAACTATTGGCTTGTGAGGACCCCGACCCGGAACCTACACGTGTCCCGAGCTGGAGCGTCCTCAAACTAACCCAAATTTCCTTAACTTTTAAAACCTTTAATTATCATTCAAAAATAAATACACTTGTTGTAATCATTTCAAAATAAATCTACACCTTTTCACCATGGAGAAATAGTTGATTAACTTAGAAAGTAAGAAACTGTTTTAATTACAAAAAGGCCTCGGTTATAACATAAAATAAAGATTTATAAATACAATTCCAGGAATTATACCAAAGTACATTTTCTATACCAACCTAATCATACCCCGACAATTCCCACAATATAACTTCCAAACTCCTCACCGCCCTTACTTGGCTGGTCCACCTGTCTCTAATCTAAAAACAAGAAAGGGAGAGGGGTGAGAATAAATCTCAAAGAAGCTATTATGAATGCAAAGCAAGATGCCAAATAAGATGCAATACATCAAAAGACATATCCACAATATCAGAGAGGCTCCCCCGCCGCCAACCGTCCCATACCGGTTGGAAACAACGACCACTCATCATGAATATATCACAACACATAAGTACGATAAAGTAACACTTAGAAGGATACCGAGCCAAGGTTTTAACTCCAAAAGGATATACACATCCGAGCAGAAGCAACATTTGATGAAGCGGTTCCTAACCATGAACAATAACAGTACCATAGGGATTCGACACACAGTCATATCCCCAAAGTGAAACTAGACCATCTACCTCAAAAAGAGATGCTAGCCCACTAATCCCACACAAGGGGGACAAATTGGGTTACCAATGTATGAATTATAATGAACTTGGCTCGGTGCCATTATAATTCCATAACATTGCCCAACAAACAAATACCAGCTGGATTTTCATAACTAAGCACAGTAATAACATACTTGCTTAATCAAACATTGTATGATCCAAAGTAGGGATACATACCACAATAGCATATCATGAAGATAGCAATACTATAACAAGTATTCAACATCTTAGCACAACGGCTATAAATCTCTGAACCACATGTACAGTTTAGGAATTCCAAAGTAGGGAATCCTACAACAATGTAATATCATAAAGATAGAAATACTATAACAAGTATTCAACATATTAGCACAACGGCTATAAATCTCTGAACCAATCCCAAAACAATTTAGGAATTCCAAAGTAGGGCATCCCAGCATTTATATCGAAATATATCACTGAGTCCAAACAAGACTGTCGAACAATTCCCGAGTCGTAATTAAAGTGCTTCCTTAGTTCCATTTAAACCCAAATTAGGGTGCCCTTAAATGATACAATTGATCTAAGTATAACTTAGGTTAAAAGGATTAATTTCATATTCCGGGAAGGTTAGGTTTCAAACTTTATATTGGTTAAGGATCATGCTAGAAGGTTACTAGTGAAATTTCAGCGAAACAGGGAACTGGACCATTTTCTGCCAACATGGGTGTGGATGTGTGCCCAAAATTTTTGTTTATTGGAATTCACGCGAGTTTGAAGACATCCGAGTTATTTGAAAAACGGAGTCGCCACGCCATTTTGATTACCTCAAAACTTTGAAAAAAAGGTTTTATGGGTTCGGAGGTTAAGTTACCCCTTGGGAAGAACGTTTGGCGTTCACCCAAAGTGCCTTGCCGGAGCAAGTCTCCCTAGATTTCATTAATCGTGTTTGCTTGCGTGCTTTCTTTGTGTGCATGTGTTTGAAAATAAGGGGGGGGAATGTCCCAAGTTATCTTCCGGACGTACAAACCATTTGTTGGTTGTCGCTCGGGATTCCTTGGAATTTATGTATTTGGGATTATGATCCCGTCCTCATCTTATGACTTATGATCATCGCATTTTTAAGCCTCGGGACCCTCGGGACTTGCGTGATCGAGAGAATGACTCTCTTTTGGTCAAAGATGAGGTTCTTTAGGAAGGAATGTCCTTAGCCCATCAATCCTACGCTTTAAGACGGTCGAGCTCGTATAAAGGCTTCATACTCATTCTTAAGCGATAATCGGAGATATAGGGTTCAAGGTTATCCTTTTCCTAAAGAAATCATGAACCTTTAATGGAAGGAACGATGCAAAGATGAGAACTTTTACACCGGTCCGTTCCAAGGTTGGGGGAAAGGGGAATGCATGATAAAAATGACTCTTTAATGAAAAGATGACATTTTTAGGTTGCAAATGATGCTTTTTGATTTAAAGAAATGATCTTTATGCAAATGATGCATAAAGATTTGATTTTTATGCAAATGATGCATTGAAAAAGGGGTTTTGATGCAAAGGATGCGTTTTCATTGAGAAAGATTTGATCTTTATGTGCAAATGATGCATAAAGATGACATTTTTATTGGAAAATAGGGATTTTAGGTGCAAAGGATGCACCTTTATGAAAAAGACTACATTTTTATGACAAATGAGGTCTTTAATGCATGCAAAGGGGAAAGGGGGTGATAAAGATATGATCTTTATGAATAAATGCCAAGTCCCAAACAAGATATATGAATGCAATGAGCAAGTATATCAATTAAAATGCAAGGTTAGGGCGTGCGAGGTTACCAATCGTTTCCTTCGCTTCTTCGGACGGAGCTAGGAGGAGAGGTTCTTCTTGGGTCTTCAAGGAGGAGGGAGATGGCTTCTTGAGCTTCTTCTTCACCTTCTTGGACTTCCAGCAGCCTCCTTGGGGGATCTTCTTCAGACATGAGAGTATTATGCTTCTTGTTGATGATTAAAATGGGTAGAGGAGGGCTCTATTTATAGGCAACTGGATAAGGCTAATGAAGCCGTGCGGCCGCAGCCCTTTGCAAATGAGGCCGTGCGGTCTTATCCATTGTGACTCAAAGCATTCTAGAACCATGCAAGGTGGCATCATTCTAGAAGCTTCTCCCTAATTAAGAAAACGTGTTTTCTTAATTAGGAAGGCTCCTACAGCCCTAATTTAAATTTGGACTGCTTCCAGACATTTCCTAACACTAGGAAGGTCCGGGAATTACCGAGAAATTTACCGAAATGTCGGGAAAATTAACCTAAGGCATGAGCCGATTTGGGTACTTACAGAAGCCCTCGGCAACGTCACTTGCAAGGCGAGTGGGGTTGTCGATAGAAAAGGATCCGATCTCGGCGAATGCCGAGACGGATTGGGTGACCAAGGTGGTCGAGTGGCCGAACCTTTTGGAAGGCTACCTACGTATCCCTGAGGAATCAAGCCAGCCGTAGTTCGGAATTAGGATCCGCTGGGGAGGAAGAAGAGAAACCGGTCTCTGCTGGGTACATAGAAGAGAAAATGACCTAGGAGGTCAAGCAATTGATCCTACCGGGGACATGCTAGGAGTGACCCAGTGGTCGAATATTTGAACTTTTATGAGGGGGCGCTTTATCACCGAGGAGTGACAAAGAAACAGGTGACCAAAGTGGTCGAATGGCCGGACCTTTTATAAAAGGCTACCTACGTATCCCTGAGGAATCAAGCCTTGATCGTAGTTCAAGCATCACTAGATAGTTAGGAACGATGTCTAGGATCCTTGAGATTTTGACAATTCGGAGGTCAGTCACCGAGGAAGCTAGAGCTACGGCACTATCTCTTTATGACGGGGATAGAGGTAACTTAAGTTGGGAAACTGAGCGTACGTCACTATTCGCGGATAGTGGTATCACAAGTTGAAATGACTTGGGCATACGTCACTATTCGCGGATAGAGGTAGCACAAGTTGAAATGACTTGGGCATACGTCACTATTCGCTGACAGAGGTAGCACAAGTTGGAAATGACTTGGGCATACGTCACTATTCGCGGATAGAGGTAGCACAAGTTGAAATGACTTGGGCATACGTCACTATTCGCGGATAGAGGTAGCACAAGTTGGAATGACTTGGGCATACGTCACTATTCACGGATAGAGGTAGCACAAGTTGGAATGACTTGGGCATACGTCACTATTCGCGGATAGAGGTAGCACAAGTTGGAATGACTTGGGCATACGTCACTATTCGCGGATAGAGGTAGCACAAGTTGGAATGACTTGGGCATACGTCACTATTCACGGATAGAGGTAGCACAAGTTTAGAGTTCTGACAATTCGGAGGTTGTCACCTGGTGTTATCCCGTTATAACGGAATTAATCTGAGGCGACCGGGAATAAAGCTTGATTGCTAAAGAGATAAGGGATATTTTTCAAAAGATGTTATCTTGGTTAAAAGATAACGGAAATTGCATGCCCAAGTGGAAGGTCCAAAGGTGGATTGTAATTTATGCTCGTAGCGAATGAAGCCGCCCGCATGAGATGGAGAAAAGAAGCCGTACGGCTAGAAGCCTGTTTTTTCCAGATTATTTAAAATCAGGTTTTGAACGGGCATCGGGCACCATTGCCGCCCACTTCAAGAACGCAGAGAGAGAGAAGAGAGAGAGAATTTTCGAAATTCTTCAACCCCTTTTGCTTCCCTTTGATTTGAAATGGATCCGAGGGCAATCCCATACCAAGGCAAGCGAGGAGAAACATCTCGGCGGCCGCGAGAAGGAGGAGGAAGGAGCTCGTGGAGGACGGAGAGGAAGTATGACTTCCTTACGCCTCCATCGAGCTTTATCCGGGAGAAGAGAGCACAAATCAACGAACCCGCGATCGCTGGGGTAAGCATTCTCATTTTGCTCAAATCCGATGATTTTGCTTGATTTTTGAATGATTTAGGGCTTGACCCGAATTATAGGATTTTGAATGATTTTTTTTTTTTTTGAATGATTTTGAGATGCATGAACAACCTATGAGGCTAAGAATATGCATGTGCAATTTTATTTGATGAAAATTATGAGAATGACTCACTTTTTTTCTCGCAAAATGAAGTAAGATTTTTTTTTTTTTCAAAATATGAGACGGAGTTCTTGCCTTGTGCTAGAACTAGGTCAAAATTCTGATTTTCAATGAGAAAACATGATTTTGGAAGATGAAAATGATTCATGCATGCCATTTTTTTGAAAAATAATGCTTATGTGCAAAAAATTGTGATTTTGTGCTTTAGGAAAGCAATGACGCGTTTCAAGTGATGAAAGACACGTTTGATGCAAAAGTTATGCTAGAAAACTTTTATGAATGCTTTTCTTTTGAAAATATGTGCACTTTTGAATATATGCATGCTTTTTGAAATGATATGAAGGACTCGACGCTTCTTTTGATGTGCTTGTCTACAGAGAACAAGTCTAGAGGACCGTCTGAGATAGCGGTCAAGCTGCAGAGGATGCCGATTTTGAGAAGGACGGGCAAATCCCAAGCAATGTGAGGGCTACCGGCTTGGATGCATTTGTAGAGGCCATCGGTAGGGGTGTCCACATCACCTCGAAGAGCAAGGGCTTGGTCCAGCCCTATCTCGAGTTCCGTGGGACAAGACACATAGCTTTCACCCGAGCCGGGAGAGCCGACATGACTCCGCCGATTTCACCGCTATTACGGGCTTACAGCTCACCGGAGGCCCGTGACTTGGAGGGACCATATTACACCGAGGAGTTTCAGGCTTTGGTCGGGTTTGAGCCGATTCCGAAGGGGCCGGGATGGAGACACGGAATGTCGAGGTGGCAGCTCGTACTAGCATGCGTAATTTTGCCGCAATGATGTGATCGCCCAAAGAACCGGCTAGAGCATTCATATGGTTGATGCTATCACCACCATCTTTGCCAATTCTGGGACGATAGCTATGACTTGCCTCCTCGACTCTCTCGGAGGATGTTGATGGGATAGGGACGGTCTCTTGGGGAGAGGCCGGATTGGCGAGCTCTACTTCTCGTTGGACATGTACGATGGAACAAGGCCGCTTCGATGGACTCGCTTTTCTTTTGCCCTCGAGGTAGTCTCCTTTTTTTTTCTTTTCTTTTCCCCGTCTTGAGACTTTTATGAGAGAGAAAATGACCTTTGATGTTTTGAACATGCAGCCTGGTTTTGCGAGGTGATCGGGTTCTTCCCTTGGAACCAAAGCCAGAGCGATGTCACCATCTTCCCCGCTATGGTTCGCCGGAGGGGAGATGCGAGAGATAAATTCACGGGGAAGACCCGGATTACCTTCGACTACAAAATGGTGAGGCCGGTCATCAATGTGGATGGGCACGACGGAGCGGACTTCTACCCCCGGGGCAGTGTATCCAGAGATTTTGCCGGGAGATGCCATCGAGGTGACGAGGCAGAGGAGGTGGCTCACTGTGGCCGACATGTGATGTCATTTACTTGGGGACCGCTTCTCGAGGCAAAGATGGTCATGTTCCCCCACTAGATGCCATTACTCCTTCCGACCCTCCAAAGACGGATGCCGCAGCCTGTGGACCGGCCGCGGATGAGATTGCTAGGTACTGTGCAGTGCGTGGCCGCGGAGGAGTACTTCGACATGGACACCCCTACGCCGTGTTTGTGGAGCAGCCGCCCGAGGACGCCACGTGCTAGTGAAGCCGGCGGTCACTGTGGATACGGGGAGGACGAGCCTATCGACTCCGCCGATCCCTCCCGCACATCCTGTCCTACGTGGTCCATGGAGTGCCGAGGAGGATGAGGATACCTGTCCCCGATGCTAGGGAGCCCCAAGACACCTTGCCGCCCGATAGCACCGTAAGTGTACTCTTAGTGGTCTTATTCCCTTTAGCTTTCGCATTTTCTCGCTTTTTGCTATTTTCTCGAGATTTTCTCGAGATTTTTCTTTTTTTTTTTTTTTTTTTTCGTGTTCCAAAGCCGCACTTACGATAGGCCGGTCGTGCGTAATAGGGCCGGAAGGACATGTGCCTGCCTCTTCGAGGAAGCCGGCCCGCGCTTCGAAGGCGGCAGCCGGATGCACAGGAGCTCGGGCGCAAGAGACGGCACGTCTGGGGCACAGGGCCTACCTCATCGGCCTCTGAGTACTCTTCCAAAGGCTATGCCTCGGGCGGGGACCCAACGCCGACATTCCGGGAGCAAACTGGGCCGAGTATGGGCACGATAATGTCCATCTATCTCGATGTGAGCGACTGTGAGGACTCCGATGAGGGAGGCTAGCATCTACGAGCCGAGCAAATGATGAAGATGAAGAAGAATCGGAGGCCTAGGAGGTCTCTAGAGTAGATTTGGAACAAAAACAAACAATTTACAATTTTTATGCACACTTTGTTTATTTTTTTGCTTTATTTGGGCGCCGATGGGGCGAAAACATTGTATTTATGTTTTATTTGCTTTTCTAATTCATGCTTTTTCAATTTGCATATTATCCGAGCCTCGGGGCGACTTTTTTGCTTGGAATTGGGGCTGAAAATGGGCCAAAATGATTTATAATGGTGTATAAATGCTTGAATGGCTTCGGATATGTTTTTGTACGTGTTTTGGTTGAAAAAGTGGGGTGAAAACTCCCTTGGGCAGCAACTTTGGTTGCCGCAGAATTTTTCTCGCAGAGGGCTAATGTAGCCGTGCGGCATGGCCTCGAGGGCAAATGAAGCCGTGCGGCTAACAGCCTGTCTCGAGCCGGTTATTTTCTCGAATAAAAGCAAGGCTTGGCCATTTCATTTCATTTTCACTCTAGACTTGTCCCAATTGTTCCAGCAGCATATTTTGGACCTAAAAGCACCATCTTTGATCATTTTGCGATGGAGAATCCCGTTAGATTGCAAAGGGGGAGACGAGACCATTTTCTATCCGGTCTTCAATCTTGGGCGAGATATAACTTCCAAAATCACAAGGGGCCGCTTGATTCTTCCTTCAAGATCAAGTCTTTATGGCATTTGAGGGATCTCCCGCCCGATTGGGATCTCGCTGAGAGCCGCAAAGAAAGTTCGGGATGTCCGAGACATGTTTATCAAGCTTTCTCTTACAACGAAATCGTCCCAACGCACGAAGACTTCAGAGCCTTGATTGGGGGTCCCGAGATTGAGGCTATATCTATTCCGCTGACGGAGACGTGCCGGTGACGGTAAAGCTTGCATCTTTTCTCGCAGATTCCTTTGGGAGAGGCCGAGAGGATGATGGTAGCCCCTGATAGGATTGACCTTCGATATCCCGGCAGGTTTGGGTCTCCAGATATGGCCGCGACCACAAGTGGCTATGGATGCTTTCATTCTCTCGCGTATTCTCTATTTTGTTCACCGCCGAGTCCGCGGGATTCACATAGTGGTCTCTTGGACATGGTCGAGACTCGCAGTGGCCGGGAAGGATATTGTCCCGCCGGTTTTGGGAGAGACATTTCATGGGATTGATAGGATGGCTCTGGGAGACCGCTTTCATGAGGTCCGGAGTCCGGCTATGTTGACTTTGTGGTCAGCAGAGAGGCTCTGGCTTTCGTCGGGGCTTTGCCGACTCAGCGCCCTCGGGTGATTTCTGAGAGGTGCACCTAGGCAACAGAATGTGGTAGCCGGAGCCGATGATGGCTAGGCTATCCACTTCTGACATCCGTTGGTGGATACCACATTGGAGGTTGCGTACTGTGAGGATATTTCAGAGTCTTATGCCGCGAGGGTTCCGTGATTCTCGCCGGTCGTCCTTCTACATACCCCGCTTGGTATCCAGCAGCTTGGGGCTTTACAGAGCCATTGAGTGATCGGGAGGACATCCGGACCATGGAGGTGGTGTCATTGGACATGAGAGATCCAAATGCCTTCTCTTTCTTCTCGAGGGCTTGGACACATACCGCTTTCCCACCTGTGGCTATCTTCAGAGCAGAAGAGCACCATCTCGACCACCGTCTACTGGACCGGTATGAGAGGGAGACGGGAGCGACTCGTTATCTTGGAGGATAGACGTCGAGCTTTATTGGGAGCCGACCGTGACTCGAGTAGGACTCGAGGGAGACCGAGGCTAAGGCGAGTTGCCATAACCAATCGTGTGACTTGGTCGTGATACGGAGGCTCTGCACAAGAGATTGTCCGAGGTCGCTCCTTCGACCGAGGCTCGCAGGGAGGAGGTGCGGACTCGTGCTCGTATAGAGAGAGCGCTCATTGACACGGGGTCGGGTAGAGGCTCCAGCGAGGATACCGCAGGTCGGGATGAGGGATACCGACATTATTGAGAAGAAAAGGAAGAAGACTCGACGAGGCCGAGGAAAAGGGAAGAAGATCGAAGAAGACTCAAATAATGACGACCGACAAGTCTTTTCTCAAGATCCTCTTATTGCCATTTGCAAACACATTAGTTTATTTAGGCATTTTGTTGTATTTTAGATCTTTTTAGCAGGTTAGCAGAGTTAAGAGGTAGACCGTGCTTGAACTCATCAAGAAATTTTTAACTTGTAATGAACAAGAAATATTATTTTAAAAATTAATCAAGACACATTTCATGGAAATTCAAATGCCTTTATTGATTGGGACCCGTTTTATGAAAACGGAAATACCCTTTACTATTTTTTAGGACGCACTTCATGGAAGCTTGATTGTCCTTTTTATTGTTTAGGACACATTTCATGGAAACTTAATCGTCCTTTTTATTGTTTAGACCGAACCATATATGGCCGCCTACGTTCCCTTTTACAAGAAAGGCTAAGGGGCTCAGTCTTCGTAGTTCATTCTCGGTGAACTAAAAATTTTTATGTGCACTGTCTTTGCCTAGACCGCCCTTTTTGGGGTTTTCACTTAGCCGGGCATTACTCTTTTTGCACTAAGATTTTTTTTTTTTTTTTTTTTTTTTTTATATGTGCACTCGTCTTTTGCCTAGACCGCCCTTTTTGGGGTCTTCACTTAGCCGGGCATTACTCTTTTTGCACTTTTTTCTTTTTTTTTTTTTTTTTTTTTTTTTTTTTTTTATTTTTTTTTTTATCGTACATAGTATCTTCTGAGTTTATCACCGTTGACCGGTGGACAAAGGGATTGCCATCCAAGTCTCGCAAGCTTCATTGCTCCTCCCGACGCATTTTCGCACCACATAAGGGCCGATCCAGACGGGTTCCCATTTTCCTGTGGGGTTGTCTCTCGGTAGGGGCTTTACTTTCAGACCAAGTCGCCTCTTTGATGTCTCCGGCCTCGACCTTTTATCAAACGCCCGCCATTCGCCTCGGTAGGCTCGGGTGTGTTCCATGGCTTTTAGCCTTCTCTCGTCAAGGTGGCTAATTCATCATGCCGCCGCGCAACCATTCCACTTCATTGACACTCGTTTTCCAGAGGACCCTTAATGACGGGATTTCCAATTCCACTGGTAACACTGCTTCCATCCCGTAAGTTAGGGCAAAAGGAGTTTCTCCCGTGGCCGTTCCGACAGACGTTCAGAGCCCCAGAGTGCTAGGTGCAGCTTTTCGGGCCAATCACGACCACGGTGGCCATCTTCCTGATGATCCGCTCGAGTGTCTTATTAGCAGCCTTCCACGGCTCCATTGGTTTCGAGGTCTCGTACGGGGACGACTTGTGGCGAGTAACTCGAATTCTCGACAGCCTATCGCAGCCTCCTTCGAAGTGTGACCCATTATCGTAAATGATCTCGCTGGGCACCCCATATCTCGCACATTATGTTTTCTTTGATGAACCGGGCCACTTTTCTGGAAGTGAGGACCTTGTAGGACTTGGCCTCTACCCACTGGGTGAAGTAGTCAATGGCCACCAACACGAACTCGTGCCCATTGCTTCCTCGCCGGGATATTTTCCCTATCACGTCAATGCCCCAAGTTGCAAACGGCCAAGGAGTCGCCATGCAAGCATGTGTCATGAGGTGGGAGATGGTTGAGGTTGGCAAACCGCCGGCATTTGTCGCAGTTCGGACGTGCCGAACGCACCGCTTCCATGGAGATCCAAGAGTAACCCATTCTCGAGGATCACTTGCATCGTGGCTCGCATTCATGTGAGGACCGCAGGACCATCGTGGATTTCGGTCATCAACTCTCCGGCTCTTTCTTGAGTGACACATAAGAGGAGTGGTCCTTGATACCGCTTCTTGTATAGGTTGCCTCCTAGAATGACGCATCGAGAAGCCAACCTTTTCGTGGCTTGCAAGCTTTTGGCTCGACTCCTTCTTTTGGTCTACCTTCTTCGTCTCCGAAAGCCGACTCTCCGTCTTTGAGGAATTGGTAACTGATTGTACCAAGGTTCCTTTATAGGCTCTAGTCCTGTGTCCACTTCACAAATGTAAAGTCGGCTTCTCTTCTACCCACTCAAGGGCTTTATGGCTTTTCCTGGATCTCTACCAATGAGGCTAGAGTAGCTAGAGCATCTCGCGAACTGCTCTTTTCCCTCAAGTAGTGGAAAGTTACTTCTGAACCGTCCAACCAACTCCTCCATACGGGCATGATACCGTTGCAGACAGGTCTACGCCTTCCACTTGTTGGAGACTTGGTTGATGATCGTGGCCGAGTCTCCGTAAACTTCGAGCTCCTTGACATTTCTTTCTAAGGCGGCCTCCAAACCAAAGAATGCAAAGCTTCATACTCGGCGACATTGTTCGTGGCAGAAAGTTCAACTTGAGGGCTATGGGGTATGCTCATCTTTCGGATCGACCAATAGCATTCCTACACCATTTCCTCTTTTGTTAGCGGCTCCGTCAAAGAACAATTGCCATCTATTTTCGTGCTCAACCGCAAAGATCCCTTCATCTCGGAAATTGGGGTTCGTGCCCTCTCGTCTTCATTACCGGGGAAATTCGCTAGGTGATCCGACAATGCTTGACCCGATGGCCTTTCTCGGTCACATAGTTGATGTCGTATTCGCCAAGAAGAAGGACCACTTCGCTAGACGCATCGATAGGGAAGGCTTGTCAAAGATGTACTTGATGGGGTCCATTTTCGAGACCAAGTTCACAGGCGGGCTTCGCATATAATGCTTCAACTTGCCGACTACCTGCACTACCCCGCACAGGTCTTTTCACACGCCGAGTAATTGAGCTCACTCCCTCAGAGCTTCCTACGACAAAGTAAATGGCATTTTCTACCCGAGAGTCTTTCTTCTCTTGAGCAAGCATAGCCCCAACCGCCGTGTTCAGGATGCTTAGATAGAGCGTAAGAGGCTTCGTCTATGTGGGGGCATAGTACCGGGGATGCACTAAGTATGCCTTGATCCGGTCAAAGGCGTCTTGGCATTCTTCGGTCCATTCTCGTGTCCACATTCTTCTTCATGAGCTTGAAGATGGGCTCGCACATAGTGGTCAACCGATTGACAAAACGGCCGATGTACCGCAATTTTCCCATGAAGCTTTTGACTTCGTCTGGTTTGAGGTGGCCTCATATCCATGATAGCTTTGATCTTTCTGGGGTCAACTTCTATACCTCGCTCCGTGACCATGTACTCCGAGCACTTTTCCCCTTGTCACTCCGAAGGTGCATTTCGTGGTTTAGTCTCATGGAATGCCGTCTCAACCTCTCAAAGAATTTTCGTAGGTCAACAAAGTGCCGCCCACCTTCTCCTTTGGAGTGGATTATCATGTCGTCTACGTAGACCTCAATCTCCTTGTGGATCATGTCATGAAAAAGTGCGGTCGCCGCCCTTTCGTAAGTAGCCCCGCATTCTTGAGCCCGAATGGCATTACCGTATAACAAGAGGTTCCCACGGTGTGGTGAAGGCCGTCTTTTCTTGGTCTTCCTCGGCCATCTTGATCCGGTTGTAGCTCGCAAAACCATCAACGAAGGATTTGACTTCGTAGTTGGCAAAGTGGAGTCCACCAGATGTCTATGTTTGCGCAGGGTAGTCGTCTTTGGGGCCGGCCTTGTTCGTATCTCTGAAATCCACACAAAGCCGCACCTTCCCATCGGCCTTGGTTACGGTCACGATGTTGGACAACCATGTCGGGTATTCAATGACTCGATGAATCCTACCCGCAGTAGCTTCTCAATTTCTTCTTTGACCTCGTAGAGACCATTCCGGCTTGATCTTTCTCGCCGCTTTACCGGCTTGGCATCTCGGTGCTAGAGGGATTCTCGTGCTCTACTATCGAACCGTCTAGCCCCGGCATATCTTTGTATGACCATGCAAACACGTCGACGTATTCTCCGAGCAAATTTCAATCAATCTGTCCCTTTCAACCCCCGGAAGAAGCTTCCAATCTGTGTCTCTTTAGGTTCCTCAATAGTACCCAAGTTCACACTTATCAAAACCTCCTCGGCTTGGGCCCGGTTTTCCTCTTTTTCTCAAACCCGCTTAAAGATTTCTTTAATGTATTGTTCGTTTAGTGTGTTTGCATCTTGTTCAAATGATTCATTATTAACTCGTTGTTAAGTTTTGAGTTAATTTATCATTTGTTAAGTTGGCAATAAGAGGATAATCGTAAAGATTTGTCATTTCATTCAAGATAAGGGGAAAGATGACATCGATTACATTTTCATAATCCTCAGCGTGAGGCCTTCTGATGACTCTCGAGGACTGGAATTCGAAGATTCCCGACTCAACCGAATAGACAACACCGACTCGGGACCCTACACTACTTATTGACTCGAGGGGGACTTGACAAGGGTTGGACCGGGATCTCACTCCTTCTTGCCGTTGCCCCTGGGAGTAGCAGCCTTGTCGGCGTTCTTCGTAAAGTTGGAGACTTCGAACCGATCAAAAGCTTGCCGGAAATCATTAATGTGCCTAGATCGTGGAAAGATGGTGAGGGGAACTAAAGTAACTTGTTGCAATCTTTCACCTAGCTCTTCCGTAGCGACCGGACTCATTGATCAAGGGTCCGGCTCATCTTATCAATGCACCGCCGATAACTCATTTTCTCTTACCGATCTTGGACACCACGACCTTGTCAAGTGTAGCCAATAGAAGGGTTGGCCTGGATAATGCCGATGAAGTCTTCTTCGTAAGGGGTCTTAATTCTTCCTTGACCGGCTACGTATTCAATAGGCTTTCGTGTTCTCGCTTCTAGATCTCGCTAGCTTCTCATTGAACTTTACGATGGCCACAAATTCAGCACTTTCTCGCTTCAAGAGGATCACCGTACACCTGGGTATCAGCCGGACCGTGCTTGGGGTGACGGGTTCCTTCGGCAGTTCCTTGGCATAACCGACATAGTAGTCGAACTTGCCCGAAGGCTCTCCTAAAGTTCCTACGCTCTTGTCCCTAGCTTCATATCTTTCCTTAAGCTTCGCCGTGTGGACTTTCTCTTCTTCTTCTTCCTTGAAGGAGCGTCCTCATTGATCCATTCTTGATACTCATACTCGAGGCAATCTTCGCAATCACATACATCATACCGTATGTGAGGCTTGGGTTGAACCGGGATAGCCCCTCCAATTGCTTGGTCATTACCGTTGTGGATTACCATGTTGGCCATTTTGACACCGAAAAGCCGACAAAACCGAGGATTCTCGCGAACTGTCTCGAGAATTCTCGCTAACAAGTCGCCGACCCTGTTCTCACCCACTTCTTTCTCGCCGCGGAAAGGGATAGGAAAGGTTTAGACTCGGGGTAGGTGTTTAGTCAAGGCTCGTGCAATATGCAAATTAGAATCTTCAAGTTTACTTAAAATGTTGTCTTTTATTAATATCTATTTGGTTGGAAAAGGGGTTCTCGCCCTTCTTTTTCACAACTACTCTAGATCCCGGATCGCCGGGTTCCGTCACTACGTCTATAAGCCCCTCGTATTCCACCCGTATTTCGACCTCCCAGTGGTGGATGCCCCGGCGAGGGTCCTATAGTGGCACGCGGATCCCACCGACCGAGAGTAAAGAACGCTCCTATCGGGTCTAGCGGGTCATAGGACCTTTCAACGCACGAGCGATGCGGATTATAGTCAAGGCAATACCGTGAAAGTCTCGTCTCTCTGCCTCGACGGATCTTTGACAGAGTTTCGCTTGAGCGAATGACGGTTTTTTGACTTTCGGTAATGTCCGAGAATATAATAGGCATGGGTCGGGCGGCAAAAGCCGGATGACACAAATGTCACATTGAACTTCGTTGCATACGCAAAGGCGCGAGTCGGAATCGAAGTCAATGCCGGTCAAGATCTTGCCAATTTTTCCTTGTCGGAATTTTGCGTAGCTTCGCTTGAGCGAAAGATCTTTTATTTTGGCAAAGACTTGGTCTTGACTTTTACGCATTCCGTGCGGGTCAAGGTCAATAGTCAATGTCTGAGTCAAGATCCCACCGATTTTTCCTTATCGGAATTTCGCGTAATTTCGCTTGAGCGAAAATCTTGGCTTCCGTTATGAGCTAAGGCTTCGACCTTTACGAGGGTATGCAACCGGGCTATATGACACGGACTAGACCAAAAACCAACCAAAAGTCACGGTTTTGAAACGTGTGACACCTGACCGTGCATTGGTCGACACCGGCCGCCATGGGAGGTTGGGATGATTCCGTGCGCGCCCGGAGCATCGTAAGGCCGTCCGTGATCGCACTGAACCACCCTGCTTGAGGGACGTGCGTGCAAAAGTGTACAGATATATCAAAGTGCGCGCGTAGTGTGCGGTCTCCTAAAATTGTTCCTTTTTGAGTTAAAACAGAGATTTTCATAAATGTGTTTTAAAGGAATGATTTTCGGGATCGGGAGAAAATGCAACACATAAGCATCGTAAATTTTCTCGGGAGCCCTGGGCCGCCATGGAGCCGAATAGCCCCAAGCCGCTAGGACCGCCAGATTAACCATGATTTTTCCCGGTGGAATTGCCACCGAGGTCGTATGGTCGAATCCTATGAGGATTAGCCGTACGACCGCATGGATCAATTTTCCAGTTCCACTCCTTTTGCTATTTTTCGGGTTGTTTCCCGTTCAAAGTATGCACAGATTCCAAGATGCAAATGATGCAATGCATGGTAAAGAAAGCAAGCACGATTAATGAAATCGGCGATGGGAGTCTAACCCGCTCAAAGGGAAAAGCTTTTTGTATTTTTTTCAAAATTTTTTTTTTTTTCAAAAAGGGATACTGGTACGTGGGATTGTTAAACCGCCTTGTTATCCCAAGCCCCGGTTAGGGAGCGATACAGAAGGGTAAGTGGGGTCCACCTATATACCAAGTATCGACTTTTGTTTTGAAAATAAAGCTTTTCTCCTTTGGGATGATCCCCACGGAGTCGCCAAACCGTGGATGTGTGCCCAAAATTTTTGTTTATTGGAATTCACGCGAGTTTGAAGACATCCGAGTTATTTGAAAAACGGAGTCGCCACGCCATTTTGATTACCTCAAAACTTTGAAAAAAAGGTTTTATGGGTTCGGAGGTTAAGTTACCCCTTGGGAAGAACGTTTGGCGTTCACCCAAAGTGCCTTGCCGGAGCAAGTCTCCCTAGATTTCATTAATCGTGTTTGCTTGCGTGCTTTCTTTGTGTGCATGTGTTTGAAAATAAGGGGGAGAATGTCCCAAGTTATCTTCCTGACGTACAAACCATTTGTTGGTTGTCGCTCGGATTCCTTGGAATTTATGTATTTGGGATTATGATCCCGTCCTCATCTTATGACTTATGATCATCGCATTTTTAAGCCTCGGGACCCTCGGGACTTGAGTGATCGAGAGAATGACTCTCTTTTGGGTCAAAGATGAGGTTCTTTAGGAAGGAATGTCCTTAGCCCATCAATCCTACGCTTTAAGACTGCCGAGCTCGTATAAAGGCTTCATACTCATTCTTAAGCGATAATCGGAGATATAGGGTTCAAGGTTATCCTTTTCCTAAAGAAATCATGAACCTTTAATGGAAGGAACGATGCAAAGATGAGAACTTTTACACCGGTCCGTTCCAAGGTTGGGGGAAAGGGGAAATGCATGATAAAAAAATGACTCTTTAATGAAAAGATGACATTTTTAGGTTGCAAATGATGCTTTTTGATTTAAAGAAATGATCTTTATGCAAATGATGCATAAAGATTTGATTTTTATGCAAATGATGCATTGAAAAAGGGGTTTTGATGCAAAGGATGCGTTTTCATTGAGAAAGATTTGATCTTTATGTGCAAATGATGCATAAAGATGACATTTTTATTGGAAAATAGGGATTTTAGGTGCAAAGGATGCACCTTTATGAAAAAGACTACATTTTTATGACAAATGAGGTCTTTAATGCATGCAAAGGGGAAAGGGGGTGATAAAGATATGATCTTTATGAATAAATGCCAAGTCCCAAACAAGATATATGAATGCAATGAGCAAGTATATCAATTAAAATGCAAGGTTAGGGCGTGCGAGGTTACCAATCGTTTCCTTCGCTTCTTCGGACGGAGCTAGGAGGAGAGGTTCTTCTTGGGTCTTCAAGGAGGAGGGAGATGGCTTCTTGAGCTTCTTCTTCACCTTCTTGGACTTCCAGCAGCTCCTTGGGGGATCTTCTTCGTATTATGAGAGTATTATGCTTCTTGTTGATGATTAAAATGGGTAGAGGAGGGCTCTATTTATAGGCAGTCTGGATAAGGCTAATGAAGCCGCGGCCAGCCCTTTGCAAATGAGGCCGTGCGGTCTTATCCATTATGACTCAGCATTCTAGAACCATGCAAGGTGGCATCATTCTAGAAGCTTCTCCCTAATTAAGAAAAACGTGTTTTCTTAATTAGGAAGGCTCCCTACAGCCCTAATTTAAATTTGGACTGTTCCAGGACATTTCCGGAACACTAGGAAGGTCCGGGGAATTACCGGGAAATTTACCGAAATGTCGGGAAAATTAACCGGAAGGCATGAGCCAGATTTGGGTACTTACAATGGGCGACCGCCCAGGCCACTTGGGCGACCGCCCAAGTGAGTTTTACAAGGGTTTAAGTTACTGCCCTCTTGGGCGGCCGCTCACCACCCCTTGAGCGACCGCCCAAGACCTTTTTCCAGCCACATTAATTTTCAATCCCTTTTTACTTAGGTTCATTTCCCTTTTAATTCTTTCTACAATTCAAGATCACCAAAGGAATCTCCTAACTTGCCAACCTCATCCTAAATCACTTAACCCCAAAATAACATAGATCTAGATTTTTTCACCACAAGAATTCCCACCCATTTCATTAACTCATTTCAAGTTTAACACTTTTAATCTAAATCAACCCATTTTCTTACACTCTTGATCAACAATAACATTCCTTCCAAAAGATTAATCCATTCTTCAACTCCCAAGAAGATTTTCAAAGCATTTAAACAATCATCTAAATAACAATAACAACATTAAATAACTCATGAACATTTAGATGAAGGGAAGTCATAACAACTCACCTAGAATAGGAGATGGATCATGGATTTCTTTAGCTTAATAGATTCTCCTAGTTGTCCCAAGCTCAAATGTACTCTTGGATTGAAAAATGGAGAAGATTTGGACCTAGGAGGTTCTTGGGAAGCAAGCTTCACATTGAAGCTTCCATGGATTTTTTATAAAAGGAAATGAAATGAAGGAGAAGAAGAAGGGAGGTGGAGTATAAAATGGATAAAGGAAGAGGGGGGGGCCGGTTCAAGGAGGGAGTATGGGGAAGGGTATGGTGATGAAGTGGGAGATTTGACTAATTGGTAAGGGAGGATGAGTGAATTAGGGGGAGGCATGGCCCCCCATGCCACCCAATCCAAGGCTTTCATCAAATAATAATTTGGTCCCCTAATATTCTAAAGCATTTTAAATTAAAATCCTCCTACTCAAGTATTTATTCCACATACTATAATCCTCCTTCCACATTTTATTTATTTTCTATTTTTATATTTCCCTTTAGAACATTAGTTTATTTCCCAAACATTTCATCCTAATATAAGAATTTAGAGATATAAGTAAACATATAAAGCTAACATTAATATTAAAAGCATATAATGTTATACTAATATAGTGCCTATGGTTAGGGTCGTTACACTCACTCCCCCTTAAAGAAAATTCGTCCCGAATTTGACTGTCACTTACCTAACTGATCAACCCGCCTCGGTTACACGTATACCTCAGACTTCAATTCCCACTAGTCTCTTCAATGTTGTGATTCTTCCCCCAAAATTTTCTAATTCCATTAATAATATGATATTACCACTCAATGACCCAAGCATACTATACAATTATCACTAACGCGAATTTTCACAATCTCAATGAAAGTATAAATAAAAGTATTACAACTTATGTCACCAAATCCATTATAATATCACATTAAAACTTCAAATACTCTATAAGCTTCTCCAAGCCAGTCTATAAGTCAAATTACCAATCTTTTCTAAAACTTCAAATGGACTAACAAACTCTGGCGTCAATTTACGTAGGCCTTGCTTCTCTAACCTCATCCCAACAAATTAGAGATCGATATTTCTTTCCCGAACAACGCCTCATACGGTTTTATCTCAATGCTAGAATAATAACTGCTATTACACGCACCCAACCACTGGTAATCCCACGTCCTATCAACTACTAGAATTCATTGTGCATGCCCATAGCATATCCTTAATAATAAGTGATGATTCCTCAAATTTTCACAAAGTTAAACTCAATAGCATTCCTACATTCCAAAACGATCTTTCCAACAGATGTCTACCCAATCCATTCAATACTATGGGATTTATACTATCAAGCTATCTCCAAGATTGATGAGGACTTTATCAATAAATATTTCATCAAAGTATCTATACTGAGTAGAAAATACAAATCAATTTTCTATACAAAACGACATACCCCTCTTTACTTCCAATGTAACTCAATCACAAAATCTATCGTGATAAAACTCTCAAGTTCAATCTAGAACTCTAAATGTTCTAACAAATCTTCCAACGTCAAAATTCTATTTCCACATTGGTGATCAAACTACCTTATATCTCGACTCACTTGAAACGAGTTAGTTCAATTATCTTATCCGCAGTTCTCATAATACAATATTAAACACTTGCTCATGGAATAATAAATGTGGACATGCTAATAAGATCCTGATTCCACGAACGGAATATTAATTGACCATTTTTCACAATTCAATGTTCTAGTTATGTTCAGGACTAGTGACAAATCAATATTCAAATTGAATGGTTGGCCGCCCACAACGGAGCCGATCCAACTCCAAAACAAAACCGAGTCTACTGTGACCGACACAATAATAATCCCACACTTATCAAATCATTTCTCAAATCAAAACTTGAATACAATAAATCATTATAGGGAAACTAGGTTGCCTTTTTACTTGCTTTTGTACGAACTATACTTTAATATAACATGTCCTTCTAAATTTTACAACATCTTTCAGAATTCCAAAGAATAGATAAAAAGAAATCCAATGAGACTCGAATGGTTTATTTATTTAAAACCGTCCCATACCAGTTTTAATTAACTAAACCATTCAAAATTTTAAGAAATTTTGTTAAAGATTGATAAGCTGACAAAATTAACTCAAGTGATTTAATGATCTACAACCGTCTCATTCCAGTGGTAGATAATTAAATTACTCCCAGATTTTAAGGTACACAAAAACGGTTCACTGACTTTAATAAATCAAAATATCCCTGAAGGGTACAAATGCTCATACTGAAGTTCAATTTATAATCCAAAGTTGTAAAGCACTTTTAAAACAATTCCAACAAAATATTCTTGTTTGACCTCTATTTATAGTATAGCCACCACTTATAATATTTATACTTAGTTAATTTCTCTATAAGAAAACACAATCTTGCCATACTATTACAAATTCCGATAAATAACACTAAAATAATCATTAAGCTTACAAACTAGGTAAATCATCCTCAATTCAATAATTCCTCAAGTTGAATATTCAACACTTTTACTTAATTTGAGTCATCTATTCCTTACCTTTGATATTGGTATTGTACTTAGTAACGACGTATTGCAACATCTAGTTCCCAATTAAATACCATAATTTCTAAATAAGAAAATATAATTAGAACTCACATAGATCAATCATTCCCAAATTTCGATTAAAATTACGGTATAATCTAACTTACCTCCCTATAACCCTCAACAACTCAAAATCCGTATAGCGTCAATATCTTCCGAGCATCACACCAATCCTTTATATGAGTCACGCAACTAAGTCAACCTATACGGTGTAATCATCCTAAAGTATCCTGTCTTCCAATAAGATTTATCCTCATTTTATTTTCTCAACTAATGATAATCATCTCTCAAAACAAACCATATGCATGTTTTACCAATTCCTGAAGTTGATCCTTTAAGTCACCAGTAACTGTATCTATTATACTTCTTTGCATTTTCCCTATTTACCTCTCCACCACTAATACACAATCCACAAATCAAAACGGTCATACTATATATATAAATGTTGTCTTAAGTATATCCTTTAAGCAAATTTTCACTGTAATTGTAACACTCCGAAAAATTTAACTAATAACCATTGAGTATCCTACTAGTTTCTAAAATCAGTCATACAAATCGTCAACAAGTGTTAACGAATACTTATTCTTCACAGTTACCTATTTAAGATTTCTATAACCTTATAATTAACCACCAAGTATCATCTTTTCTAATTATAGTAACAATTTACCCTTATGGAGATTCACTAAGCTCATTATCTTCTTTATCAAATACTTTCCCAAGATGAATCATCAAGTCCATCATCCCAATTAGTGTCCTCTATCTAGGAATCCGAATGCCAAAATAATACCTTATAGCAATTCAAAATCTCAATATCCTGGTATGATACCTGATGAAAACCCATTTTGAAACTCACATAGAAAATACCACTTAATCAACTAATAGCACATAAGGCAAAGATATATTGGTTCTATAACTCGCGATATTTTATAAACCATAAAATCCCACTTAGACTATCACTTTCAATACTAGTCCCATATATCTAGTCTCCCCACGAGACACCAATGTATAAATACTCACGCAAGTACACAACCATAAATCACTCTTAATTAGGCCATACTTTTGACAATTACGCGTATGTGACATAATATCAATTAATAATTTACCCGACTCAATTACACACGGAAGTAAATCAAACGTAGATAAGGAGACTTGCTTCTTGCGACAGTCTTCCTCAAACACAACAACTACTCAAATCATTTGGTTAATATAACGATGATTCACGGATTGGTAACTCGACCAAATCCACCGGCAACACATGCTCACTTAATCACAACTACCATGATACACAAGAATGATTCGAGGTACTCTCCCATAGGAGTAGAACCTTCAGCACATAAGGCAACTTTTGGGTCAATTATGCAAAGAAAGATGGAATGTAATACCACATGAGAACGAATGAACAAGGATTTATAAAAGTATGAACCCTAACTCCTGAGACAGGTAAAATATCTCAAATGATGGTGGAGGAATCTATCTTTCCATAACTCACCTTTCCTTGATTCCTTGGTTGGTCAATATCATTTTCTGTCTTTGAACAATTTCCTGCATTAAACTCTCGATGTAAGTTATCGCACACTCTCACTCAGCTAGACTCTACCCGAGAACTCTAACCGAGCTCTGATACCAACTGTGAGGACCCCGACCCGGAATCTACACGTGTCCCGAGCTGGAGCGTCCTCAAACTAACCCAATTTCCTTAACTTTTAAAACCTTTAATTATCATTCAAAAATAAATACACTTGTTGTAATCATTTCAAAATAAATCTACACCTTTTCACCATGGAGAAATAGTTGATTAACTTAGAAAGTAAGAAACTGTTTTAATTACAAAAAGGCCTCGGTTATAACATAAAATAAAGATTTATAAATACAATTCCATGAATTATACCAAAGTACATTTTCTATACCAACCTAATCATACCCCGACAATTCCCACAATATAACTTCCAAACTCCTCACCGCCCTTACTTGGCTGGTCCACCTGTCTCAGAATCTAAAAACAGTAAAGGGAGAGGGGTGAGAATAAATCTCAGCAAACTATTATGAATGCAGCAAGATGCCAAATAAGATGCAATACATCAAAAGACATATCCACAATATCAGAGAGGCTCCCTGCCGCCAACCGTCCCATACCGGTTGGAAACAACGACCAGCTCATCATGAATATATCACAACACATAAGTACGATAAAGTAACACTTAGAAGGATACTGAGCCAAGGTTTTAACTCCAAAAGGATATACACATCCGAGCAAAGAAGAACATTTGATGAAGCGGTTCCTAACCATGAACAATAACGGTACCATAGGGATTCTCGACACACGCCATATCCCCAAAGTGAAACTAGACCATCTACCTCAAAAAGAGATGCTAGCCCACTAATCCCACACAAGGGGGACAACTGGGTTACCAATGTATGAATTATAATGAACTTGGCTCGGTGCCATTATAATTCCATAACATTGCCCAACAAACAAATACCAGCTGGATTTTCATAACTAAGCACAGTAATAACATACTTGCTTAACCAAACATTGTATGATCCGAAGTAGGGATACATACCACAATAGCATATCATGAAGATAGCAATACTATAACAAGTATTCAACATCTTAGCACAACGGCTATAAATCTCTGAACCACATGTACAGTTTAGGAATTCCAAAGTAGGGAATCCTACAACAATGTAATATCATAAAGATAGAAATACTATAACAAGTATTCAACATATTAGCACAACGGCTATAAATCTCTGAACCAATCCCAAAACAATTTAGGAATTCCAAAGTAGGGCATCCCAGCATTTATATCGAAATATATCACTGAGTCCAAACAAGACTGTCGAACAATTCCCGAGTCGTAATTAAAGTGCTTCCTTAGTTCCATTTAAACCCAAATTAGGGTGCCCTTAAATGATACAATTGATCTAAGTATAACTTAGGTTAAAAGGATTAATTTCATATTCCGGGAAGGTTAGGTTTCAAACTTTATATTGGTTAAGGATCATGCTAGAAGGTTACTAGTGAAATTTCAGCGAAACAGGGAACTGGACCATTTTCTGCCAACATGGGCGACCGCCCAGGCCACTTGGGCGACCGCCCAAGTGAGTTTTACAAGGGTTTAAGTTACTGCCCTCTTGGGCGGCCGCTCACCACCCCTTGGGCGACCGCCCAAGACCTTTTTCCAGCCACATTAATTTTCAATCCCTTTTTACTTAGGTTCATTTCCCTTTTAATTCTTTCTACAATTCAAGATCACCAAAGGAATCTCCTAACTTGCCAACCTCATCCTAAATCACTTAACCCCAAAATAACATAGATCTAGATTTTTCACCACAAGAATTCCCACCCATTTCATTAACTCATTTCAAGTTTAACACTTTTAATCTAAATCAACCCATTTTCTTACACTCTTGATCAACAATAACATTCCTTCCAAAAGATTAATCCATTCTTCAACTCCCAAGAAGATTTTCAAAGCATTTAAACAATCATCTAAATAACAATAACAACATTAAATAACTCATGAACATTTAGATGAAGGGAAGTCATAACAACTCACCTAGAATAGGAGATGGATCATGGATTTCTTTAGCTTAATAGATTCTCCTAGTTGTCCCAAGCTCAAATGTACTCTTGGATTGAAAAATGGAGAAGATTTGGACCTAGGAGGTTCTTGGGAAGCAAGCTTCACATTGAAGCTTCCATGGATATTTTATAAAAGGAAATGAAATGAAGGAGAAGAAGAAGAGAGGTGGAGTATAAAATGGATAAAGGAAGAGGGGGGGGGGGCGGTCCAAGGAGGGTGTATGGGGAAGGGTATGGTGATGAAGTGGGAGATTTGACTAATTGGTAAGGGAGGATGAGTGAATTAGGGGGAGGCATGGCCCCCAATGCCACCCAATCCAAGGCTTTCATCAAATAATAATTTGGTCCCCTAATATTCTAAAGCATTTTAAATTAAAATCCTCCTACTCAAGTATTTATTCCACATACTATAATCCTCCTTCCACATTTTATTTATTTTCTATTTTTATATTTCCCTTTAGAACATTAGTTTATTTCCCAAACATTTCATCCTAATATAAGAATTTAGAGATATAAGTAAACATATAAAGCTAACATTAATATTAAAAGCATATAATGTTATACTAATATAGTGCCTATGGTTAGGGTCGTTACATGGCTAATCATGGTATTCTGTGTGGCCATAAGGTTAAGGATCTGAAGTTCTACGAGCATTGTTTACTTAGGAAGATGCAGCGAAGCAGATTTCTAAGGGGGTTCACAGAACGAAGGGGAGTCTGGATTACATTCACTCGAATTGTTGGGGACCTTCACGTCAGGAATCATTGAGGGGTGGGTGTCACATGTATTTCTTGTCTATGATTGATGACTACTCGAGAAATACCTGGGTAATTATTATAAAGCACAAGAGTGAGGCTCTTACCAATTTCAGACAGTGGAAGAAATTAGTGGAAAATCAGACAGGGTAGAAGAGCAAGCGACTCCAGACAAATAATGGGTTGTAGTTCTGTAGTGATGAGTTCGATAAGTTCTGTAAGCAAGTGGGGATTTCTAGGCATCTCACTATCAGAGGTACACCATAGCAAAATGGTATAGCAGAACGCAAGAATCAGGCATTACTGGCTAGGGTAAGGTGCATGATCTCCAATGCAGGGTTGTCTAAGCGGTTCTGGGCAGAAGCGGTTAGTACAACATGTTACTTGATAAATCGCAGAACACATATATGTATCAGTTTCAAAGTTTCCAATGAGGTATGGTCATGTAAACCTGTTGATTACTCTAATTTAAGGGCTTTTGGTTGTAATACTTATTATCATGTGGATGATGGGAAGTTGGAGCCAAGGTCTAAAAAATGAATCTTTATGGGTTATGGGGATGGTGTCAAGGGATACCGGATTTGGTCTACATCAGATGGTAGGGTAATAATAAGCAAGAATGTTGTTTTTGATGAAAATTCTATGCTTAACCCTATTATGAGATCTGCGATTGTATCAGGTGTTAGTAGTATTGATAAACAGGTGGAGCTACAAGATACTTTAGAGTTGAACAGTCCACAGTCAAAAGTTAATCAGGATCTACCGTCAGAAAAGAAGCACTAGAAAATTCATCGCCAGTTTTCGAGGAACATGGGTTAGCTCAAGAGAGGTCTAGACGGGATAATTTCGGGAAGCCTTTAGTGAGGTATGGTTTTGAATACATGGTGTCTTATTCACTTCAGGTTGCTGAGGAAGTGGAGCACGATACTTCGGAGCCAACTAATTTCAAGCAAGCAATTATGTTAGTCTCAAACCTGACAGTTCTTTTTAATACCGCAAGTGCATGGGCTATAGTAATATAGCTGATGCAAGTACAGGTCGATCCCACGAGGGCAGGGTTTACTTTGGGATATATTGAGATGAGATTGGGAGAAATATAGTTTGAAGATTAGAAAATGATAAAACATACACAGAACACTTTGGTTTGATTCTTATAAGATGAAACATTCCCGGGATTGGAAATCAAATAGTATATAGTCAATATGTAAATCAAGTTTATAGAAAATATAATTCAAATCATTAATCAATGATGATACGCTAATTTGTGCATTACTTGTCAATCAAAGGCTTTGCATGCGTATTATCTACTATTCATGCCTATCTCTCGATGGTCCATGTATAGCAAGAATCCATTAAGTTTATAAAAATCAACGTATTTACCACTGAAGGACCATCCCTAGTCCATTAAACTACATCTTGTGATTAATGGAGCCTAGTTCGTTTTATATGGTTCCGTTAACCAAGATTCTTTCGCGGGATACTTCCCTTGGTTAACTGAATTCATACAGAATATGGTCGACTCATATTTGTAAGTCATGACAAAATGATATAAAAGAATTGATTATGAAATGGTAAACAAGATTTTAGACACTTGATTTAAATGAGAAGACTACATTATGCTTAAAATTCCAATCCCAAGAATAAGAAGGATTACTCACTACCCATATTTAAAACAAGCATAAAGAAGTAAAATAAAAGATAGGAATAGAAGAACTTATGCTTAGATGAAGACAAGGGCTGAGAATAACTTCGGTATTTTTATTGCTTCAATACTTCAAGTAAACTCCAAGAACATCAATTGAATCTTCAAGAGATTCTGAAGTAATAATTGCTAGAGTTTTTGCTATGTGTTTCTAGGTATTTTCTATCAAAATTCCGATGATTTTCAGATCCTTAAAACTGATACAAGGGGGACTTTAAATAGGCATTCTAGGCTAAGGTTGTGTTTCTTCAAACAGCCATCTTCAAAAGGTGCCTTTCCAGATCTGTAACAGTAAGTGCATGGCCGTGTGTTGTGACTTGCACGGCCGTGCAAGCCTTGGCGCCAAATTCCAATTCGAACTGACCATTATACACGGCCGCTCCAAGATTTGCTGCACGGCCGCTCTGGCCTGAATTGCTAGGCCACTTCAGGAATGAAAACTCGGTCACTCCATTGATATGCGGCCTATTTTGGCCTGGCTGAGGGGTTTTTACAGGGTCTCTCCTCTTCATAGAGCATGGCCGCTCCAGCTTGACTTTGGCCTGGACGATCAATTTGAATTAGTCCTTCCTTGCCTTGATCCATAAACTCCTTATAATCATAGAAATGACCCTAAAACCTGTATAAGTACAAAAACATCAACAAGCATAAAATTCCATATTTATAATAAAATAAGCTAAAATCATAACTAAAAAGTAATAAAATCTAACTAAATGATATAATAAAATTCTATAAATGACAATAAAATAGCCATTTATCAAGATACATGTTCAGAGTCCGCTTATGGCATGCAACTATGGAGGATGAGATGGAGTCACTTCACAAGAATTCGACATGGGAGCTAACCAAGAGGCCAGAGGGCAAAAAGGTTGTGACTTGCAAGTGGGTCTTCAAGAAAAAGGAATGTATGTCACTATAAGAGGGGGTCAAGTATAAAACTCGTGTAGTTGCAAGGTGTGAACGCGGGAGGGCATTGACTACAATGAGACCTTCTCACTAGTGGTTAGACATAATTTTATTAGAGTGTTATTAGAAATGGTGGTACATCAGGATTTGGAGCTCGATCATCTAGATGTGAAAATAACATTTCTAAATGGAGAGTTGGAAGAGGAGATTTATATGACACAACCAGATGGCTATATGATAGAGATTGGCTACACGAGGAGCGTGTATGGCTGTTGTGTAAGTTGAAGAAGTCCATGTATGGGCTCAAACAATCGCCTAGGTAGTGGTACAAGCGGTTTGACAGCTATATGATAGAGATTGGCTACACGAGGAGCGTGTATGGCTGTTGTGTGTATCACAATAAGTTAGTGGATGGTTCGATCAACTATCTGGTTCTTTATATTAACGATATGTTGATAGCAGCTGTCAAGAAGTCAGATATTCAGAAGTTGAAGGGTCTACTGTCTGCAGAGTTCGAGATGAAGGATTTGGGTACGACAAAGAAAATTCTAGGTATGGAGATCTATAGGAATAGAAGCTAACGAAAACTGTTCTTATCCCATAAAGGTTACATCAAGAAAGTTTTAGAAAGTTTTGGTATGTCCACAGCAAATCCTTTAGATTCTCCAAGTGCAGCAAATGCACGTCTGTGTCTGTGCTTTTGCACCTAAGTCGGATGAGGAGAAAGAGTACATGGCTCGAGTACCCTATGCTAGTGCAGTTGGTAGTCTGATGTATGATATGGTTTGCACTTGGCCAGATCTTGCTAATGTTGTTAGTGTTGTTAGTAGGTTTGTGGAAAATCCAGGTAAGGAACATTGGCAAGCAATGAAAAGGATTTTCAGGTACCTTAGGGGTACATGATCAGATATTGGGCTCATTTATGGTGGTGGTACAGAACGTATAGTTGAGGGTTATTGTGATTCTGACTAATCTGTGGATGTTGACACGAGGAGATCTATGATCGGGTATGTGTTCACTATTGGTGGGTCAGTTGTCAGTTGGAATGCTACTTTACAATCTATGGTGACATTGTCTACTACGGAGGCGGAGTACATGGCATTGACAGAATCTGCTAAAGAGCGGATATGACTTAAAGGGTTTGATCAGTGACCTTGGGTTACATCAGGATTAGGCTACAATATTTTGTGCCAGTTTGAGTGCAATCTGTTTGGCCAATGATCAAGTTTATCATGAGAGGACTAAGCACATAGATGTGAGGTATCATTTTCTGAGGAGTGAGAAGCGGATCAAGGTGAAGAAAGTAGGTACTGCGGACAATCCTGCTGACATGTTCACGAAGTCCATTTCGACTAGCAAGTTCCAACATTGCCGAGAGGAGCGAGCGCGCGGTATGGGGCACGCGATCGCGCCAAGTTTCTGGACAAAGGGAGCGATCACACCCAATTCGGGGCGATCATGCGCTGGCTTTCTGGGCGGACGGGGTGATCGCGCCCTCAACAGGGGCGGTCACACTCTATGCCGGTTTTGGGCTTTCCTGCGGCAGAATTTGGCTCAGGGTGTAAAACCCTACAAAGTTAGAAGTAGGTCATATAAATAGAGCATACCCCCAACCATGTTTGTAGAGTTGCTTTCGCTTATCTGTTTCTCTAGATCTAGGTTTTGCATATACATGAATTTTTTGGCAAGAATTCGTGCATTAGATTAGAGATTGTAATAAGTTGATTTTAAGAAGATAATATTATTCTCTCCCTCTGCCTGTGAATTTAGTCAAGTTGGTGAACCACATATATCTGTGTGTTGTGTGATTGTTGCTTGTTTTTTATTTTCTAAATATACTCTGTTCTAACAAGTATGTATATTATTGTTATCAAGGTTCTAAAAAGCGCTAGGCGGATGCTAGGCGGCGGAGTCGGGCCTAGCGCCTAGGCGGGGACTAATCGGGATTAGTCGGGGCCTAGGCGGGATTTAGAACTAGGCGTTGGAGAGGGGCCTAGCGCCTAGGCGGGGCCTAGGCTCCCTTAGGCGGGATCTTTTAGAACACTAATTGTTATTCACTTTCTAAATTTTTATTTTACAAGTATATAATGAAATATAATTTTTTATTTTTTGCAAAATAATTTAGGGACAAAGTATGTATAATAAACATTCATTTTGACATAAAGATTTTCTAGATTATAGACATCCATCGGGACAAGGAGAGTAATATATACTCCCTCCGTCCCACTCAATTGTGCACCCTCCGTCCCACTCAATTGTGCACCAAGATTTTGAGCACAATAACTAAGAAATACTATTAAGATAATGAAAATGTGTGGTAGGAAATGAAGAGAGAGAATGAGTGGAGTTAATAGTAGGTTGGTTGAATAAATTGTATGGTGAAAAATGAAGAGAGAGAATGAGTGGGTGGGGTAGGGAGAATATAAAATATTAAAACCTTTGCCATTTATGGTAGTTCACACTCGGCTGGAACAGACCAAAAGAGAAATAAGTGTACACTAGGCTGGAACGGAGGGAGTATACTTGTTAGTACAAAAATACCAGTTACGGATTATCTTGAAGTTGAGTTGGCATCTTATGTTAACTGAGGTTAGAATATGTTAACTGAGGTTAGAATTAATGTGGATTAACCCCTCAATTGTGGTGCATTTGATCCAACACTAAAACAGAGTAAATAGCCAAAAATGTGTAATTTTTAAAATATGTAACTGTTAAATTAAAATAATGGAAGCGTTAGGTTGGGTTAATCTTTTTACCATTGGATTGCCTATTTGTAATAAAGTGATATGTTGGATTGGATTGACTTTCTTTTTCTTCACTAATTCATTGGCTTTGCATCAAGGCCAGCCTTGCTAATGTTCAAGTACAAACGAGCCTTAAAGTTGAGTTTAAAATTAAAGGAGAGTGATCGGGAAAGTTATAAAATAGAGTAGTATCATAACTCCGGAAAAGTTTTTCCAAAATGCTGTATCTATAATCTACAATTTGGTACATAATGGAATCAACAGCAATAAATAAACAACATTATCAAAAAACTAAAACAAGGACAATGGTAGTAGTGATGTTTTTGGACAGAGAATGACAGGATGCCCTTTGACGATTTTCAAGAATATTCTATTTTTCTACAGATGTTCTTGGAACATCTTTCGCTAACTGTACCTCGTCTTGTATGCTCATGTGGATCACACATCAGTAGTGAGAAGCATATCCTCACTTCATGAGGAAGACATGAGCTTTTTGACTCAAAAGTTATATTGTTGGTTTCTATAGGTAGATAAGGCTGAAAATGAGCGGAGTTGAATACTTGAATTGAATGTTCAGGATTGTTTGAAAATACATTTTCGAAAGTTTCAAAGTTGGCTAGAGAGTCTATCTAAAGGAGATTTAAATCGAGACAAGCTTGAATAGATTATTTTTTCCCGTATAAAAGTTTGTTCATGAGCTTATTAACCTGAGCTTATTAATCTGAGCTTGTATGCTTGTATGTATGTGACTACATATTGGAAATTTATTGTATTGTAGGAATGGAAAGTTATTACACATTGATGTTACGGTATACTCCCTCCGTCCCGGAGAAGGTTACCCATTTACTGTTATGTGCGGAAAATAAGAAATAATGTTATTAAAGTAGGAGTTGTGAGTGGGTAGGAGAGAGAACGTGGGGTAGAGAATAATAAGTGGATAGTTATTGTGAGTATGACAAGTGGGTCCCATTAATAAAGAAGTGTTATAAAGTTTCCTTTTTAGGAAGTGTGACTTACCAATGGGACGCCCTAAATGGCAAAGTGGGTAAGATTTGTATAAGTCAGGCGAGCCAGACCTAATTTATTTCTCTCTTTACTACGATTTATTTCTCTCTCTCTCTCTCTCTCTCCTCACTTCTTGTAACGATCCTAACCCTAGGCACTATTTTAGCATCCCATAATATGCATTTTATGTTATTGTTGATTTTATGTGCTTACTTTATGTCTTTGATTGTTTATGTTAAGTTAGGATGGTTATGAAATAACTTTAAAGCTTTAGGGTTAAATGGGAAATAAGATAAAGTAATATGGTGAAATTATGATAATTGAAAATAAATAAATTATTATGAGTGGTTGGGGTGTCTTTGTGTAAAGGAGAGAAGTAGAGGGTTTAATTTCATTCTTTAGACATTGAAGGGCTTAATTGGAGATAGTGGATAGATTTAATTAAATGGAGTATGGGGGGTCATACTCCTACCTTTTTCAATCATCTTCCCCATTTGACCTCCCCATTCCTCCCTCATCTTCTTCTTCCTTCTCAAAAATCCCGATGGAAAACCTCCCTCCAATCTTTTCCTTCCAAAAATCATAATAAATCCAATTCCTTCTCATTGTTCGATCCGTTGGCATACTCTTGTTCGGGGCGACGAGGGGAACGCATCAAGCCGAGAAAATCGTTATTTCATCTCATATTGCTAAGGTGAGTTGTTATGACTTTCCTTCCATTACATGCTCATGAAATATTTGACGTTGTTATTGTTTGTTATTCTTGTTGTTTGATGATTTGGAACACTTCTTGGAGTTGAGGAATGGCCTAATGACATAGATATAGTGTTGTTATTCATGGGATAAGATAAAGAACAAGAGAGTAGGATTTAAGTTGAATTAAGGATGTTAAGTTTGAAATGTGGGGGTGAAATGAGTAAGAAATCAAGTTGTAAGTAGTCTAGGTTTATACTACTTTGGTTTAAATGATTTAGAATGAGATTAGTAAAGTTAGTAACCCTTTTATGTTCACAAAATAGGGGAAGCTTGGTTTGGGTTTTGGTTTCTTGAGTTGTTGCTGAAAACCTGCTACTGATGTCTGATTTTGGCCGTGGCACGAGTCGTGCCCATTGGCACGAGTCGTGCCCATGGCCCATTCGTGGAAACGACTCGTGGATTTGGAGTAAATCGTTCTCATCATTTTGGGGCTGCAATGGCACGAGTCGTGCCATAGGGCACGAGTCGTGCCATGCTCTGTCAACACTGAACCATTTTTAGAGCTGTTTAAACCTATTCAAACTAGAACCAAAATGAACCCTCTTTAACTTAGATTAAATTAGAATACTTTAGCTACACAATGACATCTTAATTGGTTAAAATGGAATTGTGGAAGTACTTTAAATATTACTCGGAAAACGCTTGGCAGCCTTGTTTGGCAACTTAACCAATGTGACTTAAACTTCGTAAATTGAGCTAGGACCTTTATAGAGGCCATGTATTGTTGTATATTGACTATGTAGGGTTGGTTGATGATACCTTATTGACTTACTTGAATCCATATTCATTGATTGTACTATGCATAGTGTATTAAATAAATGTTGCACTATGGTATTGGTTGAACATGAGTATAAATTACCATGTAGTTATGTTTCTTATCCCTTTGGTGGACTTTATTTCAAGTAACTATTATGTGCTTGAACTTGTGTTAATCAGCTGATGTTTGGGGGTATAGCATAATACGATCAATTATGGAAAGTGTGACCTAATGTGATCGGATTATGTTATACCTGTGACCGTCCCCTTCTGTGGCCACAGATTGGGGTTATAGCATCTGTATTGAGCCAAAAGCCTTACAGAGTTGCTAGCATCTTATATGGTTCCCTGAAAAATGGGTCTTATAAGAAGTGAATAATGCTTAAGCAGTTCACTAATGAGTGGGGTTTTATCTCCAATGTTGTACGACTTATGGTTCAGACGGGAAAAGGTAAACCGAGGTAATGTAAGGTGTTTACAGCTTTTTCAATGTGTTATATGCACCTTGTTATGTGTTGCATCTTACTTAACATATTGCTGCATTCATAATATCTTGCTGAGATTTATTCTCACCCCTCTCCCTTTAATGTTTTTAGATCCCGAGACAGGCGGACCGGCCAAGTAAGGACGGAATGGAGTTTGGAAGTGGTATTTTGGGATTGTCGGGGTACGTATAGGTTGGCGTAGAAAGATGTATTTTGGTATAATTCCTTTATGGAGTTTGTGTATATAAAAACTTAGTTTCTACGTTATAACCAAAATCTTTTGTAACTAAAACAGGTTGTTACTTTTAAAGTTGTTCAACTCTTCCTCCAAGTGGAGAGGAATGGAGTTAGTTTATAATGATTATGTTAAGAATGTTTAAGTGTGCAAGTTAAATCAAATTTTTTAAAAGTTTAGGTGATTTGAGTTCTTTTGGGGACACTCCAGCTTGGGACACGTGTTAGGTTCCGGGTCGGGGTCCCCACAGCTGGTATCATAGCTCGGTTTAGAGTTCTTGGGTAGAGTCTAGTTGAGTGAGAGTGTGCGATAATTGACGCCGAGTGTTTAATGCAGGAGTTTGTTCTAATGGCGGGAAATGATGATGATCAACATCGGGCTATGGGCCATGTTGGTAATCCAAATGCAGAAATGATGGACATGTTTCGAGTGTTTCTTCAAGGTATGACAAATCAAGGTAGGGCTCAACAGCAACCAGAGGGTAGGCAAGGGCACGAACTAGAGAAATTTGTGAAGATGTCGCCCCCTAGCTTCAATGGGGATCTGGATCCGTTGAAGGCGGAGAGATGGCTTGAGGCAATGAATAAGATTTTCGCAGCAATGGAGAGCCCGGATGCAGAAAAGGTGAGATGCGCTGTCTTCAAGTTAGAAGGACCTGCTGAGCATTGGTGGCAAGTAGTGAAGGATAGCTAGGATTGGGACCTTACACCGCAGACTTGGGAGAACTTCACAAGCAAGTTCCGAGATCATTTCATTCCAATGGTTACAAGGGATAAGAAGGAAGTCGAGTTCTTGAAATTGGAGCAAGGGACAATGACCATAGCACAGTATTCTGCCAAGTTTACAGAGTTAGCCCGATATTGTCCTCATTTGATGCCAGAAGAAGAGAGGTGGATCTACCGGTTCGTGAAAGGGTTAAGAGTAGAGTTCCGGAAACAGTTATTGACGCATGACTTCATCAACTACCAAGCGGCCGTGAATATGGCATATCAGATTGAGAATGATATAGAAGAGCATCGTAGTAAATCTGAAGGTAGAAGTAAGAATAGATTCCAAGGTCAGGGTTCTGGGCAGAATAGAGGGCAGCCAAGGTCAACAGCCCCTGGAGCGGGCAGAGGAGAAAATGCGGCGGCTCCGACAAACCGTTCGACTTCAAGTCAGTTTGGGACATTGTGTGGATTTTGCAAGAAGCCAGGACATTCAGAAGATAGGTGTTGGAGCAAG
Organism: Adenophora triphylla var. japonica; assembly: GCA_022495995.1. Taxonomy (NCBI): domain Eukaryota; kingdom Viridiplantae; phylum Streptophyta; class Magnoliopsida; order Asterales; family Campanulaceae; genus Adenophora; species Adenophora triphylla. The sequence continues at coordinate 585,884 of JAFEMH010000568.1, forward strand.
CAAGGAAAATGTTTAGAGTGTGGGGCAACAGGCCATTTCAGGAAGACCTAAGTGGCAACAAAGGCAAGCTTCGGGTAGCGGACAAGGAGGACAAGGTGGTGGTGTGAAAAGAGATATCGAAGGGAAACCCAAGGATAGAGTGCAAGGTCGAGTGTTCGCCTTGGGTAGAGGAGAGGTCGATCCTAATGCTGCCATTAGAGGTATAGTTCCTGTCTCAGGAGTTAAGGCCCGCATCCTTATAGATCCCGGGTCTTCCCGTTCATTTCTGGCATCTCATTTTGCATTTTCATTACATAAATTGCCTGAATCTATGCCTTATGTGTTGGAGGTTTCTACTCATATGGGAGAGTGCCTCGCATCTTCTTTGATCTATCACGGTTGTGATGTGACTATATGTGGGCATGTGTTGCCAGTGGATTTGGTAGAGTTACCAATCCGTGACTTTGATGTGATCCTTGGGATGGGTTGGTTGAGTCAGTGTCATGCTTTGGTAGACTGTCGTAGAAAGCGAGTCTCATTTTCTATGCCTGATGTGCCTACTTTTATATTTGATGCGGACAAATCTATGTTCGGTATACATGTTATTTCTACTTTAAAGGCTAGAAAAATGCTATCTAAGGGGTGTGCGGGGTACTTGGCTTATGTGGTAGATTCAAGTAAAAAGTCCCCTGAATTAGCTCATGTCCCGGTTGTTAATGAATTTAGTGATGTATTTTCAAGTGAGTATTCTATGCCTCCGGATCGTGAGGTAGAATTTTGTATTGACCTAGTGCCCGATACCACTCCTATTTATAAAGCACCCTATAGAATAGCTCCGGCTGAATTAAAAGAGTTGAAGATTCAGTTGCAAGAATTGCTAGACCGGGGTTTTATTCGCCCAAGTGTGTCATTGTGGGGAGCACCGATTTTATTTGTTCGGAAGAAGGATGGTACCTTGAGATTGTGTATCGATTATCGTTTGTTGAACCAAGCAACCATAAAGAATAAATACCCTCTTCCGCATATAGATGATTTGTTTGACCAACTTCAAGGTTTCGTTATCTACTCTAAACTTGATTTGAGAAGCGGATACCATCAGTTGAAGATTAGACCAGATGATATTGCAAAGACAGCCTTCAGAACGAGATATGGTCACTATGAGTTTGTTGTGATGCCTTTCGGGTTGACTAATTCCCCGGCCATATTCATGGATATGATGAACCGTATCTTCAAACCGTATCTCGACATCTTTGTAGTGGTGTTCATAGATGACATCCTTGTTTATTCTAAGTCCCGAGAGGAGCATGAAAATCATTTGAGGATTGTCTTATCCGTTCTTCGTGAGAAGCAGTTGTTCGCCAAGTTCAGCAAGTGCGAGTTTTGGCTTGAGCAGATCTCTTTCTTGGGGAACGTGGTGTCTAGTTCGGAGATTTCCGTAGATCCTTCAAAAATCTAAGCCGTAGTTAATTGGAAGCAACCTTCAACTGTGACTGAGGTTCGTAGCTTTCTTGGTTTGGAGGGTTATTACCGAAGGTTCATTGAAGGTTTCTCTCGAATTGCAACTCCGTTAACTAGATTGACGCAGAAAGATGTGTCTTTTGTATGGGATTCCAAATGTGAAGCAAGTTTCAATGAGTTGAAGAAGAGTTTGACAACGACTCCTATTCTTACCCTTCCGGATGGTGGTGAAAATTTTGTCATTTACAGTGATGCCTCGAAGGCGGGGTTGGGATGTGTGCTAATGCAAAATGGGAAAGTGATTGCGTATGCCTCTAGGAAGTTATCACCGGCAGAACAGAATTACCCTACTCATGACATGGAATTAGCTGCGATTGTGTTTGCGTTGCATAAATGGAAACATTACCTTTATGGGGCGAAATTTGAGATTTTTACCGACCATAAGAGTTTGAAGTATTTGTTCACACAAAAGGAGTTGAATAATCGGCAAAGAAGATGGTTAGAGTTATTGAAGGATTTTGATTGTGTGATTTCATATCATCCGGAAAAGGCAAACGTGGTTGCGGATGCGATTAGCCGGAAGGATTATGTGTCAACTTTGAGTTCCCGAGAGTTGAGGAGTGAGAGAATATTTGCAAATGTGCGAGCCGTTCCTACCTTGTATGGGGATTTGAAGGAAGCTCAACAAAGTGATCCGGAGTTGAGGAAAATTTTGGTCCAAGTGCAAGATGGGAAAGCCGGGGAATTCGCGTTGAATAGAGATGGAATTTTAACTTTCCAAGGAAGAATTTGTGTTCCTTCATCACCGGAAATCAAGAGACGTGTTCTAGAGGATGGTCATAAGTCCAAGTTTGCTATTCATCCGGATAGCACGAAAATGTATCAAGACTTGAAACATGGATATTGGTGGAGTGGAATGAAAAGAGAGATTGCGGATTATGTGTCTAAGTGTTTAACTTGTCAACAGATCAAGGCCGAGCATCAGAGACCAGCGGGGCTACTTCAACCGTTAGATATTCCAGAGTGGAAATGGGAAGGGATTTCAATGGATTTTGCATCGGGTTTGCCTCTTACTGTGAAGAAGATGGATGCTATTTGGGTTATCGTGGATAGATTGACGAAATCGGCTCATTTTCTTCCCGTGTCAACCAAGTTTTCGATGGAGCATTTAGCTCAGTTGTATATGAAGGAAATTGTTAGACTTCATGGAGTTCCCGTTAGCATTGTTTCGGACCGAGACCCGAGATTCACTTCTAGATTTTGGAGAGCATTGCATGAAGCTTTAGGTTCCAAACTATGTTTTAGTATGGCATTTCATCCTTAGACCGGCGGTCAGTCCGAGAGAACCATTCAGATACTTGAGGATATGTTACGGGCTTGTGTGATGGATTTTCAATTGTCTTGGGAAGATCATCTACCGTTAGTTGAGTTTGCTTACAACAACAGTTATCAGTCTAGTATTGAGATGGCTCCGTATGAGGCGTTGTATGGTAGGAAGTGTAGATCTCCTATGTGTTGGGACGAGGTTGGTGAAGCAAGACTTTGGGGCCCGGATTTGGTTAGAGATTCAACGGAGAAAATCAAGGTGATTCGTGATAGATTAAAGACAGCTCAGAGTAGACAGAAAAGCTATGCCGACAATAGAAGACGAGATTTATCTTTTCAAGTTGGTGACTTCGTGTTCTTGAAGGTCTCTCCGAGGACGGGAATTAAAAGGTTTGGTAATAAGGGTAAATTGGCCCCGAGATTTGTTGGTCCCTTTGAGATTCTAGAAAAGATTGGGGAATTAGCGTACCGGTTAGCGTTGCCTCCATCATTTTCTTTGCTTCACGATGTGTTTCATGTTTCTATGTTGAGAAAGTATTGTCATGATCCCTCCCATATATTGAGTTCTCCTCCCGATGAGATTCAAGCAGATATGTCATATGTTGAAGAACCGCTGAGAGTCTTGGAGTTTCAAGTTAAGGAATTAAGAACTAAGAGCATTCCGGTAGTGAAGATCCTATGGAAGAATCATACCATTGAGGAAGCGACGTGGGAGCTAGAGTCGGAAATGAGAGAGAAATATCCTTGGTTGTTTGAACGTGCAAGTAAGTCTTTTTAAAATTAGGGGCGAATTTTCTTTAAGGGGGAGTGAGTGTAACGACCCTAACCCTAGGCACTATTTTAGCATCCCATAATATGCATTTTATGTTATTGTTGACTTTATGTGCTTACTTTATGTCTTTGATTGTTTATGTTAAGTTAGGATGGTTATGAAATAACTTTAAAGCTTTAGGGTTAAATGGGAAATAAGATAAAGTAATATGGTGAAATTATGATAATTGAAAATAAATAAATTATTATGAGTGGTTGGGGTGTCTTTGTGTAAAGGAGAGAAGTAGAGGGTTTAATTTCATTCTTTAGACATTGAGGGGCTTAATTGGAGATAGTGGATAGATTTAATTAAATGGAGTATGGGGGGGCCATACTCCTACCGTTTTCAATCATCTTCCCCATTTGACTTCCTCATTCCCCCCTCACCTTCTTCTTCCTTCTCAAAAATCCCCGTGGAAAACCTCCCTCCAATCTTTTCCTTCCAAAAATCATAATAAATCCAATTCCTTCTCATTGTTCGATCCGTTGGCATACTCTTGTTCGGGGCGACGAGGGGAACGCATCAAGCTGAGAAAATCGTTATTTCATCTCATATTGTTAAAGTGAGTTGTTATGACTTTCCTTCCATTACATGCTCATGAAATATTTGACGTTGTTATTGTTTGTTATTCTTGTTGTTTGATGATTTGGAACACTTCTTGGAGTTGAGGAATGGCCTAATGACATAGATATAGTGTTGTTGTTGATGGGAGATGATAAAGAGCAAGAGAGTAGGATTTAAGTTGAATTAAGGATGTTAAGCTTGAAATGTGGGGGAGAAATGAGTAAGAAATCAAGTTGTAAGTAGTCTAGGTTTATACTACTTTGGTTTAAATGATTTAGAATGAGATTAGTAAAGTTAGTAACCCCTTTTATGTTCACAAAACAGGGGAATCTTGGTTTGGGTTTTGGTTGCTTGAGTTGTTCCTGAAAACCTGCTAGTGATGTCTGATTTTGGCCGTGGCACGAGTCGTGCCCATTGGCACGATTCGTGGCCATTGGCACGAGTCGTGCCCATGGCCCATTCGTGGAAACGACTCGTGGATTTGGAGTAAATCGTTCTCATCATTCTGGGGCTGCAATGGCACGATTCGTGCCATAGGGCACGAGTCGTGCCATAGGGCACGAGTCGTGCCATGCTCTGTCAACACTGAACCATTTTTAGAGCTGTTTAAACCTATTCAAACTAGAATCAAAATGAACCCTCTTTAACTTAGATTAAAGTATAATACTTTAGCTACACAATGACATCTTAATTGGTTAAAATGGAATTGTGGAAGTACTTTAAATATTACTCGGAAAACGCTTGGCAGCCTTGTTTGGCAACTTAACCAATGTGACTTCAACTTGGTAAATTGAGCTTGGACCTTTATAGATGCCATATATTGTTCTATATTGACTATGTAGGGTTGGTTGATGATACCTTGTTCCCTTACTTGAATCCATATTCATTGATTGTACTATGCATAGTGTATTAAATAAATGTTGCACTATGGTATTGGTTGAACATGAGTATAAATTACCATGTAGTTATGTTTCTTATCCCTTTGGTGGACTTTATTTCAAGTAACTATTATGTGCTTGAACTTGTGTTAATCAGCTGATGTTTGGGGGTATAGCGTAATACGATAAATTATGGAAAGTGTGACCTAACGTGATCGAATTATGTTGTACCTGTGACCGTCCCCTTCTGTGGCCACATATTGGAGTTATAGCATCTGTATTGAGCCAAAAGCCTTACAGAGTTGTTAGCATCTTCTATGGTTCCCTGAAAAATGGGTCTTATAAGAAGTGAATAATGCTTAAGCAGTTCACTAATGAGTGGGGTTTATCTCCAATGTTGTACGACTTATGGTTCAGACGGGAAAAGGTAAACCGAGGTAATGTAAGGTGTTTACAGCTTTTCCAATGTGTTATATGCACCTTGTTATGTGTTGCATCTTACTTGGCATATTGCTGCATTCATAATAGCTTGCTGAGATTTATTCTCACCCCTCTCCCTTTAATATTTTTAGATCCCGAGACAGGCGGACCGGCCAAGTAAGGACGGAAAGGAGTTTGGAAGTGGTATTTTGGGATTGTCGGGGTACGTATAGGTTGGCGTTGAAAGATGTATTTTGGTATAATTCCTTTATGGAGTTTGTGTATATAAAAACTTAGTTTCTACGTTATAACCAAAATCTTTTGTAACTAAAACAGGTTGTTACTTTTAAAGTTTTTCAACTCTTCCTCCAAGTGGAGAGGAATGGAGTTAGTTTATAATGATTATGTTAAGAATGTTTAAGTGTGCAAGTTAAATCAAAGTTTTTAAAAGTTTAGGTGATTTGAGTTCTTTTGGGGACGCTCCAGCTCGGGACACGTGTTAGGTTCCGTGTCGAGGTCCCCACACTTCTCATAGCGGCGACAGAGGCTGCGGCGAACACGATCACTCTCTTGTAGCTGGAGGCAAGCACGATCCTCTCTCTAGCTGGCGGCCTCCATTCTTTGCACCTTCTCTCTCCTTCCGGCCACCTTCGTCGTGATTCCGTCCACCTTCTCTCTCCCTTTCGACAACTTATGCTGTCCGATTAGCAGCACCCACGCGAAAAAGGTACTCACTCTTTCCATTTCATTCATGGACTCTCGATTTCCCCCTCCTTTTTGAGTGTGGCATTTATATTTTTGTTAGGCAGAATTAGGTTACTCTTTCTGTTCTGTATTGACCCCTGTATGTGTTTGTGTATTTATACTTACTTTTGTATGTCTTGTGTGTGGCTTTCTGTGGATATATGGGGCTGTTAGCTGTATCTTGAAATTATGATGAGAATTTATGTATACAACACTTCTAAGCATGTCATTAGTAGTTAAGGTTGTGACCATGAATTCTTGATTGTTTTCCCCGCCTTGAAAGTTACTTCATTTGCAATGTTTGGTAAGATTAAAAGTATTAAAGAAGTGGGGTTGGAGCTTAATTATACTTATGCACTTATTTTCTGTCGTTTTTGTGCTTCCTGAACTAAATTACTAAGATATATTGTTAAATAACTTCCTTTGAAATTACATACACAAATAAAGTCACTTGTTGGAGTATATATTTCAACCTATACGCCAAATGCCAGGTGAACCGGTCAATTAAATTCATGTTGCATATGGTTGAAGTTTTCGTTAACAATTAATCTGATCTACTATATATGGCATTTCAAGATTCTTCCCGACAAAAAATTGATATACGGGGCCTTTTCACCTTGTTTCTTTTTTAGAACATGGCCTAATTTGATTCCCTTTTCGCTCCCTTTGCTCCTATTATTGCGAAAATTCCGTACTTTCTCTCTCTCTCTTTCTCACTCCATTATTAATATTCGACATTAACAAGTGGTGTGTATGCTAACATTCTATGCTATTCATTTTCCAATGGATTGGTATTTGTATCTATTTAGTCATTGAGTGCGTATGCATTTTGGTTGATGGTTATTTCTACATATTTTAGGATCCTTTCATTTAGTGCTGATGAATTTGTCTGACCCTATAATTAGAGAGTTAGAAGGATCCTTGTAAAGAATTTTATAGATAGAGTAAATATCTCTTGCATAATTGTAAACGATTTATATTAGTTGTTGTTTTATAAAAAAATCTAAATAAATTATACTCTGTTCGTTCTAAAATCAATTAAAATTTTAAGTTAAATTAAAATAAAATTTAATTAAAAATTCAATTAAATTAAAAATTTCAAATTAAATATTAATACTTAATGCTTCTATTTAATGACTAATTAATAGATTATCGTAAAATGATGATTCTACGATGATTTATTAGAAGTTATTTCACAAAGTAATGTTGTCTAACCAATTTAGTGGTGTGCGTGTGCAATACAAAAGATTAGAAACCCGTTCAAGAATCCTTAACTTATCATGTTGAGGTCAACATATAGTTATCGATTCTTGAATTGTCCGTGTGAACGGTTTTGAAATGCATGATTATATGTTTTTGTAAATATCATTTTTGTCTATTAGGATTGCTTGATAGTCGATAGTCAAGATATTTTGTTTGCATTCCCTATTGTTCTCTGGGTATATACTAGACAACATTTGATTAGATTCTTTCGGTTTCAATCGATAGTGTTTGCTCGACCTTGCCTACGTCGTGCACTTGGAGAGCTACGAGGTTATGCTGTCGAAATTTTTTGATTTTCGACTATCAGGCATAGAGACAAAATGATATTTGCATTTCGAGATGGGATAGAAGCCTGACCCCAATTCTAAAACTATATAAAGTTCCTTGTTAGTAATGCTAGACATTCAAATTTAGGAAATGGTAATTTTCATTTTATCTAAAAACTATAAAGTTATAAATGCAGGAGTTAAATATGCTGGGGAAAGATCGTAATTGGATTGATAATCATAGAAACCCTAATAGAAGAGGCATCACACCTGCATTTATAGCGGGTTTAGAACTTTTTGTGCAGTTTGCTAAATCGCATCCCCAATATATGCACAATGGCATGATAACGTGCAAAAGGTGCAAGAATAAGAAATTTCATCGTGATAGATTTGTAAAGAAGCATCTTATAGATCAAGGGTTTGTTGATGGTTACAAGATATGGATAGCGCACGGTGAGCGTTATCCAGTTGAAACAAGTGTTCAAAATCGTTCTACTGTTGTGCTCAATTCGGCCAGGGAACCTGAACAATTGGTTGATGAAGTAAAGACGTCTTTGGGTATGGAAGATATGGTTTGAAATGCAGCTGGTACAGAGTTTGATTGGACCCCTAATCCAGAGGAACCCAATCCTGATGCAAAAAAATTATGAATTTAATGGACTCTATAAATGATAAAGTTTATCCTGGTGCAAGGTCAACATTGTTAGAGTTACCGGCTGAGCTTATTAGTATCAATGCTGATTCAAATATGAGCCAACATACTTACAATCGTATCCTCTCTGGGGCAACAGTTGCTACCCGAAGAAAATAAGATGATTAGTAATTTTTATTAGACTAAAAAGTTGGTGGGGTAAATCGGTCTTGGCTATGATAAAATTGATGCGTACAAAAATCAGTGCATGCTTTTCTACAAGGAAAATGAGGGTCTCAATTCATGTTCAGTGTGCGTGCTTAGTAGGTATAAGCCACCACGTCGAGGTAGTGCCAAGCACAAGAAAAACGTGCCTCGAGCGCAGTTGCATTATATGCTGCTCATACCCAGATTGCAACGAATCTTCGCATCGAGATATACGTCGGAAGCCATGCGGTGGCACAAAGAGTGTCCTCGTAAAGAGGGTTTGATGACTCATCATTCCGACGGAGAAGCCTGGAAACATTTTGATGCTACTTACCCCGATTTTGCTGAAGATGCTCGAAACATAAGGTTGGTAGTATGTACAGATGGTTTTTCTCCATTTGGACCAGGGGCAAAATCTTATTCATGTTAGCCTGTTATTGTCACGGTTTATAATCTTCCCCCATGGTTATGTATGACCGATCCTTTTATGAATTTGAGTTTGTTCATTCCTAGGTCATGGAATCCGGGGAAATATGTTGATATTTATCTTAGACCTCTAATAGATGAATTGAAACAGTTGTGGAATGATGATGTGCAAACCTGGGATGCCTTCCAGTTGCAAAACTTTAACATGAGGGCGACAATGATTTGGACAATTAATGACTTTCCAGCGTATGGTATGATGTCAGGATGGAGCACTTATGGAATATTGGCATGTCCGTATTGTATGGAAAATACCGATTCATTCAGACTTGATCATTATAAGAAGCAGTGTTGGTTTGATTGTCATAGGCGGTTTCTTCCTAGTAACCATCCTTTTTCGTAGGCAGGAGAATGCATTTACTAAAGATAGAGTGGAGCGTCGGGCCCCCCTCCTCGTTTGAGTGGTGAAGATATTTTTGAGCGGGTGTCTAAGTTATCCGATCTCAGGTGGGGGAATAATTTTTCAAAAGAGAGATTAGATTGGTTTGGTAAAGATCACAACTGGATCAAGAAAAGTATATTATGGGAGTTGCCATACTGGAAGACAAATTTGATTAGACATAACCTTGATGTCATGCATATTGAAAAGAATGTGTTTGACAATGTATTTAACACACTGATGGAATTCAAGTCTACAACAAAGAACACTGCTAAGGGTCGGCTAGACCTCGAAGCAATATGTAATCGGGAGAATCTCAACATTGTTCAAGTGAATGGGAAAGATTTCAAACCAGTTGCGACGTTTGTGTTATCTAGAGAGGATAAACAACGTGTTATACAGTGGTTGAAGGATTTGAAGCTTCCCGACGGGTATGCATTTAATATTGGTAATTGTGTGAATGTGGAAGAAGTAACGATATATGGGTTGAAGAGTCAGTATTGTCACATGTTATTGGATAGGTTGCTTCCTATTGGATTTAAAGACATTCTCCCTAAGGAAATATGGGTTGCCTTAACAGAGTTGAGTGAATTCTTTAAAGCATTGACGTATAGCACTCTTCGTGTTGAAGATATGATAAGGATAAAAGATAGCATTGTGGTGACAATATGCAAGCTTGAGAAGATATTTCCGCCATCTTTATTTGATTCAATGGAGCATTTACCAATTCACCTAACTTATGAAGTCAGAGTTGGTGGACTTCTTTAGTACAGATGGATGTATCCATTTGAACAATTTTTTGGGGAGGTTGAAAGATGAGTAATAGAGCAAAAGTTGATGCATCTATTTCTGAATCGATGATTATTGATGAAATTGTGTCGTTTGTGTCAACATATTTTCATCGTGACATTGAGACAAGGTTATCAAAGTGGGTCGTAATTATGACGGTGGTGGCACAAGTACAGATGGAAAAATATTAGTGTTTTCTTCACCTGGTCGATTCCTTAGTAAAAGAAAGGGCACTTGTATGCTAAGCCGAGAGAGTTTGAAGCGACTAGACTCTATGTTATCCTTAACTATGACAAGGTTGAAGATTATTTGAAGTAAGTCCTTTTTATTTTTTAGTACATAATTTCAATTATATAATTGATTTTTAATAACCATATAACAAAAATGCAGAATATTTGAAAAACAGGCCAGAGATTTGGGGCCAGATTTGATTGCGATTAGGACAGAGAAAGAGTTTCCCGAATGGTTTAACAAATAAGTAAATATCTATTTATTTGCTTAATTATCATTTTTTCTTGAGTATATTCAATATTAGTTATTTATTTAAATTATGTACGTTTATATAGATTCTAAACAACCTCGGAGATGCAAAAGCTGTGAGATTAGAAATGTTAGCCCATGTCCTGCTTTTAAAAGTGAATGTATATAAGGGTTATTTTGTTAATGATTACGCTTTTTACACCGTAGAATATGGCCAAACAAAATCAACTTGGAATAGTAGGGTGAATCTCAAAGAAAATCTGGATTATTATGGTATATTGCAAGAATTTGGTGAATTGCAATATTATCATGGAAGTTCAGTTGTTCTTTTTAACTGTGAGTGGCGTGACGCTGAGCAAGGTATTGTCAAATATGGCACATTTGACCTCGTTGATGTTAAGCATTCTTCTAGACATGGGGGTAATGATGTGTTCATTATTGTATCTCAAGCACAACAAGTGTATATAACCCTTTACCCACGCCGACGAAGAGTGTTTAGTGATTGGTGGGCCGTTTGGAAAACCAAAGCGAGAAGCACTTACGATATATCGTTGCATGCTAGTTCAATTAGTGATTCATCATTACTTAATTGTTATCAGGAAAAAGAAATGCCCATACCTCCTATTATTTTCTTAAATGATAATGGCGATGATGAAACATTTAGGACCGAAAACACTCGTGCAAAACTAGAGGAAATCAATTTGAATGAACCTGGATGTGATGATGAAGAAGACGAGGAAAGAGAAGAGTGTGCATCTGAGTCTGAGGATGAAAGTGGTGATAAAAAAATTGAGTTTTGTAGTGATAATGAGAATGATAGTAAATAGGAAAATGATTATAGTGAAAATGAATGATTGTAATAGATTAGTTTGGGCTTAATTTAAATGATCTTTTGCTTTTTTAATTTTTTTTTATTAAATGATCTTTTGCATATGATGATTACAAATGATTCTAGTGACAATGAATGATTGTAATTGATTAGTTTGGTCTTAATTTAAATGATCTTTTACATATGATGTTTACAATTTGTAGCTTAAATTCTAATTTAAATGATTAATCACTATATTTTAAATTATGTTGTAATTTATTTATTTTTATATACTATCATTTATATTATGCCAAAATCTAGGGAGAAACGCGTTTCTCCATAAGTTATGGAGAAACGGGTCCCGACTTGTCGCGCGACAATGAACTGGATATCCAGAACCTTATGAAAGTGATATCCAGAAACCTTCAAATGAATATCCAGAAACCTTCAAAATGTTTCTGGATATTCATTTGATGGTTTCTGGATATACATTTGAAGGTTTCGATATCCGAAAACCTTCAATAGCAATTTCTGGATATGCCCTAACACATTTCCTCGGATATGCACCTAACAGTTTCTGGATATGCACCTAACAGTTTCTGGATATACATTTCACATACTTCTGGATATGCACCTAACAGTTTCTGGATATCAAACCCAAAGCTTCTGGATATCCAGAAGCTTTGGTCTTGGCCTTGGGTTTTTTTTTCTGGATATCAAATGCAAAGCTTCTGGCTATTAAAAACACGTTTCTCCATAGTTATGGAGAAACGCGTTTCTCAGCAGACCTACTCTTATATTATAGTTTAGAAATGTTTACTGATGGTCCTCCTCCTCCTCCGAAAAAAATCAAAAGTCCTAACATTTGTTCCTACCATCAGCCAGTCTTATAGGATAAACATTATACTACACGACCCAATACAAAGATTATGAGTGAGGATGAATCCCTTAGCAGTACAGGTCAGGGAAGCTCTACCGCTGCATGTCATGAGCCTATAGCACTTGATGGGAGGGTTCTTTTGGATAGAGTTGTACACGAGGGGAAATGTGTTATTAGTTTCTCTCCCAGAATACAGTAAGTATTGTTTTATTATTTTCTTGTTACATTATAAAGTTAACGTTTACTCCCTCCGTCCCACGATAATATGTAAAAAGACCCATTTTGGACGTCCCATAATAATCTGCACTTTTCTAAAATGGAAATGGGATCCACTTCTCTCTACTCACAACCATTACCCACTTACTCCACTTTCTCTCTCCTACCCAACCATCTACACTCACAACACAACACCTTTTTCACTTTTTACCTTAATTCCCGCGCCACCACAAAAAGTGCGTATATTCCTGGGACGGAGGGAGTATTATATTATGTTCTGCACATATATTATTGATATAATGGGTTGTTTTATTTTCTTTATAGATTTATCCATAATGCACACACAAGTCCATCCAGATGGTTTGGTGAGATACTTCGTATTCATCCGTTTCAAGAGTTTTTTCCGACACCAAAAATGCTGCCAAAGACCGTGTATAAGTTGTGGTTGAGCGAGTTTCATGTACCAATTAAATAGTATTTTCAGTAATTTTGCAGCTATGTCCATTTATTAGATATTATAAAGTATGTTTATTTATCTTTAAATGAAAAGTTTCAACAATATTTAAGTTCATAACCCTAAAATTAATATATATCATACTTTGTGTAGAGGGAATATTGTTATCCCGATTTCTCGCAACAGTATATAGAGAAAGCGTTCAAATAACTGTTTTATAGTTGCTATAGGGGATACGTGCACGGAATACACACGAAGTGGAAAAAAGACTGGTTAGGCCGCCCCCATTTACTCGTCAGAAGTATGGGCCAAGTGGGAAGAACATTGTATGAGTCAAAATTTTCAAAATATTTCAGATAAATTCAAGACTAACAGAAACTTGAATGAGGGACGGGTAGTGTGCACACGGGGGGTTCTATCAGCCTTAGTGAGTCATGAGACCGTTTGGTAAGTTTATTTCGTTACTATTATTTAAATAAGAAGTATTATATTTTTTATTCATTCTAATGATTTCTTTTAATATATTTCTTATAATGTTATTTTGTTTATATTTTAAGGTTAATTGTCATGGGACAAATGTTGATGGTTATGAGGCGTTCCTTACTACGCACTATTTCGTGTCTGTAAACGGCACGAGAAAGTGGAGTAGCCGTCATTAACATGAAATATACTCCGTATGTAAGTATTTATGTGGGCGAAGTGCCTATTTTTGTGTTTCAATCTCCCTTTTGTTTATATTTTAGTGTATAGTTTCTTCCATTACTTGTTAAATATGTTGAAATCACTTTTGGCAACTAAAATATAAATTTTATTATTATTAAATGCAGGAAGTAGTAAATAAAACCAAAATAATTATACTAATGCTTATGCCTAGTATAATTTATGTGGTTTATACTAAAATATAAATTTTATTATTGTTAAATGTGATAATTTCTTGGTGCTGCCTTCTCTTGAGCATCTCTATCAATTGGCATGTAAATTGAGTGGTCTAGTAATCGACTTTGCAGAGAATATATTTGGTGATACCAGGAATGAAACAACATAATGTACTCAGTAATTAAGTGTTTACATCCTTCAAATACTCTCTTGCCAAAATAACCTGCACCACATACAGTCAAGACATATTATGCACCAACGAAGATGAAAAAGCATAATACAGCTAAAGGATTGGATGTTTTCATCACATTATAAACTTTGAAGGGAAGAAAATGTACTATTTCATATTAAAGAAGCTTTGTGGAAGAAAATATGGGTCCACATGCCTATATACACATTACAGAACACCAGAGCTTTTTTTGATGATCCCAAACTAAGAGGAAAGATAACCACTACACTATCTTGATTTAGATCTAATGTCATGATCTAATCATGACAACCTTTTTCAAGGCTAAGAAGGTACTCCCACCGTCCTAAAAATGAATGACATTTTGAATTTAAAAAATATTTTCAAAAGGTTGATTTTTAATAAAATATAATATTACAATTCTTGTTTTTCACTTTCAAACTTTTAGTTTTACAAAAATATAATGAAATATGAAAAACAAAATTGAAAAAAAATCATTGAGGGATAAAGTTTTCGATATCATTATTACATATGACAACTTATATATACTCCCTCCGTCCCACGTGAATGCAAACTTATTTCTATTTTGGTCCGTCCCACGTAAATCCAAACTTTCCAAAATGGCAAAGAATATTCACTATTCCACCCACTCATTCTCTCCTACTTCACTTTTACACTCACAACATTCTCTCTCCTCACTATTCCTCTCACTCATTCTCTCTCCTATTTAATTTTTCATACTCACAACATTTAACTTTTTCTCTTTCTTACATCACTTTTCCTTAATTTCCACACCCAAAAAGTTAGTTTGCAATCACGTGGGACGGAGGGAGTATATACTAGTAAAAGCCCGTGTCCGAGGACACGTGTTTTTTTTATTTTTTTATTTAATTTTTTTTTAAGGACAAAATGGGAAAGGGACAACTTAGTGAGGGCAAAATGGAAAATTTGGCACTTGAAACTGTTCATTGTACTGTAGCAAGGACAAGTTCCCATTTATATATATATATATATATATATATATATATATATATATATATATATATATATATATATTTATTAAATCGTAGGTTTATTTTTTGTCATTATTAATTATTTTTTGTTATATATGTTGTACAGGAAACATGTGTGAGGCGTGCTCGTGAAAAGGCTATTGAGGAAGGAATTATCGAAATTGAAAGCATTGGACTTCCTACATTTCGAGCAGGACTTTGAAAGGCCATTACTATTCAGCATGGGCGACAAAAAGGTGATCAATTACTCGTATTCGGAAATCATAGAGCTGCTTTCTTTGACTTGCCATTAAGCAGCCGTTCTTCGCAGTCTTTTTCTTCCCCCAGTGTTAAGAATGTGGACTATTATGCTCAAATGAGACAAAATGATGAGATTATAGCAAGCATGATTGAGACACTAAACACCCAAGTTGACACTCGTGTAAACACCCAGGTTAAGAAAATGGAATAGCGAATGGAGGAATGATTGCGGCAAGAAAATGAATAAATACGGCAAGAGATGCAGCAAAAGATACAACAACAAATACAACAACAAATGCAAGAAATGATAAGATCTATGCTCTAACAGCAGCTACAAAATCAACAACGGTCTTCTAGTGGTAATAACTCTAACTCTTGACCATACCTAAATTCGAATGAAACTTTGAGTGAAAGTGGGCGAAGGGGTGGTCATGGTGGTAACAACACCAATAGTTGTAAAAGCTGAATTTGACTTGCTTTTATTTGATTTTGAGCCGTAATAACTCAAAATTAACTATTAGACCTTTTTTGTTTGTGATATGTTATATTGTTTTGAGATTTGTAAGTTAATATTTTATTTGGTTTGGAAGACATTGTTTAAAAATTGTGTATGTTGTTTGTTTGGATAGTGAATATTGTATATTATTGATCAGATTTTTAGATTTTACAGGTGCTTTTTGAATTTTCAAAAAAAAAAAATCAATTATGATAATTTTACCCATGAAAATTTTCGTGGGTAATTAATTCAATAATTTATATAATTACTCACGAAAATTTCCGTAGATAAAATTTTCATGAAAATACTATTAAAATTCTTTCCCACGAAATTTTCATGGGTAAAGCTTAATATTATTTTTAATGTTAATATTTCCCACAAAATATTCCGCACGAAATTCTCCGTGGGTAATATTGGAGGTTACTCACGAAAAATTCGGTGGGTAACCTATGATATTACCCACGGAATATTTCATGGGTAATCTCCGATATTATCCACGGAGAATGTCCTGATTATCTGCGGAACCTGATTATCAACGAAATTTTTTCGTAGGAAAATAACCAGTTTCTAGTAGGTAGTTATTTGATGTTTCTACCTGAAATAAGGCTGAGATTCCAAATTTGGCATGGATTCAACTTTGAGCATTTTCTGTCATCATGTTTCCCTTAAACAATGTTGTAAGAACTATAAAATAAAACATCATTTTGATATTATTATGATTGTAAAACTATTCTTACCTCAAATCGAATCTGTTACACCAAATCTTACAATCAGTACAAAGTAAGAAAAGAAGTACAATATATTGAAAAATAAATTACAACATAAAATTAAACGAGGAGAAACCGTAGGAGAAAAATTGTTTGATAATCTTCTTGATGTTGTCAGAGTCGTGTGTGACACACTCTCCTTAAGACAAATTCGTCCCCTCACCGAGTTGTGCTTGAGATTAAACGGGACGTTCGTCTCCCAGGATAAAACGGACGGGCCGGACGGTGGTTGCACAATAGTAACTCCGACGAACTGAAGTCATATACTTGGATAATATCACCAACGATGCAATGCAGGAGGCCAAAGAAAAAGAATACTCAATATGCTGCTGAAAATGGAGTGTTGAGATTATGGAAATCAATGTGTCTTGTGTTGTTGTTGTTCTTCCCGTTTTATAGTAGCCAAGGAAATCAAAACTGCTAGAAAATTAAAACCCTTTTTAATTTTCTTAATCACTGCATTTATTGCGGCAGTTACACAGGCTGTTGAAATCATCAGAAACGTTTCTGGCACGCAGCTGCTGGTGCACACGCTGCTGGTGCCCAGGCTGCTGATGCTCACACTTTTGATGCCCGATTCTTTGATGCTCACACCGCCGGGTACCAGTGCCGCCGGTGTCCAGCACCGCCGGTTCCCAGTGTGTTCGATTCAACCTAATGCCTTGGCGCCGCATAATGGGTCAAGTTTAAAAAGAATGTAAAAGTGGGCTAGCGCGAGTAGGCCACTTTGGAGCTACATTGCCTCTATGCTCCACAATCTTACTCCCTACTAAAGTGTAGGAGTATATAAACTAATATCATTTTACATTCCTTTCCAATGTGGGATAACCACATTTCCCACTTTCAACCCACTTACTTTGAGCCTTAATATCTCATTCATCCCTCAACCATTTTGGACGAATGAATATATGATTTCAACGTTCTCACAATCCAACAATCAATTTGGTCATTTAACAAACAACTCATTTAGAAAATAATACATTATTTCCTTCAAACACACATATTTTTCCAGCAATCCCTCACATGAAGAAAATAATGAGAAAATGGTGATAAAGTCCGGCAGACGAAAACTTGCATACGAAGATGTGAGAATGCCCATTGAATCTTTGCTCGTACAAGCATATTTACTCTACTTGCAAATCGATAGACGCGATGTCCTTGAATCGTTATGCTTTTTGTGTAGCCGATCATATGCTTGACACAAGTAACGTCCTAACATACTTCAATTCTCATAGCTATGTTCAATCATGGCCCTGAACATACGCCTGGTTTTGCGAGAGGGTCTAAGAATTGAGCCTCACACAATTCTCCTCGAAGCGGCCCCACTTCTCTCTCACATAGGTGATTTCTTAAAGGTAACCCATATTACCCCACTCGAATTTTTGACGCGTAAGAATCATTAAAAGCCATATGCTTATTCTTGTCCTTTCAGGATGTCACTAATAGGAATGGACTTGGGGTTTTGTTTCCCCCACAGTGACGCTACAAGTCTTTTAACAGTTAGGTGGTCTCATTGAATCTAGTTCTTGGGATCTCCAATCATCTAGATTGGGTTTTCCGCTGTGTTTAACTTTCAAGAGACTTAAGTCCCATTCCCCTTCGAATTTACAACTAACTCTCGATTTAACCCTTTGATTAACGGATCCGTTTATCATTTGACTTTACATAGTCAGATTAGTTGAGAGTAGTTCTATAATGGTATTGTGTCTTAGACATATATGTCTAGACTACTATTACACACATTGATATATGTCTTTTCAACCATAAATTGACTTTAGCACTATATCATCTTGCTCACACAAGCTTTATCCATTTGATAATTGTTAACTCAGATTCATTTAAATCCCAGCTATTCCATATTGATCCTTTCAAATAATTCAAGAATATCGACCTAATGACTTGTTTAACCACGAGTTCATTAGTTTTCCTTGAATTTGAATCAACGAATCAAATTGACTAGAATTTTCCTTAGTTAACATATCGGTTTTGGATTTAATAAACAAAGTAATGTAGTCACTCTTGTTTAAATCCACACAATCAAATCTTTGATATCTTTATCTTTGTACTTGTCTCAAGTCATACACTGACTTTGCAAACTAGCACATTTTCTTCTAAGGTTCCATTTCTTGAACCATTTCAACACTTTGATCTATTTCATTCAAAGTATCATTTATTCACTTTCATGAATTTGACATCAATACTTGATTTCCATTGATTTTATTTTCTTTTGATTTTTATATATATTCAAACTTATTGAATCATATATAACAAACCAATATGCACAATTGTTATGAACATAACTCTTGAAACACAATCCACCATTTAATGACCAAATTCAATTTCTTTGATAATTGGACTTGCTGCTTTGCGAAACACCCCACATTCACAAGTGTACGTAGGCCTACGTTTCCATACTTCATATGGACATCTCATTGTTTTCTTGGGGAAACCTCTCTAAAAGGTAATTAATTATTTTTCAAAGTATACTCACCCCCACATTTTCGGAATAGTCCCAAAATTAGCAATAATGCCAATTTTCATTATTAACACCATTTGATCATGGTGTACATTGTGGACACTTTGTTTCATTGCTCATGTACAACAAACCCCTCGGGTTGTTCTATGTAAATTTTCTCTTCTAAATCAACATTTAGAAAGGTTATTTACATCCATTTGATGTATTTCAAATTTTGCTATGCAACAATTGCAAATACAAATCTTTATTCTCGTGATGAGAGAATAAGTATAAACAATCAAGGTCTTCATTTTTCTTGTAATCCTCAATTACACGTCTAGCCTTGTACTCATTGATTATTCCATTGGTCTTCATTTCCTTTTTGAAAATTCACTTATATGCTAGTGATTTACTACTCGGAGGTAAATCCACTAGTTTCCAAGTGTAATTTTCCAAGATGGAATCAATTTCACTTTTAATGGTCTCTTTCCACAAAGATTCTTTCAAAGAGCTCAATGTCTTTATAACTTTGTAATTCATTTTCTACCATGGAGGTTAGAAAATTCGGGCCATAGAATTTCCTTATCCTACCTCATTTGCTATGTCGAGGTCATGCCTTTCCTTTATCATTTTCCCATGATAAGTTTCTTCTTCTTTTATTGAATCATGAATCCGTTTAAATGAGTTTGCCCCATCTCTTAATTTATACGAAAACATATTCTTAAAGAAAGAAGCGCTTCATGATTCCATTATTGAATCTTTAATGCATAAACAAGAATTATATAATCACAACTATTGTAAGCATACACAATCATATGCAATCAATAGTATTTAGTATAACTTATACACAAATTACATTTAGTTGTGTTTTATCACTATCTCTTTATTAAGTTGATTTCCAACTTTTCCTTTAAAGAGGCAAGATTCAACATTTTGCTTTTTAATACGCAACGGTAAAGGTAAAAACTTACATTTTACCATCATGTGTGTGAATTATATTCACACCTCAAGCATCAATATGCCTTGATTATAACTTCAAGCATATATTTGATAAGTCTTGTTTGAATCTATTTTAACCATATAAAGATATTCATTCTCATTATTGATCACTTAAATACCCTTTCGTTTCATTCATTCAAACATCATGAATAACATTCTTGATGACATCACAGTTGTCTCTCAAGACACAAGGTATATGCTTGACTTTTTCAAACAAGTTTGACTTTTTAAACACGTTTGACTTTTCAAACGATTTTGACATTTCAAACAAGTTTGACTAACTTTGTCTTTGTATTAAGCATTTCGGCATGCTTCATCACATTTACTTTCGGCACAAGAAATGTTAGACAATATTTTCTTCAAAATTTTTATTCTCTTTTTCAACACAAAGACGAATATCACACACCTCAACATTCATTTATGTTTGAGGTGATTTTAAACTATTTTCAAATGGGAAGCAATTTCTCAATTATTGTCATCACTTGAGAATTTCACTCAACACCATCCATTCGACATGGTTTTTCATGGAAGACTATTTCCACTTCTTCCATATGATTTTTTATTTCATTTATGGAGTCCACTATTTAAAATCAAGGAAGCGAATTACGATGATTTCCAATGCACCCGCATTCTCAATTTTATATTTATAGTCCAACGACTCCCACAAATATTTTTCAATTTTCTTCGTACTATATACTCCCTCCGTCCCAGTTCAATTGATACTTATTTCCTTTTTGGTCCGTCCCACACCAATTGATACTTACCTAAAATGGAAAGGAATCTTCACTATTTACCCCACTCATTCTCTCTCATATTTTATTTTTTCACTCACAACATTCTCTCTCCTAACTATTCCTCCCACTCATTCTCTCTCCTATTTTACTTTTACACTCACAACATTCTCTCTCCACTTTTTCTCTCTCTTACCTTTCCTTAATATGTGTGCCATTTTTTTTGGTATCTAATGAACTGGGACGGAGGGAGTATGTTTTATAATGAATCCGACAATTCATTAAGTATATAGTTCATATGAAAATTCACATGCTTCAACCGCACTCACGGCTTGAACATCCTTCACATTTTCACCCAACTTTGTAGGATCTTCCAAAAAAAACCTCTCTAAGTTCAAGGTGGTCAAGTAGAACATATTTTGTTGCCATCACTTAAAGTCAAGGCCAACAAAATTTTCTAACTTTTCACTATGGTGATCCGAAAACTTGGAAAAACCACATTCCATTAGAGATTTGTCTCTACACAAACCAATCATTGGCTTTAATTTTTAACAATTATAAATTTGTTGTTAAAAATATAACTCTCTAACTTAATTAGAGAATTAACTTCAAGAATAAATTGCTAATTCAATAGGAGAATTAACACAATTTATTTCTTATAACCACTCATATTTATAAACCTTTGAATTCCTTAATGGAATTATAATTGAAGGTTAATTATTCCAAAACTTTAAAGGTCTCATCTTGGAGCACCTCTAAATTTAGAGAAAAATCACATTCTCATTTACAAAATACATAATTTCTTTTAAAAGTTCACATTCTAAATATTTTGTGTTATTTGTCATCATCAACAACAATAAGATTTAACAACTTTCTTCAAGAAGTCTTATTGTTTTTATCTTTATGACATTAGTCACATATTTCCCCAATAGGTTTTAACAACTTCTTTCAAGAAGCCCTATGGTTTTAGTTCTTGTAACATTTGTCAATGTTCACAACAATAGAATTTAACAACTTCTTTCATGAAGCTCTATTATTTTTATCTTTGTGACTTTTGTCACTATTGACAATAAAAAGATTTAACAACTCCTTTCAAGAAGTCCTATCATCTTTGTCAATACATCATTGATAAAATGCAACGTTAAAGACTACATCTTTTAACGTTCATCTTCTCAAAATAGTTCCAACGAACTATTCAATTTTTCTCATTATGATTCTTGTGAACCATAAGAACGTTAAAGACTACATCTTTCAACATTCAATTTCTCAATTTAGTTCCTACGAATTTTTTGATTTTTCTCACTATGATCTCATGAACCATAAGAGATATATCACCCATTGTATAAATATTAGAAGTGGCATCGCCACAACTATTTTACACAATAGTCGCAACATCCTTGATGTTCTTCCGTTAGTTCATTATATGTTCAAAAAAAAATATTTTTTTCCTTTCATAAACTGTTCTGATCAAAAATTTTATCTTCATCTCCAGATACAAGATTTCGATCTCCACCGTCCAGATTGTTCTTATATGAGATTAGAACATGCTCACCAAAATTGAGCTCGATCCAACGGTTAACGAATCGGGAATTGCAATTTTTCCACAGCTGGTCATTGCAAAACTTTCTGAAATTTTCTTCCATCCGTCTCTTCCATCGTTTAAATATTTTCTCCCGTGGCCGCCACTCCACCGGATTTTTCA
Organism: Adenophora triphylla var. japonica; assembly: GCA_022495995.1. Classification (NCBI taxonomy): domain Eukaryota; kingdom Viridiplantae; phylum Streptophyta; class Magnoliopsida; order Asterales; family Campanulaceae; genus Adenophora; species Adenophora triphylla. Next base: position 608,386 of record JAFEMH010000568.1, read on the forward strand.
AATCTGTAATCCTTTCTCAAATAGGGAATTTTTCTTAAGATTGTTAGACAAAATCTTACATTCAGCACAAAGTAAGAAAAGAATTACAATATATTGAAAAATAAATTACAACATAAAATTAAACGAGGAGAAACCGTAGGAGAAAAATTGTTTGATAATCTTCTTGATGTTGTCTGAGTCGTGTGTGATACACTCTCCTTAAGACAAATTCGTCCCCTCACCGAGTTGTGCTTGAGATTAAACGGGACGTTCGTCTCCCAGGATAAAACGGACGGACCGAACGGTGGTTGCACAATAGTACCTCCGGCGAACTGAAGTCATATGCTTGGACAATATCACCAACGATGCAATGCAGGAGGCCAAAGAAAAAGAATACTCAATATGCTGCTGAAAATGGAGTGTTGAGATTATGGAAATCAGTGTGTCTTGTGTTGTTGTTGTTCTTCCCTTTTTATAGTAGCCAAGAAAATCAAAACTTCTAGAAAATTAAAATCCTTTTTAATTTTCTTAATCACTGTATTATTGCGGTAGTTACCATTGAAATCATCGAAACGTTTACGGCACTTGCTGGTGCCCAGTGCCTGCCGGTGCCAGTCTTCTTGCTGGTGTCCAGCGCCGCTATTCTTGGTTCCCAGGTGTTGCTGATTCAACCTAACAGCCTTGGCGCCAGTTACAATGGGTCAAGTTTAAAAAGAATGTAAAAGTGGGCTAGCGCGAGTAGGCCACTTTGGAGCTACATTGCCTCTATGCTCCACAATCTTACTCCCTACTAAAGTGTAGGAGTATATAAACTAATATCATTTTACATTCCTTTCCAATGTGAGATAACCACATTTTCCACTTTCAACCCACTTACTTTGAGCCTTATTATCTCATTCATTCCTCAACCATTTTGGACAAATGAATATATTTTCACAATTCAACAATCAATTTGGTCATTTAACAAACAATTCATTTAGGAAATAATACATTATTTCCCTCAAACACACATATTTTTCCAACAAAATCTATTTTTTTTGGCACAGTATTTAAAGAAAATTAGGAGAGGAAATGAGTGAAAGGAAGTCTTGTAAGTATAAAAAGCAAAATGCTGAGAGAAAATGAGTGAAAAAAATAATAAGTAAATTGTTGTACTCCCTCCGTCCCAACAATTGCTTCATTCTTTTGGTCCGGCACGCATATTACGGAAATGGGAGGGAAGAAAAAATGTTGTGAGTGTAATTTGAAAATAGGAGAGAGAATTAGTGGAGGAAATAATAAATTTGAAAAGTGTTGTGAGTGTAATAGTGAATTAGGAGAGAGAATGAGCGGAGGAAATAGTGAAGATTCTTTGCTAAAAAAGGAAAGGTGAAGCTTCTAACGGGACGCTCTTTTGGGTAATTAGTGAAGCTTTTATTGGGTAGGAGGGAGTATTGGATTCCATTGAATATAAAACTCTATAATCAGAACTATTTGATTTCAGAGTTCTGAATTTATTATCAGCTAAAACTTTTGTCTGCTACTTAAACGGTCATAGTAGATAGGAATAACATCTCTTGCTCTTGAAGCACTGATTTAATTTACGAAAATAAGAATAGCAAGCTGGATAAGACATTTTCATCTCTAAAAGTCATAGATAAATTATGCTATGTACACTTTTTTATTTCCTAAATCTCTAATATTATTATGTTAATAATGAGATTACAGTTTTCTTGAATTAATTGCATTTAAAATTTATTTTCTTTAATTAATTTTCATAGTTACAGGCACTTTCTTTGATTGTTTAACTTTTTATCAAAATATTTTGTCGCGCGTTTAACGTACGAGTGTTATACTAGTTATTTGTATAATATTGTGTACAATATTATATTCACGTATGAACGAATATAATACTGAATGAAGTATTATATATATACTACTTGATAAAAAGAATGTTGAGATATTGTTTTGTAAATAGTGAAATTAAGTTTAATGTGATTGAAAGTTATTTTTACTTATTACTATCAGATTGACAATAATGTATTATATGCGGTGGCGATCCAGAAATTGATGTTAGTGTGGATCAAAAATTTAATGTCACAAATTATTGTCTCTCATATGCAAAAATATATTTTTTTTGCAGATTTTTAGTTTTTAGAATTGAATTTGGTGCTTACTATTGGAAAAATAGTGTGTTTTAAAGAAAAATAATGGATTAATTTCAAAAGGGTAATTTTGTCAAATTACTTAATTGGTTATATGTTTGTGAAATAAAATATTTATTTGTCCAAAATAATTTTTGGATAAATTAAATATGAATGCTCAAAGTATGTGGTCCACATTTTGCTAATCATTTTGATTTTGTAAATCAAAAATGGTTTTGACTTTGACTGATATGCTCGGCCGAGCAGAGTGATTGACTCGCCCAAGCATAGCATGGCAGAAGAATCAAGTCTCTGGAAAGTCATGCTCGGTCGAGGCATATGCCTTGCTCGGCCGAGCAGATCCTAGGCAAAAGTTTCTGGATAGCCTTGCTCGGCCGAGCAAGACACATGACTCGACCGAGCAGATCCTGAGCATTGATGACTGTTTGATTTTCCAAATGTAACAGCCGTGAAAATGGATATAAAAACTGAAACATGTGATTAAATGGATTTAATCTTTTCAGTTTAATGAGTTTAATTTTAGATTAATTGTGATTAACTCTAAATTAAATCCTAAATATTCATTTTGATTCCTAAGGCTTTATAATAAAGATTTGACAAAGTTTGTCAAAGAACTTGTGAGAACTTGGAAGAACTTTGAGAAAAACACAACCGAGAGAGAAACACTTGTTTTTCTGCAAATCCTCCTCCATATCCCCTTGTTGCATCTTGTCAATCATCCTTTGGCCTCCTAGCTTGCATTGTAATATCAAGAGGTGATCTAGTTCAAGCTCGATTCAGTTCACCGGAAACTTTAGGTGCAAAGTACCCCCGGTCCGCACGTTCTATCCTGGGAGACAAGCGACCCAAGCAAACTCAAGCACACTCGGTGAGGGGTCGAATATGTCTTAAGGAGACATTGATTTCATTGGGCTCGTGCATCTTCAACAACTTATCCTTTTTGTTTTTTATTTTCAGTTTATCTATTTGGTTGTAAATTATATTATCTGTAATTGTTTCCTCGGCACCCTTGTAACAATCTTAAGACATAATCCCTAATCGAGGGAGTCGATTACAGATTTTTATAACAGAAAATACTAACTAAGTTGTTATTTTTCAGATGGCGAATAACAACAACACTGTGAAGACCCAAATTGGATCCCAAACTAATCCCCAAACTGGAAACGGAAGTGGCTCGACTATTGTGACAAATCCTCCTACGATCCATATCCCGACTCCTCATGCTGAAAAACCTGAGAAGTTTGTTGGCCACGATTTTAAACGTTGGCAACAAAAAATGCATTTTATCTCACTACCTTGAATTTGGCTAAATATATGAAAGAGGATATGTCAAAGGTGAGTGAGAATGAAACTGATGTTACAACCTTGACTGCGGTTGAAACATGAAAGCATGGGGAATACTTGTGCAGAAACTATGTCCTAAATTCGCTTTCAGATTCTCTTTACAATGTGTTCAATGAGAAGAAATCTGCAAAGGAATTATGGGGTTCTTTGGAACACAAATATAAGATTGAGGATGCCGGAACAAAGAAGTTCATTATTGTCCGTTTCCTTGATTTTAGGATGGTGGACAGCAAGAGTGTGAAATTTCAAGTTGATGAGTTTCAAACTATTTTGCACGAGATTCATGCCGAGGGTATGATCATAAGTGAAAGCTTCCAAGTAGCTGCAATCATTGAGAAATTGCCTCCATCTTGGAATGATTTCAAGAACTACCTTAAGCATAAGCGAAAGGAAATGGATGTGGAAGGAATCATCCTTCGTTTGAGTATTGAAGAGAACAATAGAGCCGCTGAGAAAAAGTTTGTTTCTAGTGTGGCTAAGGCCAATATGGTGGAGCATGGTGAAAGCTCCAAAGGCAAAAGCTTTGGGAAGGGAAAAGGGAAAGTTGTGACAACTTCCAAGCGTTCTCAATTGGGATCAAAAGGTGGTGTTTCCAAGAAGAAGTTCTTAGGAACTTGTTATAATTGTGGCGGTGAAGGCTACAAGGCTCATGCTTGCAAGTTGCCAAAGAAGGCTCGAGAGGCAAACATGGTGGAAGGCATTGCTAGAAACGTGTCCGAGATGTACCTCGCAGCTGTGATTTCCGAGGTGAATTTGGTGGGTTCAAACCCAAATCAATGGTGGATTGACACCGGCGCTACTAGACATGTGTGCTCCAACAAAGACATGTTTAGTACCTTTGTTGCTAAGGATGGCGAGAAGCTATTCATGGGAAATTCAGCCACTTCCGAGATCAAACGTGAAGGAAAAGTGGTTTTAAAGATGACATCCGGAAAGGAGTTGACTCTCAACAACGTGCTTTATGTGCCCGACATCCAGAAGAACTTGATATCCGGATCGCTTTTGATAAAGCATGGTTTTCGTATTGTGTTTGAGTCAAATGTAGTCACTTTGTCTAAGAGTGGAATGTTTGTAGGTAAAGGCTATGTCAATGATGGTCTGTTCAAGTTAAGTGTAATGGTTGTTAAGTCAAAAGCTAATGATATGAATATCTCTTCCGTTTACTTGCTTGAGTCATCTAATTTGTGGCATGGTAGACTTGGTCATGTTAATTTTGATTCTATACGTCGTTTGACAAAAGCAAATTCTATTCCAAAGTTTAAAATTGATTGTAAACAAAAATGTGAAATTTGTGTAGAAGCAAAATTAACAAGAAAGTCATTCCATTCAGTTGAAAGACATAGTGAACCACTTGAATTGGTTCACACGGACTTATGTGACTTTAAATCAACACAATCACGGGGCGGCAATAAGTACTTCATGACTTTTGTAGATGATGGCACAAAGTATTGCTATGTGTATCTTCTAAAAAGTAAAGATGAAGCTATAGAGAAGTTTACTCTCTATAAAAATGAAGTTGAGAATCAATTAAATCGGAAAATTAAGGTGCTAAAAAGTGATAAAGGTGGTGAATATGAATCTCCATTTGAAGCAATATGTGCTCAAAGTGGAATTAAACATATAACCTCAGCACCTTATACACCCCAACAAAATGGTGTTACCGAAAGGAAAAATCGGACATTGACAGAAATGATGAATGCCATGTTATTGAGTTCGGGATTGCCGGATAACATGTGGGGGGAAGCCGTGTTGTCGGCTAACTACGTGTTAAACAAAATATCCCGAAAGAAACAAGACAAAATTCCTTATGAACTATGGTATGAAAGAGTGTCAAGTTACAAACACTTGAGAGTGTGGGGGTGTCTTGCAAAGGTAGCCATACCTCCTCCTAAAAAGGTGAAGATTGGACCTAAAACTGTTGATTGCATATTTATTGGATATGCACATAATAGTAGTACTTATAGATTTCTTGTGTATGAGTCGAAAATTGAAACTATACACAAAAATACTATAATGGAATCTGTAAACGTGTCGTTCTTTGAGAATATATTCCCGTGTAAGTCAAGAAATGAGGCAAGCTCATCGACTAGGATAATAGATTCAATAGAAGAAGAACACGTTCAAGATAAAAGTGAAGAAGAAGAGGTGAAATCTCGACGGAGCAAAAGAGCTAAGATTGAAAAATCATATGGTCCGGACTTTCTAACCTATATGGTAGAAAGTGAACCACAAAGTTACAAAGAAGCCGTTAGCTTTTTGAAAGGACCTTTGTGAAAGGAAGCAATTTAAAGTGAAATTGATTCCATTTTGCAAAATCACACATGGGAATTAGTGGACCTTACTCCGGGAAGCAAAACACTAGGATATAAGTGGATTTTCAAAAGGAAAATGAAGGCGGACGAAACAATTGATAAGTACAAGGCCCGTCTTGTAATTAAAGGTTACAGACAAAAAGAAGGCCTAGACTACGTATTCTCCCGTCACGAGAATAACTTCAATAAGAGTTGTACTTGAAATTGCCGCATTGAGAAATCTTGAAATACATCAAATGGATGTAAAAATAGCCTTTCTAAATGGAGATTTACATGGAACAACCCGAAGGGTTTGTTGCACGTGGACAAGAAAAGAAGGTGTGCAAATTAGTAAAGTCATTATATGGCTTGAAACAAGCACCAAAACAATGGCATAAAAAATTTGATAATGCAATGATGCAAAGTGGATTTAAAATAAATGAGTATGACAAATGTGTCTATACTAAAACCACGGAAAATGGCTATGTCATTTTGTGTCTTTATGTAGACGACATGCTTATCATAGGGAGTTGTGATAAGATGATCAAATCCACGAAAGACATGTTGAATTCGAAGTTTGACATGAAAGATATGTGACTTGCGGACGTAATCCTTGGAGTTAAAATTTCTAGAATATTCAATGGACTTGTACTAAGTCAATCTCATTATGTGGATAAAATTCTTGAGAAATTTAGCAAGGATAACAATGGAATAGCTGTAAGTACCCCAATCTGGATCACTCCCTTTCAAGCACACGGGAAACACCGTAGACTCATCCACGCAGTCTCAGAGACCTCTCTCACTCAAAACCCTCTCAAAACCCTCTCAAACCCCCAACCAAACCAAGGGAGGAGCCTTTCTGGGATAAAAAGGGACAAAAGGACCTTTTGGGAATTTTCAGGAAATCAGAAAAGCAATTAAGGTCCGTACGGACCTCTTTGTTTCAATGATTACTAAATCCCCTTAAAGTCCACAATATTCCCTCAAATCCCGGAAGAAATGATGACTTCCCTGCAGAGTTGGTCCGTACGGACCTCTTTGCATGCAAGATGGTCCGTACGGACCTTCTTGCATGGGGGACATCATCATTCCAGAATATTCTCCATCATTGCAGATTCCCTCAAATCGAGGAAATCCAAAATTCTGGATAACCAAGAAGGTCCGTACGGACCTCTTTGCTCCGAAATTTTTACTATAAATAGAGGGCTCCCCCTCCTCATTTTCAGACACATCCCTCTTCTCTCTTCCTCCCTAAGCCTTCTGGCTCCCCTTCTCAAGACCTTTCGAGGCATTCCGGCCCCTTCGGATCCTTCCGAGGCCTTCCGAGCCCCCTCGAGGTGCTCGAAGCCTCTCCGAGCGCTCCCGAGACGGCTCCCGCGCTGCCCGAGGCAGCTCTCGAGGTACTCTGAGGCCCCTCGTGGTACTCAGAGGCCTTGCACAGTCTTTCCCACGGTGTCCCGGCTCTTTCCGAGTCAAACCGGCGATCCCAAACCTTGCCGAACCTCTGCCCGAATCCAACCAATGATTACAACGCACGCCGAAACTGCCCGGACCGATCCCGACGATCCCCACGCACGCCGAACCTGCGCCCCAAACGCGGCTACGGTTTCAACTCACGCCGAAACTACGTCCGCGGACAACCGGCATCCCCGAAGCAATCCAGGAACGCTACTCCGACCTCAAACACTATTCCCCCGCGGAAGACGGACACGAACCAACATTGGTAAGGCTTCCTTCCTACACTATTTCAATACATTTCCATACATAGCATACAATGTAGACATCCGATACAGCATGCATTTTTAAAAGCACACACACACACACACACAACATTTAAAGGATATTAGGGGTATCCGAAAGACTGGTTTTACGAGGCTACTCGGGTGAGCTCTAATATTCTAATATTCTCTTCTAGGGAGTCATCGACCTCCGAACTCAAAATCTCATCACACAAAAACAGGTTTAAAATTTATCTTTAAAGCGATGCCCTTTTCAATGTTTTGGGCTTAATAAAAACGGCGTGGCGACTCTACAAAATGCGAAAGCAAAACGGCGAGACACCTCCAACGCGAAAGATGCCGGATGCGGGGCCGCGAGGCCTGCTCGGATCCGGGTAATTTCGGTTGGCGACTCCGTAGGGAACATTTTGTTTTAAAAACTTTTAAACAAAACAAAAGATTTTTAAAACGATGATGAGGGTCAAACTTTCATTTTACCCCTTCCTTTAAGCATTGTGTGTGTGTGCACGTGCTTCGTTTTTATTTTACAAAAAAAAAAAAAAAAAAAAAAATACAAAAAAAATGCATCAATATACATCTGTGCATACATTTAAAATTCTTCAAAAACTTCTGTTTTACTCGAAAAAAGAATTTTAGAGACCGCACACTACGCGCACTGCTTTGCCTCGGTTACACCGCACTCTACTCACACTTCCGCCTCGGTTACACCGCACGCTACGCGCACGCTGCCTCGGATACACCGCACACTACAACCCTTAACCCGGAGTGGTCTCGGTTGCGATCCGTTTGGTCTTCCTAGGCCTCTTGGGCGCGCACGGGATCATTCCAAACATCCCATCCTAGCCAAGCGTCAACCACACGTTTGAGTCTTGAGTCACACTCTGTCCGGACTCGGTTGGTTTTACCCAGTCCGTGTCATACGGCTGGATACATATACCATGCCGGCCATTTTACGAGTCAAGGCTCGGAACTCAAGATCCCTTGCGCAAGCAAAGCGATGAAAAGGTCATGCTAAAATCTTGACTGATCTTGATTTCCGAAGCTACACCAGAACGATGTTCCGTCCCGGATATACATCCATGCTCGCATGACACCATGTCATCACGCCTTTGATACGTCGGCCATGACGATATGACCCGGCCAACGCCTAACGTCACGAGATCCCTTGCGCAAGCAAGGTAAGAGAAGGTCATGCCGAACTCTTGACGATCTTGACTCGGTGGCGGCTCGGTTCACTATTCACATGGCTAACGCATCAAAACGAACATGACAGGCTCGGTCCTTAGGTTCGATTTTTCTTTTAGGCCGGTGGAAACCGCTTGCACTATAGGACCCTCGCACAGGCTGTCCACCCTGGGATGTCGAAATACGAGGTGCAAAACGAGGGCTTATAGCCGCACGAGATGGTCTCCCGGCGACCCGGGATCTAGCATAGTTGCGAAAAGAAGAGCAATCTTTTCCAACCTACCTAGGATTCTGAGAAAACATGTTTTAAGTAAATTAAAACAACAAAAAAAAAAATCAGAAAATAAAAGAAACGGAAACCGCATGCCACGTGAGCTTTCCCCCTTCTATCCCGTTAGGCCATTCCCGTGTCTAAACCTTGCCCGTCACCCCCTCCAGCGAACCGAGAGTGGTTGAGAATCCCTGGAAGCCGCCTTTTCAGTATTGAGGTCACAAGGTCCGATAGCCCTTCCAGTTCAACGGTCCGCACCGTCCAATACTCCCCCATGACGGGATCAACAGATAACAGTGAGGGAAACGGAACCCCGCCACTAAGGAATCTCCAGACAATGGAGGAGGTGCTGCGAGCCTTCGAAGCCATCAAGAAGCGCCAAGAAGAACAACAAGCCTGGATCGTCGACACCTTGCGTCTTCGAGGAACAGTTGCAGTTCCCCAACCTGATGGAACCTTTGTTCTCATAGAAGACGAAGACATACCGGCTCCCCCGGTTTCTCAAAGCTATCGGCGAGTCCCGCCTCCGCCAAGCTACGAGATCCCGGCAACGCAAGCGGCTCTCGCTCAGCTCCCCTCACGGCATCGGTCAAGCGGCTCAGGCATGCCGCCTCGAGATCGATCGGTTTCCGGCTCTGCACATCAAGCTCATTACCAACGGCACACATACGTGCTGCTCCGAGATCCCAGTGCATCTCGGTATCCCCGGGATTCAATCCTTTGCCTCTATACGAGCCTCGCAATCACAATCGAAGTCCCCATTCTTACCGGGGACGGGCATCCCGAGCGGATATCCCGACATCTCAAGTTTGCCACTGTGGCACGCGGATTGGGGCTAACGAATCGTTTCCCAGTTCCCAAACACGGCCCTTAGCGGACCTGGCAATCACGCCCTCAACTTCAACACCCCGGGGTATGGGTTGGTATACACTCAACTACCTCCCAAGACTCCCGAATGGCGATCCCATCGCCCGATCCACCTCCATCTTCGATTTCCGTCCACGAAAACGGTAACCCACCTCAGACGGTGACCCTCACATGGCTTGGTTGATCGAACGGATGAAAGACATGCAAGGCAAGCTAGCTAGTTCTCGGAAGGACTCCCTCACGCCTACCGATCCGAACAAAGTGGTCCCTCTCCCTCCAAAGTTCGGGATGCAGGAAATGGAAAAGTTTGACGGAGCAGAATGCCCAAACCCACATCGACACCTACGTCACGGGTATGAGAGCGAAGGGGCAACCCCTCAGCCAGGATGGCGGATCATTTTCGGCATTCCCTCAAATCCACGGCACTAAGGTGGTTCCTCAATGTGAAGCGAAGAAAACCGCTCCACGTGGGATCGAGATCGGTGAAATCTTCTGGAGAAGTACCGCGCCAATCTTGAATGGGAAACAAACCGCCACGACACCTGCAAGCCACCGAACAAAAGGATGACGAACCGGTGGGCGAATTCTACAAAGATGGGCTGGAAGCTAAGCGAGATAATGGATCCACTTTCCAAAGAAGAGCGAGATGGACATCTTCCATTCACTGCCTCGAAGCCATCTTTGAGAACCTTGATCGGCTACCATTTCTATCCGGATCTACGTGCCATGGTCAACGCGGGACAAAGTTTGAAAAGACTCACGAGTCTTGAAAGGCAACGGCAACCCCTGCCTCGTCTTACCGCTATCGAACAAACACAGCAACTTCAACTCCTGCCAACCAAAGGAAAGGAAGCGGCCAGGAGCAGTGCACTACATTCGAACGGAGCTCAAGTAAACCGCGATCGGGCGGCCCCGAAGAATAGCAACCCCCCTCGCTTCCCACAGTTCCAGCGTTTTGATAACCTGGAAATGCCCTTGGGTCAAGTATTTGAAGCTTTGGTGAAGCGAAATCTTCTCAAACCACTCGAGAATTTCCAACCAAAGACCCTCAAACCCAACATGGATATGAGCAAGCCTTGCGCCTTCCATAACTACCCGACCACACCAGACAATTTGCTTCGTACTCAGCGGGTGATTCGGGGGCTCATTGAGGAGGGAAAATTGGAACGCCCCGTGGTCCCAATACCATTGGAAATCCATTCCCCCGAACGACGGGAGTAAACTCAATAGCCATTGACGAAACCCCAAGCGAGAAGCGGACTCCACTGCAATTTCGAAACCGTCGGCATCTTTGTCTCGCTATGGGGAGCGTGAAACAAGAGTCAGGTCTCGTGACCGGGAATTCCGACAAGAACGCCCAAGGGCCCTTTGTCTCCCTACGATCTTTACCCCGGCCAAGGCATACGAATGGTTGGATCGAACGTTCCCCCAGACGAGGCGAGTCAGCGGTAGCACGGGAAGCGGTTTAGCCTTCACGAGACGATGACTTGCCAATATGTGAGAATCGGCACAACGAAGCCCTCCTCATCCTCATAAAGATAGAGATGTTCTTCCTCCCGAACGTCTTGATTGATAACGGCTCCATGATCAGCATCATCGCTTTAAGCACATTGAAACGACTCCGCATCGGACCGTTCTCGATAAGGCCTTCACCTCGGGTAATCCAGGAGCCTACGACTCCACTGCCCACGACCAATCGTAGGAGTCATCAACTTGAGGATCAATTCGACGTACAAGCTGAGTCGGTAGAGTTCCAAGTCGTGGAAATCAAACCCACCTTCTACGCTTTGTTGGGACGGCCTTGGATACATCGGATGAAAGCAGTATCATCTACTCTTCACCAATGCGTGAAATTCATCAATGCCAACGGAGCGATCGAAGTGATCCGCGGAAGCGGTGCAATGGCAAGTGCTTGGCCAGCAAGCTATGACCCGGAAGAAGGTCCCGACATGACCGAATACTCTTCCCCGAGATGATTCTCCTACCTGTCCCGCTACGAAGTGGATCCTTACATCCACGCTCTAAGCCGCGGACGAGTGGAAATTGAAGAACTCGTAGGTCGGGATGACAACTACGATATATGCGGCGTGAAGAATGCTTGAGAGAGGATCAAGAGATGGATGCCCTAATGGAGATTGATCGAGGAGTAAACCCTTACTTCGCCGAAAACCCTCTTGCAAAGCCCGGCTCATCACCGATCCCCGGTACAAGACAACCTGCAGCCGACACTCTCGGATCTTACGGGGACGGCCATCACGGCTTAGTTCAATTCAACATTCCGGTGTCCGACACAGACGAACAGTGGCGCAACCTCCTCAAGGCTTAATCGGGGAAGGAGATATAGCATGTCAGCTCGAATCGAGACATTGTAAACGTCGTCCAAGCAGATCCCGAGATAAAGAAGCGGATTCTATGAAAGTGATCAACATCGGCAAAAATCCACTCCGAATCGGCGAATGCTTCGCCCTCCTAGAAGTAGCCCTCGGCGACTTCTATCATCAAAAACCCCCAGGGTGGTGGCAACACTAATGGAGGGACATCATCGGGGAGCGGCCAAAAACCTCCGCGATACTGGTTTGAAATCGAACCGCATGCAAGCTACTTTCGGGACTCGTACGAGGAAGATTGGCCACCTAAACCAGCACCGCTCCTGCTAGAGCTACGGCCGTCCAGGAGTAATGAAGCACAGTCAATCCCTCGTCGCCTATAGTCTAGCTTCGAGTCTTGTTGTACGTGTATTCACATCTTTTGTGTCTTTTGACGGCTTTACGCCCGACGATTGTGAATCTTTGATCAACAATGTACAACCTTCACGCTTTCAATAAAAGGTCAGACCTTCCTAAAAAACCATTTCATTGCATCTTTAACAAATGATGACATTAACTAATCAAAAGCAGGTTAAATTCATCTATACAAAAGGCAAACACATTAATTAAATAAATGCATCAAGCAAACATTTAAGCATGTTGTCAAACGAGAGAAAAACCGGGCCCAAGCTGCCGAGAAGGTTTTAATCACAACGATTTGCAAGATTCTTTGAAGAGCGAAAGAGACGCAAGTCAGACGCCATTTCCGGCCTGAGCGAGATCTTCCAATACCTCAAGAACGGGAAGCCACCTTCATGAACAAGGAAGGTCAACACACGAAGGGGTCAAAACCAAGAGCATCATGGCCCTAAAACGCCTTGCCTCTCACTTCGTCATCCTCGGGGACATGTTATACAAGAAACGCTACCATGGGCCACTCTATGACTGCGTCGGCCAAGAAGAAGCGAGACAAGTTCATGAGCAGAAGTCCACAACGGGGCTTGCGGTCCCCACATGAATGCGAGCCACGATGCAAATCATTCTCGGGATGGGCTACTCCTGGATCTCCGTGGAAGCGGATTGCATCCACTTTGTCAGAAAGGCTGCGACAAGTGCCAGCGGTTCTCAACCTCAATCATCTGCCGCCCCACGATCTCTCTTGCATGACTACACCTTGGCCCTTTGCCACTTGGGGAATTGACGTCATCGGGAAAATCGCTCCGCCGGGCGGCAACGGTCACGAGTTCATCTTAGTAGCCATCGACTACTTCACCAAATGGAGTCGAAGCCAAGTCCTACAAGGTACTCACCTCCAAGAAGGTCGCACATTTCCTCAAGGAAAACATCATATGCCGATACGGCATCCCAAATGAGGTCATATCGGACAACGGCTCACACTTCGAAGGGGGAATTCGACGGCTAGCTGGCTGAATTCAAGATCACACGTCACAAATCTTCTCCCTACAGGCCACAAACAAACGGCGCCGTGGAAGCGGCAAACAAAACCCTCGAACGGATCATCCGAAAAATGACCACCCGAGGACGAGATTGGCAGAAAGCTGCACCTTGCACTTTGGGGCTACCGCACATCGATCGAAACGGCCACGGGAGAAACCCCATTTGCCACGACCTACGGGATGGAAGCAGTCCTTCCCGTCGAGCTAGAAATTCCCTCACTCAGAGTCTTTGTTGGAAAACGACATCAACGAAGTCGAATGGCTCGAAGCCAGACATGGACAATTGGCTCTGCTAGATGAGCGACGACTAAAGGCCATGGAACACGTCCAGGAGCCTATCAAAGCGGGATGGCTAGAGCTTTCGACAAGAAAGTCAAATCCCGAGACATCGGGGAAGGCGACCTTGTACTCAAAGAAAAGCCTCCCACTCGAACCAACCCACTGGGAAAATGGGAACCCACATGGATCGGCCACTTTCGTGGTTCAAAGATCTTCTCCGGAGGCGCCATGAAGGCGCCCAGGACCTAGACGGCAATCCCTTCATGAATCCGGTCAGCGGAAGCAAACTTCGCGAATACTTCGCTGAAGAAGAACAAGTGTGCATCTCTTGGCACTCCATGTAGTGTCGAACTACGCGGACTGAGCCCTCTAGTCAGGGAGACGTAGGCAACCTTAATTGGTCCGGTCTAAAAATACACAAAAAGTCAAAGTTTGAATGTCAATCAAGACCTCCATCAAGCTACGCACTTTTCAAGAACACGCCCCGGCGGTCACCTTGACCAAGTCAAACGACGGCGGCAACATCAAAGAACATCCGAGGGTCACTCGGCATCAAACGGCCCGACTCATGCCTTCCAAGCCGGGGGCTTGTCTTCGCCCTCACGCGCTTCAAAAAAAAAAAAAAAAAAAAAAAAAAGAGAGCTCGAGCAAGGGCTCACAAAAAAAAAAAAGAAGCTCAAGCGGAAGGCTGCGAAATTGAGGTCAAGAGCCCGACGCCAACAAGCGGCAAGGAAGCTACGAAAAGACCGTCGAACGACTTGTCGGGGAGCATTCAACCTCTCGGCCAAGCACAAAGCCTCGGCAAAGGAGATTGCCGTAATGGCCCCAGGCGCTTCGGTCGCAAAGGCAGAAAAGTCCGAGATGGACGCCGACAAAGTGCACAACGAAGCAAAGGCAAACAAAAGATCTTGCGTCTCGACAAAGCTTTAAAAGTAAATCACAAATCACTAACGGTTACAACATTTCTTGATGAGTTCAAGCACGGTCTACTCTCAAGTTCACAACATGCTAAAGACGGCTTAATACATTTAACTAATAATGTGTTTGCAATGCAATGAATGGATACCTAGGAGGTCATTCCGCGCCATCTGCGCTTGTCCCCTCGCCATTCTTTCCTTTCTTCCCTCGTCCCCGGCGAGTCTTCTTTCGCTCCACGTGAACCAACTCTGCGTCTCTCGGTCAGAGATGGGGTCCTCCCAGTAGAGTCAAATAATCCGGTAGCTCTCGGGGCTTCATTCGCCGTGCTTCGGCTCGGATCTCCTCCCTGCGAGTCACGTAAAGAGGACCTCTCCCTGTCGGTCGGTCAACTCTAGTCTCGTAGTCAAACAAAGCGTCTCCCGTCACATCGAAGGGTCGAGACCAGGCTTGGAACTCCTAAGAGCAATAGCTACTACGGCAGCCGGGTCCCAGAATCGGCTGCACGCTGCTCTCCCAAGACCACTTGGGGCCCAACATGCTTTGCTCATACCGGGCCGGATGCGAGTCGTCAATCTGACGCTCCCCTACGTCTAAGGAGTACCACGCGGGAGGGAAAGCGGAATACTTCCATACCACTCGGACAATACAAGAAGGCACACTGGGCCGCCATACAAAGAGGAACTACCTCCGCAGTAGCAAGGTCATCCCGGCCAACAAAGGCTCTGCTTCATCCCAAACTGCCGGGAAACAAGCGACGGAATATAGAAGGAGGACCAAGACAAACTGGAACTCGACAACGTAGGACCCTTCTGCAAGATCCTCCTGGTCTCGATCCTCCGGTGCGGAACCCACCGGCGGATCGATGCGTACCAAGCTGTGCCCATCCATCTCTCCCGGGCGGACTGATCCGTATCCGGCACAAGAGGTCGGCGAAGCAAATGACCACGGGCTAAACGACGTCGGAGCCTCTGGACATGGCACAGTCTCTCTCGCGGCCACAAGGTGAGCAAAGCGGGGCTTCCCCCTCTCATAAAACGATCCCCGGTCGCCGGACGGTCGATACCATGAAGAGTCTCCCCCGGCACCAACGGGACAATATCTTCTCGGCTCTGCGGTGCCCTACCACATCTAGCAAAGCGCCATCACAAATGCCAAGAGGAGGCGGCCGGAAAGAGCGTAGCCATCACGCACAAGGCAAATACATCCCAAGAGACGTCCACTCATCATCAACCACGAACCGCTCGGCTCGGCTCGGAAATGTCAATATGACCCGAATCGAGGATCATGCCCTGCACTTCTTCGATGAAGTACGAAGAAAGTCTCGCAAGCTTCACGCTCACGGCGGCACCACCAATCAAAGGAAGCGAGATGGCCTCCACCTCCGGTCCTCCAATCAAAGCCCGAAAATCCTCAAAAGTGGGCACCATTTCATTGTAGGAGAAACAAGACACGTGTGCCTCCTCACATCCTGCAACTTCGCGGCAGCCCCGCAACAAATCCCAATCGGGAACCCAACTCCTTAAAAGACCCAGAAAGCCCAGAAGCAAAGACGAAACCTTACCTCGAAAGCCCGTCTACGATGCCTCATACGGCGCCGCATCCACGTTTTCAACCGCTCAAGGAAGTGTGCTTGCCTCTCCTGCGAAAGCCTCGGCAAAATTCTAGGGACGTACGAAGAATCCATGGCAAAAATGGAGGTTCCTAGAGAAAATGGGGAAGAAAGCTCGAAAATGGCTGCAAATGGACGTACGGACCTCCTTGCAACCAGAACCCATTTCCTCGGCCAAAGATACAAAACCACTGTCCTCAAGAAACTTTGCTCCAAAGCCCAAACATTCTGCCAAAGCCATTCCCGCAAACAAACACTACCCACAAACACACTCTCACTCACGTGGCATGTACAAAATAAAAATAATAATAGCAACAATTTCTAGGACAAATCCAGGGAATCACAAAAATGACATTACATCTTAAAATAAAAAATCTTTTGTTTGCCGTGCAAATACATGTGTTTTATTACAGGTACCAATAAATGTCTGTTGCTAAACAAAAAAAAAGAGGGATATGAAAAGAGGGAAAGCAAATGAATACTACTCAGAATCCTTAGCATCATCATCCTCGCCAAGATCCTCCAAAGAAAAGTCGGGCATCCTGGGAAATAACTCGCCCGTCACATCCTCGTCGTCGAATACCGAGCACCCGCCCGAGGCTCCCACGAAAAGTACTCGGAAGGATCAAATTCGGCGAAAGGATCAAAGAAAGAAGGCTACGAGGAACCCTCACCCGTGCGCCATGCGGAGGCATGAAGCGATAAAAGGGCCGGCTCCTCGAAGGCCCTGCAGCCTCCCGAAGATGTCCGGCATCCATGCAATGCCGCCCCTCAAAGGTCCCTCCCGCTGCGGCTCAGGCTCGGCTCTGGGCGGAGGAACGTCTGTAATGCCTCGAAGTCATAGGCTCGTACGCCGGCACGCGTCGCGAAGACCGGCAGATATCTTCGAGGCCATCTTCTTCGCAAACGACCTCATCGCCACGTAACGGCGAGTCAAGATATCATAGGCTCTCCCTGACTGCACCCAACAAGCGCCAAGGAAACGCTCAAGAATACGCTTATACTCAACAACAAAAAGAGAAAATGCGTAAAAGATGCCAAGATGGAAAAGAGTCGACACTCACCGATCTATCGGGGTCCACTCTATATGCGGCGGGAGCACAGCTCCGAGAACGAGTACAGAGACACCCTCCTCCTCGATCCGTCCCCGCGGACGTACGTGAAATCCGGTCCCGCATCGGAACCTCTCGGGAGCTGCGGGCCGGCCTCTCTCTCTCTCGCGCCGGTACTGCGGCGTCCTCGGCTTCCTCCTCACTTGAAGGCCCCGCACTCCTCTCCATACAAAATGAACTCCTCGGCCCACACGCGCCAAGGTACCTCTCGAAGTCAAGCACGTCCATGTCCCGGAATCAAGCATCCCAAAGGGAGGGTCCCTCGGAACCACGGGAAGCACACCAGGCACGTCTTTGCCCGAAGACCCGCTCCCGGATACGTGACATCACAAGTCAAGCCCCGCAAGATCTTCCGCCGCGCCGTCACCTCGGGAGCCCCTCAAACTCATCCCCCTCATACCGAGTCCACGGAACAAGACGAACCCCTCCGGCTACCCGCTCCAGGACGCTCCTCGCACATCCTCGTAGCGATGGTGAGCTTCCCTCGCGGTCTCGCCCACTTCAACTGCAATTCAACCATCGGCCATCAAACGTAAGGCCGATCTCGCCCACTTCAACGGCAATTCAATCACCGGCCATCAACGTAAGACCGGTCCTCGCCACTCAGCGGCAATTCAACCACCGGCCGTCGGCGTAAGACCGGTCCTCGCCACTTCAACGGCAATTCAACCACCGGCCGTCCCGGTGTAAGACCGGTCTCGCCCACTTCAA
This sequence comes from Adenophora triphylla var. japonica, assembly GCA_022495995.1. Classification (NCBI taxonomy): domain Eukaryota; kingdom Viridiplantae; phylum Streptophyta; class Magnoliopsida; order Asterales; family Campanulaceae; genus Adenophora; species Adenophora triphylla. The sequence continues at coordinate 626,598 of JAFEMH010000568.1, forward strand.
CGGCAATTCAACCACCGGCCAGTCGGCATAAGACCGGTCCTCGCCACTTCAACGGCAATTCAATCCCCGGCCATCGCCGTAAGACCGGTCCTCGCCACTTCAACGGCAATCAATCCCCGGCCATCAACGTAAGACCGGTCCTCGCCCACTTCAACGGCAACTCAACCACCGGCCGCCGTAAGACCGGTCCTCGCCCCTTCAACGGCAATTCAATCCCCGGCCATCGGGGCGTAAGACCGGTCCTCGCCCACTTCAACGGCAACTCAACCACCGGCCGTCAGCGTAAGACCGGTCCTCGCCCCCTTCAACGGCAATTCAATCCCCGGCCGTCAGCGTAAGACCGGTCCTCGCCCCCTTCAACGGCAATTCAACCACCGGCCGTCAACGTAAGACCGGACCTCGCCCACTCCAACGGCAATTCAACCAACGCCCGCTCAACGGCAATTCAAGAAGGAGCCAACACCTCCCAGCACGAATATCAAGGCACAAGACGCCTCCAAACGCTCAACGGCAATTCAACCACCGGCCGTCAACGTAAGACCGGTCCTCGCCCACTCCAACGGCAATTCAACCAACGCCCGCTCAACGGCAATTCAAGAAGGAGCCAACACCTCCCAGCACGAATCCCAAGGCACGAGACGCCTCCAAACGCTCAACGGCAATTCAACCAACGCCCGCTCAACGGCAATTCAAGAAGGAGCCAACACCTCCCAGCACGAATCCCAAGGCACGAGACGCCTCCAAACGCTCAACGGCAATTCAACCAACGCCCGCTCAACGGCAATTCAAGAAGGAGCCAACACCTCCCAGCACGAATCCCAAGGCACGAGACGCCTCCAAAACGCTCAACGGCAATTCAAGAAGGAGCCAACACCTCCCAGCACGAATCCCAAGGCACAAGACGCCTCCAAACGCTCAACGGCAATTCAACCAACGCCCGCTCAACGGCAATTCAAGAAGGAGCCAACACCTCCCAGCACGAATCCCAAGGCACGAGACGCCTCCAAAACGCCCGACGGCAATTCAAGAAGGAGCCAACACCTCCCAACACGAATATCAAGGCACAAGACGCCTCCAAACGCTCAATGACAACTCAACCACTGGCCCTCAAAGGAGGTCCGAAGTTATCTTCCCAATAGAAAAGGGCCCCTACAAGGTCACGCATCCCCAAGAATTCAAGCACCGGCGGTCAATGTAAGCTCCGAATCTCGCCCACTTCAACGGCAACGCAAGCACCGCCATCAAAGTAAGCTCGAGCTCCTCCCCAACAAGTCAAAGTGGAAGTCATACAAGATCGCATATCCTCAAAGACCGCCATCATCCTTGCCCACTCAGCGGCAAAACGAGCACACGAAGGAGCCAACACCTCCGAGTACAAGTCCCAAGGCACGAAGCGCCTCCAAAACGCCAAATGGTGAAGCAATCACCGGCCGTCATCCTTGCCCACTTCAACGGCAAAGCTCAAGCACCTGGCGGTCATCGTAAGTCCAACCTTTCTACATCAACATGCAAAAACACAAATGGCATCTACGCCTCTCGAAGCACAAGGCAGCCACGCCTCCACACATGCGGCTAGAGGACGATTCAAAGTCCTCGCGCATCCACACTCAAAGAGCTAGAAGACGATCCTCAAAGTTACATCTCGCGCATTACATCGGCGAGACGATTCAAGAAGTCTCGCGCGCATTACATCCCGCGGCTACGGAGTCCGATTCCGCACGAGACGCATCCCACACCGCCAAAGAAGACGATTCAAAGTCTCGCGCGTTACATCCACGCTGCAGCCCATTCAAAGTCCTCGCGCATCCACAATCGCGGCTAGAAGACGATTCAAAGTCTCGCGCATTACATCCACAACTGCGGCTAGAAGACGATTCAAAGTCCTCGCGCATTACATCACACTGCGGCTAGAGGACGATTCAAAGTCTCGCGCATCCACACTGCGGCTAGAAGACGATTCAAAGTCCTCGCGCATTACATCCACATCGCGGCTAGAGGACGATTCAAAGTCCTCGCGCATTACATCCACAACTGCGGCTAGAAGACGATTCAAAGTCCTCACGCATCCACACCTGCGGCTAGAAGACGATTCAAAGTCCTCGCGCATTACATCCACACCTGCGGCTAGAAGACGATTCAAAGTCCTCGCGCATTACATCAACCGCCGCCAGATGACGATTCAAAGTCCTCCAGCGTGGCACCAACAGCAATCAGAAGACGATTCAGGTCCTCACTCTACCTCCAGCCCGGAAGGCTTTAAACCACTCGGTCCGGAAGACCGTATAAACCTCCCACATCGCTATCTCCGGCCCGGAAGGCCTTAAACCACCCGATTAGGAAAATCGTAAAATTTCCATCCCGGGACGCCACCACGTCCTCATAACCGACCTCGGCGGTCACCACATCTCTTACCGACTCCGGCGGTCACACAACACTTCGGGCACCACCACGCCCACCGCACTCACAAATTCACGACCTCTCGAACTACGACCTGTGCTTGATTCCCGCCAGGGATACGTAGGAATCCTATCACAGTCCACCATCGACCTATACTCTGGCCACCTAGGACACCACCACGTCCTTCCTCGACCTATACGGTCACCTGTGACACCACCACGTCCTCACCACTAACCTCGGCGGTCACACAACAGGCACCACCACGCCCGCATTCACAAAACACTCACCCCACATCCGAACTACGACTGTGCTTGATTCCCGCCAGGGATACGTAGGGAATCCTATCACAGGTCCGGCTGTTGACCTAAACGGTCACCCAAAAGGACACCACCACGTCCTCACTTTGACCCTCACTCGGTCACTTCCTCTCCCAAAGACGCGATCCAGATTAGGACCCTTATCTTATCGGCGACCCCACTTCTTTCATAAGTGACGTCGTCGAGGGGCTTCGTAAGTACCCCAACTGGATCACTCCCTTTCAAGCACACGGGAAACACCGTAGACTCATCCACGCAGCCTCGAGACCTCTCTCACTCAAAACCCTCTCAAAACCCTCTCAAACCCCCAACCAAACCAAGGGAGGAGCCTTTCTGCAGGATAAAAAGGGACAAAAGGACCTTTTGGGAATTTTCGTGAAATCGAAAAGCAATTAAGGTCCGTACGGACCTCTTTATTTCAATGATTACTAAATCCCCTTAAAGTCCACAATATTCCCTCAAATCCGGAAGAAATGATGACTTCCTGCAGAGTTGGTCCGTACGGACCTCTTTGCATGCAAGATGGTCCGTACGGACCTTCTTGCATGGGGGACATCATCATTCCGTAATATTCTCCATCATTGCGAGATTCCCTCAAATCGAGGAAATCCAAAATTACGGATAACCAAGAAGGTCCGTACGGACCTCTTTGCTCCGAAATTTTTACTATAAATAGAGGGCTCCCCCTCCTCATTTTCACACACATCCCTCTTCTCTCTTCCTCCCTAAGCCTTCTCGGCTCCCCTTCTAAGACCTTTTCGAGGCATTCCCGCCCCTTCGGATCCTTCCGAGGCCTTCCGAGCCCCCTCGAGGTGCTCCGAAGCCTCTCCGAGCGCTCCCGAGACGGCTCCCGCGCCGCCCGAGGCACTCTCGAGGTACTACTGAGGCCCCTCGTGGTACTCCGAGGCCTCGCTCGGTCTTTCCCACGGTGTCCCGGCTCTTTCCGAGTCAAACCGGCGATCCCAAACCTTGCCGAACCTCTGCCGAATCCAACCAATGATTACAACGCACGCCGAAACTTCGCCCGATCGATCCCGACGATCCCCACGCACGCCAAACCTGCGCCCAAACGCACTCTACGGTTTCAACTCACGCCGAAACTCGTCCGCGGACAACCGGCATCCCCGAAGCAATAATCAGACGCTACTCCGACCTCAAACACTATTCCCCTGCGGAAGAGCAGAGACACGAACCAACATTGGTAAGGCTTCCTTCCTACACTATTTCAATACATTTCCATACATAGCATACAATGTAGACATCCGATACATGCATTTTTAAAAGCACACACACACACACACAACATTTAAAGGATATTATGGGTATCCGAAAGACTCGTTGTACGAGGCTACTCGGGTGAGCTCTAATATTCTAATATTCTCTTCCCGGGGAGTCATCTGACCTCCGAACTCAAAATCTCATCACACAAAAACAGTTTAAAATTTATCTTTAAACTGATGCCCTTTTTCAATGTTTTGGGCTTAATAAAAACGGCGTGGCGACTCTACAAAATGCGAAAGCAAAACGGCGAGACACCTCCAACGCGAAAGATGCCAGATGCCGGGGCCGCGAGGCCTGCTCGGATCCGGGTAATTTCAATAGCGAGTACTCCAATCGACCCAAAATTTCATCTATCAAAGAATAGAGATGAACCAGTGTCTCAATTAGAGTATTCGAAAATCATCGGAAGTCTAATGTACTTGATGGGTTGTACTAGGCCGGATATTGCTTATACTGTTAGCAAATTAAGCTAGTATACAAGTAATCCTGGAACAAATCATTGGCAGGGTATAGTAAGAGTACTAAGGTACTTAAGATATACTCGTGATTTTGGATTACATTACACGAGACATCCAGCTGTGATAGAAGAATATAGTGATGCTAATTGAATATCAGATATCAAGGACTCAAGGTCTACAAGTGGATATTTATCCACATTAGCAGGTGCAGCTATATTATGGAAATCTTCTAAGCAAACTGTTATAGCCAGATCAACCATGGAATCTGAGTTTATAGCACTAGATAAATGTGGTGAAGAAGCCGAATGGCTACGCCAATTTCTAGAAGATATTCCAAGATGGGAAAAGCCCGTGCCAGCAATTAGTATACATTGCGATAGCCAATCTGCGATTGGTAGGGCACAAATTCATATGTATAATGGTAAGTCTAGACATATACGTCGAAGACATAATACCATTAAACAACTACTTGCAACTGGCACAATATCTATTGACTATGTAAGGTCAAAAGATAATTTGGCGGATCCGCTAACTAAAGGGTTAAGTAAAGAGATAGTTGCAAGGTTGACATTGGAAATGGGATTAAAGCCTCTTGAGAAGTTAAACACAGCGGAAAACCCAACCTTGCTGACTGGAGATCCCAAGATCTAGGTTCAAAGGGACAACCTAACTGTTAAAAGACTTGTAGCGTCATTGTGGGGGTCAACCCTATACTCATTCCTTAAAGTGACATCCCGAGATGAATGAGGTTAAGCCTATGACTTTTAATGATTCTTATGTGAAGTAAAATGGGTTACTTAAAAGAATCACCTATGTGAGAAAGAAGTAGAGACCGCTTCGAGGAGAATTGTGTGAGGCTCAATTCTTAGACCTTCTCACAGAATCAGGCATTGTGATCCAGTGCCATTAATAGACACTACTATGAGAGCTGAATTGTGTTAGGGAGATACCTGTGTAAAGGATAATTTTGTCAAATTACTTAATTGGTTATGTGTTTGTGAAATAAAATATTTATTTGTCCAAAATGGTTTTTGGATAAATTAAATATGAATGCTCAAAGTATGTGACCCACATTTTGCTAATCATTTTGATTTTGTAAATCAAAAATGGTTTTGACTTTGACTGATATGCTCGGTCGAGCAGAGTGATTGACTCGCCCGAGCATAGCATGGCAGAAGGATCAAGTCTCTGGAAAGTCATGCTCGGCCGAGGCATATGCCTTGCTCAGCCGAGCAGATCCTAGGCAAAAGTTTATGGACAGCCTTGCTCGGCCGAGCAAGGCACATGACTCGGCCGAGCAGATCCTGAGCATTGATGACTGTTTGATTTTCCAATTGCGACAGCCGTGTAAATGAATATAAAAACTGAAACATGTGATTAAATGGATTTAATCTTTTCAGTTTAATTTCAGATTAATTGTGATTAACACTAAATTAAATCCTAAATATTCATTTTGATTCCTAAGGCTTTATAATAGAGAGTTGACAAAGTTTGTCAAAGAACTTGTGAGAACTTGGAAGAACTTTGAGAAAAACACAACAGGGAGAGAAACACTTGTTTTTCTGCAAATCCTCCTCCATATCCTCTTGTTGCATCTTGTCAATTATCCTTTGGCCTCCTAGCTTGCATTGTAATATCAAGAGGTGATCTAGTCCAAGCTCGATTCAACTCGCCGAAAACTTTAGGTGCAAAGTGCCCCCGGTCTGCACGTTCTATCTTGGGAGACAAGCGACCCAAGCAAACTCAAGCACACTCAGTGAGGGGTCGAATATGTCTTAAGGAGACAGTGATTTTGTTGGAAATCAAATTATTGCACCACAGATTAAATTGACAATTTAATCAACAGTAGGGAATTTATTGATCAAGTCAAGAACGTACCAATTAAGCCAATAGCAAAACCGAAAGCAATGGAACAGGATCAGGAAAACAGAACAGAAACAAGTAAACAATTGATTAGAAAACTTATCGTGATTTGATCGAGTCGCCTTAGGAAGACTGTCCTAAGAGAAAATATTGCCCCATTGGTGCGGCTCAGGTACGAGGCAAATTTCTCAGGGATAAAACGATCACGGATTACGTACCTGGCGGCACGCGGTAGGTAATCACCGGCGGTCCTATCTCAGTCGCCTTGAATCTCACGAACGAATCTCTATGAACGGGAGTAATCAACCAATGAATTAAAGCAAGAGAATTGTGTTTCTCTTCAATATTCATATGTCAAAAAACGGCTGGAGGAAAGAAGTATTTATACATGTGGTGCAAATTAGGTTTTAGGCTTAATTAAACCTAAAAATCTGCTCCAATTCGGCCCAGGAATCTCACTTACCCGACGCCAGCGCGGCCGCCCTCGAGGCTTGCGCGACCGCGCTAGAGTCCAGGCGTTTTGGATGGAGTCACAAGAGACCAGCGCGGCCGCCCTTGGGGCTTGGCGCGGCCGCTCTCCTTGACAGTGCCTCCGACGTGAATTTCCACTTCGCCAAATTCAGTTCAAGCCAAATACCATCCAAGGTCATATGACTATGAACTTACATACCACATATATCAAAATTCCAACAGATTTCATTGGGCTCATGCATCTTCAACAACTTATCCTTTTTGTTTTATATTTTTCAGTTTATCAATTTGGTTGTAAATTATATTTTCTGTAATTGTTTCATCGGCACCCTTGTAACACTTACATGTAATAAAGGAAGTATCATGTTTATTTGTAATAAAAAGAGTGTTGGTCAGGTTGATATTTTTTTTATTGAAGGGATTAAGTAAGAGATTTGAAACCCTAAAAATATTATCAAGAAAAAAATTGTTTTCTTGAGAGAAAATAAAATAAAATAGGAGAGTGAGGACCAAAGTTATTATGTGGCATGAGACAAAGATAATATATAAATGGAAGATTCATATATTTACATGAAAATATCTTTATACTATGATTCGATCGAATATTTCATTTCTTCCAACAATTCAATATATTTATGGTATATAAAGTGAGCATAACAAAATGTGGTAAGAAAAGTAAATTCCAACTTTCCATAAAGGGTTTATGTATTAAGATGAGATGTAGATTCGATTCCCTTCTTTCTCTTGCTTTAACTTTTAAACAAAAATATCTTTCCTCCTAGGCATCAATACTTTAACTTGAAAAAATAAAAACTCCTCATTAATGTTTCTTAACCTTCTTTTTTTGGGATTGATTTCATCAATAATCAATTTTTTCACAATGAATAGAAAAATCAGGGTTTTAAATCGAATCAAGTTATTGACAGTTTGTATGTTAAAACGTGACTATATAAATGTGAAAATGAGTGTCGGTGATAGTGTTGGTGAAGTGTTAGTTTTAAATAATGTTAGGGTAGTGTTTAAGAATGTCAGCGTTCGTGTTTTTTGAGTGTCGTGTTTGTCTTTGACTGCCAGTTTTTGTGTCTTTGAGTACTCTCACTCTCAGTATTAATTTTAATTAAAGAGTGTTAGTTGTAATGTTAAAGTGTATTAGTTGTAGTTATAAAGTGTGTCAAGATGTGTTAATAAGTTTCGTTTATATAAAAATGTCATTGGACAATATTTTTTTAAAAAAATGTTTATTTACAAAAAAGTCACTAAACTTTTAAATGAAGTTTCATATTTTTATAAAAATGTCACAATTCAATTTAATTAAAAAAACATTTTTCCTATTTGTTATGATTTTTTTTTTCCTAAGATTGTGGGTTTTTTTTGGGAAAAAGATTTAATTTATTAAGAACTAATATATAGATGGCAAATCTACACGAATTTCATTCTTTATTGCTATTTATAGGGCAAATTGCATTTTAGTTACCTGAGTTTGTCGAGATGTTTCAATTGGTTATCGAATTTGCATTTGTAACAAGTTGGTTATTGAGTTTGTTTTTTGTTGCAATCAGGTGTAATTTTGGATGAACCGTTAAAAATCTAACGAAGAGCATAACATGTGCCTTGCACGTGACATTTAAAGGGGTATTTTTGTCATTTCTCTAGAGCTTGGCAAAAGTGAGTCAAACATTGGGGGATCAATATGTAAATTTAAAAATCAAAGGTGAACTAAAAGAAGAACTGTAAGGGCTTAAATAAAAAAACAATTAACATCCCCCCCTCACATCCAGAATGTCCGATGTCGTCTCCCCTATTCCCACCTCCGTCTCCATTTCTTCCTCTATGGCCGCCGTCGCCATCATTTCTTCTCCGACAGACTCTTTTCCTCCGTTTCCGGCAGTCTCTTCTTTTCCAACAACCGCCTCTTCCCTCTTTCCTTTACCTAGCACCAAACTGAAAGGACCCCAAAATTTTTCCTCCAAATCCGAGCCCTAATTTCAAGACCCACCTCCAATTCGACTTCCCTTGTCAAATTCGATTTTTTTTTTTTGCAAAACGTCAACTTTGTTGAGAGTATTGAAATTGATTTTGTGTTTGGGTTTTGAAATAATTTGGATTTTGATAGGAATTTATGTTTTGAATTCAAGTGAAACAACTTGTGTATGATGGTGATGGTGGTGGTGGTGGGAGGGGGTGCTTTTAGGGGGAAGAAGAATCAGATCACTGTTATGAGATAGATCCCGGGTAGAGAGGAAGTAGAGTGAAAAGATAGAGAGAGAAAGAAAGAGAATGGAGAGAGAGAGAGAGAGAGAGAGAGAGAGAGAGAGAGAGAGAGAGAGAGAGAGAGAGAGAGAGAGAGAGAGAGAGAGAGAGCTGCTAGCGGATGAAAATGTGGAACTTGTGTTTGGGGATATGGTGGAATGGTCGAAGGCGAGAGTTGCTAGCGGAGCTGCGGTGGCTATCGCCGGCGACGGAGATGATTAGGTTGAAGATATTTTTAATTTATATTTTTTTTATAATTTTTTATTCATTATATGTGGTTAACATATATTAAAAATAAATTTCATCCAATTACAAAATTATTAACTTGCAATTTTTTTTTATAAAAATTGAAACAAAAAATTATAAACTACCCCTTTAGATATATATATATAAAACACCCCTTTATATATATATATATATGTATATATATATATATATATATATATACATATATGTATACATATATATATACATATATACATGTATGTATACATATATATATACATATATATATATGTATGTATATATATATATATATGTATATATATATATACATATATATATATGTATGTATATATATATATATATGTATGTATATATATACATATATATATATATATACATACATATACATATATACATACATACATATATATATATATATATATATATATACATACACATATATATATATATATATATATATATATATACATACATATATATATATATATATATATATATATACATATATATATATATATATATATATATATATATATATATATATATATATATATATATATATATTATAAAAAGTTTACTTCAAATTTTAGAATATAAAAATAAAAAATTATTTTTTAAATGTGAGTAATATTTATATTTTGGACATATTGCAATATGGTAACCTCTATTTGACTCACTTTTGCCAAGCTCTAGCGAAATGACAAAAATACCCCTTAAGTAAGTCGCGTTCAAGGCACATGTTTCATGCTTCGTTAGTTTTTTAACTGGGCATCCAAAAATATACCTAATTGCAACAAAATGACAAACTTAATAACCAACTTGTTACAAATGCAAATTCGATAATCAATTAAAACATCTCGACAAATCCAAGTAACTAAAATGCTATTTGCCCCTATTTATATGATAGTAGTAACTATATTGAGCAATTGGTATTAGGGGGAGGTGTGAATAGAAAAGTTGATGATTTCTTTTGAAATACTCTTAGAAAATTAAAGATAAAAACTGAAAATTAAAAAAAAATGTGTTAGCAAATAATATTAGAATCCATCTTGATAATATAAAATATAATTAATATTATACTAGAAAATAATTGCACATGCTGTATATATTTAACTCAAAAGCTTCAATTCATCATAGTGGTTATAGTACATACTCTTTATTTTAAAAATATAGTTTTATTTTATTTTCTCTGTTAATTCAATAATTAATTTTAAATCTTTTATGAAAATCTGATCATCATCATAAGATTCTAAATGATGAGGCCAAAATCGTCAAATCAGCCCAAATCCAAGCGATCATTTGCTCCGGCGATTGCTAGGCCTGAAAATAAGAGAAAACACGTAAACTAAGCCGGGGCTTGACCGGGAAAGGCCCTCCGGCGTGAGAATAAGTTCACTGTTATGATATGAGAAACTAAATTGACAGAGTTTCTGTATGTAAAAAGTAACGTACCCAATAATGTGCTATATGACTTGTATTTATAGGGATGAATTGATAGAATCCATGTTGAATTGAACTTGTAAAGAGATAAGATATAATCCTCAGAGGATTATATCTGTTAAGGAATCCTTATTTGATCTGTATTATAGGAGGTGCTTACAATTCTGTTAAGATTATAACTGTTGAATCCTTGTTTGAATATGATTGTTGTAACTGCTCGCCGGATAGCCGAGGAACACAAATTTCTTATCTCGGCATTTTCATGTAAGCCGAGATGCATGATTTTGCTTCCTCTTCAGTTGATGATCTGCCGATAGATGGATATGCCGAGACGCATGATTTTGTCTCCTCGTCATATGATGATATGCCGAGGTGCGAACTTTTCTGTCCTCGCCATTCATGACCTCTCGGAGCATGATGAGCCGGGGAGGAAATAGTGATGTGAAGAGCTCGTTGACAATGTTAAGGCCGAGAAATATACCTCTCCGCATACAAGGAAAGTATCCTCGGTACTCATAATTGGGGCATTTATACTTGCAAGTTGGGCCTATATTAACCTTGTTGAGACGATATACGAGACCGAGAAAGCCCATGATTGCTTCTCATAACTTATACATGGGTTATGTTTATAGCCCAATCCATTTTTGCTTGACCAGGGCAAGCCCATGTTCGTATCTCGATTTATACTGTTCAGTGGCCCCCGACTTTCTGGCTCGGACTAGGACGAGGAGAAAGTCATCTCATCCTCGGCTTACGGAATACGAACAGGTTTGCCACGCATCAGAGACGCTTCAATTTGGGCGTCGTTTCATTATCCGCCGGTTATTCGCCATGATGATGAGATGTGGGCCCCCACGCCTGACATTTATTGGAAGTTGTTGCATGCATTTAATGCTGGGGCGCCGTACCCGTTAACCCGCTTTCCTTTCGATTTTGACCCGGTTTTAGTAAGTATAAAAACTAAAACCCTTTTCATTTAACCTTTCCGTACTTTTGATATTTGAGAGTGTAGAAGCAAGGTTTAAGCGTTAAATCCTCCGGCGAGTTTCTTGAACTGTTCGAACCCAGTTTCCGGTGAAGATTTGTTTCTCCACTTGATTCTGATCACTCTTCAGCAATCAGGTATACATTTCTTCCTTTTTATACTTTTCCGTCTATGCTTTTGCTATTTCTAGGGTTTTAGAAGGAATTTGAATGTCAAAAACTGCCATTGTTGAGTTTTGAAGCTTTTTGAAGTTTTCAAATTTCTTTGAATATTTTGATTTTCTTGGATACTTGTATGAATTCCCCCATTGCTCCTTGATTCCCCCTTAGAAATGGCTCGTTCTTGGGACCATTCCCCCCGATTCATTTATGGATACCACAAGGGAAATCTGAGAGTTTACCGGAGAGAGAGGGGACCATGGTTGATGCTGACTTTGGCTGACATAGGAGAGATGTTGAGAAACTATGGCCGTACTTGAATGTTCATCCAATATCCAGACAGTACGAGGATAGACCGGGTTGATTCTTCGTCTCGTAGCATAGTCTTACTTGAGGATAGGGCCGAGATAATGGAACACATTAATTTGTTCTACCCGTCCTCGGATCACATAGCTCGCGAGCGTCTAAGTGGTAAGACTCCCTCCTCGGCCTTAATGTGATGACGAGGAGGGGCTTCCCTCTTCCCCGTCTCAATATCAGCCGGGGATGACGTAACTAACTGTGACCCCTTGAAATTTTGCAGATATGACGGGAAGAGAGGGTGAAGCCTCCTCATCAACCAAGATTGTCAATGCCTTTGTCGAGGGAGAGCAAGTCGAGGGGAGAGTAGGACGAGGACGCGGTGGCCGAGGTGGAGGGGGCCGAGGCCAAGAAAGACCACCGAAAGCTGGGGACCCCATGTTGGAGCAATTGTATACCAAGTATGGGATGGATAAGAATGAATTTCGGCAAGCCCACCTTTGAAGACGATTCCGCGGAGAGAATTTTTTATTATAATGACAACCACATTCACTTCTACTTCAAACAATTTCAGTAGAGACTTCGTCTCCCTTTGGACCCCTTTATCAACGAACTCCTGGGTGATGTGAGGGCAGTTCTGGCCATGTTGGGAGCTAACGGGACTCGGGTCCTCGTTAGTTTCATTGTACTTTGCCGTAGCTTAGGTTACGAGCCAACCCAAGGTGCCTTCCGTCATTTCTTCTCCTTTGGATACATGAAGGGCACTCGTCTCCTCGTTCTACGGAGTGAATCTAAGAAACCGAAGATACTTCTCCCTACGTCCAGCAAGGTAGGAGGATGGGATAATCATGTGATAAGGGTAGAGAGCCGACCAGGTTGGGAGTTCCCCTCCCCTTATGATGTGCCAACTTCGTCGGGTCCAGTTCAGAAGTATGGGTGGACTAAGGACCTGATCAAGCTCCTCGAGGAATTTTCCGAGGTCGGGCTCCTTGACTGGTCAGCTTTGGAATCTGATGACCGCTACTATGTCCAGGCAGGACTGATGCCGGGGCCGAAGGACGGGGTGGTTCCCCTCGTAACTATCAATAGGGGGAGACGCTTCAATGACTGGAGAACACATCCCGGCCTAGTCTTTCATGAGAACTGTGCGAGATGCAAGCTCCCTCCCATCGATCAGTGCCTTAGAGAGGCTGACGTAGTAGGATGTAATTATTTTTTGCCTTTTACACTTGTATTTTTCGCATGTTGCTTTAAACCTCTTCGTAATATAACCATATCTTCCTCGTCTTTTGCAGATTTATCCTCTGAGAAGGAGGCAGAGCTAGAAATGGAGCAGCTAAGTGCCGTCGAGCTGATCAAGAGGAAGAGACGTCAGGCCAAGCAATCGGCTTTGATGGATAGGAAGGAGGAGGCTAACCGCCGTAATCTCCTGCTGAGTGCCAAGGGAAACCAACCTCTTCCCGTCAAGTTGCACGGGGATATTGAAGCCGAGGAGGGGGCCTCCGAAGGCCAAGAAAATATACCAACTGTAGAGGGGCATAGCCCCCATGTTGATGTTACTGGGGTAGAGACTGAGCCTCCGTCCGCCGAGGAGACTGATCTCGTCCACCGTTAATCGGGTCAGAAGAGGCCCCAAGGTGCGTCTGCCGAGGAGCCCCAGGCCAAACGGGCTACCGTGGAGCCTTCCAATCCCTAAGCTCCTCCAGTCCTCACCATCCAAACTATCAAAAACTCTGAGGATGTCGAGGAGCTTGCCCGGCGTATGGTGGCAAATGTCCCACGTTTGAGGGGCATCCCTTTGCAAGTCAGGGAGGGTGCCCTTGTGAGACTTGGCCGAGCTCCCATCCAAAGGTCCTTGGATCAGGAGGCCTTTGAGCAGCTTGTTAGAGACAAGCCAAGCAAAGAGCACCTGCTCTGCCGCAAAGGACTTCTGGTTTTCGAGGTGACTATCTCGTATCTCGAATCTCGTAACTTTCACCTCGTTTTCTATACTTGTATCATTTCTGACTCTTTTTTCCCATACTGCAGTTTGCAACTATCTCGACCTACGAGAATGTCATTTTCTAAGGCTGCGGACAAGCAGCTGCATGAGGTCAAGGCCGCCCAGAAGAAGGGTGAGATTGATAGAGCAGCGCTGGCCGAGCTGTTGAAGGCCAAGGAGACGGATCTTGAAGCCGCTCAGGCCAAGGTGGAGGCCGAGGTTAAGAGAGCCGAGGAGGCCCGCGTGCAAGCTCGGGAGGCCCGAGCACAAGTTGAGGAGGCCATTCGGCAAAAGAACGTTGAGTTGGCTGAGCTGGAAAAGCTCAAGGCCGAGTTCCAGGTGAGGGTCGAGGAGGCCGAGGCTAAGTGTCAGGGCTTTGAAGCCACCCTTCCTTCTAGGGAAGAGGAAGTCGTGGCACGTTTTAAGGTTATTCGAGCCTTCCAGGATGCCATGGACGAGAAGACGGCCACGATGTTCGAGGACGGCTATTTGCATCTGGCTCTCCGTCTTCTGGCTGATCCCTCCCTTGGCTTAGATGTAAATGCCATAGCCCGGCTGATCTGCAAAGGCCAATTTGACGAGGAGGCCAGGGCCCTCCACCATCTCATCCCCTTCTCCGACTATAACTTGGGCATCATGGCTAAGGAGGATGCTCAGGTCGGCCGTGAAGCGTAGGTTCCTCCTTCCGTTGATCCTGGCAATCTCAAGGTTGTGGTTGAGATGATCGAGGATGAGGAGATGGACGTGGAGGCCGAGGGTGGAAATACCGAGGGGGCTAATGCACGAACTGAACAAACTATCCCTCCTCTCCCTGATGCCGCCACATAGGATTTTCTGGAAAAACCCTTTGATGATGCACAAGAGAGTAGGATTTTTTCTTTTTCTTTTGTGTTGTAATAGCGTTAGGACTTTGTAATTTCCTTTTGAATATTAATGGAAAGGTCCTTTTGTTTCAATTCATGTTGTGTTGCTTTGATGAATTGTTTGCATGCTTGTTTGTTGGTTGGTTATGTACAAATACAAGACTTGTTGTTGGGAGGAAGTCGAGGAAGGTCCCTCGTCCCCCGGTTATGAAGTGAGTTGTTAGGCCGAGGTGGAGTCCCTCGGTCCTGACTACATTTTAAGTCGTATAAGTCGAGGAAGGGGCTCCTCGGCTTTGACTGTTGGGTGTTTTCTTCTTTTTCGTCTCCTTATGCCGAGGAAGATGACTCGTGCACAGGTTTCAGACGTGATGCATGTTAGTCGTAGTGACAAGGTGTGTTTCCTTGTCTTGACGTGAGGCAAGTCAATAGGCCGAGGAGAAGTCCTCGGTCTTGACTGTTTGAACCTTGTAATCCTTGAATCGAGGCGGACCCTCGTCAGGATGTAAGGTAAGCCAGCATGTCGAGGGAGGATCCTCGTGTTGGCTGTTAGGAGCCTATAGTCATTAAGTCAAGGCGGACCCTTGTCAAGACGTAAGGCATGTATTTTGAAGAGTCGGGATAAGACCCTCGTCTTCCGGTGTTTGTGTCAGGAGTTGATAGTTTCCTTGCATGTTGGAAGAAGTTGCTTTCATAACTGAAACGTGATTACATCGAACTGCAATCCTATCAAACTAAGAAGTAAAAGACTGAAAATGGGAAAACTCATCTATTACAAAATGAACTAGATTAATGATAATATTTTCGAAGGTTGTCGGAATGCCATGGATGCTTGAGATCTTTCCCCTCCTTGGTCTTTAGTCTGTAGGTCCCTTCTCGAATAACTTGAGTGATGATATAGGGACCTTCCCAATTTGGGGAGAGCTTGTTTTGTTCTGCTTTCCGACCAGTTGCTTCAATTTTTCTAAGTACCCAATTACCTACTTGGAATACTCTTCTGATGACTCTCTTGTTATGATATGCCTTGATCCTTTGTTTGTAGTTAACCATCCTCATCTGCGCAGCTAGTCATTTTTCATCTATCAGGTCTAAGTCTAGGAGCCTATTAACCTTGTTGACTTGCTCATCATAGTGGGAGTTTCTCACAGTTGGAATGGCCATTTCAGCTGGTGCCATAGCCTCAGAACCGAAGGTTAACGCGAATGGGGTTTCCCCGGTTGGCCCCCGAGTGGTTGTGCGAACAGCCCATAAGGCTAGGGGATGTTCGTCCAACCATCTGCCCTCGCGTCCCTCAAGGTTCTTAGTAAGGGCTGTTAGGACCAGTTTATTGGCAGCTTCTGCTTGACCGTTGCCTTGGGGTCTGCTAACTGATGACTTTGCGTGGCGGACTTTGACTCTTCCCAATTTTGTTGTAAATGACGTAGAAAATTGGAGTCCATGGTCAGAAACAATTGTGTGGGGGAGGCCAAATCGACACCAGATATAGTCGTGGACAAAGTTGATTGCGTTCTCTTCCGTTATCTTGGCTAATGCCTTTGCTTCTATCCACTTAGAGAAGTAATCAACAGCTACTATCACGTACTTGCAATTACCACGGGCGGGAGGGAAGGGTTCGATGATGTTGATCCCCCACATATCAAACGGCCACGTAGGTATTACAAGTGTCTGCTCAACTGTCGGTAGTCTAGGAATGTCGGAGAATCTCTGGCACTTGTCACACTTTCTAACACAGGCGTGCGCGTCCTCCCTCAGGTTTGGCCAATAGTAACCTAGCGAGATGATCTTGTCAGCTAAGGTTCTGGCCCCCGGGTGTCCGCCGCAAACACCTTCATGTACTTCTGCCAAGAGGTTTTCAATTTCCTTAGGATAGACACACCTTAGCAGGGGCTTGGTGAAAGATCTTCGGCAGAGGATTCCGTTTATCACAACGAACCCTGGTGACCTCTTCTTAATAAGTCTAGCTTGTGCTTCGTCCTCCGGAAGTTGGCCCTTCTCGATGTAGTCCATGTAGTTATCGATCCAGCATCTCTCCTCTCCATCAAGGAGCATAATTTGTAATCTTTCATACGTAGGTTCCTCAGCAAAAACTACGTATGTATTGGTCTTAGACTTAGACACATCCATAGTCGCTAGTTTAGATAAACGTCTACGATTTGGTTGTCTTCCCCGCCAATTTGTTTGAGTTCAAAGAATTCCATCTTTTTCGTCATGTCTAGGACCAGATCTCTATATTTGGTAAGGGTGGGGTCTTGGGTGTTATACTCTCCCTTTACTTGTTTGATAACTAGTTGGGAGTCACAGAATGCCGCCACCTTGGTTGCTCCGTAGAAGGAAGCCAACTCGATACCGAATATTAGAGCTTTGTATTTAGCTTGATTGTTTGAGGCAGGGAATTTGAATCAGATGATGTCTTGCATGGTGTATTCTCCTTCCGGACTTGCTAGTACAACTCCAGCTCCGCTTCTTTCCTTGGTGGCCGATCCGTCCGTGTACAAGATCCAACAGTTGGAGGGGAGTTCGATGGGAGACTCTTCCTCCCCCGCAGCGTTTTGCTTACGGGAAGTGGGGAGGTGCTCACCCATTAAGGCGGTCTCAACCATGAAGTCAGCCAAAGGCTGTGCCAGGAGGGTCTTCCTTGGTTTGTAAGTAATATCAAACTCAGTGAGAGCGATAGACCAATTCAGGAGACGTCCGGAGCCATCCAACTTGTGGAGGATCTTCTTCAGTGGTTCATTGGTGTATACAGTGATAGGATGCGCAGAAAAGTAGGCACGTAGTTTCCTTGAGGCAATAACTAGTACATATGCTATCTTCTACACGTTGAAATATCTGCTCTCCACGTCAGACAATGCCTTAGAGACATAGTAGACTGGCTTCTGCGTTCCTTCTTCACTCCGGACTAGGACAGCTGCGACTGCATGATCAGTGGCGGCCAGGAATACATACATCATCTCACCGGTAATCGGACTGCTAAGCAAAGGAGGGGAACCTAAGTACTCCTTCAACCGGAGGAATGCTTCGGAGCATTCGGGAGTCCAGGAGAAGCTCTTGGTACCCTTCAAAACCTTGAAGAAAGGCAATGATTTTTCGACGGATTTGGCTATGAATCTTCCCAGTGCCGCTATTTTTCCATTTAATCTTTGAACCTCCTTGATGTTGGTAGGTTCCTTCATGTCAATTAGTGCCTTGATTTTTTCTGGGTTTGCCTCAATTCCCCTTTGCGATACCATGAAGCCCAAGAACTTTCCAGCTGTCACCCCAAATACACACTTACTTGGGTTTAGCTTCATGTTGTTGGCTCGAAGGTTGTTTATTGTCTCTTCCAAGTCAGGGGTGTGACTTCCCTCCTTAGTCTTAATGACCATATCATCGATGTAGGCCTTCATGTTCCGGCCAATTTGTGCGCCAAATACTTGATTCACCATCCGTTGGTACGTGGCACCCGCATTCTTGAGCCCAAAAGGCATCATAACATAGCAATAATTTCCCCCAAGCGTCTGGAAGGCCGTCTTCTCGATGTCCTCTTCCGCCATTTTGATCTGATGATAGCCTGAATAGGCATCTAGGAAACTGAGTGTTTGGTGTCCAGCAATGGAGTCAACCAGCTTGTCGATTCTGGGGAGAGGATAACTCTCTTTAGGGCAGGCCTTGTTAAGATCGGTGAAATCGATGCACATTCGCCACTTCCCATTTTGCTTCTTTACCATCACCACATTGGCCAACCACACGGGGTACTTTACTTCTCGAATGATTTCGGCGCTAAGTAACTTTTGCACCTCTTCCTTTATAGCTTCCTCCTTGTCTCTTGCGAAATTTCTCCTTGTCTGTGAGATAGTTTTCGCCAATGGATCAACTTCCAAGCGGTGGAGTGCCACTTCCTCATTGATCCCCCTCATGTCTTCGACTCTCCAAGCAAAGACGTCGAGACTGTTTTTTAAGAGAGAGATGATTTCTTCTTTCTCTTCCAGAGATAGCTGGCCCCCGAGTTTGATTTTTTGTTCAAGATAGTCAGGATTGATGACCACCTCTTCCAGTTCGTCCACAGGCTCCATTTCAGGACCATCTCGAAATTCCAGGGACTCGATAATGATTTCTCTAATTCTCCTACCCTCATTATCATTCACGTTGAGGCCCTCTTCTTCCATTAGTTCATCAACGTCGAGCGGATCGACCGTCCTCAAGTCATGGTTAGCCCCCGAGTTCTGGCCGTTGATGAGAATGGGATCTTCCTCGGAGACGGATGGAACTATGCCCTGGTCAGCTGCAATTTCTAGGACCATAGGCTCTTCATCTAGGACCTCACGGATATAGCTCACCCTAGAGCTGGTATGGGTGATTTTCAGAGATTTAGAGATTTTGATATTGTCCTCAGGGGTGTCTATCTCCACGGTTTTAGATTTTTTGCGGCTCTTCACGACATGTTCCAAGAAGTCCTTGGCGGTCGCCCTCACGCATCCAATTCCAGAACGAGTAGGAAATTTGACTCTTTGGTGAGGAACAGAGGCGACCAACCCGAGTTTTGCTTGACTTGGAATGCCCAGTATTGCATGATAATCACTTTTTAGATCCATGACTACGAAGGTAACGGTAGCTGTGGATCGGAAGGGATGTTCGCCAATTTCTAGTTCTAGCTCGACAGTTCCCTTGGCACCAACTTTATGGTTGGTGAAGCCTTCCAACCTTCCGTGATAAGGCTCTAGTGCAGTATCTTTCAGGCCCATCTGTTGGAAGGCAGTATAATACAGAATATCGCGGGAGACTCCCGTGTCAACAAGTAGTCTTTCAGATTCCACATTATCAATTCGACCCTTTATCACCAAGGGTTGTTCACGGGCAGCGCGGCTCCCAGCCAATTCGTTAGGAGAAAAGCTAATCACCTCTTCCGCTTTGTGAACCCAAGCAGGAACATGGTACACTTTGCTTAGTTCATGGATTTGGTTCCTTAGCTGTCTAGTTGAGACTGTCGCTTCTCGGATTACATGCAGCTTGGCCCTAGGAGGCCTTTGTTCTCCATCTTCGCTCTTATCATCATCTTCACTTTCCTCTTCCTTCTGTTTTCGCTTGCCATCTTTCTTCATGACATAGCGATCTAGCTTTCCCTCGTCAACCCACATTTGGATCATTTTCTTGAGGGCGTAACAGCCTTCAGTGTTGTGACCATGGTCCTTGTGGAAATCACAGAATTTGGAAGTGTCACGAGGGAATATTGGTTTATTGCTCAGCGGACGGGGTGGAGGAAGGTTTACTAGCTGCATGATCTCCGTGATGGGTTTAGTAAGAGGGGTAAATACTTCAGGCTTTTCAGTGCTTCTTGTTCTATTCTTCCCCTTGGATCCCTTACCATTCCCATTGTCATTGTGGCGAGTGCCAGCCGCTTCTGGTTTCGCCTTGTCAGCTCCTCTTTTCTTGCTTTTATCCTCAGCCATAGCAATGGCATAAGCCACGTTGTACAAATCGGCCTTGGACTTAGGTTCTCGGGCAGAGAGTTCATAGATGAGGGGACCGGATCTCAATCCATAATTGAAACAAACAATAACCTCCCTGTCAGTGAGGCTTTCTTCAACTTGTTCCGCCATTTTACGAAATCGATTGTAGTAACTGAGGGTGGTTTCATTCTTCGATTGTTCAATGATAGCAAGGTCGGTCAACCTCATCTTCCTCCTTCCAGCCGTGGCAAAGTGGTCCAAGAACATTCTCCTCATGCCCCTCCAGCTATCGATGCAACCTTTTTTTAGCTCACGGAACCAGGTCAAGGCTGTTCCGAAGAAGGTGCTCGCGAAAGCTTTACAGAGCATGTCATCAGCTTTGGTGAGGAGGTTCATGGTTTGTTCGAAACTTTGCACGTGGTCCTTCGCGTCTGTGGTTTCGTTGTATTTTTCAAAACTCGAAACCTTAAAGTGGGGATTTGGTGGTGCATTAGTTATCCTCTGGGAGAATGGACGAGTGGACCAGTCGTAGTCATCATTATCAACCTTTTTTCCCATTTCCATGTCATCAAGTCTCTGTTTCAGGAGTTTCCATTGTCTGGTGTCCACTCCTTTATCAGTGCTAGAGTGAGTGCTGCGTTGGGAGCTACGAATTGACTTATCTCTAGGGCGGTCATTCACCCTAATGTGTCCCTCATCATTTCGGTGATTGTCACGTCGTTTAGATGGTGCTTTATCATGTCTTGGCTCTAACTCGTGGCCACCAACTATCATTCTGTATGGCTCGGGAGTTCTCGGTTGTACGAATTCACGCGGACGAGGACGGGGAGAGTCTCTACGAGGACGAGGAGAATCCTGGCGAGGTCGATGTGGTCGAGGTAAGCCGGGGCGACGAGGTGCCATGACGAGACGAGGAGGGGATAGCCGCTTGGACAGACTAAGCCTCGTCCTTAAATCCCTTGAGTCCACTTCCTGTTCCTTGGAGTTCAATTGGCTCCTCAGGTCTATCACCTTCTCGTGTCTTTGATTGTGGTGCCGAGGACGGGGAGGATCTCGGAGGGCCTGCTTTGGTGGTACAACAGGATCGAGGGGAGGACCTCGTCTCTCACCCTGTTCCCTTCCACGAGAGTTGCCCGTTGAAGGCAACATGAATTCAGCCATGGAATTATCAGGATCCAATTGTAAAAGAGCAGCTTGTGTCTCGTAAATCCTTTGCAATGTCTCCATTTGTCTGTGTAGTAAAGTACGTCGGTCGACGAGCTGGGAGCTTTCAGCTTGGCCGACGTCGGCATTCTTCGTCATCTTCCTCCCAATGCTCTTCCCTCAAGGACGGGTGGCACGAGGAAGGTTGGCACCTTCCCCTGGGCAGCCTCGGCTGCCCCATGCAACTGAGAGTCCGCGGCGAGGGGAGGTGGTCCTTCGGGCTGAGGAGGAGGAGGTGGAAGCACCTCAGTATTAGGAGGGATCCCGTTTACTTGGGTCTGCTCCTCGGCGGTAACACTTGTCAATCGTCCGTCTTCCATTGCAAATCAACAATTGTAATAAACAAATTACCAATCGGACGAATTTTCCAATAATCAAGATTTCCAGCCAAACTTTGGAGCATAATTCAATTCAAACGCTAAATCGCAAATTGCAATTTGACAACGCCAAATTTTCCGGCCAAAACGTTTGTTCCAAGCAAAAACTGGGCAAATTCCGGCAGAATCTGCAGAATCCGGCCAAAATTGGTACAGAGCAAAAAACGGAACAGATTTTTTCGGTGAATCAAGAACAAATTCGGCAAGAAATCAGGCTTCACGCGAGCTCTTTCCAGGCCAAACAGAGGGTGTTTGAATCGACTTCCCGGCATCGGAACCAATTGATGAGGCCAAAATCGTCAAATCAGCCCAAATTCAAGTGATCGTTTGCTCCGGCGATTGTGAGGCCTGAAAATAAGAGAAAATACGTAAACTAAGCCGGGGCTTGACCGGCGAAGGCCCTCCGACGTGAGAATAAGTTCACGGTTATGATATGAGAAACTAAATTGACAGAGTTTCTGCATGTAAAAAGTAACGTACCCAATAATGTGCTATATGGCTTGTATTTATAGGGATGTATTGATAGAATCCATGTTGAATTGAAGTTGTAAAGAGATAAGATATAATCCTCAGAGGATTATATCTGTTAAGAAATCCTTATTTGATATGTATTATAGGAGGTGGTTACAATTCTGTCAAGATTATAACTGTTGAATCCTTGTTTGAATAGGATTGTTGTAACTGCTCGCCGGATAGCCGAGGAACACAAATTTCTTATCTCGGCATTTGCATGTAAGCCGAGATGCATGATTTTGCTTCCTCGTCAGTTGATGATCTGCCGACAGATGGACATGCCGAGACGCATGATTTTGTCTCCTCGTCATATGATGATATGCCGAGGTGCAAACTTTTCTCTCCTCGTCATTCATGACATCTCGGAGCATGATGAGCCGGGAAGGAAATAGTGATGTGAAAAGCTCGTTGACAATGTTAAGGCCGAGGAATATACCTTTCGGCATACGAGGAAAGTATCCTCGACACTTATAATTGGGGCATTTATACTTGCAAGTTGAGCCTATATTAGCCTTGTTGAGACGATATACGAGACCGAGGAAGCCCATGATTGCTTCTCATAACTTATACATGGGTTATGTTTATAGCCCAATCCATTTGGACTTGACCAGGGCAAGCCCATGTTCATATCTCAGTTTATACTGTTCACTAAATTTTGTTATTAATAGAATTTATTGTGGTAAATCAATAAGAATGTTTCGAGTTTCATCAAAATAATTAATTTTAAATAAAAAATATAGTCAAAATTTAATTGACTTATCCACCAAAATTAAACTAAAGCTGTCTTACGTCAATAAGTTTTATCTCTAAGCCACTACTGATTCATTTCCATAAGAAAGATTAAGAGGTCGATCCCACCACCGCTTACATTTTTAAATATAACTTTTATAATAGATTAAGTCATTTACTAATAAAATTGTTAAAAATAATTGGAATATATAGTGAGTCGATTTGGGTAGATTATATTTATTTAGATAGGATGTCTGTCACTAATAGATGTTGATTGTTCTATCTAGACTATTAAGAATTTAGGAAAAATATCAAAACAATCATTAACAAGTTGTGGTGCATTATTAATCTATGATTAATAATATTATCATTTGGATGATGATGCCATACTAATTTTATCAGATGCTTCTGAGTTCAATGGCAAAATCTTTTGTTTCTAGTTCTCCCCTCAAGTTCTTTGGAAATATAGAAGTGCAATTCAATCTGATGCATTGATTTCTTATGAGTTTCCAAATTCCTTTAGATGACTTTGGAACACAATTCATAGGGTGGCTCATAGGGTTTGTTAGAATATTAGATAATACCATCTTGTATATTAGGTAATATTCTGTATATATAATTTCTCCTGTACTTTATCTCATTCCTAGAATAGATTAGTACGAATATTTGTATTCCTAGTTTAGATTCTACAATTGTGCAAGTGATTAGAATTACATGGTTGTATATATACTTGTATGATCAATGAAAATAATCAAGGAAGATATTCTTTTATGGTATCAGAGCTCCCTGGGTCTTTTTCTTTCCTCAACCTCGTCTAAATTCCGCTGCGCCCTATACTCTGTACCACCGGTCTTCCTCACAAAAATGACTGGCTCTTCTTCCCGTTTCTCTTATCACCTGTCTCTCGCCGTTTCCAACATCAAGAACCACATTTCCATGACCCTCGAATTGGAGAATGTACAGTACGCCACTTGGGCGGAATTATTCAAGGTACACTCCAAATCGCATCTTGTCATTCATCATATCATCACTCCGGCTAAAGGTAAAGAGAAAATACCTCAGACGAATGATATTGAGCTCTGGGAAATTCTTGATTCCACCGTTCTTGGTTGGATATATTCCACCATTTCTACCGACCTTCTGAACACTATTCTAGTCCCAGATTGTTTGGCTATGGACGCTTGGAATAGCCTACGTGAGATCTTTCAAGATAACAAGAACTCACGGGCCGTGGCACTAGAACAGGATTTCTCCCGTACTCTCATGGAGGATTTTCCCACTTCCTCCGCCTATTGCCAACATATCAAACAACTCGCTGATCAACTGAAAAACGTTGGGGCACCGGTGTCTAATGAGCGTTTGGTGTTACAAATGGTAGCAGGACTTACCGATGCATACAATGGAGTTGCTACTTTACTTCGCCAACATGATCCATTGCCCAGTTTTACTAAGGCCAGATCCATGCTCACATTGGAAGAAGCAGGTCCCAACAAAAAGGCGTCAATGGCCTCGGGTATGACTGCTCGTGATACAGTTGTTCCGGCTTTGGTAGTAGATCGTTCTTCGTCAAATGGAAATTCGAGTAGTGGCCAACGGGTTGGTAACCGTGGGAATGGGAAAAATCGTGGTGGTTCTTAGTCTGATAGAGGCAAGAACAATGGTAAGGGTAGCGGCAAGCGGCAGGGATCCGGCAATTTTGGCTCACGGGGTAGTGGTAACCCTAACTCTGGCATGTCTCAACCTTGGCCACAACAATGGGGTTCCGAAAATCAACCACAATGGGGACCAGGATGGTCTTGGCCGTGGGCTACCCCTCCTTGCCCATACCCGACAGCCCCTGCCCCTTGGGCCAGACCACACTACAATCCAGCCCAGCAGCAATCTGGGGTTCTTGGGTCACGACCTGCACAGGCCCATACTGCTACCACCAGTCCATCTTCAACCGACATAGAGGCAGCTATGTACACTCTCCGTCTCACCCCACCAGCTCAACCTATGTACATGGACACGGGTGCCACATCTCATATGACATCAGATTCAGGTATTCTCTCGTCCTATTCTAATTTGAGCATTAATCGTAAAATACTTGTTGGAAGTGACCATTCAATTCCAGTTCACGGTGTTGGTAATACTAAGTTTCCACCCCCTCACCCCCCATTCGTATTAAATAACGTTCTTCATGCTCCACATCTTATTAAAAATCTTATCTCAGTCAGAAAATTCACAAAAGATAACTCCGTTTCCATTGAGTTTGACCCTTTTGGTTTTTCTAGTGAAGGACATCCTAACGGGGACGCGTCTTATGAGATGTGAAAGTCGGGGTGAGCTGTATCCTGTCACCACCAATAAAACACCACCTTCTGCTTTTGCTGTTATCTCACCATCTCTATGGCATCAACGTTTGGGACATCCCGGGACGCCCGTGGTAGAGACACTTAGGAAAAATAAAATGATACACTCCAGTTCATCTCGTGCATCCAATATTTGTCATTCTTGTTCTTTGGGTAAACATGTTAGGTTGCCTTTTTCTGATTCGAATTCATGTACTTTCCTGCCATTTGATATTTTACATAGTGATCTTTGGACATCACCCGTTTTAAGTTATTCGGGACACCGTTATTATATGCTTCTATTAGATGATTTTTCCAATTTTCTTTGGATGTTTCCTTTAGCTAAGAAATCGGATGTTTATTCCACATTTCTTCAATTTCAAGCATATAAACGTACCCAATTCGAACGAAATATCAAAAATATCCAATGTGACAACGACACTGAATTTGATAAGGGGAAATTTTTGGGGTTTTGCACAACTAATGGACTCGCCTTCCGCCTCTCTTGCCCACATACTTCCTCTCAAAATGGCAAAGCAGAACGAAAAATCCGTTCCATTAACAATATTGTTCGGACTCTCTTGGCCCATGCTTCGTTGCCCCCTTCATTTTGGCATCATGCACTCCAAATGGCCACATATCTCCTCAATATTTTACCAAGCAAACTCCTTGCCTATCAATCACCACTAAAGATCCTCTACCAGAAAGATCCCTCATATTCCCACTTTAAAGTGTTCAGGTGTCTCTGTTACCCTCTTTTCCCGTCCACTACTGTAAATAAATTGCAAGCTCGGTCCACCCCGTGTGTATTTTTGGGATACCCTTCGAATCATCGGGGCTTTAAGTGTTATGATTTGTCCTCCCGGAAAATCATTGTTAATTGACATGTCTTATTCGATGAACAACAATTCCCGTTTGCCTCCCTTCATACACCGTCCCCTCATTCATACTCCTTTTTGGATGACGGGCTTAGTCCATACACAATGGCACATCGTTTTCATCCAGCTCCTCAGCCCACTGGACCAACTATGCCGGACCAACCCCTTGCTCCAGCGCCTGTTATTTCCCTTCCAGCCGCACCTCCCATGCCTATTCCTCATATTCCAGTTTCTGATGCTCTTCCCACTCTGTCTCATCCCGTCCCGACACAAGGACCCGTCACACGTAGTCAACGTGGCATTTTAAACCCAAACATTAATTGTTTAATCTACATGCCTCTACTAGTGAGTCTCCTCTACCTCGTAATCCCGTGTTGGCCCTTAATGATCCGAATTGGAAAATGGCAATGAATGATGAATATGATGCTCTTATTAGTAATAGGACGTGGGAGTTGGTTCTCCGTCCACTTGGGACTAATGTTATTCGCTCCATGTGGATTTTCACTCATAAACACAGGTCAGATGGCTCGTTTGAGCGGCACAAGGTACGACTAGTTTGTGACGGCAAAACCCAAAAGATGGGAGTAGATTGTGGCGATACTTTCTCCCTGGTGGTCAAACCGGTCACTATCCGTACGGTATTAAGTTTGGCTATCTCTAAAAAATGGTCAATGCACCAACTTGATGTGAAAAACGCGTTTCTTTATGGGGAGCTTTCCCAAACCATTTACATGCATCAACCATTGGGATTTCATAGGCGTTCTTATCCAGATCATGTGTTCTTGTTAAAGAAATCTCTCTACGGACTGAAGCAAGCACCGCGTGCTTGGTATAAACGTTTTGCTGATTTTGTCTCGTCTCATGGCTTCACTCACAGCAAGTCAGATAATTTGTTATTTATTTACAGGAAGGGGGCGGACACTGCTTATTTGTTATTATATGTCGACGACATTATTTTAACAACATCGTCGGACTCTCTTCGGACTTCTATTATCTCGCTGCTTGGTTCAGAGTTTGCCATGAAAGACCTTGGTCTGTTACATTACTTCTTGGGAATTGCTATCCAACATCATCAGGGTGGCCTGTTTTTATCCCAACAAAAATATGCCAAAGAAATCCTTCAAACCTTCCCAAACGCCTGTTGATACAAAGCCTAAACTCAGTGCCCATGTTAGCAAACCCTTCAAAGATGTGTCCCTGTACCGAAGCCTCGCTGGGGCTTTCCAATACCTCACTTTCACTAGGGCAGATATCACTTACGCGGTGCAGCAAGTGTTCCTGTTCATGCATAGTCCGAGAGATGAGCACATGTCAGCCCTTAAGCGTATTCTACGCTATGTTCGAGGTACTCTCACACACGGACTGCACTTAAGTCCGTCCCTCTTTGATTGCCTACGGTCATTCACCGATGCAGACCGGGGGGGGATGTCCTGATACCCGTAGGTCAACCTCCGGATATTGTGTATTCCTTGGGGACAACTTAATTTCTTGGTCCGCCAAATGCCAAGCAACTCTCTCCCGTTCAAGTGCCGAGGGAGAATACCAGGGAGTAGCAAATGTAGTTTCGGAATCCCGTTGGCTTCGAAATTTGTTACTCGAACTTCATTGTCCAGTCTCCAAAGCCACCTTGGTCTACTGCGACAATATTAGTGCAATTTATTTGTCGGGTAACCCATTTTAACACCAACGCACCAAACATGTGAAGATGGATATACATTTCGTGCGTGAACGTGTTTCGCGAGGTGATGTCCGTGCATATTAGGTAATATTCTGTGTATATAATTTGATGCAGTATGACACGGACAGAAGGCAGCAGCAATTGAACAGCAACAGCGAAATAGAGGAGGGTGATCTGGAACTGAGGCGGGCGCCTGGCGAGCAGCGGGCAGGGGCTTCAGCAGACATCAGAAACGAGCTCCTTGGTTGGCTTGATTTGGGCTTAAGTGTTTATGGGTTTTGGGCTTAAACTGATTTGTGGGTTTTAGGGTTTTATTTATTTAGTATCTCTAGAATTTTCTTAGGATTAGTATAAATAATAAGCTAGGATTTTGTATTAGGTAGACTTTGATTATATGAAATAGAAAAAGAAAAGCTTTGGCTTTCGAAATTGATTCTTGTCATTATCGTTCGGTCATTCTAGTCTCTAGCCTCCGTCGGCATCATAATTCCTCCAGTAGCTTTATCTCATTCCTAGAATAGATTAGTACGAATATTTGTATTCCTAGTTTAGATCCTACAAATGTGCTAGTGATTAGAATTACATGGTTGTATATATACTTTTATGATCAATGAAAATAATCAAGGAAGATATTCTTTTAGGGTTCATAGTGATAGAGAAATGAATGATCTAGAGAAAAAAGATTACTATGATTTAGATGATTAATTCATCTCAATTCATCAAAAATATATCACATTTAAAGCTGGACGCGAAAAGTGTTAAGGTAAAAGATATTCGCAAAATTTTGGGAAAATGCGCTTTTTCAAATGGTTAGGTAAAATCTATAGTATAAATGAGGGTGGTCTTCTACTGTTCAATGAACAGTTCCAACGGCAGAAATTTCCATTTTGCCCTTAAAAAAAAAAAATTAAAAAAAAACGTGGCCTTGGACACGGGCATGGGCTAGTGTGTTTATAAATCAAGCAAAATGGCATTTTTGTAATTAACTGACGTTTTTCAAAAAATGCGCACTGTGATATTTTCGTAATTCCTGTAGGTTGTCAGATGATGGCAGTCGTTAACTCTGTTGTTGGCACTACTAACAGTAAAACTGACACTCTTGAATACATGTGCTGGCATTCATCAAAGCAAATGCTCTATCACTCAATAATAAGATTTACAAAAACTTCAAAGCTCATTTGAGGGCCTAAATGACATTTATAAACCCTATATCACGGGCCATAGGCTGATGATTACTGTAGATCTCAAAAATATATTCGATTTTATATGTTTTGCGTTCCGTGGTTCATCTCGAGTTAAAAGTTACGTTAGTTTTAGCGAACGAGCCCAATAACACAATCAATTATACTAGTAAAACACATACGTTGGTACTCCTTGTAACTAATGTTGATTATACCATTTTAATGCTAGTGTTAGGATTTTTGAGTATCGGTTGTAGTGTTTTTTAGTGTCAGGTACTTGACGCTCATTCTAACTAATGCTGACACTCCTTGTAATTCACACTAGCAGTGCACGCGGAGTCTTAGTTATTTAAAAAAAATGTCATCACGCATTTTAAAAGAAGTGTTAGTTGTTTATAAAAATATCACCGATCTGGTTTCAGCCCGATTCAGGCCCGACTCAAAAACATATTTTTCCTGCTCTTTAGAAAAAATGCATTTTTTAATAAAACCAACTCAAAGATATTGAGATTAGACTCTTTATTTTATTCTTTTGAGATAAGGTATTATTTTCCCTACTTTTATTTTGATGTTAAAATATAACCCTCATCACCTTTTATTTTTGAATAGTTTTATCATAAAATTTAAGGAGACAATGCCCTTTCCACTAAATAAAGACTATACCACATCAATAATATCATATTACATTCAATATTTGAAAGTAGGGGTGTAAGTGGTTCGGTTCAAATCGCGATTCGGAATCGAATCAAACCAAACCTTGTGGTTTAGTTTGGTTTTCAAACAATAGTTGTTTTGCACCCCTATTTGAAAGAGTTTTGCAAGTTACTTGTGTGGGTGTGAAATGAACATATTTAATTTTCAACTATCATCATTTATACTCACAACTATTTTCCACTTATTTCTTCTTACCTCACTTTCTGTTTTTTATCTCACTTTTAATAATAACAAATTTTGATATTATTAATCTATGATTAATGATATTTTCATTTGGATAATGATGCCATATGAATTTTATCAGATATTTTCCAATGGCAGAATCATTTTTTTTTCTAATCATCATTTTTTTAATGTTGTTCCCTCCTCAAGTTCTTTGGAAAGAAAGAAGTGCGACTCAGAATGTGATGCATTGATTTCATATGAGTTGTCGAACTCTTTTCGATGACTTTGGTGACAAAGTTATTGGGGTGATTGTCTCTCCTCCTCGTGCTCATAGGGTTCATAGTAGAAGAGAAAGGGATTATCATCTAGAGAAAAAAAATTACTACGATTTAGATGTTGTATTCATCTCAGTTAATCGAAAACATATGACATTTATGAATTGACCTTGTGTAACCCTTTTTTACTTCAATATTGTATTAGAATTCATAATAATGATCTTCTCCGCCAAAACCTACGGCAAATCCTAAACCGCCTCACCCTATTATCACCACACGCTTCCACCATCTACTATCAAAATCACTACCCTTCTACACCACACCACACCACCACTCTCGTCTCAAATCTCTCTAAAGCCGAATTCGTAATTTTATTTTCTTTTTTTTATTCTCCAACAAAACAACCAACCTTCGATAAAATCCATGGTCGGCCCACCCTAACTCCACCAAACAATCTTTCGCGACTCCCACCATCACCACTCACCTCCATACACCACCCTCGGCAAAAAAAACATAAAAATTTGAAACCCTAAAATCCACTTTCCCACCCAAACACTACCACTCACTTCCGTTATCACCATCACTCGACCGTACAATGGCCTCGAGAACCCACAACCCCATCGTTTCTGACATGTTCATGCACACCACCACCCTCTAAAAACCAGACGACATCCAACACCACCACCATATCACCACCTCAAATGTAAGGAACCAACTATAAAAACCCTCACTCATCCAATCTCAAAACTCAATCTTCAATGGCGCCTACAACCCTTCTTTGGCATCCATACCATCTAGTCTAGACACCGATCTAGACACCTCCCTCAAAACCTTGCCAAAACAGACAACGGCACAACCCTACTCCACCCAAAACATCACCATCCTCGGCACAACCACTAGTCGAAACCCTATTGTTTTTATTTTCTAAAAAAATAAAAAAATAAACTTTGGCGAACTCTAGTTGCCGCCCCCACCCTATCTTCTTCCTTCTTAACCAACATCCCACCTTCTCCCTCATGTGTTACTTTATTCCCCCCCCAAACACCATCATCATTAGCCTCTTATGTCTACCACCCGGTGCTCACCCCCTCGACATAACCTAATCGCCGAGGCCCACCAACTCTCCCCTTACCACACCAAACCCCTCCTTACAACCCTGACACAACCTGACCTACCTTCTCTACCACATCCGTCTCAACTCACTCACCAACAAACCTGTTGATGCAACCCCGGTGTCATCATACGGCCCTCACACCAACCCAACTCGGCCCGGAGGACCGGTTGATGTCACCTCAGATGCGATAACACAAGAAACTACATTACATCATAAACCACATACACGTCCGGGAACACATCAATCTCTACCCGCTTCATCAAACCCGGTTCATATCATCACTTTTCAAGATTAGACTTATCCAATGATTGTCCATATTGCGAGGGCATATTAGGAATATTATATTATCAAGTATATATTGTGTTATATATTGATTTATCTTGTTACCAAACTTAGAGATGTTGTATATTAATTAGAGATTCAAATCTTGTAAACCTAGAAATATTAGTCTAGAACATTCTCATTATAACCTATAAATATTTACCTCATGTTATTAAATTAATTGAGTTATTTCATATCAATCCTAATTCTTCACGTATAAAATGACTTTGTCTAACCTTTTTTCACTCCAATAAAAACTATTTATTTATTCTTTTGAGATAAGGTATTATTTTCCTTTACTTTACTTGTATTGTATTGTGATGTTTAGTTTTAACCTCTTATCACCTTTAATATATGAATAGTTTTTATAAATAAAATTTAGGAGACAATGCCTTTTCCTAAATAAAGAGGATACCACATCAATAATATCATGTTACATTCAATATTTGCTCAAGTTTTGCAAGTTACTTGTATGTGTGAAATTAACAGATTTAATTGTCACCTAATGGGCCATGGCCCAATGGTATCTTGGGTGGCTTCCCGTAGGGGAGGTCACCGGTTCAATTCCCCCCAAGGGAAATTCTTGTGGATTAATTTCTTTTTTGGGTTTCAGGGTCCTTAGGAGCCTCCCGGGCACATCCATTCAGTTAAGGAAGCGGCATTGCTGGGCTTGCAACCTCAGTGTGGGGAGTTCAACTACCGCGTTGTAGGAGGGCTCCCTTGGGGCCAGGAGTATAAGGGGAGTTCAACTACCGCGTTGTAGGAGGGCTCCCTTGGGGCCAGGAGTATAAGGGGTGCTGCCACCCTGGCTGATTTGGGCATATCCGTGATTTACCTCGGCTAGGACACTGTGGGGCCGATAGTTAGTGGTCCAGGACTAACTCGGCGAAGCTGGGGAACCTGGGTATCAAAAAAAAAAAAAAACAGATTTAATTTTCAACTAGCATCATTTAGTTTGTACTTGCAACAATATAGTATACTACCTACATTTCAATTGTTCACACTTTTTTTTGGTACATTTCACAAAATGGTTCACTCTTTATTTTATTTATAAAGTGGGAAATGATTAATAATATTTAGACGCCAAAATCTAGGGAGAAATTTCTCCATAAGTTATGGAAAAACGGGTCCCGACTTGTCGCGCGACAATGAACTGGATATCCAGAACCTTATGAAAGTGATATCCAGAAACCTTCAAATGAATATCCAGAAACCTTCAAAATGTTTCTGGATATTCATTTGATGGTTTCTGGATATACATTTGAAGGTTTCTAGATATCCAGAAACCTTCAATAGCAATTTCTGGATATGCCCTAACACATTTCTGGATATGCACCTAACAGTTTCTGGATATACATTTCACATACTTCTGGATATGCACCTAATAGTTTCTGGATATCAAACCCAAAGCTTCTGGATATCCAGAAGCTTTGGTCTTGGCTTTGGGTTTTTTTTTCTGGATATCAAATGCAAAGCTTCTGGCTATTAAAAACACGTTTCTCCATAGTTATGAAGAAACGCGTTTCTCAGCAGACCTACTCTATTTAGACAAGTTTGTCCTTATAAAATTTCAAAAATTACAAAAAAAAAACAACATTACAATTAACATAATTTTTGATTCACTTAAATTTTGAATAGTGTTTTGAACAATTATTATGTCATCAACCCAATTAATTTATTTACTCATTTTGCGTTAGTTTTCCAAAAATAAAACAAAAAGTAAGCGTTAAAAGTTGAAGAGTGAACCTTAAATTAGAATAGAGAGAGTAATAATCAAATGCGCTATGCTCCTTAAAAATAAAATTCAATATCTTAATTTTCATATAGAAAATTATAAATATCACTTATTAAAACTGAGAGAGATTCTTTCTAAATGTAATAAAAGACTCTTATTTTATTGGAAAAATTGCAAATAAATCACTATAATGTTCAGTTTTTGGGTGTTTTACCACTAAATTAATTTTTTTTTTTGCATACGACACATTAAAATAATTTATTTTCGCATACAACACATTAAAATAGTTTATTTTTGCATCCATGGTCACTTTTACTAACGAGGTTAATTTTTTCCCGTTAAAAAAACATGTGTCATTATATGTGACATTTTCAGGGATAAAATAGGAAATAAATTGAAATTATCTTCACCCCTCCTTCTTCTTCTCTCTGCCTCACCCACCACTGTAGACCCCCTGCCCATTATTAGATACTAAGAAAAGTTTCAAAGCTGTCCATGATGTTGCTTTTTTTTTTTTTTTTAATTTAAAAAATTTAATTTTAAAAAAAATTCTTTTAAAGGGCAAAATGAGAAAGGGACAACTTAGTGAGGGCAAAATGGAAAAAAACCCATTTGAAACTATTCATTATACTATCCTTGTTGCCCTTTATACTATAGATTTCAAATCTAGGATTGTACTCATTCCCATAAAATATCTCAGATTTAAAATCAACTTTAGTAGGGAAAAACTAATCATTTTAGTAAAAGTGATCATGAATATAAAAATAATTAGTTTAGTGTGTTGCATGCAATATAAATTAGTTTAACATATTGTATAAAAAAATAGTTTAGTGATAAAACAGGCAAAAACGAAATATTACAGTATTTTGTTTGCAATTTTTTCTATTTTATTTATGAAAGATGAACTATAGTACATCACTCCCTCCGCCCACCTGAAAAAACACAAAATTTCATTTTTGGTGTTACATTTGTAAAAGCACAACCTCAAAATGGAAAGTTTTTATCACTTTTTTATTAATGAGACTCACTTATCATAATAACAATAATTATTCACTTACTATTCTCAAACTAATTTCTTTCTCTCACTTCATTTTTTATACTAACACTTACTCTAATATAATTTTTTCTTAATTTTTGTGCAAAATTAATTTTGTGTTTTCAAATGAGATATTTTTAGAATGGGATAGATAGAGTATAAAAGTTCGCATGTGTAATTAAAAGAAATTATCTTTAAGAATATCTTAATATAAATTACTCCATGTCGGTAAATTATGTCGGTAAATTGAAAGAGGATAAAAGAGAAAGGTGCATGTATGAATATCATAGCTATGCCTAGTGATGGAGTAGAGCGTGGGCTAACTAGTACGGGGATGATCTCCTCCACATAAATATATTTCTATATTTAATAAAGGACAAAAATATTTCTATATTTAATAAAGGA
The DNA here is from genome assembly GCA_022495995.1 of Adenophora triphylla var. japonica. Taxonomy (NCBI): domain Eukaryota; kingdom Viridiplantae; phylum Streptophyta; class Magnoliopsida; order Asterales; family Campanulaceae; genus Adenophora; species Adenophora triphylla. The sequence continues at coordinate 661,685 of JAFEMH010000568.1, forward strand.
CAAAAATTTGTTAGATTATCCTTTCATCAATTTTTAATTAGTTATTTTTGGTGACTGATCTTGGGGGTGGGGGGGGGGGGGTGGGGGAGTGGATTTAATTAACAAAAATATATTCTCATTTTGTTTCTAATGAGGGAGGGAGAGAGGGAGGGAGGGAGGGTAAGGTAACTTTACATTACAAATCCTTCCCTTTTTTTACCAAAAATCTAGCACATCCCCTTTTGGTTTGTTTCATTGCTTTGTTAACCCCTAATTTATCATGTTCGGTTAAACTTTCACTTGGTAGCTAGAGTTTTGGTGTTTTTTACGGTCTTGTTCAACTCAAATCAGATTAATTAGCATTGTATGGTATATTTATTGCTGTTGCTTTTGTTTATAAAAAAGACATATATGCCCTTTGTCTAACAAAATAATCCTAAGCAAATAGAAGGGGGTGTCATTGCAATGGAAGCTAAAAACAAGGGGTGAAAGTGCAACACTCAAACAGTAGGGCATGCCTTGGAAAACTATCTATTTGAGAAAGTCTCAATATTTCTTGACCTCCCTTCAAAAATAGAAATAATTTCCTTTTCCTACTTTATTGGGCAAATGTATTTGGCAAAATAAATAAAGAGATTGCTTTGCTAAATAAAGCAAGGTGGACTTTCTTGAACTTCAACTCTAATCTCTCTCTCTCTCTCTCTCACTCTCACACACTTAATTCTCTTCTCTCTATAAATCTCGTTCTCTTGCTATTATTGGTGGTAGCTGTGCTGAACAGTGTACTGTGTACCCCTCACTTCTCCTCAACCCATCTGTCTCTCCAAACCACTCAAACAAGGTAAAATAAACTCTCAGTTTCCAATCCATTACTTCCCTTTTTGCATTTTTTGCATGTTCATTCAATCCAAAATTTGTGGGTTTTCTTTATTTCACCCAGATCTACCTTAAAACCTGGGTACTTTCCTTAATTCCTGTCTAGGGTTTCCCAAATTTGGCAAGAAAATCATGTTTTTGAATGTGGGTATTTCCAAAGAATTGCTATAATTGTTTTTGAGGTACATTTATGTGTTGTGTAGTGATCAAAAATGGCAAGAGAGAAGATAAAGATAAGGAAGATTGACAACATAACAGCAAGGCAAGTGACATTTTCAAAGAGGAGAAGAGGGCTTCTCAAGAAAGCTGAAGAACTTGCTGTTCTTTGTGATGCTGAAGTTGGACTCATCATCTTTTCTGCTACTGGCAAGCTTTTTGAGTATGCCAGCTCTAGGTACAACCACACACTTGTACACACACATAACTGTGTGTTATCTTCTTTTCATGATCCATATATTTTCTTGATCAAATCTCTGAGAAAGCTGTTTGTGTATGTGTTTGTCTTTAATTTATCATATACATGACCACACATGTTCTTCTTTTTCATACATTTTCATGACCAAAATAATGAACTTTTTAGTTTGTGTTTATATCTATCTGTTAAATATTTCTGGTTAAGTTAGAACAACCCCGCGTCAGCTGTTTTATATGCTTGAGTTTTCTCTTTTCTTTTATTATAAAATACACAAACTTACTGATCATATATTATTTTCATCCATATTTCATTAAAATATCTGTAATTTTGTCCTTGTACATAAGGTTGGGAAGATATTATGGTCAAGAAAATTAAACAAGTCAAAAGATAATGATCTGCTCCATAAGATTAATTTCATTGTTTTAATAAACAAAAAGTTTAGTGTCTTTAGCTAATTAAATATATATTTATAAATAGATATTATATATATATATATATATATATATATATATATATATATATATATATATATATGTATATATATATATATGTATATATATATATACTAGTATATATATATGTATATATATATATATATATATAGAGAGAGAGAGAGAGAGAGAGAGAATTTGCACGTATGCTATGTATCATTCTAGACCTTTTCTTTATTTTGGGTGCTCATTGTTAATCAAACAACTGGAAAATACATTTTATCTGATAGCAGTCGTAGTTGATCCCTCGTATTTCATATTAATCTTTGAATTCTTTGTCGAAGCATGTTTGTAAAAAAAAAAAAATTAACTGTAAAACAGATGTGTAACTACTGTCAGTACCTGTGAAGGCGGCCTAATATTAAGAAGTTCAGTTAATACTGTATTACTTTAAAAATTGCAGTATTTAGCGTTCGAAGTTCAATATTCTTTCTTTGCGGTCTTCACATTCTTCTCTTGCCCGGCCTCTTCCTCACGAGTGGTGTGGATATCTATGTTTTAAGGCAGCAAGTCAAGTGATCTAATAAAATGCACTTCTATTATGTGTAATTATCTTTCATTGACTTAAATTAAGTACACGTTCTTGTTCAAAATCTGCATTTTCTTTCCCCATATTTGATCATGTTCTTATACGAAGGAGATTGATTATATGCACAGTTTATCACAAATTTAGGAAATGCAAAAAAAAAAAAAAAACACTGCAAAAGATAAAATTGAAGAATTAAAGAATATTTGTTGGTAGAATCATGTCTATATATATACCGGCCTAAAGTCCAGATTGTCATCATTTTCTTTTCTAATACGGAACTTCTTCATGGTTGATAATCTGGATACAAAGCATGGAAAAATAATCCGAGTGTCTTTCGATCTCTCAAGAATGGGAGTGAATATTTTCATTCAAATTAACCCGGCCAAATCTTCATATCTTGACTACTTAAATAGTCATACTTCCCTTTCTTATTTACGTTCTTCTACTTTAACTCGATCTCTAATTACATTTTCTTGCTGAGTCTTGTCCTTGAAAGAAGTAAGACAAGTTCCTGATTATTTACTTTTTTTTTAAAGCAAATACTTGTGTTTTTGGAGATGTAAATCTATAGATTCAAGTATATATATACTTGTGCATCGTGAAAGGAAATACTTTTTAAAGTAAATTGAGTATATTGGGTCACATACTACTCGGTACCTCTCTTTCTCTATGAATTTATATTGGATTTAGACTATATGCTATATGTTAAATTCATTTATAGATTAAAAAAAGGGGTTAACGTACTATAGGATTTTTTACAATTAGTGGAACATACTACGATTTGACATATTAATGTAAAGTATTTACCATCTCATTTCATATAATGAAACGTACACTAACGACGTTAAAAAGATAACTAAAATCTCAACAAAAAAAAATAAAGAAAAAATTAACACTCGTTACATTCGTTTTCCTACCATCATCAATAAATTTTACTGAATATTATCAATATTAAAAAAGAAATAGTTTCTATATTTCAATCTCTTTCCAAATCCCACCACCAAAATTTCAAACATCCGTTTCAAACAATCTATGGTCACCCACTGATCGCTACTATTTGCCCCAACACCATCAATAGCCAACATTTAATTTAAAAAAAAAAAAAAAGAGAGCAATGGGGAAGATCTGGGTAACCAAGCAACAAAAATCTCAGATTTCGGCATAAATCAAAACCAAAAAACACTTCAAAATCACAGATCTGGACGTGAATAAAAAAAGAAATAAATAAATACTCAGATTTAAACATAAATCGAAAAGAGAAAACAAATCAAAACGCTATTGAAAACCTTCAAAATCCCAACTTTATTTCATTCATCTTCATGTAGCTAGATATGCAAAGGGTAGGAGTTTAGGGTGTGTGTGCAGCGGCCGACGAAAGCGGGTGAAGCAGGACCAAAAAAAGGGGGAGGCGTTGTTTAGGAGTGGTGAAGGAAGAGGTGAAACGTTGGAATGGGTATGGGGATGGCCGCAGGCCCGGCTTTGACAAGGAATATTAGGCTCTTCCGCATATGACCCCAAATCTGAGAGGGCCCCCATTTTAGATTGGCCCATTAGGTATATGTCACTTTTTAAATAAAATATTTAATTTATGATCAATGTAATAAATTATTTTTGAATTTTAGTGCTTGATTTTATAAAACTTATCTTTATATGAAAGTACTTATAAATATTTTATAGTTATTGTGTGTTTTTTTTTAAATATTAGGGCCCGATTTTCACATTTAGCACAGGCCCCTATAATTTCCGGGACGAGCCTGGATGGCGGATGACATGTAGGGTGAGGCAAAAAAGAGACTCATGGTTGTCAAGATATGGAAGATTGAGAGACGAGGGAGATGGGGAGGCATCGGGGCGGAGGAGGGGAAGGTCGGATGGTAGTGAGAGGTTGGGTGTGAGGAAGAGATGATACAGAGAGATGTGTGGGGGAGGGGGAGGGGGAAGGGGCCGCGGTGGCATTGAATTGGTGGGAGAGGGTGGCAAGTGAGTGAGATTGGGGTGGAGGAGAAGCTTGAAGAAGAAGAGTTTTTTTTTTTTTGTTGAGAATGTTTGTGAAATTTTGAATTTTTTGATTTATTTTGATTTTGATTTTGGATTAGATTTTTTTTTATTTTTTTTTTAGAATTCTGGGTCATAGGTGTTCATCCATGTTTTTTTAACGATTGTTATTTTATGTAACGAGTTGGTTCATTTCGTTAATAAAAATTAACGCCATTTAACGGAGTTACCTTAATTGTATTGAGACTCAAAAGTACATTATATTATGTTGTTAATTTTTAGTATGTAGGGACCGAACCACCCCACCACTCCACATTAGTATGATATTGTCCGCTTTGGGCCCAGCCCGCACGGATTTGCTCTTGGGAACTTCCCAAAAGGCCTCATACTAATGAAGTGGGTGTGTGCTCTTATAAACCAGACAATACTTTGTTCAATTGTCAATGTGGGATTGGGTTTGCACCCCAACAATCCTCCCCTCAAACCAAGACCATCCGCAAGGTCACACAAGAGGGAATCCCACCACCACTATAATCGCACACACACGGTCCACCCAGGCCGGAACATCCGAACCAGGCTCTGATACCATTTGTAGGGACCGAACCACCCCACCACTCCACATTAGTATGATATTGTCCGCTTTGGGCCCAGCCCGCACGGATTTGCTCTTGGGAACTTCCCAAAAGGCCTCATACTAATGAAGTGGGTGTGTGCTCTTATAAACCAGACAATACTTTGTTCAATTGTCAATGTGGGATTGGGTTTGCACCCCAACATAGTATGTTACCTTTAATGTAAATGGGGGTGTAGTACGTGTTACGTGAACTTGTAATTATTCCAAAAAAAAAAAAAGAGTGAAGATACAAGTACATACAGCAAACGTACACACACACGCACCCCTTTTCATTTTAAGAATGAAGCCAGAAAAAATATTGAATGATAAAACAAACTGAGAGCAGATGAAGAATAAGAAAAGAGAGAATTGATTTTCCGGGAGGGGCGGCAAGTTCATGTTAGTTGGTTCATTTCATTAATAAAAATTAACGCCATTTAACGGAGCTTAATTGTATTGAGACTCAAAAGTACGTTATATTATGTTGTTAATTTTTAGTATGTTACCTTTAATGTAAACGGGAGTGTAGTACGTTACGTGAACTTGTAATTATTCCAAAAAAAAGAGTGAAGATACAAGTGCATACAGCAAACTTATACACACACACACACACCCCCCTTTGCATTTTAAGAATGAAGCCAGAAAAAATATTGAATGATAAAACAAACTGAGAGCAGATGAAGAATAAGAAAGGAGAGAATTGATTTGCCGGGAGGGGTGGCAAGTTCATGTTAGACACAGACTTATTGTTTTGTTGTACAGTACGTACTCACTATATCCCAAAATCAACATATGTCCATTATAAATATAGTATGTCCCGATTTGCATGACGTAATGTGATCATTAGATGTTTGTATGTGCGATATTGAAAGTGATTAGAATTAGAAATCAACTTTCTTAATTTGTTCGTTCTGGGGTACTAATAGAGTAGTATCATAATTCAAGATAAAACTTTATTCAATATATCTCAATACTTTCATGAACATTTTAAATAATATAAACAAATTATTCTTAGTTCATTTTGCACAAAAGTGAAGTTGACAAATTAGACTGATTTTCATTTTTTATGAACCGTTCAACTGCTATGGTAAATCTTTGCAGCCATGATCAGCTGTGGTAAATGAGACTAGTAGGAGCAGGTTTATTGATTTTGTGTCCATTGAACGAGCTGATCAACTTCTGATAAGATATATTTAATGCTAATGCATTTCAAATCTTTTTGTTGCGTATTGATGTTGTGAAGCATGAAAGAAATACTGGAAAAGTATAAGCTGCACTCAAATAACCATGACAAAGCTGACCAACCTTCTCTTGGGCTGCTGCAGGTATAGTATATTTTTATTTATTTGTTTCTCTATTTTATTTTATTTTGCATTGTTTGATAAGTCTACAGGCTTTTTCCGTTTTGTGAAAACGAAGCGATGGAAAGCATATTTAAAAACGATGAGTTGTGAATGTATAAATGCTGCAAGTGAGAATGCTAATGGATGAACATTATTAGCTGAAATGCTGTTATTATTGTTCTTGTAGCTGGAGAACAGAGACGATATGATGCTGAGCCAGGATGTTGCAGAAAATAGTAGCGGGTTAAGGTAATTAATTAAAGATTGATCGTCATTTTTAGAACAAATCTGTTTTTGTTTCCTTTTGACGTGTAAATTCGGTTTGTCGTGAATTGAGGTGAAGATTTAATATAACGCATATGCTTACTTTCTATTTAATTTCTACGTTACATAAAAACTCTAAACATGTCTTTCCAATAGGCAGTTGCAGGGTGAGGACCTTAATGGATTGAACACAGAGGAACTGCAGCGAATAGAGAGCTTGCTTGAGGAAGGACTGAAACGCGTGATTGAGACCAAGGCAATTTTATAGCTTCTCTCATTTGGACAATTACAAACTATTTCATTCTTCCATATTTCCAACCCGTCCTCTTTATTTCATTTTCCCCAGGGTGAACGAGTTGCAAGTGAGATAATCAACCTTCAAGAGAAGGTCACCTGAATTTTTTATTTTTCAACTTCTTATTCATCACACGATTTGTTTATTTTTTTTGAAAATCTTCCTTAATAATCATCTTGAATTTTCTTTGTTGTGATCATGCAGGGTACTAAGTTGATGGAAGAGAACAGGGTACTAAAGCAGCAAGTAATCAAGAATTCAATGCTCTTTTTCGGATAATTCTTACTCTATTACATTTTACATGTGCACATATACACACACATATATAGTTTTAAAGTTTGTTAAGCGACAGTTTGCTTTGTTTAAGAACAGCTGGCTATGATTTCTGATAAAGGCAAACGGCCTATAGTTGATGAATTGGATAATATGATGATCACGAACTCTCATGATGATCAAGGCCAGTCGTCAGAGTCTGCCACCAATGTGTGCAGTCCTCCTCCTGAAGATGACTGCTCAGATACTTGTCTTAAACTAGGGTAAGTTTTCTACATATAGAAATGTATATATGAACATTGAAACCCTTATTAGGGTTAGGGTTTTAAAATAAATAATTCATTTTTCTTCACCTATTTAATATTAAACTTTGATTTTTAATATTAACAGGCTACCCTTTAACTAAGCTGGGAGTAACTGGAAGGGAGATCTGTTTGGCAAGGAATAAAAAGGGGTTGCTCCTATGCAACTTAAGGAGACACTGTATGTATCTATGTTCTAGTTAGTAGTACACCATGTTAATGTGTTTGTACCGAAGCGAGACTAATTATGAGTGTAATTAGAGCCAAATTATAGTTTGCTATGTATTTTGGTGTGTTTTAATTGGCTCGAGGTCGTAAAGAAAGATTGTAAAGCTTGTGTTGCAGGTTGTTCAAATCGCTACAACAAAACCTAACTATATAGTATGAGCCTCTAATTTGATTAATCATCGGTCGCTGTTTCTGTATTGCTTTGGTATTCACTCTTGCTTTCTTTTCCTTTATTAACTATTAGTATATGATTTTCTAATTTTATCATAATACAAATAATGTATAAATAAGTAAAATATAATTCAGGTAAAAAAAATTTACCACATCATTGAGACTGTACTGCTACTATTTTTATTTTTTTTGGCTTGTCCCCAACATTTTCTTTTTGAAAATAGTACTCTAATCGTCACTAAATATAAATGTTTTTTTCACTAAGGGGTAATAAAAGTGTATTTTTTGTAAAATTTAATAGCGAAAACTATAATAGCATTTTTTTTTTTTTTTGGTAGTGAAGTATTCAGGGACAGATTTTAAAAAAATAAACATTCAATTTTGGATAATTTTTTAGGAATTAATCATTTATATTGGAACGGAGGGAGTGATACATGGTAAGTTTTAATGTTGTTTTAGACGCCTCAAAATTCATGCATGACTTGTGAAATGTGGTTAGGATACCTGCGTCGTGAGAAGACGTTGTTTGAGGGGCAAAAATGATCAGCCTTTTAGAACTTCAGACAACTGTTGATAATTTGCAAGTTTGTAAGTTGTTGCAATTTAGGCTTTAGTAATGTTTCAATTTTTGCAAATAGGTGTCCAAAGTTATGTTTTTGTTGCAATCGACGGAAAAATAGATGACAGTTGACAAAATTTACAAAGTGGATAGAAATACGTCATACGGAGTATATAATCAATGATTCAAACTAGACGGTCAAATTGTGAGGGTCGGGATTGTAACGCGTTAGCGAGTTGAAACGAATCGACCCGCTTAAATAACGAGTTAAATGAGTCGGATTGACACGTCGATCCGTTTATTTTTCAATAAAGGTGCCTTAAATTTATTAACTCCGCCTATTTGTATTCGCGGGTTGAGTCGGGTCGACTCGACAAGTTTAACGGGTTGCAACGGACAACCCGTTTCAATCCTCTAACTCAAACAGGTTAGGTTGATCAGATAATTAGTGGGTTTGCTTGTGCGAATTAATGGCTAACAGATCAAAATTGCCAGAACTAATCAAACCAAAAAAAGAGTCACAATTTTTATTTTATTTCGCATACAAAAGCAGGTCATCTCAAGAAATATGTGTTATATAAAAACACATGGTACAAGGTAAAGATAAATGAAACTTGAGGCTCAAGTAAACAATGGTTGTAAAGTTTAGATAATGCTAAATGGATAACTGAAATAAAATAGATTGAATTAATTTATGATAAATATTTTAGGGTTAATGATGTCAAAAACATCGCATCAGCCAAAATTCAGCGGTAAGGTTGTATCCGGGGTACTTTACACTATAAGGAAAACGGTTTTAGAGACGACAAATTTCGTAGCTAAAATGAAGATTTCGTAGCTAAATTGTGCTTAGAGACGGATTTGTTCCGTAGCTATTTCGTGGGTGCGGGTTAAATTCGCTAATTTGGGCGTCGCTGTTTTGTAGCTGTTTTAGAGACGAATATGTCCGTATCTAAATTAGAGACAGATATGTCCGTCTCCAAATCAGAAACGGATATGTCTGTCTCTAATTTAGAGACAGATATGTAAGTCACTAATTTAGTGACAGATATGTACGGCAACGGATTAGCGACGAATTTTTCGTCTCTATTTAAATGATCGTTTTATTTTCAAACCAATTTAGGGACGGATATTTCCGTCGCCGTCGCTAAATTGACATTTTTTTAAAAAAAAATTATATATATATTAATATTATATATATATATATATATATATATATATATATATATATATATATATATATATATATATTTAAAAATATATATATATATTTAAAATATATTAATATATATTTAAAATATATTAATATATATATATATATATATATATATATATATATATATATATATATATATATATATATATATATATATATATATATATATATATATATATATATATATATATATATATTTATTTTATTCTCAAATCAGTCCCTTAACTTTTCTTATTCTCAAACAGTCCCTTAACTTTTCTTATTCTCAAATCAATCTCTTAACTTTTCTTATTTTCAAATCAGTCCATTAACTTTTATTAATCTTAAATCAATCCTTGATATTTCATAGTTACACTTTGCGTCCCTAAAATTCTTTTATACTCAAATCAGTCCAAACAAACTTCCACCATTAAAAAACTAACACGAGTTAAATATTTAACGAACTTCTTCAAAATTAAATCCAATTTCATCTTCAATAAAACCCATTTTCAACACAAATCAAACAAAAGTTTGTACAAATCGAAATGAAACCCAAAATACATGAACAAATTCAGCCTCGATTTGAAGAAAATCGAGGTAAAGGGCGAAACCCAAATCAAGATGAAGTCTAGAATTGTTTGAAGAAATCGTCATTTTCGACAGACCATCGTCTCAGATTTCTCCTCTGCCGCAGACCATCGCCTCAGATTACCCTGTTCGCTGTAATCAAAACGAAAAAACTCAACAAGGTTGAACACACACTCACGCACACACATAAACGAAACCAGATTCGAATTTGATTTAGATCTTGAGAGAGAGAGAGAGAGACTTACAAATGGGAGAGCGGTAGAGCAGCGGCGTAAGGAGCGGAGGGTGAGTGGGTGACGGCGACGTATTGTGAGTGGCGTATTGTGAGGAAAACAGAGAGGGAGAGGGAGGCGTATTGTGAGTGCGGAGGGCGAAGAAAATGGAGAAAGTGAGAGTGATGGAGGGCGGAGGGTGACGGTGATGGCGGCGTAAGGTGCAGAGAGAGTAGGGAATGGGGAGGCTGTTTGTGTTTGCTGTGTTTGTTACTGCCATGGAGAGAAATAGAGAGAGAAATAGGGTTAAATGAGAGGAATAGAGGAAAGGGCATCGCCTCAGATTACCCTGTTCGCTGTAATCAAAACGAAAAAACTCAACAAGGTTGAACACACACTCACGCACACATAAACGAAACCAGATCCGAATTTGATTTAGATCTTGAGAGAGAGAGAGAGAGAGACTGACAAATGGGAGAGCGGTAGAGCATCGGCGTAAGGAGCGGAGGGTGAGTGGGTGACGGCGACGTATTGTGAGTGGCGTATTGTGAGGAAAACAGAGAGGGAGAGGGAGGCGTATTGTGAGTGCGGGGGGCGAAGAAAATGGAGAAAGTGAGAGTGATGGAGGGCGGAGGGTGACGGTGATGGCGGCGTAAGGTGCAGAGAGAGAAGGGAATGGGGAGGCTGTTTGTGTTTGTTGTGTTTGTTGCTGCCATGGAGAGAAATAGAGAGAGAAATAGGGCTAAATGAGAGGAATAGAGGAAAGGGAAGAGGTTTTGTTTGAATTAATATGGATCGTTGGATTGAATGTAATGAACGGTTAGATGTTACTTTGCTCATGATCCGCGTGAAATTTTGATATCCAATCAAACAATGCCACATCACATATTTATATTTGTTTCACACTATACTATATGCTAACTAAAATATTTATGCCTCAAGAATAATATATAATATTTATTATCAATAATTTTTATTAATGAATTATTAATTATATAATTGATTAATTAATTAATATTAGTATTAATTATATAAGCAGTATCTATATATATATAATAACAAGATAGTGGTAAATTTTGAGGGTTTGAGGGGCATTTTCGTCAATTCACGCGGTGGCAAAGTTGCAATTAAGGAGGCCTAATTCCGACGTGGCAGTTGCTGATTGGGTGGAATTTTTTTTTTTTTTTAAAGACAAAGGACATGTGTCGCCTAAAGGGGGAGGGGTATTTACGTCTTTTACCTGGCGCGTGTTGATCACGCGCCGACATTGGGGCGTTTGGGCGTACGGTTTTCTTTTTTTTTTTTTTTTTGGTTTTGCCACATGTCACCACCGATTCGGCCTGGGCGGATTTCGAAAAAAAAAAATTATCCCATTTCTTTAACCTCAATTATTATATATTAAATTAATTTTTTTGTTATTTTTTTTTTCACCATAATTTATGATTTTTTTTTCTCTTTCAATAGAGACTTTTTTCATTTGATTTGGACAAAGAAAAAAAATCCTCTTTTTAAAAAAAAGGATTTTCTATTTAATAAGTGGGGTGGGGTTGTGTTTTGACCTCAATTATTATATATTAAATTAAATTTTTTTTTTACACCAAAATTCATACTCCCTCCGTCCCATTAGTATTAGCACAAACACTGTTTGCGCGAGAATTAAGGAATATGATATTTTAATAAAATATTGTGAGTGTAAAAGAATGAGTGGAGAGAGAATGAGTGGAGGGTGTAATAAATTATAATGGTGTTGTGAGTATTAAAATAATGTAGGAGAGAGAATGAGTGGGGTTGGGTGAATATTTTATTAATATAAAGTTTCCTTTTTGGGAGTGTGCGAATATTAGCGGGACGCCCAAAAAGGAAAGTGTGCTAATATTAGCGGGACGGAGGGAGTATATTTTTTTTTCTCTTTAAATAGAGACTATTTTCATTTCATTTGGACACAGAAAAAAAAACCATTTTTGTATATATAAATTTCTAATTATCCTTTGTTACTTTTTCTTTTTCATTTTTCAATATGGTTTTAGTCAATAAATTTTAAGTGTGAAGTAATTTTTTATTATAAAAGATAATGTTAATAATATTAATTTTAGTAATTATAAAAATAAAGAATATAAAATAACATAAAAATGATGGGGTATAGGATAAGAAATTGGAAGGGATAATATGGTTTTTGGTTTATTTTAGTTCGATACATCAAACAATTTAATGTTTTTATTTAAAAAAACATGAAGCATAGTAAATTTAGTATTAATTACTTTTATTAACAATTACCCAAATGAAGTGGATAGAAAATGATTTTTTTTTTCTTTTTTTATTACATAAAATTATGAGAGCCGTAAATTACACGGGCATAAAGAGGCGCGTGAATGCATAAGTTTTTTTTTACATTGGACACGTGTCGTCCGTACGTTGAAGGGCAATTTCGACATTCCTCGGCGCGTGTCTTTGCACGCGCCGATAATGGTGGGTATATGCGGGGTTTGTTTATTTTTTTAAGAAACAAATTTGACATGTGTCGCTGTTGATTGGACTCCAAATTTTCGATTTTTTTTACATCTTATTTCTTTACCCTCAATTAAATATAAATTTCTAATTATTCTTTGTTAATTTTTCTGTTTTATTTTTCAATATGATTTTAGTCAAAAAATTAAGTGTGAAGTATTTTTTTATTATAAATGATAATAATAATAATATTTATTTTACTAATTATAAAAATAAACAATTTATTTATTTCATTTAAAAAATATAATTGAAGCATAGTTAATTAAGTATTAATTACTTTTATTAACAATTATCCAAATAAAGTGGATAGTAAATGATTTATTTTGTTTTTTTTTTTGGTTAAAATTATGAGATCCGTAAATTACACGGGCATAAAGAGACGCGTGAATGCATTAAATTTTTTTTATTACATTGGACACGTGTCGTCCTTCTGTTGAAGAGCAATTTCGATATTTCTCTTGCGAGTGTACTGCACGCGCCCATAATGGTGGGTTTATGCAGGGGTTTGTTTCATTTGTTTTAAAGAAATTTGACACATGTCGCCTGTTGATTGGCTGACTGAATTTTCGATTTTTTTTTCATCTTATTTACTTTCCCTCAATTATTTTAAAATAAATTAATTTTTTTACACCAAAAATCATAATTTTTTTCTCTTTCAATAGAGATTTCTGTCATTTGATTTGGACAGAGAAAAACAACCCACTTCTTTAAATATTAATTTCTAAATCATCCTTTGTTAATTTTCGTCTTTTATTTTTCAATATATTTTTACTAAAAATTAAATAAGTGTGAAGTATTATTTTTAATTATAAATGATAATAATAATAATAATAATAATAATAATAATAATAATAATAATAATAATAATAATAATAATTTTACTAATCATAAAATTAAAGAATATAAAATAAAATTAAAGTGGTGGGATATAGGATGATGAAGTGGAATGGTGTTGAATTATATATATATATATATATATATATATATATATATATATATATATATATATATATATATATATATATATATATATATATATATATATATATATATGGGGGATTGTGATGAATGTGGGTTTTGGTTTCTATTTAATAGGTGAGATGGGGTAATATGGTTATTGTATTTATATTCGTTCGATATATCAAACAATTTATATAATTTTTCTTTAAAAAAACATTTGAAGCATAGTAAATAAAGTATTAATAAATTTGTCAATTTCTCTATCCGTCTCAAAAAATTTTGTATTTATAAAAATGAATATCGGGGAAGATGGCCATCATTTTTAAAATTTTGATTGAAATGTATGTCAATATTATAAGAATTAAAGATAGTATAAATGTATGTCAATATGATTATTGTGTTTATTTTAGTTCGATATATCAAACAATTTATTTAATTTAAAAACATTAATATTTGAAGCATAGTAAATAAAGTATTAATAAATTTGAAAAAATATGATATTAATTTTGATTAGATAAATTTACTATCCTTATCCTTTTGGTATGAACAAATCTTTTCTTTTTATTTATAAAATTCACTTTTTTTTTACTAATTTCAATACCTTACTTTGTATGTGATAAACATGTTCTTCTTTTTTATTTACTTTTCTAAATGATAAAATACTGCATAATTGTATATAAAGATATGCATATTCCTTATGATTTTTTTTTATTCCTATTTTATTCTCATTTTTATGTACTGACATTGTAGTCTTTAAGAAAGTATTTCATAAATATATAAACAAATTGTTTTTTTGGTTTATTTTTGTTCAATTTTTGTCATTTAAATATATAGTAACGCCCCGTGCATCGCACGGGAGTCAATCTAGTAATATTAATAATATTACTAGTAATAACTAATAGTTTTTATTTTTTTATTGAATAGGAAAAAATATTTTAGACTTTTTTATTACTGAAATTTACAAAAGTTATCTAAAATATTTACATGCTTTTATTTGATTTACCCCAAATTTTAGTTAAAAGAGGGGACGGACTACCCTATATTTATTTTTTTATTTTTTTAAAAAATATTTATTGACTAGAAAATAATATTTTAGTCTTTGTTAATTAGTGATTTTTTTTAGAAAAAGTTATATAAAAAAGATAGAAAAAAACTAAACAAATGAAAATATATAGAAGAAAAGTCCCTACAATTTTCAAAATACCCAAAAAACCCCCAAATTGAGTCTTAGGCCGTCCGGTCTGTTTTACAAAATCACCCCTATAAATACAAGGGCTGTCATTTTGTTAAAGAAAAAATAAATATTACCCCTCTCCCAAAAACCCCACGATTCTAGGCATACTACCCCCCTCCCGAGCCCCGTTTCGTCTCGATTTGTGTGAAAATCTCGTTTTCCGATCAAACACGAGCCAAACACCTTCGAAACACTTTTCAAACACCAAACTGTATCCCGTATACGTCCTTCCGAGCCAAAGATTCAATCTCTAGCCATAGGTAACACTCTTTCTCTCTCTAAAACTCCGTTTTGCCTCGATTTACGCATCAAACGCTATTTTCGATCCCGTCGGAACTATCAAAATGTAGATGTAACGCCGTCTACGGGGCTCGATACGTTTTACCCCTAATCATCTTCTCTCCCGTAAATGAAGTAATTTCAGGTTAAAACGGCGTCCAAGTCCCGTTTTTACGTTTCTGTCATTTACAAAGGATCGTTCGATCCGTTGATTCGTTCTTTACCGTCTGAACCGTTTGGTTCGTGATCGTCATTTACAAAGCCCGGATCGGTTGATCCGTTGATATTGTTATTTAATTCACGCAACTTTACAAATCCGAGCCGTTTGGCTCGTCGATCGTATCTTTACTGTCTGGATCGTTCGATTCCGTTGATACCGCACTTTTAAATAATGTCATTTATAAGTCCTAGCCGTTTGGCTTGTGATAGTATTTACTTATAAAAGTCCGAGTCACAAAATGATTCGTTGATCGCATATCATTTAATGCCTTTTTTCATGAAATTGGTAACAATGTAATGCCCGGTTCAAAATCAGAGTTCGTGTCATTCGAACTCTTTTTCAAAACAATGCAAAACCCGACGTTTGACATTCAAACGCTCTTTTCATTAAAATCAACGTTTGTCATTCAAACTAAAGATTTAAGTTCGTCACTCGAACCCCGTTTTCAAAACGACTCAAAATCGACGTTTGACATTCAAGCGCTCATTTCTGACTCAAAACCCGACGTTTGACATTCAAACGCTCTTTTCATTAAAATCAACGTTTGTCATTCAAACTAAAGATTTAATTTTGTCATTCGAACTCCTTTTCAAAACAACGCGAAACCCGACGTTTGACATTCAAACGCTCTTTTCATTAAAATCAATGCTTGTCATTCAAACTAAAGATTTAAGTTCGTTATTCGAACTCCTTTTCAAAATAACTCAAAATCGACGTTTGACATTCAAACGCTCATTTCCGACTCGAAACCCGATGTTTGACATTCAAACGCTCTTTTCATTAAAATCAATGTTTGTCATTCAAACTAAAGATTTAAGTTCGACATTCGAACCCTCTTTTCAAACTCAAAACCGACGTTTGTCATTCAAACGCTCGTTTTTTACCACAAATCAACGTTTGTCATTCAAACCAAGATTAAAGCTTGTCATTCAAGCTCCTTTTCAAAATGCAACACACACACAATTTTGAGAAAGGTAGAAAGACTCGTCATACGAGGCGTTTCGGGTGATCTCAACATACTCTTCCCGAAACGTAACGTGACCTCCGAACCTAACAATCTCTGGTCCTAAAAGCCTTTTTTCAAGTTTTGGCTACCAATCAAAACGTTCCTTCTTCAAAGCCTTTTTTCAAGTTTTGGCTACCAATCAAAACGTTCCTTCTTCGCCTTTTTCAAGTTTTGGCTACCAATCAAAACGACACCCTTTTACAAAACCAGCTATTTTCAATGTTTGGGCTCATAATACAAAACGGCGTGGCGACTCTCCCTTTCATTTCCAGGCGAGGTCCCAAGTTCGCGAAATGCCGCTCTCCGCGTCCCGCGTGCGCGATCCGGGTAATTTCACTTACTCTCCACTTCCTCGACATCAACCCAAGCGGACCAAGCAACTTATGTCGAGGAGCTCGCCTACAAGGCGAACGTGCAAAATACATTATCTAATCCTAATAAAATAAGGACTGTGAACAGTTATAATCTCATTAGGATTATAACCACCTCTCACACGCTTTTTTATTCAACAAGGACTATACAATGCTATGCCGATAAATACAAGTCATAATTCACATTATTTTGGTAATGCATCTTTTGACTCTAAACTCTTGTCAATTGATTTCTCTCTATAAAATACAAATACTTACTCTCACGCCGGAGGGCCTTCGCCGGTGAAGCCCCAGCTTAGTTAACATGTTTGTTTTTCTTTTTCAGGCTATTCAATTATACAGAATACAACTTGCCGCTAGATTTGGGTTGATCTGAACGTTTTTAGCGTTATCACTAACCTTAGACAAAAAATATAGACTATGATATTCAACTTATCATTTTACAATTCCTTGTATCTTGCATGCTTAAAGATAATAATAAGACATAATTTGGAGTCTTTCTAACAACTAGTGTAACTCCCGTGCGATGCACGGACAGCTATTAAAATATATTGGCGAAAATTCATACAAATATAACAGGAGATATAGAAATGTTTGTGTACATTGTAAAAAACTTTTTTTAAAACTATATTATTAGTACAAATATCATATTGAAGGTCACTAAAATAAATATATATTTAAGGCATATTTAGTTTGTACGAAGCGCGTTTTATACGTAAATTCCCGTTCTATTCAATAATAATCACATTTGACATCCATTTTTCAATGCTATGGAATTGAACGCATATTTTTTTTATGTAAAACATATTTATTGTGTATTGAACGTTATATGTGCGTAATTTGCCCACATTATCACTTAGTTTCGCCAACGATTGAAAAAGCGTAATCAATCTAGTTATAAGTCTCCAAAATCTTTCTCTTCAAGTGCAATTCGGAACTCTTGACTCTAGTGATTCTCCAAAAAAACAAATTACATGAAATGAAATTTTCAAGTATCATCAATTTCGATATTTGAGAAGTTATTTTGTTCTTGAGCCGTATTCAACTTCTACATCCCCGTTTGATTTTTACATATTTCTTTAATGTTACTGTTATATAATCATGTTTTTTTTATATCGCACTTAATTAAATTTAACATTAGAAAAAATTATTTCACTATCACATAAATAAATGCTTCCTTCGTCCCATTTTAAACTTCCTTTTTTTAATAAAAGGTGTCCCATTTTAAATTGAAAAAAAGTACAATGAAATTTTTTTTAATATTTTTTTATTTAATGGTCTTATAAGTCATACTCACAACAACTATTCACTAATTACTTTGTACCCAACTTTTTATACTTTATAATAAAATCATTCATCTCTTTAATATCCTAACCAATTATTTAACGTTTAAAATAGGACAAAAGTTGAAGAAAAAATTATTAATATTTCTATTATGCAATGCTATTTTATCCCTTTATTTTCTTATAAATGTAGAGATTAATAATATGACATAGAAAAATAAGAAAATACAATAAACTATAAACAAATAAATAAATAAAAAAATAAAAATATTATCAATATTTAAAATTTATTCTAAAAAAAGATATGTCAAATTGTTGGGATAGAATCCTAGTAAGATACTTGTATATTAACAATATACTCCCTCCGTCCAATGATAATATACTCCCTCCGTTCAAGTACATACTTCACGGTTACTGTTCACGCGTGGATTAAGGAAAAAAATAATGATATAATGTTGTGAGTGTAAAAGTAAAATAGGAGAGAGAATGTAACGACCCTAACCCTAGGCACAATTTTAGAATAATATTATATGCTTTTAATATTATTGTTATTATTATGTGTTCATTTTTATATACTTGATTTCTTGCATTAGATAAAAGGATAAGGAAAAAAAATAATAATAGGAAATGAATAAAATGTGAAAGGAGGATTAAAGTATGTTGAATAAATACTTGAGTAGGAGAGTTAATTTAAATGCTTTGGAATATTAGGGGAATAAATTGGTATTTTGGGAGAAAGCCTTGGAAATTATAAGTTAGGGTGGGGAGGGGGACCAATTTCCTTAATTTACTCTCCTTCCCCCTCACTAGTCAAAGCACACCATACCTCCTCTTACACTCCCATACTTTCTTCCTTCCTCTTTCCATACTTTCCATATTCACCTCCCTCATCCATCTCATTTCATTCTTACCATTCTCCATGGAAAGAGCCTTTGTGAAAGCCTCCATTTCTTAAACTCCTATCAAGATCATTTCTTGTCCATTTTTAAATCCAAGTGTCCTTTTGTGAGTGGTTCATCTCAAGGAGTTGATCAAGCCTAGAAAAGCTTCATTTCATCTTGTATTGGCTAGGTGAGTTGTTATGATTTCCTTTCTCCTAAATGTTCATAACTCTTGAATGTGATTTTTGTTCTTATGAAGTTTGTTTCATGCCTTGGAAACCTTATATGAGTTGGATGATGGGTAAATGGATTAGGTTGAGGTTAATGTTCTTGGAAGATGATCTAGAGGGTATAAAATGGGTGCAATGGGTAATGATAAATAATTTAGAATTACTTTATTTTGGGTTTGCACGATTTAGGATGAACTTGGTAAGGCTA
This sequence comes from Adenophora triphylla var. japonica, assembly GCA_022495995.1. Taxonomy (NCBI): domain Eukaryota; kingdom Viridiplantae; phylum Streptophyta; class Magnoliopsida; order Asterales; family Campanulaceae; genus Adenophora; species Adenophora triphylla. The sequence goes on from JAFEMH010000568.1 coordinate 681,190, forward strand.
GAAATTCCTTTGGTGTTCTTGAGTAGAAGGAAGATTTAAAAAAGGAAAAGAAAAGTGTAAAAAGGGGAATTGGGAAAATCGGGTTCTTTGGAAAAAGCCCTTAGCGGTCGCCATGGGAGCTTGAGCGGCCGCCCATGTGGGCAGAAACCTTGGCTCCTTAGGAAAGCTTCTTGGGCGGTCGCCCATGTTAGGGTGTGCGGTCGCCCACCTTAGCAGAAACTTAGGTTCCCTTTGAAAACCCTCTTGGGCGGTCGCCCAAGAGGTATGGGCGGTCGCCCAAGAGGTATGGGCGGTCGCCCAAGACCCCAGAAATTTGACTTTCAATCTGAACCAGAATTAGTTTGGCAATCTTGTTTGGTGACTTATGAATTGTGACCCCCACTTGATAAATTGAACTTGAACCTTCATAGAGGCTTTGTATTATTGTATAATGACCTTGTAGGATGGATTTATGATACTTCCTTGCCTTACTTGAGTTCATATACATTGTTCATATTATGCATAGTGTATTGAATAAATGTTGCACTATGATATTGGTTGGACATGAGTATATTTTACCATGTTGCTATATTGTTATCCCTTTTGTGGATTATGTTTCAAGTAACTATTATGTGCTTGATAATTGTTAATCAGCTGATGTTGGGGGTATAAAATAATACGATCAATTATGGAAGTGTGACCTAATTTGATCGGATTATGTTATATCTGTGACCGTCCCCTCCTGTGGCCACAGGTCGGGGTATAGCATCTGTAGTGAGCCAAAAGCCTTACAGAGTTGCTACTATCTTATTTGGTTCCCTGAAAAACGGGTCTTATAAGATGTGAGTATTGCTTAAGCAGCTCACTGTAAGATTGGAGTATTACTATACCCAATGTTGTACGACTATTGTTCAGACGGGAAAAGGTAAACCAAGGTAATGGAATGTGTTTACAGCTTTTCCAATGTGTTATGTGTGACTTGTTATGTGTTGCATTTATTTGGCATATTACTGCATTCATAATAGCTTGCTGAGATTTATTATCACCCCTCTCCCTTTAATGTTTTTAGATCCCGAGACAGGCGGACCGACCAAGTAAGGGCGGAAAGGAGTTGGCAGTGAGCTTTTGGGTATTGTCGGGGTACGTTAGGTTGGCGTAGAAAATATATTTTGTTATAATTCCTTTAAGGAGTTTGTAATTATAAACTTTACATTTCTACGTTAAAACCAATATCTTTTGTAACTAAACAGGTGAATGTTTTCAAAGTTGGTCAACTCCTCCTCCAAAGTGGAGAGGAGTGGAGTTATTTTGAAATGACAATGTTAATGATGTTTAAGTTTGAAGTTTAATTCAAAGTTTTAAAAAGTCTAGTAAATTTGGGGTTTGTTGAGGGCGCTCCAACTCGGGACACGTGTAGGTTTCGGGTCGGGGTCCTCACAGTTGGTATCAGAGCTCAGTTAGAGTTCTCGGGTAGAGTCTAGCTGAGTGAGAGTGTGTGATAACTGACGTCGAGTGTTTAATGCAGGAGTTTGTACTAATGGCGGGTAATGATGGAGATCAGGATCGGGCTTTGGGTAATGTTGGTAATCCGAATGCCAAAATGATGGATATGTTCCGAGTGTTTCTTCAGAATATGACAGCTCAGAATCAAGGTAGGGGACAACAACAACCCGAAGGTGGCAAGGGCACCATGGTCTAGAGAAGTTCGTGAAGATGTCTCCTCCTAGCTTCAACGGAGATCCGGATCCGGTGAAGGCGGAAAGGTGGCTTGAAGCAATGAATAAGATTTTCTTGGCTATGGAGAGTTCGGATGCGAAAAAGGTGAGATGTGCCGTTTTCAAGTTGGAAGGACCCGTGAGCACTTTGGTGGCGAGTAGTGAAGGATGGTTGGGACCGGGATTTGACACCGCAAACTTGGGAGAATTTCACCCGTAAGTTCCGGGATCACTTCGTTCCAATGGTGACTAGAGATAAGAAGGAGGTTGAGTTTCTGAAATTGGAGCAAGGGGCAATGTCTATAGCACAGTATTCAGCAAAGTTTACGGAGTTGGCCCGATATTGTCCTCATTTGGTACCGGATGAAGAGGCGTATCTACGAGTTTGTGAAAGGCTTAAGGGTAGAGTTCGGAGCCGGCTTTTGACTCGTGACTTCGCCAACTTCCAAGCGGCTGTGAACATGGCGTATCGGATTGAGAATGACATAGAGGAGCATCGTGGTAAAAATGAAGGTGGGAAACGAAATAGATTCCAAGGTCAAGGTTCGGGACGGAACGAGGGCGGCAAGGACATTTACTTCGGGGAGCAAATCGAGGAGGAAACGTAGCGGCTCCCGGCAAATCGTTCGACTTTCGGTCGGTTTGGGACAACGTGTGGATATTGCAGAGGCAAGGGCATTCGGAGGACAAGTGTTGGAGCAAGCAAGGCAAGTGTTTGGAGTGTGAGTCGACGGGCCATTTCCGGAGGAATTGTCCCAGTGGCGAGTAAGCAAGCTTCGGGTAGTGGTCAAGGGGGACAAGGTAGTGGTGTGAAGAGAGATGTTGACGGAAACCCCAGATAGAGTCTAAGGTCGAGTGTTTGCCTTGGGTCGAGGAGAGGTCGATCCTAATGCCGTCATTAGAGGTATAGTTCCTGTCTCGGGAGTTAAGGCCCGCATTCTTATAGATCCCGGTCTTCCCATTCATTTGTGGCATCTCATTTTGCATTCTCATTGCATATTTTGCACGAATCTATGCCTTATGTGTTGGAGGTCTCTACTCCTATGGGAGAGTGCCTTGCATCTTCTACGATATATCGTGGTTGTGATGTGACTATATGTGGGCATGTATTGCTTAGGTGAGATTTGGTCGAGTTACCAATCCGTGATTTTGATGTGATCCTTGGGATGGATTGGTTGAGTCAGTGTCATGCTTTGGTAGACTGTCGTAGAAAACGAGTCTCATTTGCTATGCCTGATGTGCCTACTTTTATATTTGATGAGGATAAATCTATGTTCGGTTTACATGTTATTTCCGCCTTAAAAGCTAGAAAGATGCTATCTAAGGGGTGTGCGGATTACTTGGCTTATGTGGTAGATTCCAATAAGAAGTCGCCCGAGTTAGCTCATGTTCCGGTTGTGAATGAGTTTAGCGACGTGTTTTCTAGTGAGTACTCTATGCCTCCGGATCGTGAGGTAGAGTTTTGTATTGACTTAGTGCCCAGTACCGCCCCTATCTCTAAAGCACCCTATAGAATGGCTCCGGCCGAGTTAAAAGAATTGAAGGTCCAATTGCAAGAATTGCTAGACCGGGGTTTTATTCGCCCTAGTGTGTCTCCATGGGGAGCACCGGTTCTATTTGTTAGGAAGAAGGATGGTACCTTACGATTATGTATAGATTATCGTTTGTTGAACCAAGCCACTATAAAGAATAAGTATCCTCTTCCGCACATAGATGATTTATTTGACCAACTCCAAGGTTCCGTTATCTACTCAAAACTTGATTTGAGAAGCGGATACCATCAGTTGAAGATTAGGCCGGATGATATTGCCAAAACAGCTTTCCGAACTAGATATGGTCACTATGAGTTTGTCGTGATGCCGTTCGGGTTGACTAATGCCCCAGCCGTGTTTATGGATATGATGAACTGTGTCTTCAAGACTTATCTTGATAGATTTGTGGTGGTATTCATAGATGACATCCTCGTGTATTCTAAGTCCCGGGAAGAGCATGAAAATCATTTGAGGATTATTTTATCAGTTCTTCGTGAGAAGCAGTTGTATGCCAAGTTCAGCAAGTGTGAGTTTTGGCTTGAGCGGGTTTCTTTCTTGGGGCATGTTGTGTCGAGTTCGGGAATTTCCGTGGACCCTTCAAAAATTGAAGTCGTGGTTAATTGGAAGCAACCGTCGACTGTGACTGAGGTCCATAGTTTCCTTGGGTTGGCGGGGTATTACCGAAGGTTTATTGAGGGGTTTTCTCGGATTGCGACTCCATTGACTAGGTTGACTCGGAAAGATGTATCATTTGTGTGGGATTCTAAATGTGAAGAAAGTTTCAGCGAGTTGAAGAAGAGGTTGACGACGGCTCCTGTTCTTACCCTTCCGGATGGTTGTGAAAATTTTGTGATCTATAGTGATGCCTCGAAGGCGGGTTTGGGTTGTGTTCTAATGCAAAATGGGAAAGTTATTGCGTATGCCTCTAGGAAGTTATCACCGGCGGAACAGAATTATCCTACTCATGATATGGAACTGGCGGCGATTGTATTTGCGTTGCATAAGTGGAAGCATTACCTTTATGGGGCGAAATTTGAGATATTCACCGACCATAAGAGTTTGAAATACTTGTTTACCCAAAAGGAGTTGAACAACCGGCAAAGAAGATGGTTAGAGTTTTTGAAGGATTTTGATTGTGTGATTTCTTATCATCCGGGGAAGGCCAGTGTAGTGGCGGATGCGATTAGCCGAAAGGCGTATGTGACAGCTTTGAGTTCCCGAGAATTGAAGAGTGAGGTAATCATTGCGAATGTTCGAGCCGTTCCTACATTGTATGGAGATTTGAAGGAAGCTCAACAAGGTGATCCGGAGTTGAAGAAAATTTTAGATCAAGTGCAAGATGGGAAAGCTGGGGATTTTGCGTTGAATAGAGATGGAATTTTAACCTTCCAAGGGAGAATTTGCGTTCCTTCATCACCGGAAATCAAGAGGCGTGTCTTAGAGGATGGCCATAAGTCCAAGTTTGCGATTCATCCGGGTAGTACCAAAATGTATCAAAACTTGAAGCGTGGGTATTGGTGGAATGGAATGAAGAGGGAAATTGCGGACTATGTTTCTAAGTGTTTGACTTGTCAACAGATTAAGGCAGAACATCAAAGACCGGCGGGACTACTTCAACCATTGGATATTCCGGAATGGAAATGGGAAGGGATCTCGATGGATTTCGTTTCAGGTTTGCCTCTTACTGCTAAGAAGATGGATGCTATTTGGGTTATTGTGGATAGATTGACAAAGTCGGCTCATTTTCTTCCAGTATTAACCAAGTTTTCATTAGAGAAGTTAGCTCAGTTGTATATGAAGGAGATTGTGAGACTTCACGGGGTTCCGATTAGTATTGTTTCTGACAGAGATCCGAGGTTTACATCTAGATTTTGGAGAGCATTGCATGAAGCCTTGGGTTCTAAATTGTGTTTCAGTACGACGTTTCATCCTCAAACCGACGATCAGTCCGAGAGAACTATTCAGATACTTGAGGATATGTTACGGGCTTGTGTGATGGATTTCCAATTGTCATGGGAGGATCATCTACCTTTAGTGGAGTTTGCCTACAACAACAGTTATCAGTCTAGTATCGAGATGGCTCCGTATGAGGCGTTGTATGGTAGAAAATGTAGATCTCCGATGTGTTGGGACGAGGTTGGTGAAGCGAGACTTTGGGGCCCGGATTTGGTTAGAGATTCAACGGAGAAGATCAAGGTGATTCGGGATAGATTGAAGACGGCTCAGAGTAGACAGAAAAGCTACGCCGACAATAGAAGACGGGATTTATCTTTTCAGGTTGGTGACTTTGTATTCTTGAAGGTCTCTCTAAGGACGGGAATCAAAAGGTTTGGTAATAATGGTAAATTGGCTCCGAGGTTCGTTGGTCCGTTTGAGATCTTAGAGAAGATTGGTGATTTGGCTTACCGGTTGGCATTACCTCCGTCTCTTTCCTTACTCCATGATGTTTTCCATGTTTCTATGTTGAGGAAGTATTGCCATGATCCTTCCCATATCTTGAGTTCTCCCCCCGTTGATGTCCAAGCGGACATGTCTTATGTTGAAGAGCCATTAAGAGTCTTAGAATTCCAAGTTAAGGAGTTGAGAACTAAGAGTATCCCTATAGTGAAGGTCCTTTGGAAGAATCATACCGTTGAGGAAGCAACGTGGGAGCTAGAGTCGGAGATGAGAGCAAAATACCCGTGGTTGTTTGGAAATCCAAGTAAGTTTTTTTTTAAAATTCGGGACGAATTTTTTTTAAGGGAGAGTGAGTGTAACGACCCTAACCCTAGGCACAATTTTAGAATAATATTGTATGCTTTTAATATTATTGTTATTATTATGTGTTCATTTTTATATACTTGATTTCTTGCATTAGATAAAAGGATAAGGAAAAAAAAAAAATAGGAAATGAATAAAATGTGGAAGGAGGATTAAAGTATGTTGAATAAATACTTGAGTAGGAGAGTTAATTTAAATGCTTTGGAATATTAGGGGAATAAATTGGTATTTTGGGTGAAAGCCTTGAAAATTATAAGTTAGGGTGGGGAGGGGGACCAATTTCCTTAATTTACTCTCCTTCTCCCTCACTAGTCAAAGCACACCATACCTCCTCTTACACTCCCATACTTTCTTCCTTCCTCTTCCCATACTTCCCCTATTCACCTCCCTCATCCATCTCATTTCATTCTTACCATTCTCCATGGAAAGAGCCTTTGTGAAAGCCTCCATTTCTTAAACTCCTATCAAGATCATTTCTTGTCCATTTTTAAATCCAAGTGTCCTTTTGTGAGTGGTTCATCTCAAGAAGTTGATCAAGCCTAGAAAAGCTTCATTTCATCTTGTATTGGCTAGGTGAGTTGTTATGATTTCCTTTCTCCTAAATGTTCATAACTCTTGAATGTGATTTTTGTTCTTATGAAGTTTGTTTCATGCCTTGGAAACCTTATATGAGTTGGATGATGGGTAAATGGATTAGGTTGAGGTTAATGTTCTTGGAAGATGATCTAGAGGGTATAAAATGGGTGCAATGGGTAATGATAAATAATTTAGAATTACTTTATTTTGGGTTTGCACGATTTAGGATGAACTTGGTAAGGCTAGAAATTCCTTTGGTGTTCTTGAGTAGAAGGAAGATTTAAAAAAGGAAAAGAAAAGTGTAAAAAGGGGAATTGGGAAATCTGGGTTGCTGGAAAAAGCCCTTGGGCGGTCGCCCATGGGAGCTTGAGCGGCCGCCCATGTGGGCAGAAACCTTGGCTCCTTAGGAAAGCTTCTTGGGCGGTCGCCCATGTTAGGGTGTGCGGTCGCCCACCTTAGCAGAAACTTAGGTTCCCTTTGAAAACCCTCTTGGGCGGTCGCCCAAGAGGTATGGGCGGTCGCCCAAGACCCCAGAAATTTAACTTTCAATCTGAACCAGAATTAGTTTGGCAATCTTGTTTGGTGACTTATGAATTGTGACCCCCACTTGATAAATTGAACTTGAACCTTCATAGAGGCTTTGTATTACTGTATAATGACCTTGTAGGATGGATTTATGATACTTCCTTGCCTTACTTGAGTTCATATACATTGTTCATATTATGCATAGTGTATTGAATAAATGTTGCACTATGATATTGGTTGGACATGAGTATATTTTACCATGTTGCTATATTGTTATCCCTTTTGTGGATTATGTTTCAAGTAACTATTATGTGCTTGATAATTGTTAATCAGCTGATGTTGGGGGTATAAAATAATACGATCAATTATGAAAGTGTGACCTAATGTGATCGGATTATGTTATATCTGTGACCGTCCCCTCCTATGGCCACAGGTCGGGGTATAGCATCTGTAGTGAGCCAAAAGCCTTACAGAGTTGCTACTATCTTATTTGGTTCCCTGAAAAACGGGTCTTATAAGATGTGAGTATTGCTTAAGCAGCTCACTGTAAGATTGGAGTATTACTATACCCAATGTTGTACGACTATTGTTCAGACGGGAAAAGGTAAACCAAGGTAATGGAATGTGTTTACAGCTTTTCCAATGTGTTATGTGTGACTTGTTATGTGTTGCATTTATTTGGCATATTGCTGCATTCATAATAGCTTGCTGAGCTTTTGGGTATTGTCGGGGTACGTTAGGTTGGCGTAGAAAATATATTTTGTTATAATTCCTTTAAGGAGTTTGTAATTATAAACTTTACATTTCTACGTTAAAATCAATATCTTTTGTAACTAAACAGGTGAATGTTTTCAAAGTTGGTCAACTCCTCCTCCAAAGTGGAGAGGAGTGGAGTTATTTTGAAATGACAATGTTAATGATGTTTAAGTTTGAAGTTTAATTCAAAGTTTTAAAAAGTCTAGTAAATTTGGGGTAGTTTGGAGACGCTCCAACTCGGGACACGTGTAGGTTCCGGATCGGGGTCCTCACAGAGAATGAGTGGAGGGAATAGTAAATTATAATGGTGTTGTGAGTATTAAAATAATGTAGGAGATAAAGTGTGAAGTATGTAATTGGACGCCCAAAATAGAAAGTGTGAAGTATGTAACTGGACGGAGACAAAGTGTGAAGTATGTAATTGGACGCACAAAATTATAATGGTGTTGTGAGTATTAAAATAATGTAGGAGACAAAATCTTTACTATTCCCTTCACTCATTCTCTTTCCTACATTATTTTAATACTCACATCACCATTATAATTTACTATTCTCTCCACTCATTCTCTGTCCTATTTTATTTTCACACTCACAACACTTTCAATATAATATTTCCTCCTTAATTCCCGTGCAATGATCAAAAGTCTATAAAAACATGAGACGGAGGGAGTATGTATTTTCATAAAAACTAACAGTTGATGAGTAATAATAGATATATAACTTGTTTCCATACAAACACATACTCCCTCAAACCCAAAATGAATGTCCATTTTCAAAAAATATTTATTCCAAAATGAATATCCTTTTAGTTCAACTTTTTCTCAAATGTTATTTTACCAGAAAAACAATCATGGGTCATATAAAATTAAAATATTGGGTTAAAAATACCATTTTAAGCTAACCATTCATGGTTAGCTAATCTTGTCTTATTAGCTTCTTAATTAGTTTTTTAAAAGTAACATTACCTTCAATCAATAAGGTAAGGTGTGCACAACTGAAAACAAACCTTTTATTATCAATTAATCTTAATTACATGCCTTGAAATTTCTTCAACCAATTACGTACAAAACATATTAATCTTTGTTATTAAAGAAATATTAATAAATATACATAAACAATTTAAATTCATACTACTTTTGTCCTAAAATAAATATCTATTTTTCATGAAAAACAAAAGAAAACACTTATTTTGGGACGGAATGAATATTAATGTCTTCTCTAGTTTGCCCGCGTACAATCCCTCCTTATCTCACCATTATTACCTGTCAAAACTCCAACTCTCCTAATCTCACCATTGTTTCCAATTTTGATCCCTGTGTAGAGAGCATAGAACGGCGAGAGGATTTTAACAAATAATTACAAATTCAAAATAATTGATGAATAAATTAAAGTGAGAGAGAGAATTGTATCAGGGAAATTGAAGGAAGAAATAGGATTTGGGACAGCGGAGGGAATCGACGACGGGGAGCTAGGTTTGTTTATGTTTAAGCGAAACTGAATTGGAGAGGCGTCTAAGTTTTAATATATCTATCAAATTACCGACGGACAATTTTTATCGGTAATATCGAAGGAATAGATCCGTCGATAGTACCGACATATTATTTATTCTTACTGATGGAATTAATTGTAAATTTAATAAAAAAATATCCGACAATTGCAAAATAAAAATTTGTCGATATTCTCTTGATTGTCCGTCGATAAATGATAAATATTCGTTGGTCGACGTTCACTTTATTCTAGTAGTGATAATATCACTTGTATGTCGTAGGATAAAATTTTCACACCAAATCCACGTTGTCAAGCGGCCACATCCTCGGCTCTAATTTTTGTATTTGAAATGGAAATAACGCACAAAAGGGATAAATTTTTGAAATCAGGTTTATGACCCATGATTTATGAGTTTTTGTGTGATTTTATTTTTTGTATTACTTCTTAAAGATCACTTAAACTAAGGGAGTAATTTTTTTATTTTTTTATTTTTTTTGTGTGTGTGTGTGTGTTCAAGCATCACGTAACCCACAGTGCATGCATCTTTTTTTTCTTATTTATAATTTTATTTATAATGTACCAAAAATATGAATGTCATATTTTTTTCTTTTTATCTTAAAATAAGTATTGCATGTCTAAGTTATGAAAAAAAATTAGTAAAATTTTATACAAATAAGAAAGATATATTTTTGTATAGTTAAATAAATTATCTTGTGACATTTTTAACATTTTGGTTAATCAGCATCCCGATAAGGGTTTCTCGTAGGGAAGTAAGTCTCAATGTCTCATATAGAGATAAGTCGTTGACTAAACAATACTCTCTCCGTCTCATTAATAACTTCATTTTTTGTCAAACGGGTGTCCCATTTAAAGTTTCACCTTTCTTAAAATGGCAAAGAATTTTTAATATTCCACTCACTCATTCTCTTTCCTATTTTACTATTACACTCGTGATATTTTTCAAATTTACTATTTCTTCCACTCATTCTCTCTCTTATTTTACTATTACACTCACAATATTTTCTCCACTCACCAATTTCCTTAATTTGCATGCCCACCCCAAAACTCCAAAAGGGTGAAGCAATTATCGGGACGGGGGGAGTATTATAAAATACTAGTGTCACTTGTAATAGTTTAAGATATTTATTAATAAAAAAATCTCCCATAAACAAAAACAAAGGCAATGGGAGGGCGTGCCTAAAAATAGTTGAACATCATTCTCATTGGCTTTTCAACTTCAAAACCATCTTAATTTCCAACCCCAATTCCCATAATCACCCCCAAATTCGAATTCTCAAACCCCCCAATTCGTCCTCTATAAACCCTAATTTTATACCCAGCTGCAATTTCCCCAAACCTCTAAATTAGTCGCTCATTGGTTTGAATCTCCAGCTCATGATCGCTCTATGTATAAGAAACGATGAAGTCTTCCTGTAAAAATCTCCAAGTTTTTGACTTTAAGGAAGACGGAGAGGAGCACGAGTTTGCTGCCAAGAGCAAGCTGGATAACCCTAATCCCATCGAAAAGTCCACTTTCTTGCAAACGGGTATGATTCTCGTCTTTAGCTATTTGTTTATTAATTTTCTGTGTTTGTTGGCTTTTGTTTGAGCAATTTGCTTGTCTTTTCGCATATATGATGTTTATTTGTGTTCATATTTTACCAGTTGTTATATTCTTAAACATTAGTTAGACACCGAAATAAAAATTATTTACTTTGACATGGAATTATCCTATTCAAATAAATCGAAAATGTGGGTTATTTGTGATTTTGATTTGTGTAGATGGAAAACACCACCTTTGGGGATTTTTGATTTCTACATAGGATTTTGGTCTATCGAAAAACTATCATTGACACTGCTCTACTCTCTCTCTTTTTTTTTTTTTAATAAGCCTTTATAAGCTACCCGCCCGAGGTCAGCTCTCCCACTTTCACTTACTCCTCTCTGTGTTGATAAATCACAACTGTATCGGTCACACAGAATTCCATATTGAAAGTTGCATGACCAAATGAAGTGTGGTATGACAGTATGACACTCAATTTGGTACTAATCAGATGGACACACGAAATTTGATTTGAGAACTTCTGTTTAGGTAGCAATAGGAGCTACGAATTTGCTATTTTGTGCGCCGATACTTGTTTTCATCAACTTTTTCTTTGGGTTCATTATTTTTTAATTTTTTGGCAAGAATGGGAATTTAGTTTAGGGGTCCTGTTTCATCTTTTAGGAGGCAAACATTTAGCTTCAATCATATATCTTTTAAACCTTGTGAGTTGCACCATTGCCTCTCTTTTGATTCAAGGGTGTTCTTAGAAAATTATTTTGGAAAGATTTTGCGTTTGCATTAGGAATATTGTTCACATATTTGTTTTTGCATGTTCCCTATGCAAAACCTTTCTAAAAGGATCATCTTAGCAAGTGCCTGGAGGGTCTGGGGGGTACTTTCACTTCCCTTTTACAATACTTCAAGTAGTAGCCAATAAGAGCATCAAAGCACTTCTACATGATAAATTCACCAGCTGTCTTTAGTAATCATAAATCATTATAGAACCAATTATGTTCATCTTTACTATTATAAAGGGGAGAGATTTAAAGTCGGTAGTGACATAGAAGCCACATTACGCCTTTTTTTAAGTTCCAAATTTACCCATTATTGTAAAACTTAGCTACCATATTATAACCAGAGGCAGATCCAAGGTGGATGCGCAAATCAGTATGGAAAAAAAAACTAGTGGAAATTGAACCAAGTCTGTTGCTTGATCAAAGAAACCACTTACCACTACACTAAACCAACTTAAGTTACTGGGCGCACTTGCAATCAGTGTGTATGTCATGTGTCCGCCACTGATTATAACCAAACAAAATAACTATACAACAAGTTTTAGAATACAAAACACATTCCCACTTTTCAAAACATAACATTAATGTTTTAAAAAAGATACAACTCATCAAAGAAAGAAGTGAAACTATTCTAAGCAAAAAAACTATGCATAATTATTTTTAATTGTTTATCATGCACATGCATCGTGTGCGCCTCAGCTACTAGTTAAGAGAAGACATGGTTCTTGTAGAGGGATGGATTCTCTTGGACTCTCTTTGGAACTTTTTTTTTTTCTGAAGGACAATGTCTAATATGGTTCAAATTCGGAATTGGGTCCTATCTTTGAATGTTACTCTGATGAAGATTAAATGTTTTTTATTAGTCATATTCCTCATTGAGGGTCACATTCCTTTAGCAACAATGTAAACATTGCATACTTTGTTTCACCCTATCATTCTCCCTACCCCTCCAAACACCGTCCACGACGTGCAGGAGTGTCTTTTTTGCCATTTGTTCGCAAATGTATTTGTCGTTAAGAATGCGTATTAGACCCCACTTCCCCTTCCCCAAGTCCCAACAAAATAAATATATGGATTCACTAATTGAACCCGACATGCATCCTCCATTTTCTATGCAATTTATCCATGCCCCTTTAGACAATGCGCCTAACACATGTAATTTTTCTTTTGTTCAATAGCTATGACCGCAGGGACCAAATCTGTCCTCTATAGGCACTGAGGATGATCTCAGTACCACTTAACCAAATGCCGATTGGTTGCCAAACATATGTATGATATATGTACACACACATACACATGTTTATATGTATGCATGCACTAAACATTTGAGAATGATCTCAGTTTTCTTTATATTTTTTGCCCAGTTGATTAAATTGAGCTGCTTGTTTGAGTTGAAGTGTATTCATTATGAGCTTATCAGTGATGGAAGGCGATCTTGATTCGTTATGCTGTTTTTGTGCCTATTTCTCTTTTCTAATTATCGTTAGTGGTTCTTGTAGTTGCGCAAGGAACACAGATTCCATCAATGGAGATTAACAATGTAACATGTGTGGATGATGATGAAATAAAAAATGATAACCATGGAGATGGTGCTATTTTATACAACTCCATGGACACAGAAGAGAATTTTTCTACGAAGAGCATTCCCGAGGTTGATGATGTTCAACAAAGTAGTTCCCCAGTTTCTGAACAAGACCCTCAAGCCTCGCCAAATAGACATAAACATGCATTATCTGAGGCAGAGACCAGTGCAGCTGCTGAAGCAGATTCACCCCGCAATTGCAAATCAGATTGTGCTGTTCTAGATTCCTATTCCAGTGTATTGAATATTATGTTCTGGTGCTTTAGTTCAAATTCCAGACGTATTTACGAATATTATCTCATTTACGCTGGAATTCCCACAGGATGAAGCAGTTGGCATTGTTTCAGATGCTGATCAAAGCATCAGTGAGAGCTCTGCAGCAACTTCTTCTGATATCGCAGAGAATGATGGTATGTGGCATTAATTGTTTCAATTCTCTTACTTCGTATTAAAATTGCATAGTGTACTTTATTTTGGTACTCCTACTCTATTCCTTAAGTAGTGACTATTTGCCATGGAGTGCATAAAGTTGTGTTCTTACTCGCCAATGAAGAAAAATTGGAACTAGTTTGGTTTCTTAGTCCCGTCATTTGCAAGAACCACTCTCAATTTCAGATGGAGTATATGCTTGTTTGTGCAATGAACAATCAGCATATCTGAATAGCACGTCTTTTTTATTTCAGGTGTCTTTGATGGACCAACATTAGATCATTTCGGTGACTGGGAAATGGTAAGCTCCTTCATCACTTATTCTTTCTTGTAATAAACATAGCTTGATAACCAGCCTACTCGATCAGCAGCAGCAAAATGATAATAAGAATATTTGTTGTAAATGGTATGGTAAACCATTTACGCATATACTTTCTAATTCTCTTGGAGTAAGAATGCTTTATCATTATAAAAGTTTGTCACTTGCATGATAACAGAGTAGTGCTAAATACCAATTTCAATAAATGCAAAAAATGTGCTTCTGATGTTTTACCTTCACCTGTCATGACTTATGGGTGGACTGTCATGAAGCATAACATGCATACATGATATAGGGTCATGGATGTGACGTAACTTCAAAATCTCAACTCAAGGGACACTTGCACAGCAAGGAAATAACAATAGATATCAGGCTGGTTGGGGTTTCCATCTTAGACCAAGCAATTTTGGAAGGGGTTGATAATGAGATTGAGATTAAAATTTGTGATTAGAGCTGAGTTAGGGGCTTGGGACTAGGGGAAACTATCTTGATGATGTTTGTGTGTATATGTATAAATGTATGTACATGTTAAGGAGGATCAGCCTCCACTCTAAGAACATAGGTCAAAGGATCTAAAGGTCAAAATAGCCTATGGTGAAAATAGGCCTGAAATGTATCTATTGCGGACCCATACTAAAAATATGTATGAGAAGCCATGGTGGCTGTTCGTGCTTCGTAGATGGACTAGGTATACTGGCCATGGGATTTGAATTGGAACTAGAGAACCTGTTTTAATTCCGATGTCTAGAGTTTGATAATATCCTTCATCGATTAACATCAAGTTTTTTTTGTTTTGGTACAAATGGAAAGAAAATTGCTACGAGTTGTAAAATTGTTAGTTTAGAGCCAGCATGTATTGCCAGCCAGTGGATGCTTTGGCACTTATTTTGTGGAAGATGTTGAAAGAGGCATTTGAATTTGTTCTTGTTAGAGCTCTACTACTGAAAGAGTAGCCTTTTTCTTTCAGTTAGTAATTGATGAACTAAGCATTGTGGATTAGTACTCACGTTTATTGATGTAAAATTACAAGACTACATATTGGGACGAGACACTGAATTTGGACTTGAGTAAGTTTATTGTAGGTAGTTGGGTGCTACAAGCCTACAACACACCATTGAGCCAGGCGAAGCCAAATAGTTGGATGGTCAAGCTTTGATTGTTTAAAAGCTTCAAGCTAGTAATGAGCTCATCTTAATAAAGCTATAAAAAAATAGCGTGCTTTATTGGTTAACTTAGCCTAAGGACTTGATCATATCAGACTTCTTCAGCTCACATCCTTACAGCTCTTTATATATCTCAAACTGACCCCTATTTTCACCCCATGTAGCAAATCTGACTGAACTCATGTCATGTGTTCCATTTCACATTAAGCACGGTACGCATATTTGTTTCTGCTTTAAAAGATTCGGTGAAGGTCTTAAGAACCCTTTGGACCGGGGTGGGGGAATTTTGAGTACTTCCATAATTCTTCTTACTGGGTTTTTTTGTTTCTTTTGTGCTAAATGTCCACCTTATACTTCTTTGAGGTAATTGGCTTCATCGTGAAGAGATTATAGCCATTTAAAACCTTAACTTCAAACCAGAACTTGGAAGTATTTGTAGATCTTCGGTCCTTGCATCTCTCATTCTCTCTGATGATAGTTTTTCTGCCAATTTTACTATCCCATTTGTCGATTGCAGGAGGATGATGGAACAGCAATTATTTTATACCCTGATTATTTGGTATACCAAGATAGATATTGTACAGATTCTGTAGTTACCTTCTCAAACAGTAACATCGAAATGAAGGGTTCAACTGCATATGGAGAGGAGGAAACCTTTAAAATTCAGTGGGCAGTTGATGATATTTTTAAAATTGAATCTCAATGGTGTAAACGAGTAAGTCATAGAGTACTTTGTTTTGAGCTCAATTTGTAGCAATGCTTCTATGATTGGGACTGGGCTTAAAGTTTATTGTTTCCTTGATTTTCTGTTCAGATTGATATGGCCATGGTAAAGATGGCTGTATTTTCGAAGAATGTTGAACAAGCTGAAGGAGTCACTTTAGGTTATCATCTCTGATTATTCTAGCCTTTGCTTTCAGTTTCTTGGGAGTCTCTTCTCTTAGTTATGTGTTATTGATGCATTTCTGACTGGGACTAAAATATTCTGCAAGTTTTCCTGATACAATTGTACTTTATAGGTGGACAAAGAAGCTTTTTTTTAGCAGTTTAAGAATGCACACGTGCCTTGATTTTAAAAATTGTTTATGTTCCCCAACCTGGGAAAAATTTATAACATAACACACTCATAGAAACTGAGGTTTTGTGACCTTGCTAAAATATTACTCCCATAGCTAGCATCAAAACATGGAATAGGCAATTGGTTCATCATCTTTGCAGAATTACGTAATGTTGTCATTGTTTTCGTACTCACTTGTCGAATTGCACTCACGATGCACATGCAATTTTTTTGGTGCAATTTTTTTCTTTTTTATGCTGTAAAAAATTATTTTACAAAAAGATTATATTACATCTTTTCAATTTCTTAATTTTTTTCCTTTTTTGTAGAAACTTTTCTAGTAACCACCCCACTACCCATCACGCCCACTCCTACCCCTTTTGTCCTTTTGTTGGAAGCCACATGGTATTATGAGAACAAATCTCTCAAGTACCTTAACCTTTGAGACAAATTGCAGTATTTGCTCAATATATAGATAGATGAAGTCTCAGCTTATAAACTGAGTAAAAGCATATGTTAAAGATTACTAAAAATGAAGGCAAACATTGATGGCTATAGGTGTAAATTATGTGGGTGCATTCTCGTATAAATTTCTAAAGTTCAGGATCTCTTTTGAAAGAATACGTAAAAGTTGACTCATTGTATTTACATAAAGAGAGAGATGCGAATTTATTTCTTGTCCGCTGATTAATTTCAATTTTTTAAAAAACATAATTACCTTATATTCTGTTTATTTACAGAGGAGGAATTTCATATGGAATGAAATTATAAATTGATGTCTTGCAGGTATAGAGAATTTGAAGTTCATTGTTAAGTCCCACTGGTATGAGAAGCAAGCAGCAATTATTTCTTTGGATGTCAAATACAAGACTTTGTGGAGCAGTATGCTCGAGTGAGTTGTTTATTACTGCTGTTTCAATGTTTGTCTTTATGCTGGAACTGATTTGCCTCCCTTTTCTTTCTTTTTACTCTTTGATATGAAATCATGTAGCGAACATCTAAGGTATGCTGGAATGTGAGCAATTAAGAATCTTGAGTTCCTCTGATGGAAAATGGAGTCGATGCTAGTACACCCTGGGGAAGAACTCTGTTTCAATCATCTTCATGTTGGAAAGTTGGAATCAAATATCTCATTTCTTCAATGTTAGAAAATGGGGTCAAGAAAAAAAAATGGACGTTCTGTTTGTAATCCGTCTGCCCATGGGCATCGGGAGATAAGGCATTAAAAAGATTGTCCTTTGTTTGGAAAGCGAATCTGCCATCTGACAAGTATCGATTAATGAAGATCAGCAGCAACACAATCTAAGCATTCATTTTTCATTTCCGTTTTGGTTTATGAAAATGTATAGGAGATGTAGGACTGTCTTGACTAGTAGAGTTAATAAATAAAATCACGAGGTCAAAGAGAATGCATGAAGAATGGGGAATGAGCGGTGTATCACCAATGTATGAACATAAAGGTGGCATTCAAAGTTGTGCAGATTATAGGGGTATAAAGTTAATGAGTCATATTGTGAAACTTTGGGATAGGTTAGTTGAATAGACTAAAAAAGAGACAACAATACCAGTGAATGAGTTTGATTTTTATGCCTGGAGGCCAGCAATTGAAGCTATCTGCTTATTAAGAAAATTAATGGAAGGGTACAAAGAGTGGAAGAAGGATTTACACATGGTATTTATTGACTCTACCGATGTCAAATGATAAAACTCCTAGAGAATTAATTTTGCTGGTGTTATAGAAGAAAGGAGTTCAATTGAAATTTCTTTTGTGTGATTGAGGATATATTTAGCGAAGCAGCGACATTAGTTAGAACTAAAGGATGTGACTTGTGAGTTCCCAATTACAACCTCATCTTTTGTGCTACTGGTTTAGGTGGATTGATTAATTAACATTTAGAAAGACGGTGGTGCTTTTTTTTGGATGACATTGTACTGATTATGTGATGAGGAATCCGGTCAACGGTAAGCTAAAAAGGTGGAGAGGCTTTAGAAGTTAAATGCTTTGACACAAGTAGGAGTAAAGTAGAATATATGTAATGCAACTTCAGCTATAGAGTGTGAGTTAAAACAGAGTTAGATTAGATTGTGAATAATTAGTTAATTACCACAAAAGGAGCAGTTCTGATACTTTGGATCAACGATCAACTGGGATGGGGAGGTAAGAAATGCTTTTTGTCATAGAAAAAATCAGGCTTCGTGAAATGGAGTACGACATGTGGTGTGTTATGTGATCAATGTATATAAAGGGCCATTATCAGACCTGCACTTTTATGGAACTGAACCTTGGTAAAATCAGAAAAGATAGATTTCATGATAAGCAAGTTTGTCAAACGGTAAAAGTCGCCTCAATAGGAAATAAATGAGAGGAAATCGCTCAAGATGGTTTGGATGCATACAAGCTAGACCATTTATTGCATCCATTAGGAAGTTTGAATCTATCAATATCAGCCAGACTAGAAGTAGTGAAAGAGAGGACCATAACTAACATGGACACTGTATATGAACGAGTGTGGTGTGTGTGATTACCTTGTTGTGGATTGAACTGAATGGGGGAAAATGATTCATGTAACTGAGTCCAAGTTGAGTTGAATTGAGTTGTTTTTATGTTCGATTATGCCTACTCTAAAATTGATACATGTTGGATATATATTTGGCCCCACTTAATTTAATATACTTGCTATGACTCATCACCATGTATTGTCATGTAGTACTGACATGGATAAAAGTCATTGGGAGGCTGAACTTGGACAGACAATTCCAAAATATCTTCCAAAGTAAGTGAATTTAAACATACTTATTTTTCCCTGTTGCTAATGCTAATGCTTTGGTCTTTATTGTGCGGTGTATCATACTCTTCACATGTCAGCCCTAATATGCTTTTTGTTAATAACTCAATTTATTTAGTATTAATAACACTTGCTTTCTAATCCGTTTCCTTTTTTGGATAACCATACTATCTTCCAGCATTGTATCCACAATTTCTAAATTTCTGTTGTGGAGAAAGCACTCTGCAGATCCTTTCTTTTAGTGAAATTGGTGGGTTTTTGAAATATGATTCTATGTGGGAACGAAACATTCACATTTAATGATCTTAGATTTTTTCAACTTCAATTATTATCTGCATGTAGATGTCAATCATGTATTGTTAATTTCCCAATTAGCGGGATGAATAACTGTTGATATTGCCAAGACTTGAGTAATTTTACATGTTGGCATCTAAAACATACTCCGGGAGTTACCTTTTCATTTACAGTACATGAATTGAGGTTTTCTGTTTGAACTCACTTATATTTTCTTTGTTTTTCATGTGTACATCCCAAGTCCAATTGCTTTCAGTACACATTTTATTTCCTGGTTTGCATTGCTGAATTCCAAGTCCAAGTGCCCTCATGCACATGCACACAAGTCTTGGCATTTTAACTTAGTTAAGTCTTTTCGAATCAAATATTAGATTATAGTTCTTAGATTTTGTAGTAGTTATTCACTGGTTTTAGAGCTGCATCGTCCCCTTTCTCTATTTTGCTTTTCAACTAAAGAAAGATCTTTGTTTGATGGAAGTTTATTTTACTTGTCATTCTGACCATCTTATTTGTTTTCTCTATTGCCTACTAATTATTTGGAACCTTTGCAGCTTTGTTGATCATTTTGAAGAAGTTATCTATCAAGGGGATGCAGATGCCGTTTCCATTAGTAAGAGAGATGTTGATTTGCTACGACCGGAAGTATTTGTCAATGACACTATCATTGACTTTTTACATTAAGTAAGTACTTTTGCCGAACGCGGTTTTCTACTCTACTTTTTCCTTTCCTCTTCTTTTCTCATAAGAGGGGGTAAGCCATAGAAAATATCAAGCTATTGCAGTTCTCTCCACTTTGTGACTATACCATTAAGGGGTCGTTTGGTAGCCGCTTCTTAGCGTTGGATAGGATTATTAGTCCAATAAGCTTGATGTTTGGTAGATTAAATGCAACCGGTGTAATAATCCTAACAACTTGGATAAGACCTCTTATCACCTCTTATCCCCTTCATATTTATCTAGAAGTGCATTTACACGAGGCAGAGCCGGCTCGAGCTCGGCTCGGGCTCGACTCGAAAAAAGTTCGAGTTCAAGTGGGCTCGAGGTAAACTCGAGCTCGAGCTCGAACCGATTTTCAAGCTCGTTAATTTTTTGAGCCGGCTCGTGTTCGGCTCGTATGTTCGACGAGCTCTGTTCGAGATCGACTCGTTTGAGCTCGACTCGGGCTCGGCTCGTTAAAAGCTCGAATAAATATTAGTATATATATATATATATATATATATATATATAAGTCGAAGCTCGAGCTCGGCTCGTTAAAGCTCGTTTGATTTCAATTTTTTTTCAAAAAATAAGTCGAAGCTCGAGCTCGGCTCGTTAAAAATTCGTTTGATTTCAGATTTTTTTCAAAAAATAAGTCGAAGCTCGAGCTCGGCTCGTTAAAAGCTCGTTTGATTTCAGATTTTTCAAAAATAAGTCGAAGCTCGAGCTCGGCTCGTTAAAACTCGAGCTCGAGCGGCTCGCAGCTCGCGAGCCGGCCCGCAAAAAGCTCGAAACTTGATTCGAGCCGAGCTCGAACATGCATTCTGGGCTCGAGCTCGAGCTCGAGAAAAGCTCGAGCTCGATATTTTTTATTCGAGCTCGAGCTCGAAACTTCAAAGCTCGGCTCGGCTCGGCTCGTTTACAGCCCTATATTTATCCCAAAAAAAGGGTGGTATAATTAATCCCTTGAGTAATAATCTCCTGACTATTAATACACGCTAATCCTATCAGCCTACCAAACGAGCCCTAAGAGTGTAAAATGATGGCATACTGCATTTGAATGGGTGGTATTCTTTTGAATGTGACTTTGTACAACAATATGGATATCGATAATCAGGAAGCGTGACTACGGATGCGGTTAGAAGGATAGTATCCATACATTGTTACGTATAACATTGTATCCGTATTCTATTTAAATCCCTTTGCAATGTCAAATGAGTCTCCATTCATGATCCCTTGTGGTTCATTTCAGACTGTTATGACTCTGGATTTACTTCTATTCTTGCAGTTTTAGTGTGCTTTAATCAGAATTTCAATTGATTGCAGATATTTGAAGAATAAAATCCAACCTGAGGAGAGGCACAGATTCCACTTTTTCAATAGTTTTCTTCTTTCGGAAGCTGGCAGACCCTGATAAAGATTCTTTTAGTGCTTCCGAAGAGCAGGGCTGCTTTCAGCGTGTTCGAAAGTGGACAAGAAAAGTGAATCTTTTTGAGAAGGATTATGTCATCATTCCTGTAAATTTCAAGTAAATAAACCATGCAAACCTTTGTTCTTTCATATTTTTCCTCTCTTATGGCTGAGCTTTTCCATCTTGTTTGTCAGTTATCACTGGAGTCTTATAGTCATGTGCCATCTTGGAGAATTGGCTACATTTGAAGGTTGGTCTTTTTGGATAGAATAATGTTATATGTTACTCCCTCCGTCCCTAATTGAATGTACAAATTTCATTTTAAGGGACACTCTGAAAATGTGTGCTTTTTATACATTTTAATGGCCAAGATCCATAAATATTCTTGTTATCCCTTTTCTAAACATTTTGTTTTATGATAATAAAATGAATAGCGAAATTTTTTTGGTAAAAAACGTTTAGGAACAATGTTTTTTGCAAAAAAGACATTCATTTTGGGACAAAATTATCTTGAATTTGGACGCACATTTAGGGACAGTCGAGTAAGTATAGGCTTCTGATGTTTATTTTTGCTTAGATGAAGATGTGAAGGAGTCATTAAGAGTACCGTGTATTCTGCATATGGATTCTATTAAAGGAAGTCATGCTGGTTTGCAAGATATTGTGCGAAGGTTGGATAACATCTTTGTCCTTTTTCATTGTAATTTCTATATTTTGCAATATCTATTGCTTTATGGGTACAGTACAATAGATGTATCATGAAACTTACTTTCATGAGGTTTTCTATTATGGATGGTAGATCATTAGAGTCACACAGTTGGCCATGTGGTGATGCAGCTTAGAGTGCAAAGAAAGAGAGCGTTTGATAAGGGCGGTGAGGAGGCAAACAATGAGGGCGTCATCTGTGATGCATTTTCTGTTGTTGATGTGCTGATGACTTTCCAAAGCATTTTTTTTACCTGAGTGACTGCTGGATCTTTAGAGTGTTCAGTGTTGTAATCTGGATTCTGGCCTGATTAGAGGATGGAAAATCGAGGGGGGTGTGGGGGCAGGAGGAGATGGAAATTTTGCTGGTTCTCTAGTGGGCTTTTGTGGTGAACAATCCAACCTGGTTTCTATGTCAACTTTGATACTTAGTAAGGACAGTTATCGCAATTGTGGGGTCAAGTTCTTTGGCCTACAGGCTAGGTCATGAGCGGCTGTGGGAAGAAGTTAAAATACGCCAAATATATGTAGCAACTCATGCTGTACTTCGTTTCCCCTTCTTTTTCTTTGGGTGATGGTGGTAGTAGGGGCCAGGGGTTGGGGAATTGGGTATATGATTATTTTTTGTCGTTTCTTTAGCGATTCCCTTCTGTTTATCTTTAGAGAAAGCGGGCTCTACATCTTTCCAATGATTATTCTTTGTCTATGTTTTCTCAATATTAGGTTTCTTTTTAGATATTTGGTGTGCAGTTGATGTGGAAATTTTAACTTTTTTCAAATGCCAGTTACTTGTGCGAAGAATGGAAAGAGAAGCGAAAGGAAGCATGTGAAGACTTGTCCTCAAGATTTTATAATTTGAGATTTGTCTCTCTAGAGGTATGCTCTTTAATTACTTCTTTTGTCAGTTGTGAAGGATGCTTATGCATAAAAATTACACCCTCCGTCCCCGAATAAATGTCGCACTTCCCATTTTGCTTTGTCCCAAAATAAATGTCGCATTTCCAAGTAAGGAAAGTGACGTTGTGCAATTTTAACATTGTATAAGTAATTTACAAACTAGTAAAACACCTTCCTTAAAAACATTGACAAGTCAACTGCGACATTTATTAAGGACAGAGGGAGTATTGTTTTAGGATTTATTTGTGTGAACTGTGGAAGGTTTGTTAAAAAAAGTATGCATTTCTGTTGTGTTAATTGGGATAGTTAAGCTGATGTTTGTTGCTCCGTTAACGTTGACATGGAGCAGAATGGTATTTGAAGTTAAACTTTCTTTCAATACAAAAGTTCATTTTCTGCCGAGATAGGTGTTTGACTCCACTCATCATGAATTTAGTTTGTCTGGTGAATTAGATATGTGGCTGAAGGATGTTCAAAAAAGATGATGACTTGGCCTTCATCATGAATGAGAAGTGTAATTATCCATTCAGTACCCTTCATAATGACTGTAATTGATCAAATTATGGGCAGTTAATTTGTTTTTCCCTTACTGGTTGTACTTTGCTTCCTTAAGAAAAACTCCCTCCGTCCCACTCGAAAAGGCACAAAATTGGCCTTGCACGGAAATTAAGGAGAGTGTATAGTGAAGTGTTGTGAGTATGAAAAGTGAGGTAGGAGAAAGTGGGTAGGGAAAAGTAAGTGGATAGTTATTGTGAGTACGATAAGTGGGTCTCATAAATAAAGTATTAAAATGTTTCCATTTTGGGAATGTGCCTTTTCAAATGGGACACCCAAAATGGAATTTTGTGCCTTTTCGGGTGAGACGGAGGGAGTATGCATTACTTCTATGCTTCACCTTATTCATTGTTTTGATTTTATTTATTTGCATTAGGGGGAGAATAGATTGTTCTTTTGACATTAATTTTTTTGTGCAGTTACCGCAGCAGCAAAATTCATTTGACTGTGGTCTATTCTTGCTCCATTACGTGGAACTATTCTTGGAGCAAGCTCCTCTTAATTTCAATCCATTTAAAATCACGAAGTCCTCCGACTTTGTAAGTAGACTGCCTAGTTGTCTCCTCTCGGTTGCATCATTTTTGGTAAAATTATCAGTTTCACCTAGTGACGTATCAGTCAGTGAACAGTTAATTGTTGATTTTAGATGTATTATATACTCCCTCCGTCCCATTAAAAGTTACACTTTTTACCATTTTGGGTGGTCCACTAAAAATTACACTTTCCCCAAATGAAAACTTTAAAATACTTCTTTACTCAATGGGACCCACATGCATACTCACAAAAACTATCCCCTTACTATTCTCTAGCTCACCTTCTCTTTCCTACCTCACTTTTCATACTCACAATACTTGCACTTTTTCTTAATCTTGTCCCAAACATAATTGTACTCTCCTCGTACCAAAATGAATGTCCAAAAATTTTCAAATTTGCTCTTGATCAGGAGTAAATTTTGGACATTTTTTTGACATTCATTTTGGGATGGAGGGAGAAACTTTTAGTGGGACGGAGGGAGTATATTTTTTGGGAACAGGTTATCTTTTCTTGATCATAATATGTCTTCTAGCTTTACAAGCAGTCGTCTGCAAGCTGAATGGAGCAAATTCTGAATTATGTCTATAAATAAGCGAGACTACCTTGACCTTTGAATTTTGAGCTCGGCTCACTAATACTTGAAAGGGAATTATGCCACTCATTTTGTCAAAGATAACTTGTCATTTTTCATCCATACCGAGTTCCACTCATTTTGCTGCTAGTTCTTACTACATATAAAGAGTTAATGGCTTTCTTCACTTTCAGCTTAATGCAGATTGGTTTCAACCAGCAGAAGCTTCTCTCAAGAGAGTTATCATCCAGAGATTGATCTATAATCTCCTTGAAGATAATTCTAAAGAAACTACTCCAATTGCTGGCAATGATGAGCAGTACTCCTATGGCCGTCAGAAATCCACTTTCAATGAAGGATGTGCAGTGGAGTTTCTATCACAGAAATCCAGCCCCTCAAAAATTGTCTTGGGGATATCTCAAGTTCTCAGGCTGATCAAGGAATCGAAATTTCTCTATTACCATCAACATCTTCGAATGGTTCTCTATGTCCTAATGATCCAGGCCTAGCTTTCCCAGGGATTTTTGATCAGGGATTGCTCCTTGATACACAGGATACGGCTTTCACTCAGACCGCACATTTCAATGAGTTTAAGAGTTCTATGTCACCAATAGAGGTATTTACAATTTCTGCTTTACTTATTCCTATGATTATCTTATGAATTTAAAGAAAAAGGGTATTTATTGTTTTCTTTTCTGTCCCAGTGCATCACTTGCTTTTTGATTAGAGTGTGTTTTCTGAGCTTAATTTTTTTTTTTTCGTTTTGCTGTAAATGTGAAGATAGAGTTCATATAAAAAATTAATAAAATTTAAATTTGTTAGTGGTCTTGTAACCTTGTTACAAACCAGTGCTTCGGATTTTAACATGAGATACTTTCTTTGTCCCAAAGAAAATCATGCCCAAAGAAAGTCATGCTTGCGTGTTGTCTGAGAAAAAAAGATTTCTTTTTCTAAAAATTATACTATAAAATCATTTTGTTTCTCAAGTTCTTACTCCTCCATCCCGGAAAGTTTGTCCTCCTTTGACTTTCATGGTCAGCTCAACCGAACGAACTTTGACCATAATTTTATGAAAACCTAATTATTCCTATGCAATTCTAAAAATTGCTATTGATCTTCTAATAATGAATCAATAACCATTTTTAGAATTGTATAGGGAAAGCTAGCTTTTTCATAAAATTGTTGTCAGAGTTTTATTGAGATCCATGAAAGTCAAATTGGAACAAACTTTTCGGGATGGAGGGAGTATTTCTTTCCAAAAAAAGATGATATTTTACCTTGTGCCATTAGGATAAGGATATTTTTTTCATGTGTCTTAAGGAAAAATATACAACCTCCGTTCCATGTTTGAAAGTTACTTTTTAATTTTTTTTCTTTTTCATCTTTATATTTCTTAATATTGATATTATATTTTTTCTACAATATGCAAGAAAATCATCATATTTTGAACATTAAAGAAAAAAAGGAGAAAAAAATGAAATATTCTCCATTATTGAAAGTGGACTCTTTAAGTGGATTCTTAACATGGAACTTTTCGTAAAAAAAATATTATTATATGGATGATGTGTCATACCGACGTCAAAAAATTGTAAACCTATTGGTGAGTGTCTGATTAGCTGTAATAAATGTTCTCTTATGTATTTTTTGTGGTATGGACTCTATTCCACGGAAAACTGAAAGTTCTTTTTTTCAATTTTTTTTCAATTTTTTTTTTTTGAATCAGGAGGGTGTAGAAACCAGCAAACATTTTAGAACAGATGCAACTTGGGATGCAGGAGTCTCTGGACACCAGGAAGGGGATGCTAATATCTTATCTTCCCCAAAACCATCAATCTCTGGATGTGACAATACAGTAGAAGAGGTTAATGAGAAAACTAGTCAAGTTAACGCTGATCTCTGCTTCAAGGAGAATCCTGGTCAACCTATTTTGGGATTAACGGAAATGATAACAGAGCCCATTGAAATGCTTATTGGCAATGCTAATGTAGAAGAGGTTAACGAAAAAACTAGTCAAGTTAACGCTGATCTCTGCTTCAAGGAGAATCCCGGTCAGGCCAGTTTGGGAATTACGGAAATGGTAACGGAGTCCATTGAAATGCATAATGACAATGCTAATGTGAATCATAATATATCTTGCCTAGAGAACCTAACTGGGCTGTGCTTCCCAGTGCTCTGACATGCAACTTAACGGGGATAATGGTCTATTGGACTTGTTGGGATCAGAGTTAGATGTGCAGCATGCTAACAAGAAAAGGCGGATTACACCCACTCTTGATGGGGAAGAGGGGATCCCAACTAGTTTCTCGAAGGATCTTCATTTGTAAAGTGGGACAATCCCTTGTTTTTTGGTCACGGGTAATTGAATCTTACTAGGTTATTGATGTGTGACTTGCTGTGAATAGTGCTTTAACTGATTTATACTTGGAGTCGAGGTAAGCGGTGGATTGGTGTTTAGGACGAACAAGTTATTGAAAGACGGTATTTCCTTTGATGAACAATGCTGCATAAGTTATTATTTAGGAACAGCAACCATTTTCTGAAAAGAAATGTGTAGTGCAATTGTTATGCAAAGTGATAACCATGGTAAAGTGAATGACCATAAGTGAACACAGATCTGTCCGTCCCTAATAATTAATTCTTGCTGACCCCGTCCTATGAAAATCCAAGACTCCTTCAAATAATAAGTGTGACATCTTTTTATGATAAGTGTCACACATTTTTAAAATAAAATAATATCGTTTTTAGTATAATTTTATTATAGCACAAATATTGCACAAATAGGTACACAACACATTAGGGACTAGTTTAAACATGAAAGATATATATTTCATTGATAACCAATATGCAGAAGTTCCTAAATTCAAAACAATAATGTTAATGTACAAACCGCTAGGAGAAGGGAGTAAAATGATACATGGCACAATGCAAGCCTCAAAAACCAGCTTATCGCATTTGGCCCGCGTTAAAAATAGTAAGAAGCCAAATGTTTGCTTGATCCGAATTTCTTTACCATGCTATCTTCATTATCGTGGAGCAGATTTAGTACTAAATCGTGATGGAAATGAATGGATTTAGTACTAAAACAAACTAGCAGTAAGATAATTACTTTTTACCATTGATTATCGTTCTTGGCCTCGCTGATCACTCAATGTAGCTCCTGGGGCAGGAGTCTGATCATCCATCTTATCTTTGACAGTAGTAGTAGACTCCATTTCCATTGCCACAGGCAGCTAATTCTTTAGGTTCTGACGTGGGAGGCATTTCCCTTCCTCAATCTGGTAGGACCCGCTTTGAACCTTCTCTAAAGCAACGCCAAGTACAATGTTATCCTCCAATGAAATGGACCTCTCACTATCTTGCTTTGCTTTTGTTATCGTCTTATCTGAAGTTACAAGTGGCTGCTCCAGAGTTTCTTTGGGCCGAGTCATTGGGGCCCACAGTTGGGGATTTGGAGTCGGATGTTGCAGATTACAGGCGCCTTTCGATTTCGAGTTGGCATCAGAAGTTGATGTTGATGCAGCCTCATCGTCTATTTTGGTAGGGTCAAGGCCAGTTGTTGGGACAGCCCACATGTCTTGTCTCAGAGTCTGATGACGCCGCCTTCGTAATTACTCAATGGACGAGATGAAGGATTGGCCTTTTCACTCTGCCATATTTATTTTACAAGAAGGCTCAATCAGTAGGACTTGGCGTTTTGCAGTTTCTCCATCCGAATAAATGGAGTCAGAAAATGAGTACATTCTCAATGTCAGCCTCTCTATATTGTTTCTGCACAGTCCGAATGGGTGTGGCAAGATGTGAGCCCTCCGTGGATGGCTGATAACTCTGAGGAGATCCAGCAGAACAGCTTCACTGTTTTAGAGTGCAACAAGCCATAGTTACTAAAAACTGAGCAATTCCAGTTGTTAACAAAGTGTATTTGTCAATAACAAGTTAAAAGAACTGGCAACACTTTCCCACAAAAAATAAAACCACAAATTTTCCGTTGGAGTACTAACTGAACAAAAAAGTTCTCAAATCAATGTCAAAATCCAAACAAAACCTACTTTAGAGCGCCCATTGACTGTCAAAGGCTGGCTGTGATCCCTCAGCGAAATTCCAGAATGGAGCCCTCCAAGAAAAAATTTGGCATTGACCAATAAAATTCTGTTCTGCAGTATACCCTACTCAAGCCTACCAATTACTTGAGGGTGGCTATATAAGTATATTTGCCAGAGTCCCATTACTTCTGCCTTTCAGGTAAGGTGTTTGAAAAACAAAACCAATAGTTCAATGGATATCATTCGTCTGCCTAAACTAGTTTCCAGCACCTTCACCACTCCCTAAGCCAAATATGGACTATGACTTGACCAACAAAGGGCATTTCGGCAATGTACCTAGCCACATAAAGTGACAGCAGCATGTATAGATACTTTCTATTTTCTTTTCCTTCATCTTGTTTTATTTCTTTTTGATACAAACAAGAAAAGTTACACTACTGAGAGGAATGATTCAACCAATCCTCACATGAGTCCCAGAGTCTATGAGCAAGTGTCCCAAGGTTGAGCTCAGAGGCTGGAAATATAGAACAACTTGAGATTTCTTTCCAAGTTCCCACGAATTATTGCAATTCATATTCTCAGACATTTCCCTACCATGAGCAAGTAAAGGAACACATTAGAAGAAGGAAAAGGGGGAATTCCCATGTGTGCACAAAGTCTACATCCAGAGTTTTCCAGCTGAAGGACTCAAGTTAACCTAACATACTCATTTGCTTTGCCATTCAACTTAAGTCTACACTATCATGGAGTGATTTATTCCAAACAAAATGGCACAATTCAAAGAAGAAAATGCGCGCACACCACACAATCTTACCTTAACACAGAGATACTCTTCCAAAATGGCCATAATTCCAAGGAAGAAAACTGACGCACACAAACACATAATCTTACCTTCACACAGAGATACTCTTCAAAATGCGTGGTTTTCACGAAGCAAGACACCATAACCTGTAATGGAGAGGCGACAACACAAGCTCAATTAACATTGCATCACACCAAAATTTTCAATTTGTAATGTTTGGCACAAAGTAAAACTCAAGCTGCAGTTGATTCTGAATTTATGTACTCAATTCAGTAAGAAGCCACACCAAATTCGGAGATCAGGATGCCCAGCCAGAGAAAACACAGGAGATTTAATTTACTAAAAGTCGGGCAAAATGATGACAGAGCAACATCTCATTTTTATGACAAAGCTAGCATATATAGCTGAACATAAACATGTAACATTTTAGCTAAGTGAAGCTAAAAAATGTTTAACAAAAAACTCAAGCAATAAGAGAGTATACATGCATGAGCATATCAACTTCTTCTTGTCAAAAATGAGGTTATATTGTATGCGGTCGTCACGATTTTCATATTGCACTGCATTGCATAATATGTGCATAATTTTGTGTGTTGGCATATGTTTTAAATGTTGCGCCCTGCCTATTGATTCTCTAAAAATAACAATAACAATAACAAATTAAATTAAATTAAATTAAATATAAAAACGGAATATGAAAATAAACTAGAGTACCATTTTTCTATTAAGGTGTGTAAATTTTAAGTTAGTTAGGGGTTAATTGAAATTAGTACAAGTTAAGTTAGCTAATTAGTAGTTACTTGAGATTAATTATGCCCTATAGAGATAAGAAAGTGGATTAGTGGTTAAAGCTAGATTTATAAGGAGTTATATGTTAAGATTATAACTGCAGGGGGGTTTAATAGTTATTGATCAATTCTTGAGGAACTTTGGATAAAAATTAAATTAGTGTACTAGGATATAAATATCCCAAGAGGCTTCCATCAAAGAATCAAGAAGAAGCCATTTTCCACCTGTTTCCTCTGTGCCTTCGGTTGAGCAAGGGTTTCTTCACCAAAATCCTTTCCTTCTCCTTGGTTAACCATATTCAACAATCCAACTCCAATGGCAGTATAGAGCACTTGTAAGGGATTATTTTTGATTTAATGTTCAAAATATAATCGGTAAAATTTCATCAATAGGTAAGTTACTATTCCTCCTTTGATTAATAGAATTGTTCATATATCTTAAATATAATAATTTTACTGTTGCATATTGATTTGTGGGTAGTAATGATGTTATTATTTTTTTTTGTTAAATGTGTAATTTTGTATACATATTAACTTGTAAAAGTGACCCAAATGATTAGAAGTGTTGATAGTAATAATAATTTTGGGCGAGGGACAATACTATAATTAGTAATTATGACCAAAAATAAGTAAAAGACCTAATTAATGAAGTTGTATACGGTGAAAGTAAATTATCCCAGGCTGCAAAAGGATTTTCTACGATAAAGTTGCAGCCATATACATATAATTACAATTTATTAAAATTATAATGAATCTGAATAAATTTCGGGAAATATTTACGGGAAACATTATGTTAAAATGATGTTGATTAGTACTCATAAATATTCCGTGTGTTTATATATTATTGTTGAACAAATTATTACATTATTCATGTGGTTTATAGAAAGGTCCACTACTTTAGGGCCTAGTTATGATACGGTTTATGGAAAATAAACAACTATTTTTAACATATGTTGGTCGCGGTTGGGGTATAGTCCCATTGTTATAAGAATAAGTGAAACTTTGGCAAGCTATTTTTATGTGAATACGAATATACGGTTTACTAAAGTATTAGCATAGTTGCGAAAGGCGCTCGCTTCTCTCGCCCGCCTCGCTTCACATATTGGCGCACCAGGGAGGTTACACGCACCTTTGCGAGTTCGGCGGTTGGTTTGTAAAAGCGACCAACCCTAAGGGCTTCCGAGTCAAAGTAGTAATCCAAAATGTGTAAAATTGGAGTTTCTAGAGTATCCTTTTTATGGAAACTTCGTCGATTAGAAAAATCGATTGTATAAAATAGATTGCAATATGCAGTCAATTACAATTTCATAGACTTACCGAGACGGCCAGACGAAGAGAATTCCTTCGGTGACTCTTGACAACACGACGACCTTGGCGACCTTCGCGATTCAGGCGCCAACTCACGTCGTCGTCGTTTGAGTACTGTTCTTTGTTTTTTTTTCTAACTCTACGTTGTTTATCTATAATTATGTTCTTTTGTTTTCTTTTTTTTCTTTTTCTTTTTCAACAAAAATATATCATAACTTAAGTTCTTGTTCGTGTGTAGACGTCGTCGTTTAGTCTTACATTCTTTGTTTTTTTTTTTCTAACTCTACGTTGTTTATCTATAATTATGTTCTTTTGTTTTCTTTTTTTTCTTTTTCTTTTTCAACAAAAATATATCATAACTTAAGTTCTTGTTCCTGTGTAGAAGAATCTTTCTAGTCAAAAGTAATGTCTTCTTCTTGAAATTATCTTTTGTTTTTCTTTATTCCTGTTCAATTTGATTAATTTATTAACAGTTTTCTTCTTTCTATAGTTTTTTTATTCAAAAAATAAAATAATTGTTTTCTTCTTTAATATCTATCCTTTAAAGTGGAAATGGATTTACTAAATGTTTTATTTTCATCCATAACATGTTTGAATTTTTGTTTATATGTTACATGTATATTTATATACTGTTCAAATATTTACTAATTATTTAATTTATTTTTCTGCCTTGCTCAGCCTTTATGCCGCTTTTCTATCGCC
The DNA here is from genome assembly GCA_022495995.1 of Adenophora triphylla var. japonica. NCBI lineage: Eukaryota > Viridiplantae > Streptophyta > Magnoliopsida > Asterales > Campanulaceae > Adenophora > Adenophora triphylla. The sequence goes on from JAFEMH010000568.1 coordinate 713,500, forward strand.
TCGCCTTTCGCCTTTAACAACTATGAGTATTAGTGTGTGGGTGTCACAACACGCATATGGGTGCGTCATTGCCAACTATGCATGTGGGTGCATCACAATACGCATGTGGGTGCTGCACCATACAACACATGTACACGAAAGGAAAGACAAGGTTGGAACTGTTGGCGAAGGTGGAGGTTTACCTCAGCTGCCGTAGCCTTTTAATCTGTTTATCTTACAGCTTATTGTGTGGTTGATTATACCTTGTTAAAGATGTGGCTTTAGTCATTATGAATGTTGTATGATATTATAATTGTATGTGCATACTAGCATGTCATATTGTTGCATATAGCAAGTATAATTGTATATTACATACTAGCATGTCATATTGTTGCATATAGTAACTTACTTGGTTTCGACTCACTTTTATTTTTGTGTTCCTTAGATCGTAATGAGGATTCGACGCACGTCAACCAGCCAAGGTTGCGGGTCAGTGAGGAGCCTAAGGTAGCTTTTCTTTTGGGCTAGTTGTTTATA